>CAWTZC010000892.1:1200000-1800000 GCA_963919715.1 Microtus obscurus | reverse complement strand
ATGATGGGATGGAATTTTACCTCCCCCGGAGCTTCTCTCCTGCAGCCAGGAACCTTGATTTCTGTAACTCCCGTGGGTGTGGGTTGAAGGGCCCTTGACAAGCCTTTTCTGAGCTGGGGGAGAAGTCCTCCCTGCTAACAGAGATTGTCCTCCTGCAGGCTGTATTGGGCCCGCTGCCCTGTTGCTAGAAGTTCTAGACATGCAGAATGCAACTATTACTGTTCCCTAGACTGGTAAAAGAGAGGGGACTCCGGAAGGCCTCCCCACAAGGAAGCCTCTCATCTCTAAATGGCCCAACAATAACTGAAAAGCAAAAAGGAATCCTGCAGAGTTCAAACCATTCTCTGTTGGGATGCCCAGCATTCTCTGTTGGGATGCCCAGCATTCTCTGTTGGGATGCCCAGCACAGACATCACTACGGGGGAAATGATACACTCGTCCAGGGTTTCCTCCCTCCACCCTCATTCCCGGCCATGTCATTTTGAGAAAAAAGAATTGTGGAAGTTATTTTCCCAGCAAAATTGCTGCTCACCATATCCTCAGCTGTGTTTATATGTGGCTGAAACAACCGTCTGCTAGCACGGTTAAATAAAGTGTTGGAGTGTGCCCCGCTGCCTTGTCCCTTGGCAGTTCTCGGTCTCTCCTGTGCCTTACTGAGCTTTCGGAGACAGGGTTGTGGAAGACCCACCCCATGTCTACATCCACAAGAAGACGCTGGCGCATAGCCCCACCTTAGAAATTCTAAGAAAACAAACGAAAGCCTCCACCCTTACATCTTACCCGAGGCATTCAGCTATTTTCAACCTAGATCTGAGTTGCCCCTCTGTCAGCCAAGGAAAACACATCTGTTTGGGGGCAGTCTTCTTCATCCAGAGTTATTCAGGTCCAAACCATCCCTACCTCCCACTTCCCCTCTCTTCCTGGTTCCTCCAGAGCTGCTCAGGAGGCCCTGTCCCAGGTTTCCAAGTCATTATCTCCCTTGGCCTCAACAATGGAACAAAAGAATGATTAACTCTATCTCACAGAAGCAGGGACTTGGATTAGATCAGTTTCCACAAGAGCACCCAGCTGGGAGAGGGGTCCGGGTGCACAGCAGGACACTGTGACATCCAAGTCCTTGTTCTTTGCAAAGGTAGGTATCTCCATGACCTAACTGAGCCAAGTTCCTCTGGAGTGTCACTGGGCCTAGATGGCCCCACTTCCCACTACAAGGGGCTGCTCGCCCTACCTCATATTAGGGCTCTGTGTCTTTTCTAAGAATTCTTTATTATCTTTCTCCAGACTCTGCAAGCCATGAATGAAGTCAGCAAAAATCTGACAGATCCACCGCTCTCCCCACCCCATCCCGCAACCCCTGGCAGTCCCAATCTGTTCTCATCATTCGGCTTTTGGCAAATCAGAATTGTTCTGAATTCTTGAGCCCTAAAGTAGAGCGATTATTTAATTTCCTGAGAAAATGAGAAACAGTGGGCGCTGTCTGAGGAGGAGCTCACAGCTGGGAAAGGGACCTGTGTTCCACAGGAGCAGAGGCCTAGGTTTGGATAAAACTGCTGACAAAAACAGGAGATTGAAGAAGCTAAGCTTTCCCCTTCCCTCTGCTGCGCTTACAGGAGATAAGATTCTAAAGTGTGCTGCGATTTAAAATGCTGATTTAACCGTGAGAGGCTCTGACTAGAAACTAAGCTGGTTGTCAGGCAGCAGGTTGTCAGAAAGTTTAGCCTGTCTTTTACAGTGTCAGAGCAGTGAGGTGATGGAGGGCCAGCTTTAAGCCTGCAGGCACAGGAGCTGGCACCCACAGGAGGAGCTGTCCCGGCTCAGCCATGTTCTGGAGAAAGCAGGGGACTGGGCAACTCTTTGTGGTGCAGAGGGCATGTGAAGTGGCTGGTTACATTGGGCTGACAGTCAGTCAGCAGAGGGCTTGGGCCAAGCCCTGAATCTATGCTGTATATCTATCAGAATGGTCTCCTCACACATGAGCCCGTGCGGACACCCCACTGACACCATAAACAGTTGCAGCGCGCCTTTGGCTACAAACTCTCTTCTCGTCCTTGCTGAAAGAGAAGACTAAAGGTGTTTTGCCTTCTGTCTGACTCCCAGCAGAGCAAGGCTGGGGGAACAGAGCCGGCTCTTCAGCTTCCTGGACAAGCAGGTCTAGACTTCCTGCGTAATCAGAGGGCTGCTTTCACTTCCGCTTGTGTTTACTTCGGGGATCTGGTGTTTAGAGACAGTTTCTCCTGTACCCCAGGCTGGCTAAGAACTCTCTGAACTCTCCGTGTAGCCAAGGATGAGCTTGAACTCCTGATCCTCCTGCCTCCACCTCCCACCACTTGTGGTAGTACTTATTTCAATGAGTTCTGAAAATTAAATGGGTTCTTTTAACCCTGGATTTGAAAACAAATCACAGCCCAGAAAGATACTCTGTATAAAGATGCTCTTTCATTTCCCGTTACAAATTGTCTTCAGAGAGCCTATCTAATTTTTTGAGGAATGAAGAGACTTAGTTTTCAAAGAGGAAAAGCCTCGCAGCTAGAAATGAGCAAGGCTAAACTTGACACCAAACTTGGTTCTTTTTTCCAGTTGTTTTTCCAGGCTCCAGCCCTTGCTAATATCAGCAACTGCCTGAGGTCACTTCAAGGCACTGCTTTGTGTGCAGCAAAACAGCAAACCCCAGGCAGACAGGGTAACTCGCTCTGGGCTTTCTAGAAGGACCCCAGCTTGAAAATTTACTTCCTGTTCTCTCCCAACAATTCCCAACTCTATCATAACACATTTTCAAAAATCTGCTCACTGCTATGATTTTGGGGGAAAAAAAAACTCTACGTGATTTGCCCAGTTTTGAATTGTTTGGATGGAGTCAAGGGCTCCTGTGTCTCCCAGGCTGGCCGTCAACCAGTGATCCTTATTTCTGTCTCCCAGGGAGTCTCTGCTAGGATTGCAGGTGTGTGTCATCACACGTAATCTAATGTGGTCTGGTTTGGTTTGGCTTTTTTTGAGACAGACTCTCAAGTAGTAATGTTGTGTAGCTTTGATTTGCATCCGTGTGTGTTCAAGACCATTAGCCACTTTAGTATTCACACACTTCTCTGAGAAGTTGTGGAGGATAAGGCTGATACGTCCTCTGAGGTGGAGCAGGAAGTAGAAGTGCTCACCACATTTTGGTTTTAGTTTTTGGTCCATTTAAAATTACTTTTTAAATGATGCCAAATCAGAATCACAGTCCTGGATGTTACAACTGAGGGCTTACATCAGAGACGCTCATGTGTGAGGAGACCATTCTGACAGACATACAGCCACAGATTCAGGGCTTGACCCAAGCCCTCTGCTTACTGACTGTCAGTCGAACATAACCAGCCACTTCACATGCCCTCTGCCGGAGCTACGCACCACAAACCACGCACCCAGGCGTGCCTTTTCCTCCAGGACGGGATGTAGCCTCTAAGCCATGGGGCAGAATAAATCTCTCTTCCCTTAAGTCAATTCTGTCAGATATTCTGTCTCAGTGATAAAAATAGTCATCTGGCCATTTCACACAAACTAAAGTCTTCTGAGAGGCAGGAACCTCAATAAGGAAACTGCCTCCACAATCCTCAGGCTCTTGACTTTTATGGCCACAGAACACATACTGCAGTCTCACTTGCCTCTCTGTCCTTGTCTGGGGGGTCAAGGGAATCCCACAAACCATTCCCTCCTAGCCTCCTCCCACCACTCATGGCTCTACGTAGCAACCGACTCAGGCAGACACCTGCACAACCATAGCCCTCACCAGGTCGCCTGCTCACAGACCTTCTCCACTCTCTGCTCCCCTAGAACCAATCCTTCCGTCTCCTCCCTGTGCCGTAACAGATCATCACCTTCGGCTGTCACCCCTACCCCCACCCCACACCTAGATCTCTGTGGCTCCCACTGATCATCTGCTCCGGACCTTTCCCTACTCTCTCTGCACCCCAGTCTCGCACACCAGCAGGCATCCTCTGGGAACACACCAGTGCAACAGGCAACACACAGTCATCACACTCTGAAGTCCCCAGAGGAAACAAAACATCCATCCAACAAAGACCAACTCAGAAACCAGCACCTAGACACTTAACCATCCCCAACCCAGATGCATCCACAGCAGCCTAAGAACACAATCAACAACAACCAGGACAATGTGTCTCCGCTAGAGCCCAGCTAGCCTCCCACACCAGACCCCGAACATTCCAACAGAGCTGAAGCACAGGAAAAAGACCTTAAAACCAGCCATGTGAGGATGATAAAGGTTCTTAAAGAGGAAAGGAATAAACCTCTTTTTTTTTTTTTTGGTTTTTCAGAGGTCATCCAAACCTCTTAAAGAAATCCGGGAAAACACAGACAATTGGAGGAAATGGATAAATCCCTTAAAGAAAGCCAATAAAAACAGACATTTGATGAGCAAAGAGGTCAAGATCACGATGGGGATACTCACAGAAACAGCTGACCTGAGCTAGTGGGAGCTCCCTGACTCTGGATTGACAGTAGAGGAAACTGCATAGGCCCAAATTAGGTCCTCTCTATGTGGGTGACAGTGTGTGACTGGGGAAGTCTGGGGGGTCACTGGCAGAGAAACCAGGATTTATCCCTAGTGCATGAATTGGCTTTTTGGAGGAATACCTTGCTCAGCTTAGATATAGAGAGGGCCTTGGTCCTGCCTCAAAGTGACGTGCTAGGCTTCTTTGACTCCCCATGGGAAGCCTTATCTTCTGTGAGGAGTGGGTGGGTGAGTGGAAGGTAGGGGGAGCAGGAGGAGGAGAGAAAGATTTGTATGTAAAATGAGTAAAGATTGTTTTAAAAAATGAATTAGAAGGGCTGGAGAGATGGCTCAGAGGTTAAGAGCATTGCCTGCTCTTCCAAAGGTCCTGAGCTCAATTCCCAGCAACCACATGGTGGCTCACAACCATCTGTAATGGGGTCTGGTGCCCTCTTCTGGCCTGCAGGCATACACATAGACAGAATATTGTATACATAATAAATAAATAAATAAATATTTTAAAAAAATGAATTAGAAAACCAACCAAACAACAAAAAACATAGACATTTGAAGGAAACAAATAAAACTGTTCAGAACCTGAAAACAGAAACAATAAAGAAAACACAAATAAAGGAATTCTGGAAAAGAAAAATTTAGGAATTCGAACAGGAACTACAGAGGCAACATTCACCAACAGAATACAAAAGATGAAGAAAGAATTTCAGGCATTGAAGATATGGTAGAAGAAATGGATATATCAAAGAAAATGTCAAATCTCAAAAATTCCTAACACAAAACATCCAGGAAATCTGGAACACTATAAAAAAAAAACTTAAGAATTATAAGATTAGAAGAAGATGAGCTGCAGCTTAGAAAATATTTTCAACAAAAATCACAAAAGAAAATTTCCCTAGCCTAAAAAAGGTACAAGAAGCAAAGAGACTACCAAATATATTGGATCAGAAAAGAAAGTTCCCTAGGCACATAAATAACCAAGATACTAAATATACAGAACAAAGAAGGAATATTAAAAGCTTCAAGGGAAAAATACCAAGTAACACATAAAAGCAGAGCTACCAGAATTACACCTGATTTCTCAGTGGAGACTCTAAAAACCAGAAGGTCTTGGACTGATGTGCTGGAGACTCTCAGAGACCACAAATGCCAGTCCAGATTATGATACCCAACAAAACTTCCAATCACCATAGATGGGGAAAATAAGATGTTTCATGACAAAGTCAAATTTAAACAATATCTGTCTGTGAAACTAGCCATACAGAAAGTCTGAGAAAGAAAGCTCCAACCCAAGGAATTAGCTACACCCATGAAAACAAAGGAAATAAGAATATTACACCAGCAGAACCAAGAAAAGGGAGGCATGGGTGCACATGTACACACCACTACCACCACCACTACCAACAACAACAACAATAACAAAAAAAGAAAACCAGGAATTAACAATCATTGGTCATTGTCATCTCTCATGATCAATAGTCTCATTCCCCAACAAAAAAACACAGGCTAACAGAATGGATGCAAAAACAGGATCCATCCTGCTGCTGCATCCAAGAAACACACCTCAACATCAGGGATTGGCATTACCTCAAGGTAGAGGTTGAATAAAAAGGTGTTCTAAGCAAACGGACCTATGAAGCAAGCTGGTTTAGCCATTTTAATATCTAATGAGATAGACTTCAAATCAAAACTAATCAAACCCACCAAGATGATGTTTCAACTCTTTGCACTGATGTACCAAACACAAGGGAATTCACTTTTATAAAAGAAAGACTACTGCAGTTTAGTCACACATTGAGGCTCACACACTGATAGTAGGAGACTTCAACACCCCTGGCACCAATGGACATGTCATCCAGAAAAAACTGAACAGAGAAATACTGAAGCTAACAGACATAAATCAAATGAATCTACAATAAATGCTACAATCTATAGACCTAGAGAGGCTAAGAAACAAGGAGGCCCCAAGAGGGGAGTCATGGATCACCCTGGGAAGAGGAAAGAGAAAAGATTCTGTAGGTGGGCCAGGGTCACATGGGGATGGGAGAGAGAAATCGTGGGGGAGGGGAGTCTCGAATTGGGGGGCACTTGGAGGATTGTGTGGAAGTTTAGTGAAATGATAATTCTTGGAATCTGTGAGGGTGACCCTAGTGAGAACTTCTAGTAGTGGGGTGTATTAAGTATCAACTGGCTACTTCTTGTAACCATGCAAGGCTTCCAGTATCAGGACTTGGTTACATTCACTTTGTCAGCCAAGGGTGTTCCAAACAATATCTTGTTTAACTTGAGGATCACTTCGCAAGAGGGAGCCCATTCCTGACACTGCTTGAATGGCCAAGAACGAGAGACTGGGCTGCTGAGAAACCTAGGGTAGAACCAAACACAACCAAACAGAAAACTGAATAAAATGATTCCTAATGGTATTCTGATACACTCATTGATTAATGACATTATCATCAGAGAGGCTTCCTCTGGCAGCAGATGGGAACGCAGCCAGAGACCCATAGCCAGACACTATGCAAAGAGAGAGTCTAAATAGGAGGTTTCCATTGGGTCCTTCCCCTTGGAAATTGTGAAATCCCACAGATGAGAGAGAGGAAATGATTCTAGAAGTTAGCGGGGATGAAGGAAACCAGGAGAACATGGCCCATTGAATCAGCTAAGCGGGGCTTACATGGCCTCACAGAGACTGAAGCAGCGAGCACAGAGCCTGCGTGCGTCTGTGCCACATCCTCTGCATATATGTTGTAGCTGTTGACTTGGTGCTTTTGTGGAAGTCCTAAACTTGGGAGCAAGTTTGTTTTTAACTCTTTTGCCTGCTCTTGGTACTCTTCTTCCTGGAGGTTGTCTTGTCCAGCCTTGGTGTGACAGCTCTTGCCTTGATTTAAAAATTGTATTTTGTTTTGTTGTATTTGGAGTTGTCTCTTCAAAGCCTGCTCTTTTCTGATGGGCAATGAAGAGGGAGTGGATCCTGGAAAGAGGGGAAGCAGGGAAAAGCTGGGAGGCGTGGAGGGAGGGGAAATTGTGGTCAGGATGTATTATATGAGAGACGAATCTATTTTCAATATATTCAATATGTATAAAATGCCTCCATAATATCAGATTGTACATAAATCTGTAGGGCATTTTCTTAATTAATAATTGTGGATGATGTCACCTCTGAGTCCTGGCAAGCCCTGAGGAGCAAGCCAGTAAGCAGCACTCCTCCACGGATTCTGCATCAGTTCCCGACTCCCTGGTTGTGTTCTTGTCCTGACTTCCTCCACTGATAAACAGTGATGTGGAAGGGTTAGCCAAATACACCCTTCCCCAGTTTGCTTTTGGTCATGTGGTCTCATCACAGCAGTAATAATCTCGACAAATCCTGACAAAGACAAATGCAAAAATAACTCAGTGAGATGTTCATGGCTGTGATGAACCTGGAAAAGTCTGCAGGCCGTTGGAATCAGTTTGCAGGAGGAATACAGAAGAGTTTAGGGCAATAGGCAAAACAAACAACAACAACAACAACAAAACCCCTGGAATGATGTAGGTGCGTCTTCTCTCTAGGTGTTACTTTCATTGGTTAATAAAGAAACTGCCTTGGCCTTTGATAGGACGGCAGCTTAGAAAGGCGGAGTAGACAGAACAGAATGCTGGGAAGAAGGGAAGTGAGGTCAGATGCCTTGCCTCTCCTCTCTGAGATGGATGTAGGCTAGAATCTTTCGTGGTAAGCCACCACTTCGTGGTGCTATACAGATTATTAGAAATAGGTTAATCAAGATGTGAGAATTAGCCAATAAGAGGCTGGAACTAATGGGCCTGGCAGTGTTTAAATGAATACAGTTTCCATGTAATTATTTCCCGTAAAGGTAGCCAGGAGCCAGGCCACAGCCTTCCTCCTCATCACTACACTGGAACTCTATGAGCAGGGTTTAATGGTGCTTTGATTGGCATGAATAAGACCATAGTACCGATAGATGTGTGGACATGCACAGTCTAGGCTGTGGTCACAATTCAAAGGAGAACAAGGATTCTTTTGGGACTCAAGCTAAAGGACATTCATGTTACATCCTAGCCAAGCTGTGTCTTTGTGTGTGGTAAAGCCTACATCCCAGTACTTGGGAGGAAAGACAGAAGGATGTATCCTGGGCTACAGGGAGATACCGTGCCTCAAAATTTCTGATTTCTTAATTAAATGGAAAGAGCATAACTCATGACACAGGGAAAGAGTGTCATGGACTGAAAGACTTACAGAGAGCTTTCTGGACTCAGACAGTTCTGCACTATAGCTGTAGAGGAGCTTTATTGTTATTTGACACACTGCATAAAAAGGACTCGAAGTTCAGAGGAGCTTGAAACCACAGCTTTCCAGCTGCTGGAAGTCAGTCACTCAGGCAGGCATGGAAGTGGTGATTTTCCGGCCTCTGCCTCCTCTGTTGGGCCTACAGGTCTCTACCACACCTGGACCCCAACAAAGGCCTCTTCGTCTTTTTACTAATAAGAAGAAAAAAAAACAGAGAAACTGTCCATTTCAAAAGTGAACTCATTTTCTTCTTTTATTTTGCAAATAAAAACAGATGGTTGCATTTAGGAAGAAATCTTTACAAAAATGAAAAATATATGTTCTTTTAATTATTAGATGTAGGTTTTCTCTCGTGAACATTTCCCTTTGCTTACAATAAGACTGTACTGCTATTCTCACGGTTTGATTTAGACTAATACACAGTCATTATTAGATAACTTTTGTGCGTGCGACTGGTAAGTTACCTGAGCAGAACAGTAGTAACACCTTGAGTAACTATTGCTATCAGCCCTGCGTCTGACCTAACTTCCCTTTAACTTTCCCGCAGTATTCCCGGCAGCTCTCCCGAATCTGACTCACCGAGCTGTCACCAGCCCTGCAGGTGATGGTGAGGATTTCGAATCCCAGAGATTTTTCTGCCTTCACGCGCACACTTGTGGTGACCCACCTATGTGTTTCTTCATAAGCACACCAGTTTCTCACTTCCGATCTGCGTCTATAGAGTCTGTGTTGCGTCTTCCACAAGGGAACGTGCCAGACGAGGTAATTTAAATTTATGTTTGCAGGCTGTGTCGCTCATGCTTGGCTCAGAATGAACATTTATTTCCATAAAGCAGAGTATTTTATGCTAGGTTATAGGCCATAATTTTTCTGTCTTTTTCAAAAGGTTCTCATAGGGTTCTCTGAGTTCAAGGTCAACCAGGTTTATAGAATGAATTGTCAGACTACACAGAGAAACATTGTCTTGAAAAAAATATAAAAACAAAACAAACGAACAAAAATTGTGAACTGTTTGGAACCAGGAAAGGAGCCAAAATTACTCTCCAGAGAAGATTGGAATAAAACCTGTGACTGTACCTCTGGCTTCCCGCTGAAACTACCACACCACACAAACAGCAAGGCTAGCTAGGCTGGGTGTGACTCAGTGGAGTGAACTAAAACTGTGCAAGTCTTGCGAGGATCAGCAAGACACTCCTTAAAATTACTACTGAAGCCAGATGGTGGTGCACGCCTTTACTCCTACCACTCAGGAGGCAGAGTCAGGTGGATCTCTGTGAGTTCAAGGCCAGCCTGGTCCACAAAAACTAGTTCCAGGACAGGCTCCAAAGCTATACAGAATAAGTACTCAATAAAATTAAAATAAAATAAAATACTACTTACAAGTCAGTCACTGTGTGAAGAGGTCATTCCCTGGTGCCCCTTCACCTTCTCTCCCCAGTCCCTTAGGAGCTTAGTACTAATGCTGTGCTATACTATACTATACTATACTATACTATACTATACTATACTATACTCTATAGTGTATCTTACTTGCATTTATTCTGCTGGGGTTCAGAAGAGGGTGTGTGCGGGTTCGCCACAAAAAGGCGCGCTCAGCCCACTTACAGCCCGACTCTTAGGCTGAGCACGTGTTTGTTTTGGCATTCATTCCACAACTGTCTGGTGCGCAGGCCGAGTCTCCTGTCCTCACAACACACCCAAAGCCACATAGCAGAGTTCTCAGCTACTGGTTGCTTTTACAGAGCTTTGAAGCCAGGTCTTACTCCGTGACTGCAATTCATTAGTCTCCTGCCTCAGCTTCCAAGTGCTGGGATTGCAGACATGCTCCACTGGGCTGAGATTTCTGCAATCTTAACATTTTACCTGGTCTGCCAGATCTGAGTGAGGTTATTAAAATCCTGCTTGATAGGCAGCCACTCCCTGTGAGATAAGAAATGGTATTTCCTAAAGGAGGAGGCTCAGCCCCTGTGTGTGTGCCCCTGGAGTCCTGCCAGCATAGACGTTCTGAACTAGACAACCTCACAGGCCAGTGGGTTCAGCACCGAGAAAGGTTCACTATGGTCAGGTGATGCTAAGAGACACTTGAAGCAGGCTCTCTCTGCACCTTGAAATTTTCACAACCAATAGTTTTTTGTTTGTTTTCTGACCTGAGAATAAGCAGTAGTTACAAGTTTGATCTGAAACGTCCTCCACAGGCTCGTGTTTTAACCTCTGTTAGCTGGTGTCCGTAGGTTTAGAAGCAATAGAACCTTCAGAGGCAGGCCTAGCTCGAGAATCAGGTCACTATGGGATGGGACATTGAGGGTTACAGCCTGAACCCTTCTTCCTCCTTGTCTGTTTTTAAGTCCACCATCACGTGAGGAGATTCCACCACATACTCCCACCACCATGAAACCCACCATGTTCCTCACCACGATGGATGAAAACTGGGGTTCAAGAATCAATCTTTCCTCTTATATCGTTTCTGTCAAGTATTTTGGGCAAATAATGCAACAGTAATTAATACACCACCGAAACACGTGGTGAACTCGGCCACAAAAGAGGTAGCAGCAGCTCTGGAGATGAGATGTGAGGGGCGTGTCCACAGGCCTGTGGTGACGCAGAGATGAGAGGGACATGTCCACAGGCCTGTGGTGCAGAGATGACAGGGACATGTCCACAGGCCTGTGGTGCAGAGATGAGAGGGACATGTCCACAGGCCTGTGATGACGCAGAGATGAGAGGGACATGTCCACAGGCCTGTGGTGCAGTGAGCACACAAAAGGTCAGCAGCCACTACACTGTATAAACAAACTCAAGCCTTTAGTCAACAGGGCACTCACTAAAGGTGAATGGTGTTTCTCTAGATACAGACATACAGCACACACAGGGTTCAGGAGAATCAGACCTGTAGATGTTATTAAATTTAGAATCTTGGAAAAGGTCACTCCTGGACCTTCTGAGGTGCTCTAAAGAGACAGGGAGAGCGTCACGGGACAGAGAGAAGCATGTGAACACAGAAGCAGGGGCAGGGCTTTTGAGCCCAATCCAAGGAGCACAGCCAGAGGCCTCCAAAGTGGGAGGAAGCAAGGGACCAGCTTCCCATGGAGCCCTCTCTGAGGACACACCCACCCACACTGGAATTTTAACTTAGGGTCTAGTGATAATGGAGTTCAAATTTCTGGTCTCCAGAACTACGTGAGAGAAAATTTCTGTTAATTCAGCAGTTTAATAGAGTTTGCTACAGGCGTCACACATGACTAAGATTATCTAATGGGAACACATAAAAGCCTCCCCCCTCGCACACACACGCCACACATACTTCATTTTGGATCTGGGAAAAAGACAGCATAACAAGGAGCTTAGTGGAAAGGGAAGCCATGTATACATTCGGAGAGCTAAGGAGCCAAACGAAGCCGAAAGATTTGGAGAACACACAGCCAAGCCCTGGTTTGAGGAAATCTCCGAGTGGGCTGTTCAAGAGCAGAGCATCTCCCAAACCATGCAGAGCTGGAAACACATTTGTTGGTTGTGTTAACTCAGGATTACGAGCCATTCTATTAGAGGACATCAGGCAACCAGAGAGAAAAATCCAGGAGGAGGTCAAAGGTCAGGGATAAAAGCAAGTCTCAGAAAACTTGATCCATATGTTCAACAAAAGGAAAACAGATGAGCTAAGTTGGCCAGACATAGATTTCCTCCCACTTGACAAAACTCACAGCAATCGTAAATACACTACACATGATAAGAATGAATTATGAAAACGGATACTCAAGTACAAACTGAAATGTTATACTAGGAAAAAAGGCCCATTTATTTCAAAGTTGTTGTCTAGGTTTGGTGTAATCCCAGCAGTAGGGAAGTGGATGCCTTAAATTGGAGCCAAAGCATGGCTTTGATAAAACTTGAGTGTCTAGAATTTCAAACAATCTGAAAAATTGGACTCAACACAACTTTCTTACTTTCTCTCTCCCCCATTTCCTCCTCCTTCTATCCTTCCTTCCTTCCTTCCTTTCTTTTCTTTTTCTTTCTTTCTTTCTTTTTTTTTTTTTTTTTTTTTGAGAAAGGATATTATTGTGTAGCCTGGGCTGGCCTCAAGCTATGTAACACAGGCTGACCTGAAACTTAAGATCCTCCTGCTTGAGTCCCCAAATGTTGGCTACAGGCTTGTGCTACCACGCACACCGTTATTTCTATATAACCAACTTCACATGCGTTTCTAAAATTATTCTCACTATGATAAAATAATCAGCATTTAGGCAAGTGTCTCAACCTGTGAGTCCCATGAAGGCACACAAATCACCTGAGGAGGGGCCTGGGGTTCTACTGTCTCATGATGCAGAGGCAGCCTTAGCCCAGACGCCCTGCGGTGGAAGGATTTCTATGCTCTGTGAGAGGATTAGCATTCTGCTTTTACCTCCCACCCTATCATCTTACCATGTATTCTATCCAGCTTTCAATGTGACCAAACATGCTTTACAAACTACACCCAAGAGTATGAGAGAGAGACATAAGTTTGGATGAAACCCTTATGCAGGATCACAAGCACAAGTGAACCCTGGCTCCAGCTTTCTAAGACAGGAAGTGCAAACATTTCCATGTGATTTTAAAGACCTCATAATCTGAGCTCAAAGGGATTAAAATCTACAGATGCCACCTTGCTTGTGACTTTAGTAAAACTGAAGCAAATCTATTCCTCGGATTTTGACTCTTATGTTCCAAAGTTTAAAGACTATAGGAATCATCACGTTTGAATCATTTCCTCTGGCTGCTGCCCCGTGAGCGGACACCCTCCAATCTTTTAAACCTCTAAGGAAAAATATTCAGGATTCAGGGTAGGTAATTTACTCTAGTTATTTTACTGTTCTGTTTTATTTTCAAAGCCTCACTCTGTAGCTCAGATTGGCCTGGACGGAGTGACGGTTCTGCTTCAGTTTCCCAGTTGCGGAGATTTTTCAGAAGTCAGCCGCCACACCCAGGTCTCATAGGGAGAATCTGCTGTGTTAAATAATATGCTCCCTCTAGTGGAGGAAGAAGGTGAGCAACATGCTGGGTTCCTTCCTCAGAAGATGAAGTAGAAATATAACTTCTAAGCATTGACTATTTCATGGTTTTGATCCTACTGCACGTATTGACTTTGTGGGAGCCTAGGCAGTTTGGATGCTCACCTTACTAGACCTGGATGGAGGTGGGTGGTCCTTGGACTTCCCATAGGGCAGGGAAACCTGATTGCTCTTTGGGCTGACGAGGGAGGGGGACTTGATTGGGGGAGGGGGGAGGGAAATGGGAGGAGGTGGCAGGGAAGAGACAGAAATCTTTAATAAATAAATAAATTTAAAAAAAAGAAAAAAAGAAGTTACTTCTTTGTATTTTATTTTATTTACATTATTGTCATTTTTCTAGGATGGCTCATTGTCATCAAAGTCTTTCTGCCTCTACTGCAGCTCTACTAAATGTCTGGAAGCCCCAGAGTCAAGAAAACAATTCCAAATCCTGCTCTAGGGAACCTGAAACATCAGACGACTTTCATCCTGTGCCCCCTAAACAGCCAGACTGTG
The DNA here is from genome assembly GCA_963919715.1 of Microtus obscurus. NCBI lineage: Eukaryota > Metazoa > Chordata > Mammalia > Rodentia > Cricetidae > Microtus > Microtus obscurus. The sequence goes on along the minus strand of CAWTZC010000892.1, from coordinate 1,785,677 downwards.
ATGCCATTGTCTAAAGTCAAAATTGAAGTGAGCCGCCCAACACTAGGCAGAAATCAGCCAAGAATCAGAATGTGCCGAAGATCACACAACAGTCGGAGAGACAAGAACACTATCAAGAGCTTTCCTCACACAGCCTCTCCGTCAAGGAAACTGCCCAGGGACTCTGGGCTTGAAATCCAGTTCTGAGCATCACCTGACCTTTTCCACAACTGTCTCCACCAACTTGAATGAGGAGGGCCAGCTGGTTTGACATTTCCACAACCCCAACAGCCAAAGTCCCTACTTTGGTCTTTCCTGAAGCTCACCCCTCCCAGCTCCAACACACACACACACACACACACACACACACACACACACACACACGCACGCACGCACACACACGCACACACACACACACATACAACCTTAGATAATAAAGTAAATTAAATGAACACAGAGCCAAATGCAGGTGTGTTTGACTCCAAAGTCCTTGGCCACTGGACATCAACGGGGGGAAGGGGAGAAGGAAGCAGACAGTCGCCTGGCCAAAGATACCGTTATGGAGACGCAGGACTCTGCTATTTTCAACAATGAAGAATAGTGAGTGTAAAAGAAACAATTTGATTCCCTAAGAAATTCAAAATCTTTCAGCAGATCTCATTGGCCAATGCTCTTGAATTCCACGGGTTTCCATCAATGGGCGTTGGAGCTGTGGGGTAACAGTGAGGGTGGTAGAGCTCAGCTGCCCCACCTTTGGCACCCGGGAACCTATTCCAGTAGATCCCACAGGACTGCTCCTGTTGGGTGTATGCTAGCTTCTCCCTTCTCCTGATATTCCTATACCATTAGCTTTCTGCCTGAGAGGGTGCCAAGTGTCATTCACATCTGCTAACCTTTCTCTCCGCGCTTGAAGTACTCTGGCCCCTTTGCCAGAGGCGAAAGAGTCGATACTGAAGGAGTGATCTGACCGTTTGAGTGCTTCTGGCTGGAAGAAATGTTTGCCCAGGTTGCAGCTTTGTCCCCGGATGACTAAAAGGGTGTGGCAAACTCACCAGTCCAGGGCCTGAGAAAATGCCTCGGTTCAACAATGGGTTTTATGTCAGATGTTTCTCAATTCACCGTGTATATGTGTGTAAAACTACGATATAGAAAGTGTATAATTTATTATCCATGTGTGTGCCCAAGGCAGGGTTTCACTGTGTGGCCCAGGCTGACCTTGAACTCCAGGTGCCTCAGCCTCAGCCTCTGGAGTGAACACCAGGCTCCTCCAGATCTTTACGGCACATGCTCATTGCCCTCCTAACTTGTTTTCCCCGTTTTCTTATTCCTAGTGGTTCAGTTTATTGATGTCTGCATCTGACCCCCCCCCCCCCCCCCACACACACACACCAGATAAAGCACACAGACCATGTTTGGAAATCCTGGGCTTAATTGGCCCTGTTTACTGGGACTCATGAAAACTTCCACACCAGTGGAAGGCAGAATGAATTCCCTGCGTGGAACTTTATCAAACCTGAGGACCACACACCAAAGAACCCATAATTAATGCCTTTCGTGGGATTAGTGACCTAGGCATGAACACTAATACGGGGATTATGGTGGAAGGGTTGAGGGCCAAAGGAGCACCAAAGAGGGGTGTGTCCTTCCCAGACATTCAGATCATTGTTTCTAATGAGAGCATTTCAGGTTGTTCATATGCAACTAGCACAGTGAGGAGAAATAGGAAAGTTCAACCCCCACTCCCCCGTTTTTTTTGCGGGGAGGGTAGTTTTTTGAGTCACAGTTTTGCCCTATAATTCAGACTGGTCTAGAATTCCCTATGCATCCCAGGCTGCCTGTGAACTCAAGACAGCCCTAACCTGGACCCCTGGAAACCAGAGTTACAGGTGTAGGACCCCATGCCCAGTCGGTGCAGTTATTCTTTTATGAAAAATGTAAAAATGATTAATAAATAGGTAGTCTTTTAATTCACATGTACAATTTTCTCCTTCCTGTTAGGCAGCAAGAGTTGCAAACTCTCTCTCTCTCTCTCTCTCTCTCTCTCTCTCTCTCTCTCTCTCTCTCTCTCTCTCACACACACACACACACACACATACACACTCTCACACACACAGAGAGACACACACACACATACACACACACTACCTTCTCCAGCACATTCAAAGGTTCTCACTGGGCATTTATTGCTAAGAATATAATTTTCTCTACAGAAGTTGGATATAATAATTACTAACGTGTTTGTCTAGCTATCTGTTCCCTGCCATGTTGTAAAACAAGCTTAAGGTGACTTATTTGGATATGCAATATAAATTAAAAGTGAGGTCAAAGAAAGAATAAAGGCAAACCAAAGATAAAAGCCCGGGTGATGTAGGAAGATCAATAGTCTACCTATCTAGTGACAAGTCACTGACGCTTCTAACACCCCAGTTATGAAGTCTGATGAGGAAACCTGGTGTTGACACTAGTTCCACACGTAAAGGTGCCTGCACTTATGTATGTAACTTCAGTTATTCAAAGAACCCACAAAGCTAGAATCACTCAGGGTCAGCTACACACTTTCAAAATTTTATAGATATGAGGTGAGACCCTGAAGCTTGCCATGCTATAAATTCCCCTTGATCTTTCAGAAGAGAGAGAGAGAGAGAGATTGAAAATTCAGGATAACATAGTGTTTACATTAAACCCAGAGAGGACAGTGTTCTAGGCAGTGACAAGAGAAGCTTGGGAACACACTGGACACTCGCAGCACAGACATAGGGATCCGCAGGAGGTTGGTCATGTGACCTTCAGGCTAGGCTTTCCCACGGTTCTGTGCTTTGTCGAGACTGGTGAAACGGAAGCAAGAACCGTAATGATAGTCTCTGGTGCCTTGATGTTTGCTAGTATGGTCTGAGCTAGGGCAGGGACTAAGAAGGACCTAGCTGTGTCTTTCTATCAAAACAGAAAAAGTGGCTCTTGGTAAGTAGGTCAGCGAAGCATCCAGGCCTCAGAGTCCTGTCAGTGCGGAGGATTAGCTGGGAACTCGCAGGAGGTTTTGGAGGGATATACTCTGTTTAATCTTATCTTCACAGTGTGTTCTTTCTCCAGCCTTGAGTGGTGGAGGGGAGAAGGGAGGGACAGTAGGGTGGGGCTTATCGTAATCATGCAAATTGCTCCCCCGGAGAACCAAAGACTGACTGGCTTTTTAAGTCTGATGCTGACCTGACCGCCCGAAGTTCTCACTACCATGAATGCTACGTGATCACACAGCTTTGTTCAATTTTGTAGCAGAAGAGAAAGTTTATCATATTTTTTTTATATCTCCTGTCTCTCCTGTCTGTCACTTTTGAATCTGAAGTGATCTGCTGTTAATGAACGGTGGGGCTGCGTCCCTGGCACCCGGCTGCCTGTAAGGGTAGCTTTATACCCGAAATAATTACATGGAAACTGTATTCTTTTGAACACTGCCTGGCCCATTAGTTCCAGCCTCTTATTGGCTAGCTCTTACATATTGATCTAACCCATTTCTAATAATCTTTGTAGCCCACAAGGTGGCTTACCAGGGAAGATCTTAACCTGTGGCTGTGTCGGGTGGGAGAATCATGGTGACTGCCTGACTCGGCTTCTTTTTCCCAGCATTTTGTTCTGTTTACTCCGCCTACCTAATTTTTTGTCCTATCAGGGCCAAGCAGTTTTCTTTATTAATTATCCAATGAAAGCAACAGATAAATACAAGACCCACCTCCATCAGTCTGCAAGGTTCTGGGGTGTTCCATAGAATTTCGCTGTCTTTGGTTTCTCACATACCAAGTACTAAATGTATGGTCTTTAGTGACTCTGGGAGAGGGGCAGTTTGGGATTTTAGACTAATTATGGTTTGCACGCATGCTCACCGTTCCTGCTCTCAGATCTCAGTGTGATTGGCATAAGATATGTCATTAAATTTTGATCGATTTGGCATTTTCCAAGTCCTGTGCTTCGATAATGAGAAGGCAAAGGAGGAGTTATTGATAATGGCGCAAAGGAGGCATTAGTTCCAATATTAATAGGAACAATTAGTATTGCAGTGCAAGCACTGTGCTCAGGGGTCTCTGCTTTAGTTCAGGGTGGACACATGTATGGATATGGTAAAGGATGATGGCTTTGAATCCTTGATCCTTCAGCTTCTCCCTCCTCACAGCTGGGATTACACATGGACCGCCATGTTTGACTGTTCTTCCTGCTCCCGGGGATTGAGCCCTGGGCCTTGTGAATGCTAAATTCCACTCTAACACGGATCTCATGGCTGGCCAACTACTAATTATGAATGAAGAAAGGCAGACCCTCAGAAGTTAGGGTTCCGGGAGGAAGTCACAGGTAACATAAGATCAAGAATATGCGTCACTGTAAACAGAAGTTAGACAACAAGAGTTCAGGTGGGCTCACAAAGAAAGGTGGGGGTAGAATTAGCAAAAATAAGAGCAAGTCCAAACACAGCTTGCTCTGAATATTCATGCGAGAGAAGATAGGTATATTGCAGAAGCTTAAAAGCATCCAGCTGGCCCCTCTGTCTGGTGTTGGTACCATCTTGAATGGCTCTGCAGTCCAGGTTAACCAATTTAGACAGTATTTTGGTAGAATGTGGCCATTTGTACATTGGTGCTTGAGCCTCTGCAAGCCCCAGACTTCCCCCGTGCTTATGAGAAAGTTGATGTGTGATGGGAGAGCTCCACACTTGAAAAGAGAAGACTGTAAAGAAACACGGACCGGAACACTGCCTGCCTGGAGAAGCCCGCGGCTCCCAGGCGCAGCCGGTCCCACCTGCCCCGAGCACAGCTAGGGCGCTGGGCAGCTGCAGCCATCTGGAGGAGTGGAAGCTGAGGGTATCGGGACGATGAGACTACGGCAGTGAAAATGTTACTATTCTTTAATGCAACGCAGTCCGTGCAGTTCTTGGTTTTTCTCACAGATTTCGCCTGAGTCTGAATCTTCCACAGGAAGTTTCTAGAGCCGTTGAAGTGGCGGAGAGTGGTACGTGTGCGCCCTCTGCTGTATACTGCTGAGGCTGACACAAGCGCCCGAAAAAGGAAATCAAGACGTGTAAAAGTTTTTCCTAAGTGGGTCAATTACTTAAGAAGGATATTAAAATACATGAATAGGGAAAGAATTCTCAACTACGACAACAAACGACAGGTGTTGCACTTCGTATATGTTTATGATAAATTAGCTACCTTAAAAAATAAATGTGCAGCTAAAATCCAGGGCGTCACATACATGGGTCCCCCAGCTCTGGGTGAAGGAATGTGAACCAGCCCACAGCACAACTCAGAAAGAATCCTGTGTTGTTTGTTTACTTGGCTTGTTTGTTTATTTGTTTATATATTTGCTTGTTTGTTTTGCAGTGATGAAAGATCGGCACCACTGGCTTGAATACTACATTACTGATGTCAAAATCTGCTGAGGTGGTTATCTGAATGAGAAATAAAATGTTTCAGAAATAAACACTTGGAACAGCACAGTGATCTCTTATGTGTTGTTTGCCATCTAGCGTTCATTTTTGGAACTCAATAAAGGTAATTAGATTTTTTTTTTTTTCTCAAGCAAAGAGCTGACTCAACAACATTTCTAAATGAACCATGAAAGTCTTGTTTGTGAAGTGGGAGAGTGTAGTGCTACTTGTAAATATCGGTTCTTTCTGGGAAACAGGTCGCTTCTCCATCCTGGCTGCCTGATGGCATCACCTGGGAAACAGAAATATGGACGGTCCAAGCTCCGGCCTGGAAAATCAGGGTCCTGGCTAGCACCTCATCAGCGGCATGTCTCCAAAGCTCCCAGATGATTTTGATGTGCAGCCAGGGGTCTCACGGGAGCTCCTGGCTTAGCTGAGTTATCTGTGCAGGAAGAAAGTTGGCTGACTGAATAGCATCTTTGTTTCTACAGAGATTACAGCTAGGATTACTGTTTGTTGTCATTTATCGAGATGGATCTTGTTCTGGTAGCCTTGTCTGGCGGGGTTTTCACTATGTAGCCTGGGCTGGCCTCAAGTTCATGGCAATTCTCCTATCTCAGTCTCTCAAATGCTGGGATTACAAGTGTGTACCACCACCCCCGGCATTTTATGAGTAATAAATACATTACCTAGCCAGTGTTTTGCATAATGCATGGTATGCTGTGCTCAATAAATGCAAACCTTTAGTTTCGGGACAAGGTCTCTCTATGAACCCTAGCTAATACAGAACTCTAGCCTAGAATACAAGCCCAGATTGGCCTTGAACATTAGAACCTCTTGCTTTAATAAAAGGTATTAATAACATTATTATCAAAGAAAATACTTTGAGTTATTTTTAAAGATCTCTGGCCTGGAAACCCTGTGAGCCCCTGATTGTTCTTCTTTCCAAATCGACCATCTGCAATGACACCAAGCCGAGATATAGATTTCATTCAGAAAGACCCTTAGAGAAGGTCACACTCAATGTTAAACCTGCAGACACTAAAGAAAATGTAAACAGAAGATCCAGAATAGAGAAGAGATTCCTCCTTGTCATCAAAGCCTGACATGCTGCTGAAAGATGCTATGCTTTGTTTAACCACAGCATCCAAAAGTAAACTCTCTGTCCTGTGCTGAAACTTCATGATGGTCCTCTGAAGAGGAGGAAGAATGCACCACGCCCAAAGAGAACCAGCGACAGAGGTTACATTGAGTGTTCTGAGCCACTCTGACAGGCATGAAAACGGCCAAATTAGCTGCTTTCATGGAGCGTGCCCTTCTAATGAATGTGTGCTGAGGTTTCATGGCCAGTCACTTTCAGACATTACTGTAGCCAATACATTTTCTGACTTACTCCTTCAGCAGCCCAGAAGACGGTGTTGCGCATGGTAGATTTGAAAGGATAAAGTACGTAAGACAAATGAGCATAGTATATGTAACTCTAGAGGTAGAGCATGTTAAAGCCACAGTTGCACGGTACATTTCTGTTCCTCCTAAACAGACTGACGTGTGAGAGCGGAAGCTCAGACCCAACTCAAGATGAGGGCTGTCGCTCTCAAGAAGCAGTTTCTTCGCTTTTGTTGATAGTGTGAGCTAAGGCTTCCTGTGTTGACCCTACTGGCCCAGAACTTGAAATTCCTCTGCCTGGGTGCCCCGAGTGCTAGGATCACACCCGAGTATGTTACTTCTTACCCAGTAAGAATTAAACACTTTGTGACTTAGTTGTATCCACTATTCCTAACCCTCCAATTTCCTTACAAATTATATTTACCCTACATTAGTGGGTCTGGTGGCCTCATGGCTTTCTGCAGGCAAAGATACATACACTATCTACAAGTGCAAAATATGGGCACAGCCTATGTGCTAAGGGTAGAGCCCAGGAAAAAGAACCACTGTGACATATAGGCATCTTTATGAGCGTAAAATGGAAGATTATTTACAGATTATTTACAGGTGCAGTGGCAGCTGGCAAGGAGTCAGTCCAGCGCACAATAGTTCCCAGTGTGGCTGCAGTGTTCAATGAGAATGTCCATGGGTAGAGCTAAAGCGCCTGGCTATGCCAGACTGGAATGTAGGGGGAAAGGAGAGAGCAAGTAAACGAGTTCCAGTACAGAAGGGGGGAGCACACAGAACGTATCATCACACCCTGAGAAAAACCAGCAGTTTGATGCCCAGGGCAGCTACAACAGAGGACCTTCTGAAGGGGAAACTCGGGAGGGAGCCAGAAATACATTCAGGTGAACTTTCAGGAGGGAAACGTGGCTGAAGGTCAAGACCAGGGGGAAACGTGGCTGAAGGTCAAGACCAGAGAGTCCATAGTGCAGAGGAGATGGTCAAATCCATGGACATGTGTGACTCCCTTGGTTGTGAACAAGAGGACCAAGGGTGCAGCCTAGGGATGGTGACACACCAGAGTAAGAAAGGGGACAGGAAACAGAGAAGTGGACAGAGTAAACTTTCAAGGTGATTCTAAAACAGAACGGGGGCATAAATGCAGACCAACTTAAAGGCACGATTTGGGTACAGCACAATTTGGGCTCTTTAAATTAGGTCACTGTTGGTGGTTTCAGAGTCATCATATTTTTTGGGAAGGTAATTATTACCTCCCTCCACCTTTTTTTCTGTGCTGTGTAGTATTTTAGGGGACTCCTCCCCACCCTTTAAAGCCAGCCTGTTGTTGGCAGAGTCAGTTTTAGGTGTAGGGCAGCTCTGGCCATGCAGGGTGGGTATTTGAGGTATGTATCTGTGAGGTATATACCAAGGAGTGGAGACTGAGTTCTGAGACAAACACCACTCTCCTGATTGGATACTGGCTGAGTCTCATGAAACACTTACACCAAAGTGCACCTGCAGTGGTACATGGTAGTTGAGGTGTTACACATGGTTACCAATCCATGCCATCTTCCTAGGTAAGTATCTGGTATTGGGTTTTGCCAGGCTTTTTTGTTTTAACCATTCTGGTGTTGGGGTGTTAGTGTGTCCATTTCTTGAGTGAATAATTATATTGAGTAGTTTTATGTCTGCTTGTTTTGTGAAGTACACATTTGCTTACATTTGCAAAGCCATTGTCCTTCATCTGTGGAAGTTTTTATATAGACCATTTCTGCCATATAGGTATTTGTAGAGCAAACTTCCTGAGCTGTAGTTCGAGACTGCTGATCCTCCTGCCTGCACCTTCTGAGCACCAGCATTGCAGGACACCTTGGTGGTGTTTCAGTGATGGTTACTAACTTCTGTTGATTCATCTTTCTCTAGGTTGAGTGGATTGGATGTGCACTGTTGAGCAAGCATCTGCCACGTGAGAGAAAACATGCTCTCTCAGCAACTGTTTTACTTTTAAAATACTTAACATGGGGTGGAGTTTGCACAAGCCATGGCAGGAGCTTAGATCAGAGGACAGCTTCCAGGACTCAGCTCTCCCCTTCCAACACGTGAGGCCCGGGATCAAACGTAGGTAAGCACCTGTACCCACACTGACTCATCTCAGCGGCCTTAGTTTACTTGTCTGTATTATTTTAGTTCTAAAAATTGATCCTTGTGTTGATGGGAAGGAGTCAGTATTTCTCCTCTCTCCCGGGACATCAACTGCATGCCACCTGAAGGAAAGACAGACCTTACTCGCAATGGTATCTTTCATAAACTAAACCACGGCTCACTGGGACTCTGACCTCACAGGCCTGCCTGTCTGACCTTGGGCAAACACCACCGCATTAATTACGACACTCTGCTCGGAGTCAGGCTCTAACTTTGCCTTCCGCTTCACAGTGGTTTCGCCATTTAGGGCTCTCTGCATTTCTGTAACTCTTGTTAGAATTTGGAAATTGGCTATCCTCCAAAGGCACGTGTAGTAAAGGGCTGGTCTCAGCAAGTGTGGCAGTACATGCCTGTAATGGTAGCATAAGGGAGGCAGATATAGGAAGACTGAATTCTAGGCCTGCCTGGACTACATGGCAATACCTGCCTCAAAAGAACCCTAAATGCAGGGAGAGGAGGCTCGGTGATTGAGAGCCAGCAGTTAATATACCTCTGCCATACTGAAAGGCTGAGAGAGCTGGAACCAGCACCCAGGGCTGCAGTGACCACACCATTTACCATTGAAAATAAAAAAAGCTCCTTGTCAGAAAAGGATTTCAATGCACAGTAGGACAGATTCAGACATAGAAGACCTCCAAACGAGACAGAGTTTAAAAAATGTACATAGGCTTGGGAGAAAGAGGAAAACGAGTATAGACAGTTATAAAGTTTAAAAAAATAAAACAAAGTCTTTAAGAGACAGTAAAAATAATATAAAACAAGCCACATAAAAATGGAAAATATACAAAGAGTCTGGATTATGTATATTATTGTGTTTTCTTTGGACTGAATGAGCCAACTGCTAAAACACATTTGATTCTGGGAGCTGCTAAGCTAAGCCAGCACATATATTTTAAAGGTATCTTGACTTCAAAATTTGAGTCTAAGGATTTGTCACTTTGCAAAGAGATTCTCTATGGATTCCTTCCAGGTTAATATGGCTTTATGGAACAAGACCCCACAAAGGTCTCCATGAACTTTAAAAATACTTTGCCCAACTAACAGCAAGAAGCAGTTTGTAAAAAACAATGGCCAAATCCCCATTGCTTGTTTTCACTTAAAGGGGGTTGACTTTAAGTAGTTAATGGTCACAGTAAATCTTTCTAGAAAGGGGGGTGGGTATTGAAGAGACAAGACTAAAGCCATTTTAAACCCAAGGCCCATCTTTGTGAGATTTAGCAGGCACCCCACTACTGTAAATTCAGAGAAAAGTAACAACCGACCCAAAAACTGCCTGGCTGCCCAGAGACTGGAGGACAGCCAATGGAAAGACAGACAAACTTTTTTTTTTAACAGTTTTTGGGTGGTTTTGTGGAAAGCTACAAAAATCCTTTCTTGACTCAGAGCCGACTATCCCCTATCCAATCCAGTAACACCAAGGCATACAATTCCCTGCTTGGGGTTTTTCCCTTTAAAGACCCCCTGCACTGTGAGCTCGGGGCCATTCTCCCTCACCCACTGCATCAGTGTGTGGGACAAAGCAGCCCCTGCTTGCAAGCCTGTAAAACAATAAAGAAACCTTGTGTAATTGTATCAGAAAGTCGGCTCTGTGGTGGTCTCATTGGGGGGGTCTTACAACTCCAGCATAACAATATGGTATAGAAATGAATACTTTACAATGGTATGGACTTTGGTTTATGGATACAAATTTAAGGTGAGTTTTGTTATACGTATATTTCTACTCTTATTTAAAGTATTATGTTTATATAGCTCATTTAAAAATGTAATGCATAATTTAAAATTACAAATTAAATAGTCATTTATATAATAGACTTGCAGTCATGTTAGTTAGGTTTTCTAGATATACAGAGATATATTTCAGTTCAATAATTTTCAATACTTCAAAGACTACAGAATACGGCATTTAATATATTTTAAGAACTTAGACTTTTTTCAACAGTGAGACATGTCTGCTTCTGGCAGCACCAATCTACTTCAAGAGGATGATGGGCATCAAAGAGGCTCCTTATAGTGCTTGCCAGTATACTATATAAACTTTACATGCAGAACCCACAGAAAAATGACTGCTGAACTTGCCAAAAGGTGAGACGGTCCTTCAGGGTTCCTGCTTCATGAGTCTGTCAGACATTCTGCAGGACACAGAAGAAAGTGACTGACAAGCTGCCAATATAAGCTAAACAGTCTTTCAAATTCCCTGCTTTATGGAAAAGTCTTCCAGATACTATGGGCCTGTAGGCTGAAGATGGGTGCCCCAATATAACAGAACTCTAGGTGACTGTTCAAGCAACAAGACACCTCTGTCAATTCCAGAGTTTTATAAGTCACTTACAATGCACTTCCTGTTTACTTAGGTAATATTATATATCCTCCTGGGATCTTTGATGGAATTGAAGATATAGTCTACCTTAGTTAAAATAAAAGATAAATTAGATACAAAACATTATACTCATAAAGATAGAGTATTTTCTTTAATTTTGATTAATACAAAGACTAAATATTGTAACTGTAATTCTTTCTTGATAACTGTTTTGTTATATGTAATTTTACTGTTATAGTTAAAAACCTTTTTATTTTTTATTTAGATGGAAAAGAGGAGATGATCTGGGATTACCCTTTGTATACTGTGAATATGTTTTATTACCATTGGTTAATAAAGAAGCTGTTTTGGCCTATAACAGGGCAGGATATAGGTAGGTGGGAAAACTACTGAATGAAGGAAGAAAGAAGGTGGAGTCAGGCAGATACCATCTAGCTACCGAGGGAGAAGATGCCAGACCCTTACCAGTAAACCATAGCCTTGTGGCGATACACAGATTAATAAAAATGGGTTAATTTAAGATAGGAGAGCTAGCTGGGAATATGCCTGAGCCATTGACCAAACAGTACTGTAATATAGTTTTCATTATATTAATATAGTTTTTGTGTGATTATTTGGGTCTGAGTGTCCAGGAAACAAAAAAGCTGTTTGATTACACAAAACTGTCCATAACTCCAGTTCCAGATCTTCTGAAACTGTCACACAGACGTACAAGCAGCAAAATACCAATGAACACAAAATAACAATAAATTATTTGAGGGGAAAGCCCTAAATAATCAAAGGCTTGTTTCCCAAAGTGACAGCCTGCAGAGACAGTGAGAAGGTGGGACCTAGGCAAGACCCTAATACCATTTGGGCCACGCCCTCAAGGGCAACTGTGGAATGCCAGTCTTTCCCTCCATTTCTCCCAGGCCATGAGTGAGCATGGTCACTGTAAAACACAAGCCAGACATGATGCACTTGCTGTCTTGCCACAGCAACAAAGGCACAAACTAACCAATCACGGACTAAAACCCCAAGGTGAGCCACAGCAAACCACCTGGATTCTGAATGGGAAGGCATTGAAACTATACATCCACCTGGGAGAATTCACATCAGAGCAATACTAAGGGCTCCAAAGTATACATTACGTTTATCAAAACTTCAAGCTGGCAATATGGGCTGGTGGGAAGGGGGCTTGTCCAAGCCTGGATCCCCAGAACATAATGAAAAGAGCTCCTGCAGGTGCCATCTGACAGTCACGAGCACACTGAAGCTTGTGCATACAACCCCACCCCCCATATAATATTTTAAAGGATCTTCAGCATTTTCCCCAGTAATGCTTTAGAGTTGCTGTGTGCATAGTTCTTACAGTTCCCATAGAGCAGTCAGGGAGCACCTGATCACTCCTTATGCTGATGTATTCATTCAGTGCTTCTGCACACTATCGTGCTTAGACAGCAGTGGCATCAGCCTCATCTCCAGGGACATCATTAATTTTAATGTTCCCTTTGCAGACTCTTCTTTATTTTCTAATCACATGAACAACGACGTAAGACTCAGTCCGACCAATCACTGTTTCTTTGCCTTGCATTTATATACAGCCTCAAGCTGCAGCAAACCAGCTTTAATACACCCTCAAACAAAGGATCACTTATCAGAGAGTTAATGGTTCTCAAAAGCAGAGAGATCAGGGAAAGAAATGCCCTGAGAATGAGAACTAGAGAAGTAAATACTGGAACACAGCAACAGGTTAAACAAAACATTCTGTCACATAAAACAAGATTTCCCAATTATTTGGGGGTAATTTACTTTCTAATCATCCCTTTTTTAAGTTCTAAGTAATGTTCAGCCAGATATTACTCACTTGCACATAAAATAAAAAGACACAAACAGCCATGGGGGGAAATATCAAGTGTTTACCTATATTGGGAAAACTATATGCAAAAGGTAAAAATACATAACCAATCATATACGTTAGTTTCAAATATTTGTAACTTAACTCAAAATCCCTAAAAAGAGTTGAGACCATAGACTTTGATAATATATCATTAATAACACTTTTAATTTAAATATTAACCATGGGCTGGGATGCTGATCTGGCACGCATGAGGCCCTGGGTTCAGCACTAGTGACATGGTGGTGCCCTGCTGTTCTCTCTGTATCTCAGAACTCAGAGAAAGAGGGCAGGGACATCAGGAGTTCAAGTTCATCATCAGCTACATAACAATTCTGAGGCCAGCCTGGGATACATAAATACATACAGTAAAATAAAATGTTATTCTTAATAGTCTTAAAATAAATCTAATCTCCAAAATAACCCGTCTTGTAACAGGATTTAATGGTATGTGATGTTTAAGTCATGTGGCTAACAGTAGAAATATATCAATTACAGAGCCCAAATCAGAGTGTCACAGAGATCTAATACATTAAATCGCCCAATAATAAAATAATTTCTGCCTTCAAACTTATAAGAACACTTTATTTTATCAAAGGCCAGGCTCAAACATACAAGAACAAAGTATCTGTTCATAGCCGGACAGTGGTAGCACATGCCTTTAAACCTAGCACTCGGGAGGCAGAGGTAGGCGGATCTCTGTGAGTTCGAGGCCAACCTGGTCTACAAGAGCTAGTTCCAAGACAGTTAGGACTGTTACACAAAGAAACCCTGTCTTGAAAAACAAACAAACAAACAAAACAAAACAAAAAGAGAGATCTGTTCATATGCCAAGGGCCAAGGCTAAAACAATAAACTAAACAATAAATTAATCCTTTCAAAAGGAATAGGAACCATTAAATTTTCTTCTTGGGTTTGAGAGGCCCAAGATCCTTATAGAGTATACAGACAGCAGTGCTGAAATTAAGCAAGGAGTTTGGAAAGAAATCAAATAGTTCACCATTAATGCCACAATACATCGTCAGCACAGCCAAAATCAGTTGAAGTATCTGACTGTGAAGACTGCATTTAGTAAAACGTTACACTGTAACTAACTACAGCAGATACCTGAAAATCTCTCCAGCATGGGGGCTTAGACAGAGCCTGCAGCATACAATACTGTATTAACTACAGAAACGCCCACAATAAGCAACCGTCTCTGGAAGTCCTGTGAAATGGCAATATGGAATATAAAAAGGACAGAGAGGTAAACCAGCTTCAGAACAGGTGCCATCAGTACAGGAACTGCAGCTCCAGGCACTCATGTAAGCTGCTGACTTTAGACGGCCCACTGTCTGACAGGTACTGCACAACTGCTGAATTACAGCGAATAACACAACAAAAGGTCTCTGCGAGGAAAGAGCCTGCTGTAGTCACACACATAACTAAATATGGCTTTTGGAAGAAAGACTTTTACAAAACAGAAACTTTACACTTGAGAATTGTGCATATAAATAGCATACTAAAATTTAAGGGAATTCTGTGGACTGGTGATTATTCCACGGCAAGTTCATTAATTAGACTTCCTGGATACTTTCCCCAAGAGATTCTTACATGCAGATTTTCTTAACAATCAAATATTCCATCTAATTTTGCATATGCCATCTGAAATGTTCCCATTTTAAAATCAGGACCTCAAAGACAAATTTAAATCAATGACATCATACATCACAAACATCCCAGGGTCAGCAAGTGTGATGGATCTCGACACTGTCCTGTGCCAACTAGCTTTCGTCGTCTCTTTGCAAAGGTATTATCTCAATTTCTCTGGCTATTCTTTCGGCTAATGCTTTATTATTTGCAGCAATTATTCTCCGAGACATCAAATCAAATGGTCCACCTGAAATCAAATCAAACATGGAAAACCAATTAGGAGAAAAGCAAGGGCACAGCTGTATCTATGGCCATTTTAATAGGCTTAGTTTTCTTTTCAAACAGAAAAAAAGAATGTATGACATTGACAGCATTTCAGTCTTGAGATGATGGAAGTTTCTAGGCATCTTTTCTGAGTAAGTACCAACATGAGGGATTTCAAGTTGGAACGCCATCCTCCCTTTGGGTTTCTTGTGGGCACTCTTACACTTCAGCACCGTCTGAGCGTCTGCACGCGCACGCACGCACACACACACACACACACACACACACACACACACACACTCTGACTCCGATGCTCTTGCACATCGCTCTCTTACCGTTTCCTGCTTCACCTTGCGACATCTCCTCAGTAAACTCTTGGAACCCAGGCTTATTCTCTCCACTTTCTCCTACTGCTCAAAGTTGATATTTAACTGACCTAGGCCAGAGCAAGAGACGTGGTAGACAAAGCCCGCTGTCCACTCTCACTATGGCCTCTTCAAAGTTCATGGAACAAGCTCGGAAAAGAGTAGACCTTCCCAAAGCCTCTCGGGAGCTCCTGGTATTCATCCTTGAAGAGTCACAATCATTTCTCAGTGTGTATTATAACTACCTACTATCTTTGCCTCTATCTCCTACTGTCTGATTTTATAGGAAACTGCACAGCCTATTCTTCTATCAGGACATGTATCAGCCATCTTTTTAGAGCCCACACAGAAAGGAAGCCTACAGATGTGAAGAACACGCTTCGGGGTGCCATGACTTCACCTGTCACATCCATCAGCACTCCGCCTGCCTCGGTGACGATGACGCCAGCTCCCGCCATGTCCCAGCAGTGGATACCCATCTCATAGTAAGCATCCGCTCCTCCGGTTGCCACAAGGCACATGTTAACAGCAGCTGTTCCAACACTCCGGATTCTAGCGCGAGAAGTAAAGATAGGTGGGAAAAACTCCTTAGAAAACGTATTCCTGTTTATGGTCACTTTCAACGGCAACTGTGGTTGTTTGCTTCAATCTAGAGAATAACTGTGGATAGAAGTATTCTCTATATACTTTAAACTTTCTCTCTATAAAAATGTTCTCTATATACTTAAAAATGAAGTATATAAAATTTAAACATCCTTGCTGTTCTTGCATGGACCTGAGTTCAGTTCCCAGCACTCACATGGTGGCTCAGTTCCAGAGAAATCTAATGTCCTCTTCTAGCTTCTGCAGTCACTGCACATATGTGGTGCACACACATACATGCAAGCAAACATTCATACACATAAATAAAATCTCTTAAAATAATCTAATCATGACATACTGTGTAAATCGGGAATTTATCACAAAGCTACCATTTAATAAGACAAACAAACATGATAACAAAGTCTTTAAGGGGAGACAAAACAAAATACCAGAGAGAGCCAAGCGTGACAGTACACACCTGTAATCACACTACTTGAGAGAGGCTGAAGTGGAAGGACCAGGAGTTCAAGGCCAGCCTGAAGTACATTGTATGATTTTGTCTCAAAAACCAAAACCAGACAAACACTGAAGAACAGTGACCCTTGTATGCATTCCTGTCTGGACCCCAGCACCATTTATTCTACATAGACAACACAGCACAACCATCCCCAGGCCGTGTGAGACACCAGCACCATTTATTCTATATATACAACACAGCACAACCATCCCCAGGCCATGTGAGACCCCAGCACCATTTATTCTACATAGACAACACAGTGCAACCATCTCCAGGTTGTGTGAGACACCAGCACCATTTATTCTATATATACAACACAGCACA
The DNA here is from genome assembly GCA_963919715.1 of Microtus obscurus. Classification (NCBI taxonomy): domain Eukaryota; kingdom Metazoa; phylum Chordata; class Mammalia; order Rodentia; family Cricetidae; genus Microtus; species Microtus obscurus. The sequence continues at coordinate 1,768,841 of CAWTZC010000892.1, read as the reverse complement.
ACCATCCCCAGGCCATGTGAGACCCCAGCACCATTTATTCTACATAGACAACACAACACAACCATCCCCAGGCTGTGTGAGACACCATGCCACTGTCCACTGCTAACTCTATCCCCAGGCTGTGTGAGACACTATGCCACCGTTCACTGCCAACTGGAAAGGCCTCATGGTTGTGCCTGAACCCACAACAGGCCAGCTGGGCTCGGCATGAACATTTATTTGGTCTTAACTTTTCAAAAATATCATTGCTTTCTACAATTAATAGGAGCTTTAAAATGCTCAAAAATGTCAAGATCATAACAAAATGCAAGGCTGTGAAACGGCTTCCGAAAAATGGATGGGCAACGAGAATTAGGCTGTGTATACTGACACACACTTAGTCTCAGCACTCGGGAGTACAAGGGAAATCATGGACCCATGCTAAAATGGGTCAAGTCTTTGCATATTAAGTTCAAAGCCAGCTGGGGCTGCAGTGTGTAAGAACGACCCTCAAAAACAGAGGGCTGTCAGGATGGCTCAGTGAGTCAAGGTGTTGTCACCAAGCCTGACGACCTGAGTCCAATTCCTACAGCCCACAGTGGAGGGGGAAATGACTCCTAAACGCCGTCCTGTGATCTTCATGGTTGAACTGAAGCACAGGCAGAAACGGAAGCACTCGGGTTTGATGTGGTTATGTTACTGGATCTTTTACTAGGAAATAAACATGGTAGAGCAGCAGTTCTCAACCTGTGGGTCACAACTCCTGTGGCAAACCTCTACCTCCAAAAATATTTACACTGCAATTCTTAACAGTAGCAAAATTATGGTTACGAGGTAGCCATGAAATAGAGCCTGTTATAGACGTACAGAGTGCATATGGAACAAAGAAAGCCCAGCACGAGGACCTGCAGTGAGGGTGGCAGCACTGGAAGCTGAGAGCCGCTGCTCCCAGTGGGGAGGAGGAGGCTGAGGCCAGCCTGGGCAGAAGAGGACACTGTCTCAAAAACAAACACAGCAACAACCACGACAGAAAGGAGCCAGGGAGAAGGAAACATAATGTCCATAAGTTACTTTCAACTTCTTACTCAAATTCCCTTTTTTATTTGTTTTGATTTTTGGGGGTGGGGAGCTGCTATTGTTGTTGCTGTTGTTTTTGAGACAGGACTCCACTAATGCTTCAGCCTCCTGAATGCTGAGGTTACAGGTGGGACCGCCATACCTGCTTCAAATTCCTATTGTAACTAATATTTCAACCTCTGGAAATAGGCAGAGATTCATTCTCTCAAAGTTTATACTTTTTCAGAAGTACTGGAGAATTGATGAATTGTGTGGGTATTTTTTTTTCTGTATCTAAAAACAAACAACAACAACAAAAAACCAAAACCTAGTATCTTTCACAAAGCCAAATTTAAAAAAGGACAGGAATGACATGACACCTGTCAGGTCCAAAGTGTGCTCCGTTCCCTGCTTCCTCACACCCCAAAAAAGAACAAACCCACTGACTCATCCAAAATGGAGCCTAGGCCCAGCTCTACATGGACTATAGGATGTCTGGCAGTTAGATATAAGCCAACAACCCTCAGGAACTTGTAAAACCAGTTCCCATCTGCCAAAAGGAGTCATTTCCCTTATCTGGAAGAAGGGACACAGGCTTCACTGGCGTGTATCCACCTGTGGCTATGTGCCAAAGGCCATGCCAGGTTCCAGGCTCCCTCAGTCACCACTCACAAGTACACACTACACATTTCAAAGCCCCCACGCCAGTCCCTTGACCCTTCCCTCCCTGACTCCGTGCCCTCCTCAACACGATTCTCACTGCACTCTGTATCCCTGGGTGCCCTCCTGTTCTCTCATGATCTCCACTATTGGCTCCTGCTCCCAGCCCTGGCCATGTTCTGTCTACTTCTCTCTGCTGTGGACACCTCCAGGTGCCCTTGGCTCTTCCTTCTCTCAAATACACAATCAAACCTCAACCATACAATGGGCAGTCATGTAGGCAGCTTCTCTGTTACCTCCTCCTTGAACAGAACACCTTTGACTTGGAGTGTGTCTTACAACTTAGCAAGATGGATTAATCCAATTCCAAGTGGACAAGGTGAGCTGAGCACGAGGTGATGGTTGGAATCCCGGAATTCAGGAGGCCCAGGCAGAAGCACTGTGAGGCTGATACTACCTGATAAGATTGCCCGAGAGGAAACCATCTGAAACAAAGCCCAGGAAGGGCTCATCCCTCCCTCTTACATGAGACAAGGACACGGGGCAGTGAGAGCTCACGTTGTAGGAATGACCAGGACTGCTCACAGTAAGTGCCCGTGCTGGAGCACTCAGAGGCGCCTAGGCCGAGGGTGACAGTCACCCCCAACAGGGCATCAAGGGCTCTCAGGCAGGGTTCAGCAGTCACCAGGAGCTTGTTCTTCCAGGAAGAAGCCCTAAGAGTCACCTAAGACGTTACTCAGCTAGCAGTGACAGCAGGACCCAGATCCGCACTGTATGTTCTGAGACAGATCCTCATCCGATCCGTCTAGACACTGAGTGCACCTAAGAGGGAAGAGAGCATGCACAGGACCAAGAGATTTGGGTTAGCTCTCATGCTCACCCACTTCACAATTTCTCCAAATTTCCACATTTTCGTCATTAATGTGGAGGCGACTTATCTTAGACTAGAAATGTAATGGTTACAAATGATAAATTAGTAAAAAAGTTCCATGTTTATGATAAAACTGCTCTTTACTGTGCCTGTTCAATCTGAATTTACACAAAACTATAGACTTACACAAAACATGTAAATGATTATTTTTTGTAACTTGACTGTATTTCTCATGTATGAACCCTGAAGACGACAATCTTATGTCACAGTCTCCCCCATGCTGGACCCATCTGCACAAATGAAGCAGCTCGGGCCTGTTGAAACCTCTTCTGGTCCTGGCTGGTTTACCCGCCTCCGTCAGACAATGGCTCTTTTTGATCTCACTGTGGCTTTATGAGCAATTCTGAAGTGACACTGAAAACTTAAAGAACCACTGAACACAGCAGAGCACAGAAAGGAGTAAGATAACAGCACTATTCGTGCTAACATTTTCCTGGTTCATACTAAGAAAAAGAATTTAGACCAGGCAAGAGCAAATAAAAAGCTGATGTGTAAACCACTCGGAGCCGCTTTACAGCCGTTTACCATCCACAGTTAAAGAGCCATTCTAAAACAGGCGGAGGAGGCAGCAGCAACTTCCAGCAGCGCCTGTCATTGCTTCAAGGACAACAGCCTCTCAGTTACCTTACTCCCTACTACACAGACCACAGATTTACAGTCCCAAATCACAGTTGGCAGCATGGTCAACATGTACTTGGAACATCTTACTCCTAACAGACACGGTAAATACCAAAGAAGAGAATGATCTGGAAGTCATATCTCCACCTGGCTGTGTGATCTGCACGTGTCTGTACCTCTGAACTCAGCCTTAAACAAGGCTAGGTTACTAGACGATCCTTGGTGAATTCTTAGAGACTATCCCTGAGGATGCTTTCAGGAGAAAAAGCAGCAAGAGTTGGCAATAAGAGAGAATCCTAAAATTCTCTTGCTATTCAAATGCCTGTCTTTATTGTTTGAATGAGTTCTCACTATGTAACCCAGTCTGCTCGCCTCTGCTTGCCCAGTGACCGGGATGACAGACAAGTGTTACAGAGCCCGGCTTCTCAATGGCTTCGTTCATTTGGCAGTCTCTTCTTGTGTAGTTCAGTTGCCTTTGATGATTCTCTACAGTCCTCCTGTCTCAGCTTCCTAAAGGTCATGGTTACAGGTACACTCGACCATGTCTTGTGACAGTGGCTTTTTAAATGATAATAATTACTGAGACAACTATAATAAAGGTCAGAAAAAAACAACTTATAAAACCAATACCTTTATTAAATTTAAGAACATCAAATCACTAGTTTTTCCTAAAACCTCTAGGATAAGTACTTGCTTCAAAACAAAGAAAGAAAATAAATTCTGAGCTAGGTTTTCACTATGTTTTCCAGGCTAAACCCTAACTTCTGGGATGAAGCCATCCTCCTGCCTCAGCCTCTTGGCATTAACATTTGCCATCACTTCCGGCTTCTTCACTTCCATAACCTGTCACTACTGAATGACTCTGACATGGGAAAGCAGTATTACCATGAGTGTAAACCATATAACCGTATAACCGTTCAAGAGGCGACGGAGGAGGATCACAAATTCCAGGCCAGCCCATGCTACACAGTGACATCCTATCTCCAACACAAAACAAAGCAAATATAACAATAGACAAATTTAATGCAAAAGAAATTTGCTAAAAATGTAAGCATTTATAAATACAAAAGTTTTAAAACAAAGCAAATAATTCATAAAACAAGTACAGTGACTACAAATAATATAGACAGTGATCACAGCACAAAGCTGATGAAAGTAGAAGAGCAGTGTCAACGCATCAATAGCTTTGCCTATTAGAAACATTTACACATTAACTTATAAATTCAACTCCATTCTATGTTTTGTACAAGGGATAGGCTTAAAATAGAGAGACAAGGCTCGGCACTGCGGCACACACCTCTAAGACAAGGCTTGGCATTATGGCACACACCTCTAAGCCCAGCATCGGGGAGACTGAGGCACTGGGAAGGCCGATGCAGCAGGACCGTGAACTCAAGGCCTGCCTGAGATATACAACAAAACTACGTGGGAAACATCAGAAACAAAACAAACAAAATTCATCTAAAACCATGAGGAAGATATTCAAGGTCAATTCTAGCCTCCACACAAGCACAATGGACACAGACACACATGAAGGGCACTGTGCATGCGCATACAAGCACAATGGACACACACACACACACACACACAAAGAGAGAGGAGAGAGAGAGGGGAGAGAGAGACGAGAGAGAGAGAGAGAGAGAGAGAGAGAAATAATAAAAGTGAATCCTTTAAAAAGTGCAGCTATCTGGCAGTGTGGTGGGAATGAGAAGGCTTACCCGTGGATGGGAAGGGAGCAGAGCTTTTCCATGTTGGAAAGAACAATCCGCAAAGTCTCTGGCTTTCTGGATGAGCCCAATTCAGTCACCAAGAGTGCTTTGGTAATATCTGAAAAGAGAAGTTATTTCAAATAAACCATTGGATGTCAATAACCAAAACTCTAGAATAAATCTAACACAAGTCAGAATAAAATGGGATATTTAAATCCTTTTTCCTAGTTTTATCAAACATTTTTCCAAGCTTTAAAGTGTTAAAACACATAAAATTAGGTATGGTGCTCAATACAACCCTGTAATTAAAAAATAAAAATAAGCAACAAAAAGGGAAATGAACAAAAAACATGCCCTCAACCTAAGTGTTTTGATGGAGGTGGGTCAATTGTCTATGTGTTACTTTCATTGGTTAATAAAGAAACTGCCTTGGCCCTGATAGGACAGAAAATTAGGTAGGCGGAGTAGACAGAACAGAATGCTGGGAGAAAGAAGCCAAGTTGGGCAGTCGCCATGATTCTCCCACCCGACACAGACGCAGCTTAACACCTTTCCTGGTAAGCCACACCTCGTGGGGCTACACAGATTATTAAATATGGGCTAAAGCAAGATGTGAGAATTAGCCAATAAGAGGCTAGAACTCATGGGCCAACCAGTGTTTAAAAGAATACAGTTTCTGAATAATTATTTCGGGTGAAAACTAGCAGGCGGCCGGGAGCTGGGGCCGCAGGGACGCAGCCTGCAGCTCCCTACATCAGTGTTTAAGAGAAAGGTTATGGCTGGGCAGAGTGGTGTGCATCTTTTAACCCAAGTGCTCAGGAGACAGAGGCTGGTGGCTCTCTCAGTTCAAGGTAAAACTGGCCTGCACAGCCAGTTCCCAGTTCCAGGCAGGAGCTACAGTGAGACCTTGCTTCAAAATAAAACAAAACCGGAAGGAAGGGAGGGAGAGAGGAAGGAAGGTTGGTTGGTTAGTTTAGGAGAGTCCGCAAAGATTCCAAACTCCAGATTGTTCTCAGGCTTAAAGCACTTGCTAAAGTGCAAGGCTGCTAAAGGTGCAGGCTGGAGATGCAGGACTGACGTGATGGAAGAAAGGTGACATACGATGCCAGCCACCTGTCACACTGAAACAGTTCTACTCACTGAGTGTGTATATACACACAAACACAAACACACACTATCTTCATAAAGACAGGGTCCACACTCACACACGTGATCCCTCTCAGATGGCAACCCCGACCCCACTCCCAAAAAGAAACCCTGTACTACTGAATATGGAAACTTCTCCCACATTATCTCCAGAGGCCACAGACTATAACAACCATTTATACAGCGTCAATAGTGTACTAGCCATAACTAACCTAGAGTCAGAGCAAACAAGGGTGTGTGGACAGGGTATATGCAAATACATTATTTTATATGAGGAACTTGACCCTCACATAGACTGAGAAACTACTGTGTATCATTCTTAAAGATTCTCAGGTGATTTTTTTTGTTGTTGTTGTTGCTGGGAAAAGGTACATAATTTTTTTCTATAAGGCATAGGTTGCTCTAGAACTTACTTTGCCCAGGCTGGCCTCAAACTCCGGATCCTTCTGCCTCTACCCCCTGAGTGTTGGGATTCCAGGAATATTCCCCCATGCCCAACTGATCTCAGCTTTAACATGCATTATTTATGATTTATTGACCAATAATGGACTGAGGGGCATCCAGTGAAATCCAGAAATTCTAAGAAGAATAAGACACTGTGGCTGAAGCACTATGTCCTGAACCCTTAGAAAAGAAACCCTGATGTAGATAACACATTTCTGTCAATGTCACCTAACACTGAGTGCACTTGCTCCATGCCATCTGCTTCTCCTGTTCCAACTATCACACTAAAAATGAGGAAAGGAAAAATAGTACAGTCCTGAGTCAGCTAACACTAGCTAAGTGCAGAGGTTACCATACAAGCATGTGAACTGCAAGCACACTTGGCTCAGGGCACCGGGCACCGGAGGACACACCTACCTTCTTGTTGTGAGACCCGAAGCTTCTGACCATTGCAGAATGCTCCATTTCCCTTCCTGCCAGTGTACATCTTATCTTCCACACAGCTATACACAACTCCAAACTCCATCTGCAGAGGGAAACAAGCCTTTTAGCAAACCTCAGTATCTTTCAATTAATTGGTATCTGCTTCTGAATAAAGTAACACGGATATCTAGAATACTAACAAACCCTATTCAAACAGCCCAAACACAGGAGGTCATCAGACCTCAGTCCCACTCCTCCCTCTCTCCTAGCCTCAGATGCAGGCAGCTTTCTGTATTTTCTACAATGAACACTGTGTCATCCATTCTCTGACAAACTATCCACAGATCCTCCTTCTCTTCTGGTACCTTCTCACTAAACATCTCCCCTCCATATTGCTCATTTGAATTCTTGCCCCCTACACCTCCATGCTGAATTTAATTGCTAACACAATGGTACCGGGAGGTTTGGCCTTGAAGAGGCAACTAGGAGAACAGCTTCACCAGATACTTCCCTACATCCCACCCCTCACTGTGTGCTGAGTTCTGTCAAAGCAGCCCCTCTCCCCAGTTTTGTGCTCCGCATCTCCACGCCCTGCAGTCTGCACTGACCAGCCACTCTACGGCATGTGTAACACCCTTTGCTGACCCCAAAGGCTTTGCTCTAAAGAACTGGAGACGGGCGGTCATCCTCAAAGCTCTACAATACTTAACTCGAAAGCTCCACGTTCCCTGAGGTGTCCCTTAGAAGTTGACCCCTCAGGCTTTCTACCCATCGTGCACCGCTTCCATTTCCCTTCCAGCACTTCAGATTCTCAGGTACTTCCAAGTCCACAGACTCAACTACTAACAATCATGTTGGCTCCAACAAACCCATCACAGGAGTCTGTGTTTTGTAACTGTCTTGTAGAAACCTCTTTTAAAGAGTCCAAAAAAAAAAAAAAATGTTCTTTGTGGCAAGACTTTTCTTTCTTTCTGGAAAACTTCAAATTTTCTAAGTGGCAACTAACATAGCCAACTTGTAAGACAACTTCTTCTAGGAAGCCACCCGCTGCACGACAGACAGCGCTGGTATATTCTCTTCTGCCTTCCTCTACACGCTACCTTCAGCCGAGGACACACCTGACTGCAACAAAGGACGGATGCAAAAGCAGAGACCACATTCTGCTCAGGCTGAGTGTATGCTAAAGGCTGATTTAGGACCACTGTGCATGCTACCGGAACAATGCGGTCTGTAACCAAGGGCTAATATGTACTAAGCATGTGTGTGTGTGTGTGTGTGTGTGTGTGTGTGTGTGGTGTGTGTCGCGCGTGCATGTTGCTAGGGATTCAATTGAGAGGTTTATATACACTAGGCCCTGCCACTTAGCCTTGGGCTTTTATTTCAGAAATTTCTGAAATACACTTTTGTTCATGCTGATCAAATGTAGTGCACAAGTTCCTTGAAGATAGCAGTCAAACAGCAGGGAACAAAGAGACCACAGTAGCTAACAGATTTTACTCTACTGGGTTTGGTATGAAAGTATTCAATTACGTCTAAGTTCCTAACATACCCTGCTATGTCCGGTCATTCTCTGGCCCCTGACATGTCCTCATCTTTCAGTGTCTCCCTGCATTAACATCATGAAGACATGCTTAGAAATGCCCCAGTCATCTCCGAGACATTGTAAAGTCACATTAACCCCGTCATGGCTGCATGTGTCAGAAGTATGGTGGTGGCTTGTGTTTCCTTCACTTGTGTTCAAGTTCTCTTTCCAACTATGTCTTCTCGGGAAACAACCGCATCCCCTGGGGATGCATGTAAAAATACCCACTCTTACAGTTTATACTTATAGTGATGCGGGAAACAACCTCATCCCCTGGAGATGCATGTGAAGATGCCCAGTCTTGTGGTTTACAGTGATGCGGGAAACAACCGCATCCCCTGGAGATGCATGTGAAGATGCCCAGTCTTGTGGTTTACAGTGATGCGGGAAACAACCTCATCCCCTGGGGATGCATGTAAAAATACCCACTCTTATAGTTTATACTTATAGCGATGCGGGAAACAACCGCATCCCCTGGGGATGCATGTGAAGACGCCCAGTCTTGTGGTTTTCATTTATAGTGATGCGGTGGCACAAACAGAGCACAAGAAAGATTTATTTTTTTCTCAGAAAAGGAAAGCAAGATATTTGATGGAACATACATTTAAGACATACCTGTTTATTTACAACGAAGCCAATTGAAACAGCTACAAAAGGAAACCTTAAAAAAAAAAATCGCAAACTAACCAAGACAGAATTTAATTTCAACAAGTACTTATATGTTTTCAAATTAATTCTCATAACCCTGAAGATTGAATATGTCACAAGTTATGCATATAAATTGGAGAAAGAGGCACGATCGACACACACACACACACACACACACACACACGATGCTTCTACAGACACTCACGTATTCACATGACTGAAAGGGTCATAAGGACCTGGGACCAATGTCACTTCCCTCAGTAGCAGGGAGACAGAAGTGGGGCGGAAACTGTCCTGCAGGTCTTGAATGTCAAATATTGTGAAAAAAGTAGCTATGTAAAGGCTTTATTTTCAAAAAGCAAATGTAATGCTGGTCACAGGTAAAAAGAAAACATTCTTCTCATTGTCCCCACCAGCAATAAATGCACGGAGAAATAAATTGTTTGTTCCTATTCTGACATGAAATTTGGAGCTGAATGTTAGAAAAATAAACCGTTAGCCACAGTGATTTTTACGGCTTCTAGTTTGTACACAGATATTATATTCTCATACATAAGTGAACTGGAATTCTAAAAAAAAAATTAGGCAAAGTAGGTTCAAACATAACTAAGGTAAACCTTGGTCCTCTGGAAAAGCAGTCAGTGCTCTTAACCACTGAGCCATCTCTCCTCCCTGGGTTTAAGTAGTTTTTAAATTGAGGCTGAAGTCACAAGCCAGTGAGTAAGCTGGAGGATTCAAATCTCAGCCTGCAGATCCTAACGCCCACACCCCTTGTTGCACCCTCCTTTCTCTCCGAGTAAACTCTGTACACTGTGATCAGTGCAGTTACCAGCTCCTTTGCTGATCTCAAGCGCCCCGTGGCACTCCTCACACGTTTAGATTAGATCATCAGAGTAACAAAGAGTGGAGACCAGATACACCACACAAGGCCAGACGGTACCACAGCTTCACTCCTCCACATCTCAGAAAAGACTGCATAGCTCACTTAGCTCCTCCACTACATTTTCTGGACGGTTTCTAAAACAATTTATACAATTTCCTAAAGTGCGTGTTGCCTTGACAGAGAATCGTCCCCTACTCTCCCTCTCCAAAACACAGCAGTAATGACATTAAATTAAAGGCGTACCTATGCACAAAGTTGGTTGTGCCGTCAATAGGGTCAATGATCCACGTGGGCTTGTCGGTGAAGACTGTCTTTTCCCCAGCTGCCACAGATTCTTCCCCAATGAAACTGAAAGCAAGAAACACAAACTTCCAACCTCTACATTGGATTCAGGACTTTAACCTTCATCTCCTAAGCTCCAAGGTCTACCATTAAGCACAAGCCAAGCCTAGACTATTATTCTAACGTAGCTTTTTTTTGGGCGGGGGGGGGGGGGGAAAGGTTTGAGACTGGGTTTCTCCATAGCTTTGGAGCCTGTCATGGAACTCGCTTTGTTGACCAGGCTGGCCTCAAACTTACAGAAATCCACCTGTCTCTGCCTCCTAAAGGCTGAGATTAAAGATGTGCACCACTACCACCTGGCCTAGTTCCTTTCTAAAAATATAAAACACACACACAAACATAACAAAGCTCTACTTTCCCCAGAACAAAGGCACGTGAAACAGTACAAAATCCTAACTGCAATACTGGCATAAATGCAGGGAAACACATGCACATCTGCAAATGTCATCCTTAAAATGAGAAATTAAGGAAATACAGTGATTTCAAAAGTAAGAGCACAGGGCTGCAGACGCCTGAATCCCAGCACTCTAGGTACAGGAGAAAGAATAATCAATTCCTGGCCAGCCTGGGCAAGAGTGAGACTTTGTCTTAAAATCAAACTGAAATAAATAAGAAGAGCACAACTTCTCTAGTTCCTATCAAGATGGAGAGTCCATAGAGCACTTCCTCTGAGTGTGGCTGCCTCCTAACTTAGACTACAGCAGGAGTGACAGCTGCATGGCCTCAGCACTGGCCTGGCAGCTGTCATCTTGTTCAAACTGTCTCTCCTTCCCTGTCTCAGAAGAGACCAGCTACGGACACAGCAGACAGCCCACAGGGCGCCGGAGCTACCAGCAGACACAGCAGACAGCCCACACGGTGATGGAGCTGCCAGCAGACACAGCAAAAAGCCCACACGGTGATGGAGCTGCCAGCAACCACAGACGCCAAGGGATTCTCCAGACCTACTGGAGCTGTGGTGGCGGCACCTCTGGACCACTGACTAAAAGGAGCAGAGACCTCAGTCAAGGTCATGCAGTCCAGCCACTCCACTCTTCCCAACTCTGGCAAAATTGTGAAGCAGTATGTCTGTCACTTAGAATTATTTTAATAAGAGTGACAGGTGACAGAGAACAGCCACTAAGTTAATGAGAATATAAACTAACCTCTTAAATGACTGTCCATGCAACCATAAGTTGATTTTATAAATGGTGTCTGACTTCACTGGCTTTCTTCTCTCCCGTTTTCTTTTTTGAATTGTTTATTGTTTGAACTGTCCTAATAAATATTTGTCCTCCTTCACTTTCCTCTTACTTCTAAGCTGTTTTATTTAAGGAAGTATGCTCAGTCACAACTCTAAAACATTTCTCCTTCTCAGTGCCACAGCATTAAAGCTTTCAAATTCTTAAAGTTCTGGGGATCAGACTCGCGGACTTGCACACACACAGAGTGCTCTACCGCTGATTGTTTCCAGGCTGGAGTTCCCTGAGACCACACACGGTATCCAAAACAATGGCCCAGACATCACCCCGGGTGTCTTCTCCCTGCCCAGCACCCTCAATTAAGCTCCTATTCAAGCCTAAGTCAACCTACAGTCTGACACAATACTAGCCTCGCGCACAGATTACAACCTAGGCTTAATTTTATCACTTTAAATTGGTGCAAGAAATACCTGTGAGATGGATACTTTTCCTTTATTGAAGAGAGAAGCATTTTTTCAACGTTCTGGTCGGTAACTGTTACCAAGTCAGCTGGAGAACTTTTAATCATGACATTCATCTCGTTTTGTAGAGCTTCACGAATCATCTAAAAAGATGTTTTCGGTAAGCAAGTAAAAAAGATGTAAGTAATTTTAGAACAAACAAAAGGTAAATTACAAAAATAATTTCAAGCATTCAATCAGTCTTACATGATGTTCTTAAGTTTTTCTTTCAGAAATGTCTATGAAATAAGGTAATTTTAGAGTTAGACCTTCTAGGTAAAATATTACATAATTTCATATCCTATTTTAGATTCAGGAATGTCTGAATCTAAAGCTTAACAATACAAACTGAAAATCCCAGTTGGAGATGTCACGTAGTGCCAGTGCTTGCCTAGCACGCACACAGTCCTAAGTTCCATCCCTAGTGCCACACACATGCATTCACGCAGGCACACATATGTACATGCACACACGTGCACACACATGCAAACACATGCACACACACACGAGCATGCACACATATGCACACACACACACTGTATTTAAAGTGTAAAACAGCTAATATGAATCTGAATATGCTTTGGCAAACAAGGCTGTACTGCAATCTACACACATCCCACTCTGGGCACGAAACTAGTCCATACCTCTCCAGCTCGTCTTGCGAGGGTGACCGCATAGTCCATGCATTCCTGCCAGGGGTCCGCCATCTTCTGAACAAGTTCAACACAGGCAAGCACAGACAGTTACAAACTCTGCAAGCATCTCAACTAGAAACTCACCTCTGATTCACCTTCCCTGGTTTACAGTTCAATGCTTTCCCCAAGATATAGGCCTAGTAAAAATCATTTTGAATTATCACATATTTCACCTGCATAGTAGAAACCTTTTTTACTGTTATTGTTTTGAGACAGTGTCTCATAGTCTAGGCTAGTCTCAAACTCCTGATCCCCCTGCCTCTACTTCCCAAGTTCTAGGATTACAGGCATATGCCACTATACCCAATTAATATAAGAATTACCAAAGGGGGAAAAAAGTTCTAGGAAGCTGTCTTCCAAAGTGTCCATACAATATCAAATTTTGGGGAGTGGCCATACCATGTCATATTGTCGGGGTGGTGGGGATCCAACTGAAGCTTAGGTAATAGATACGGTCAAGAAATAGTCTGAAGGTTAGGTGTATGACTAGTTTACAAAAAGAGCCCCAGGAAGGCTGAAATAAAAGTAGTTTTGAAGACAAAGGAGCAAAAGATGTCTGTGTTAACTACATTCAGGAAGTGCACTGCACATGGAATTTTTTTTTTTTTTCAAAAAATAAGGTTGTAAAAGTGAAGAACTTAGGGTGCACAGATCAGAAACACTTTGCCAATGTTATATGGGCAGACTTTACAGAATACATACTTAATTCTGATTGGAAAGTTCCTTGCTTTCTGTTACAGCACTCTTGGTGAGGGGGGGGGCTAGGTCTAAAAATATAATTATAGAAGTAAAGGCACCATTTACTTCCTGGGCTTCAGGGAGGGGGAAGCATAACCGTGTGACACCACAGCTTGACCACACGCTAACTATTCCTAGCACAGAGATTCATGAAAACGGTCACACTCAGAAAAGGTGGTCTTTTTTATAAAGCCACACTAACTCTGCTTCACAACCGAGAGCAAGGGACACCGTGTTCCTCTTTAGGATCGTGTGAAATCTCTGCCTCATTGCACAGGCAGAGAAACGCGGGGACACGGAGTATCTACCGGGTGTTGCTTTGTTTTCCTTTCCACTTGAGACAAGGTGGGCTTCAAGTTTCCAGACTGATGGCAGGCATAGCCATCATGACTAAATGCCTTTTCCCTGTGATACAAGCATTCGCGTAACCGTGTAACAGACCCTTTGTGAGTTATAAACTGCTTAGAGCTCTTCAAAAAGGCTTTGCAAACTTTATCATTCTTGTTCTTATCACTCTTCTTGTCTCCTCGCAGCCTGACACTTGGGCTGGTCTGCTCAAGCCTCTTACAGGCCGTCTTGTGTCAAGACTAACAGAACACCGTTTCAAAAGACATCCATCCTATCTTCAAAGGATCATCCAGGGAACAGATGTCAGCCAACAGATATCTGTACAAAAACCGCTGTTGCTCCTCAGCATTCAGCCAGTTCTATGCATGCGGTATCTTTTCAACTAGTCTGAAGAGATTTCTCGAGGAAAAGGGGGCTGATAAATGAATTTTTCTGAGATACCCTGAAATGGACAGGGGTCCAGAAGAGGGAAGAAATAAAGGAGGTCAATTAGGTAACAGTTATTTGGGGTTTGTTCTTTTCTCGGGGGCGAGACTGGGGCAATAATGGAGAACTAAGAAGCCTGTGAGCTGAAATCCAAAAATACCGCCAGCTATAGATCACAGACGCACTTTTTAAAAGCCTTGTTGCTGGTAGTTTACAAAATGTGCCCCAAGTCTTGGCCCTTTTCCTAGCTAGTATATTTAATAAGCCCTTTTATTTCAAAGACCTCTTTGCCCCAGGACCTGTTTTTCGGGGGTCATAGTCTTCACTTTGGGAACAAAGCCGTACAGACTTAAAACTGTTTCTGTCCTGTGAAGCCGCTCCACTCCCCCGTCACCGCTCCAGACGCAAGAAATCACCGGACCTGGGCCTGTCCACCCCTGACCCAGGGAACTTGCCAGATAGGTCCCTGCGGGTTTCCGCAGAGTCGGGCTTGTTCTGCGACCCAGAACCTCAGCGAGCAAGGTAGGTGGCCTGGCGAACCCGCTCGGCTGTTTCCGGAGTACTACGGAAAGCATACCAGGCAGGAGCGCCCGCCCGCCGCCCCGGCCCAGCATGGGGGCAGCTCGCCAGCAGCTCGCCACAGCCCGCGCCCCGGCTGTCGAATAACGGGGTGCGGGGTGCAGGGACAGAAGGGACTTACCTCGCGTGAGCGCACAGCGATGCGCAACTGCCGGGGTCGAGGGCTCGGCTCTTCCGGAGGTAACGGGGCTTGCTCGCACAGGAAGTCCCGCCCCTGAGAGCCTTCGGGCAGGGCCGGAACCTCTAGAAACCCCGCCTTCACGTCTGGACTCCGCCCGGAGTTGCCAGCTTGAACGTCCTTGGCGCTGCAAAGCTTGGTCAGGTTGAAGTTGGTGTATTCTCGCATTCTCCTGCATTCCCTTTCTTTAAGAACCCCTTTTTTGTTTTGCAAATCTCCACTTTTGTCTTTTCAAGTTTTCCCATCTCCCTTTCTCCCGTCTGGTCCATCCTGCTCTTTGGTCACAATACATTGTTATTGTGATTGTCATTGTGCAGCTCTTACTATTTGATAAACCAAACCTAAAGGAGATTTTAATTTTTGATAATTGGTTGTCAGCACTAACACTCTTCTTCTCAGCAATCCACTTAGATTCCTATTGTTGTTTGTTGAGGACTTGACCTGCTACAGACAGTTGTACTTCCCACCCACCCCAATGCTCAGTTCTAAGGATAAAGCCTAGGGCTTTGTAAATAGTATACAAGCACCCTGCCACTGAGCTACCTTCCCAGACATGCATTTTCAGCAGTGTCCCATTAGGTAGCGTAGGTTGGCTCCTGAAGTCCTTGATCCTCAACTCACGCCTCTACTTCCAGAGTTCTCAGGTTACAAGCGTGTGCCACCACATCAGGCAGCAGCTGTGTTCTTACATGCTTAAACATAAGTGTTGCAACAATTTCATGAAGAGTCTCTTCATTATACAGATAATGAAACTGAGGCTTGGAGAAATTAAGGGATGTGTCCTAAACTTACACAGCATGAACATAGCACCCTGACTCCAAAATCCACAAACAAAGACCAGTTTGCTCCATATGGGCAACAGAGGCTCACGTATGGCTCCTCAAATGTTTCTTCACAGCAAATGGTAGGTCATGATGACAGGTATGTTACTCTTAACTGGAAAACTCTCCACATGTGACCTTCCACACGAGGACTACAATGTCCCTGCATAACTCCTTGTGAATTCATTGCCTCTCTTGATTTAATCAAAAGACAAGGAATTATTAGTGATGTGCAACGTGTCTCAGCGATAAGTGGCAGGAATGGTGAACCCAACTTGTAAACAATTATCACAAAGAGCCAAAACTTGTCCTTGCTCTTCTGAGGAATGAAACCTTAAGAGACTGATTTGGAAGCTGGGCGGTGGAGGCTCACACCTTTAATCCTAGCATTTGGGAGGCAGAGACAGGCAGATCTCAGTGAATCTGAGGCCAGCCTGGTCTACAAAGCGAGTTCCAGAACATCCAGGAATATTACACAGAGAAATCATGTCTCAAAAAACAAAAACAACAACACTCTCCTCTGCCCCTCCCCCACCTAAAAATTTTTAAAAAAAAATGAAAGGAAGAAACTAATTTGGATACCTCTATCAAATACTCTTTTTTTTTAAGGTCTTCAACCATTTTAAAGTAGAATAAAATCTTATCAAATGTCTGCTGACAGGCATAGATATGTGAGCAGATGGATTCTCTAGGCACGTGAAGAAGTGGCATCTTTAAACCTCTCAGGACTTGGCAACGCTGATAAAATCAATCCTGAAGGAAGATAAATGAGGGACTACATACAGGATTTGTCTACATCAAAGCTGTTGCTAGCTTCCTCCAGCAGATGAGCAGGAACGCCAGTTTTGTTTTGTTTGTCTATAGCAGCCTCAGCTGCTTCTTCAGAACTACCGTCAGGTAACTCAGGGATTTCAGCACAAGTGGTCCGTTCTGTTGCCAAGTGATTTCTGAATGTGAAGTGCACAGCATTATCTGATGTTTTGATTCGGATACGGCAGTGCTGCAAGCTGGCATCACAAGCACAAAACCCTGCTATTGAGTGTATGAAAGTTGGTTCTGATGGTTGTAGAGACCTCCATACATGATGAGAGAAAAACTCTGAGATGATAAACTTTAAGCACACAGAGAGAGAGAGAGACAGACAGAGACAGAGAGAACGTGAAGTCTCTGTTGATCTTGGTTTTTACAGATCTGAAAACTGACACATTCTAGGTGTCATAAGGTTGATCATAAACCACAACAGGAAAGACAGGTTTCCTGGCTTGCAATTGGCAGATTATATTCATTAAGAGATGCCTAGTTAAGTTTGTATTTTATAGATAATGTTTATACTGTGAGCCTCTGAATGGACATTACTGTTTAAAGGAGTCAAATACTCCAGGGAGGCAATCATTATTTTTAAGATCAGGACAGCCATCTGTCAGCACACCATCAGGGCTTTTATGAATCCAGTTTTCAATACACTGGACTTAGTGGCACAAGAAAGAACAGATTTGTCTATCTTGTATCAGCAGAAAACAGAAGTTCCCTACTACTACAATACTATAGGCAAGAACATTGACAGGAAAGTATTAAATGCTTAGGATCCAAACATAGCTATCTAAAATGATATTTCAAACTACCAGTATGTATCTGTCAGTGTCAACAGTTTAAAATCAAACAAAACAGTAATAATAACTAAAGAAGCACAGTAAATGTGTGGTTGAATATAATTGCCACGACAACAATGGAGTTGGCATCATTATTTCCACCTTCTTAAAATAAGAGAACTGGACTGTGGGATAATTATTTTGTCTTCAACAACAAGAAAACAGGTAAATAGGGAAAGGCATATCCTTAAGACTGGTATTTCTTTTTAGGGTTAATGGCCACATTGTCTGTGGACAGGAATACAGACTGGTCATAAGTACTAAAAAATGCATCGAAAATTTCAGTCATGAATGTTTTATGATGGAAAAATCTATCCCATGAAGTTTATATAGAGGTGTGTGTGTGTGCGTGTGTTTGCAGTGTTATAAATTATAATCCAGAGCCTCAAATATGCCAGGTAAGCACTCTTACTAAACTGCACACCCCTGACCAAAGACCAGTCGATTACTTTTTGAAGCATAGTCTTCATTTGAGTCCTAGCTTGTGCTTTAACAATTTGTTTGAATAAGCATATGAAAAACTTAATGTATGTAGCAAATGGGTTTCTTTGCAGGGAAATGTAATGTAATCCAAATTAAACATTAAGATTAATGTGGCTGACTAGAGTTAGCAGAGAGAAGTCAAAGTCCATTTGGAAGGTTTGGGAAGCAGCACTGGGAATGGGAGGAAGCTGCTGCAGGCACCGATAAAACATTTCACAGTAATGAGGTGGACTATTTAAAAAGACAGCGAGGGAGAAACAACCTTTCCAGATAAGTGCCCGTGCCTTTGGTGTGTAGTATAGAAGTCAGAAGCACACACGGCTGTGAAAACAACCTTGCTGTGTTTATTCAAGACAGGCTGCTTCCCAATGAGCTAGTGGGGAAGCCAGGGGAATTTCAGACAGAAATCCGCATGCTCATTCCCTGAGTAAGCATTTGCTACCCATTGTAAGGACAGCCTTTCCTTAAAAAGTCAGGATATATAAGATTCACTGGTTATTTCCATTGCTGTTCCTCATTAAGAGATTGTAAAATCATTACCAAACTAACACACTCAAGAGTGTCTTAATCCCCCTTCTCAATATGTAGTGTAGCAGTCACTGGGTTTTACTATGGGTAGCATATTGTGTGTCCTATATAACATATACAATATATAACATATTTATACACATATAGATGTGTAACATATCACACACAAATATGTAAAACATACAAGTATTAGAAGAAGTACTCTCACCTCCACGTCAAGCCTTCGAGCAGATGAAAAAAGACTTGAGAGCAGGCATTGTTGATGCACGGTTTGAACCAGGGCAAGGATTAGGAGTGCTGCGAGTTCTAGACTAGGGGAGCTTTCTCAGCTTCTGTGCTAAGGGTTCCTAGTCTCCTACCCTTGTAGATCAGAAAGAGCAGGGACATTTCACATCCAGAACACATGGCTACTGTAAAAGGAGCCACGGAGGCTTCATATGCCTTGAGCTGTGGGAGAGAGAGCTGAATAACGGCCAGGGCTAAGAAACTATTCAACATCCCACTTTCAATAGCAATCGTTTTGCAAACAGGAAGAGGCAGCATACAGACTTTAGCAAAGAAATAGCCAAACATAAAGCCCAGTGCAGGAACCAAAAGCCCCAAAAGAAGCACGTTTAGGTTAGCCATTCTCAGAAACACCAGTCCCATCCTGAAAGCCAAATAGATCCCTACAAACATTAAAGTCAGACTCAGAGGCCGAACTACTCTCTCTAAACAGACTGCTTTTTCAGGTGATCTGTGCTTGATGACCACACCAATTGATACTGGTGTAAGAATGAACAGGAGTGTAGACACAATCTTTAAGACAGGAACATGAAAGACACCTGCTAACCCTAATAGCCTACTGTATATGTAAGAATTGACAGGCATCATTATCAGGGCCAGGGATGTCGATGTGCAAGTCATCAAAATGGCCAAAGTGACATCTCCTTCCAGAAGGAGGGCATAAAGATAGCCCCCACCTCCTCCTGGGCATGTGCAGGTCATTACAAATCCAAAAGCTTGTGCTTCGTGCAGTCCCAAAATCTGAGACAAAAAGAAACCACAGAATGGCATCAGAAAAAACTGTGTCACTGCCCCGAGAACTACTGGCAGAGGTCGTTTCCGTACGGTTTGAAGTACCTGGAACTCGATCTTGCAGCCAAAGGCACATTTGTTTAAAAGGATCATCGATAAAACAAGCAGCAAGATATACTGATTGACATGCACTGGTGCCTGGGAGAGGCTGTCTTCCGTCTGTCCGAGCACTCTGACTTTAACATCTGTTATCTCTTCAATGAGTCTTTTGTGCCTACCTTCAGAAGTCCAGAGCTGAATGGTCATGTTTGTCTCTCCCGGGAAAGTCTTCAGGCTGAGGGTAAAGTCTGTGGCGTCCCGCGAGGTCTTGGTCACGTTGACCACCTGCAGCACCTTCGGATCTTCTACCTTCACAAAAAGGTAGCTGGAGTCCGGCCCTTTGTCCTTGTAACTGGACCTTACGATGACAGCTTCCTTTGTCTTTGTAAATGACAGTATTTCTGAATTTTGTATATTCAGGAAACTGAGAAATGACTTCCTTGCTTCTCCTGGGGTCACCAAAAAAAGTAGGATTACAAAAGATTTCCCAAACATTGTGAAAAGTTTGATAAACCGTACGTGGCAACTCAAGATTTTTTTTTTTTTTCAAAAATAGACGGGCATTCTTGCAGGTCTCCAGTGGCAGAATGCATAAATGTGGGTTAGGCAACAGCTGGGGTTTGGTGGGTCAAGGTCCAAGAGGAGGGACCGTTGTGCTTGTAACGAAAATAAAGCTCCCTAGTGAGTGACACAGCCAGTTTCTCTGTAGTTAAGGAAACTGAGAAGCCAACCCTTGCATTTAACAGGTGTCACCACCACAAGCACCCACTGGATCTCTCTTCCTGAGTGCCTTATTACTAGAGGATAAAGTCTTAGATTTTTTCATTTTCTTTTGTCCTAAGGAAAACAATAAAATAAAAGCACTCAGGGGCAGAGGTATCTATGATAGATACTAATGCTTGGAGACCATTCTCACTATCCCATCAAGTCAGAAGCAAACCACATATCTACCTACATGCTGGTGTGACCGGAGAGTGAGTATTGTGGAGAGAGAAGGAGGAAGGTGGGTTGAGGGAGAGGAAGAGGGAAGGCTGTAGGGGATAAGGGGGTAGACAAAGCGGGAATTAGTGAAGGCTGACATATGAAGCCAGTTATGAAAGACTACAAGTCCCTTCCTGCCAAGGCTGCCTTCCAACGGAGTTGCACAGAAGGAAAACAAACAATGTGAGGTACAAATGTGCCAGTCTGCTCTGAACAGGAGCCGCTGAACTCCTAGCCCTTCCCTACCCCTGGCCCACTTCCACCCGTGGAAATGCTTTTTAAATAAACTGTCTCTTTACTGACCACCATCCATGTGTCCATCTCGAGTCCACTTCCTTGTTCAGGGACACAAATAACTGGAAGTTGAAACAGCTGCACTATGCACCCTGACTCGTGCCTGTAACACTGGGCCCCTACACTGAAAGCCACAGTGACCAAGGGAAGTACAACTTTGCTCTCTTGACGTTAGTCACTGGCTGCCATCAGTGACTACAAGGGCTTCCTTGATGCTAATAGTTTTCTGCAATTCTAGAGCAATTCTATCCGGCAAAATAAATCCTTAGACTACCCTTGCTATATGTTGCTCAAAAACGTCTGGCGTGGTCACCAGGTAACTTGAGGACATAAGAAGGTAGCCTGGCTAGGGAACTGTTGCTACTGGGCATTTGGAATTCCAGAGTGGAAAGGCACTAACCTTAATTCTAATGCTCTAGTATTTTACTGTGCCCAGCTAGGGCCACAGGCAGCTATCAACTAACCCAGCCATGCCTCCGCTTCTATGGATAAGGAAAAGCAATCCACAAACTCAACTGTGCACTTCCCAAATGAGAGGATGCCAAGCAGGGAGAATTCAAATAAACTCCCCATTACTACAAATGAATATTTTACTTTTGTATTAGAATACAAAGTAATGAGCGTCATTGTGGCATTTTCAGTTTGACAGATTGTTTTAGAAAGGTATGTAGGTGTCGCTCGGCATCGTTAATTTATTTCCATGTAAGACATTAAGAAAAACCAAAGACATATTTACCAGTGGCAAAAACAGGGACTAGGACTAAGCTCTGCTCAGTGACAGCAGTAATTTTCCAAAGGAACTTTTTTTGAAGAATAGAGTATCACTATGAATCTCTCGCTGGCTGTCCTGGAATTCACTATGTAGATCAGGCTGGTCCTGAACTCACAGATCCATCTTCTTCT
Organism: Microtus obscurus; assembly: GCA_963919715.1. Classification (NCBI taxonomy): domain Eukaryota; kingdom Metazoa; phylum Chordata; class Mammalia; order Rodentia; family Cricetidae; genus Microtus; species Microtus obscurus. The sequence continues at coordinate 1,747,000 of CAWTZC010000892.1, read as the reverse complement.
GCCTTCTGAGTACTGGGATTTAAGGCATGGGCTGCCACCCTGTTTCTCAAGGAACTTTAAAGTGACAGAAACACCTGCCACTGAGAAGACTGAAGCAAGGGAGTCACAAGCTTAAGGCCAGCCTGGGCTACACAGTAAAAACTTGTCAAAATGAGTAAAGAGCCCGGTGGGGTAGCTCAGTGAATAGAGCACTTACTGCCCGGGTGAACACCTGAGATTGATTCCCAGAACCCACAGAGTAGGAAAGAACCAGTTCCCCAAGTCATGCTGTGGCATGTGACTTAGAAGAGAAAATGACATGTACCCTTACAATATATGACCTAGTACCTTAAGTCACAACTTTGATGACCAGATCCAAGCAATATGAAGTATTTCTTCTCATGGACTTTATCTAGAGTTGTTACTTTGTTTCTTTTTCGGTTCCCCAACCTTTCTTCATACTGAAAAGTTTGGGACTGACACCTGAACACTGCAGTTGGAAGAATCCCATGGCCCCAGCTCTCTCAAGTATTGCCCGTCCTTTAGGCTGATGCCCATTGGTATCAGGGATTTAGTTCAGCCGTTCATCTGCACTCCTCTGCTATGTTTTCTGTGTCTCCCAGGACAATTTTAATTGCCTGCCGGCAACGGAAACACCAGGGAGGATGGGGACAGTGTAACCTTACCGTTTCATTAGGCAAACTTACTCGAAGCCTTGGGTTTTCTGCTTTCAGAGTGATTTGGACACAGGGAGTTAGGGGGGACTGAGGCTCTCATCCACACCTTGTCCTCTTTAGACTATGCATGCTTTAGCTGCCAGTTTTCAGTACCCAGGATGTTTATCCCTGGCATCCTTCAGAGCTGCAGGCTCCACCGCCTAGTACCTGGCCTTGCTTACAGGCAGTGTACTAACTTTGTCGGGCCCTCTGGATATCGCCTTGTTCCTTTTGTCTGATTAAGGAGAGAAGACATTTTTTCATCCTTCCTATGTTTCAATTCCTGCCAGCCTCATTTGCCCTCTTCTCAAAAGGTATTATTTTTTTGGCATTTAGTTTTCATTCAGTTTTATGGGCTGACCACCTATTGTGTGCAAGTAATTACAATTAATATAGGCACTGGTTGGAAAACTTTTTGGCATCTCAAAAAAACAAAACAAAACGAACCCAAACCAACTTCTGGTATATGGATTTTTAAACATTATTTCTCTCACTAGTGTGATAGTTTCCCATTAAACAGCTATTGGGACGTGGCTATACTGTCTGTGCACTTATTTGCAACTTGCCTTACAATTTTGTGTGACAGTTCTAAGTGTATGTCTACATATCTTCACTGTACTGAAAATGGCAATTAATGTATCAAGTAGGTATGCAAGTAACTCTGTAAAGGAATGGATTCAGAACCTGATAAAAGCCATAAGTTATCACTGTTTATCACATGGACATGAAAAAGTTAGACCTGAAGAAGACCAAAGGAGCATGTGAGTTGATTCTTTTAATTAAACCTAAATTGGCACAGAAGGGGCGGCAATTAAAAATACTTTATTTCCTCCTTTAGTGCAGTCCTTCATACACTACAGACAGAAACATTCATTCTCAAGTACATGATACCAAGAAAATAACTTTCCCTTCTCAGATCTGAGGTTTCTTATCCAAACCCTTGGAAGACTGAGTGAGAGGAAGGCTGAGATCCACAATTCATGCGCATATTCCAATCACACATCATCATTTAGGTCTACAAAAGGCTGTGTATTCTGGCCCCTTAGTCAATTAGGCCTAATCGTAGGGCCTGGTTAAAACAAAGACGACAAGTACCGAAGAATCTGCCACCTGCGTCCTCCTCTGCCATAAGAATGGAAAAACAGCAATAAAAATAGTACTTTGCCATAACTACTAATACATAGTTCAAATTTAAAACACAAAGCCTGGAACTTAGTAGAAAACAACTGATGTAAATTATGACCTAATGGAAATAAATTATAAAAAAGCAACTTCCAGAGCTTTTACAAAAGTATCTGTTGTAAAAGAATGAATTCTGCTTGTAAATTCTGGCTCTAATCCTTGAGTGACTATTCCAAGTAAGAGTCAACATTTTTTAAAAACTGCTCTTCATCGTTAAGATACTCCAAAATAACACTTCCTCCATTATGTAAAGGGCACTCCTCCTTGGTGATCCAGGTTTCCAAAGTATGATCCAAGGGCAAGGCTTCTCCTGAAGCGACGTGACACAGCCGCAGCTTCTGCCGAGGGAGAAACAAACCACAGTGGTAGGGACAGGTACTGTGGCCAGAGCGGGAAGGAAGGGTGGTGGCTGCACGTTACCTTTGCCATCAACTTGTTGTTCTCGTTTCTAAGACCGGCTAGAGAGGCTGCAAAGTCCACCACCTTCCCGATGCTCCAGCGGAGGCAGAAGAACATGGCTTTGCTCTTCTCTTTGCTCCCCTTCGGTAAGTAAACCTGAAAGTAAATTCTCTCTGTCTGTGTGAGCAAAAGTTAACATATAGATTAGACACACGAGATAAGACATTCCTTTCAGCTCTTGGTCCCTTTTTTCTTTTCATCAAAGTAAAATAATGCCATAATGATACAAGTTCAGTGAGCAAACCAAAGGTGTAGCCCATCTAACTAACTGTATGTCCCAAGGACCCAACCCCAAACTCTAGCTAGGTGATCCTGTGTTATGACAGTTGTGTGACCTGTTTTATGTTCAGGGCCTGGGGCAGAAGGAGCATTGTCTCTTCTGTGTTGAGTTCCAGTGGTTCAGACCTGGACTGAGGCTTCCCCTCAGAGCCCCCAGCCACTCCTGAGTTAAGAATGAGTTCCACACAGAGAGAAATTGGGGAAGCTGATGGGTCATTCAAGATCACAGAACCCTAAACATGGGCCGCTGATCTGTTCTGTTAGGAAACAAACTGGTTTCTACTGCACTCCTTGGAACCCGTTCCTGTCATCCGAGAAACAAGGCTTCTGATATAAAACGCTGTTTGTACGTGAATGACTTTACTGCTTATTGGATGCAGCAAGACTTTTGAGAACAAAGAAAAATATTTATTGATAAAACAGTGTTTCAGAGGTGGGATCTCTACTATAATCTGTGCCTTACTGTGTTCTTTGATTGTATTTTGTTACTTAATTAATTTTATTTTTTTAAAAAAATAATAGGGGGGAATAGACTCTTCCCTGATTGCTAGAATTTGTTTTAGGTCACCTCCTGGACAATAACAGTGTTGCTCTCAGGGAAGCATGCCTAGCGGGAAATGCTGGGAACAGCTAGAGCAACCTTAGGCACTAACAGTGAGATCGATGCCTAGCTCAGCAGAAAGGAACTCAGACGTGCTGAAGGTCTGCAGGTGTATTACAGATGAAAACCTTCAAAGAGATCTGCTGGAAACCTCAGCTCTGGCCCACTTCATCACCACCAGCGCTGCTCCCACAGGAAAGCAGCAAGATGCAAATAGGAGACGGGAAAGGAAAACTTAGAGTCTCTAACAATATCTGAGATCAAACACAAGCCTACAGGAAGCTGAAGCAGGAGGTTTGCGAGTTTGTGAATTTAAGAACAGTCTGGGAGACCCAGTGTCTAAGTAAGTAAGTAACAACATCAGAACACATAAGAAAGAAAACTACAAAGCAAACAACAGGCTGTCAGGGCTTCAGAACAGGTAGTACAGAGCTTAGGGTGGCTAACTGGGAAGTAAATAACAGATACAAATACTGCTCTGGGCGGTCTGAGGAACTGCCTGCCCAGCACTGGCCTGGGAATTGCTCACACGTCAGCACAAAGACAGGCACAAAGCACAGCTGTGCCTCCTTTGCAACACAGCTGAGCTCTCCCACCTCAGGGGCTGCAACTGCAAGAACCCCAGAATCTCTCTAGATAGAAGCATCATTCGGCTCAAGCTGAGATCTTGAAAGCGATGCTCTGGGTGGGTGGGTTAGAGGGAAGGCAGGAAACTACCAGGGAGGGACTGGGAAGTAAGGGGAGAGAAAAAAGAAGCCCTTCAAAGTCAAAATGAACTTGTGGAACCAATAAACTTAAATCTTAAAACGAAGTAATAAACCTAACAGATCTAAAAGGACATTAAAGAAAGTTATTTGGGATGCAGTGAGAGACATTATATAACATTTCCCATAAAAAGGATCATGTTATAAAATGAAAACAACTGGAAATAAGACAAGGTGTAGATATCCAAGAAGAAATACAAAAGCTAAAAAAATGGCTTCTAAAATAAGCAACTCGAACCAGGTAAATTTCTACCATCCTCAGTTAAAGGCATACAACAGAATAAAGTGTAGTTACTGAATGAACTAGACCATAACTGGGGCACAGAGAAATACTAAAAACGGAGGGAAAGTGGGCCAGGAAAGGAGGTCATGTTCACTGCCACCTCCAGGGGAAACAGGCAGCAGTGGTCTTCAGAGGTGACCCATGTCAGGTTCACGTTTGTATTCGATGGGAGGGAGGAAGAGAGAGGAGACCCCGGCACATGTGACATGCCTGGCTTGCTTGTTTCACCTGCGGCAGTGACTTGTCCCCGTCAGCATGCATCTTCAGCTTCATCAGGGCCACCTTCGCGGCTGTGCCGCTGGTCTTCGCGCCTTTCCGGCCTTTACTTACTGCCCCTCCTGACTTGGAGTCTAAGGAAGAAGTAAAAGCATGCAAGTACTTTCTTATTGCAATTTCCAGATTTTCTTTTTTTTTCTTCTCTTTTCTTTTCTTTTCCTTTCTCTTGTTTTGAGACAAGGTCTCCCCATGTAACCTTGGCTGGCCTGAAACTCACTGAGCTCCACCTGCTCTGATAGGATTACAGAAGTACACCGCATGCCCAGCTTTACCATTCTGGCCATCAGCCTACATAAACTGCACAGGGCAGCTCTAGTAAGTATATTTACAAGACTAATGGTCAATCTAAGCAATTTCTACCTCAGAACACTTCACAGGCTCGTGCTTCTTTCTGACATAAGCGATTTATTCTACAGTGGCCACTGGTGAGAGCTTTCATAGAACACTTCCGGTCTTAAAAAAGGCCCCACTCTGACTGTGGCTAATATATTGCCAGAGAAACTAAGCTAAGTCACAGCCGTACTCTTTCCTGGTGCCTCATTATCTGTGGCATTTACAGCACAGCCAAATAACCTTAGTAGAATGTGTTCTGTAGACAAAGCCATCGGTCACGCCAGCTCATCAACACACCTACCTAGAGTCAGCACCAGATTTGAGCTGCCCGACAAGTGAGACCATCCAATGGGAACCTTACAATGCTCTAATTTTCCTGGTCAGGAAGACTTTGTACAAAAACTCTTAGGTTATTAAAATGCAAGTTCTTGGGACTGTAGAGATGGGTTAGCTGTTAAGAGCACTTTCTACTTTTCCAGAACACCTGGGTTCAATTCCCAGCACCCACATGGCTCATGGCTGTATATAACTCCAGTTCCAGGGGATCTGACACCCTCTCTGGTCTCTAAGGATACCAGGCATGTAGGCAGTAAACAGATATACAAGGAGGCAAAATACCCATAGAAATAATTTAAAAATAAATAAAATGGTAGAAAAGAAGGCAAGTCCTACACTGGAGCTGCTAACAAGCCTCCATAAGCGGCGATCTGAAGCAGAGGCAGGAACAGTGGAGTATGGGATGGACACCAGGAGCCCAGCGGCCACACGCTTCCTAGGATGCTAGCCACTCACCAATAATGTCCTTGACAAGTTTCTGTGTGGCAGACATTCGAGGCTGTGGGGTCTCCAGTTTTTCACACCCATGGTCCGACTGATGACGGTGTCTACAAGAAAGAGAGGAATTGGCACTCACTAACGTACAGCTAAGCAGGTACACAAAGCTTGAAAGCCTCAGGTGATTACCTTAGGCAGAAGTTCTTCTCACAGTAGGGACACACAACTGCCACGAGCTCTACTTCAGTACAGTCCTTGAATGAGCACGGGTAAGGTTTGTGTTCGTCTGTCTTTGGTCTCTCCTTGATGATATTCACCTACAGCAGTAAGAGGGGGAAACGGCACTGTAGTTCCCATTTCCAACAACACAAGAGCCAGTGTTAGAGGACATCATCCATAGCATTTTGATTTAAGTTTACTAGATTAAGTTATATTTTCTCATATATTATTATGTCAATATGAGAAAGGATTACTAGGCTTATTGTTCCACTTTGGCATAACTTTTTCTAATGTGTTGTAATTATATTTAAAGTAAAATTAAAATGACGATTCAGTTTCCCTACCTTTTTATTGAGGCTCGGTCTTACTATACAATAGCCCAGCTGGCTCTGAGTCTGCAGTATTTCTATTTTGGCCTCCTGAGTGCTGGGATCCTACGGTGTACCACTGTGCCTAGTCTACTGCCTACAATTTTCCTCTCCGCTCTGTAACACTGCTACACAAAGATGCCCTATCAAAATCTGCCCAGATGGTCAACTCATCAACCCTCAAATGGGGAGTCACAATGACTTCCTATGACAGTTTTAGAAACTGGACAATTCAGGACACAGTACCCTTAAAAATTCCACCTGTGACATGAGGCAGTTCTGAAAATCATACACTAGTTCCCATACTATGTGAAAGATTTTATTATTGGAAAACATTACATCAGAACACATTTTTTTTTTGGCAAGGAAACAAAAAGAAACAGATTAGCCACATTATTGAGCATAGAGTAATTACATTCCTAGAGTTAAGTAAACCTAAGAAAAGGATTACCTGAAATCGGTAACCATAGGAAAATTCATTATATTAACAGTAGGAACATCTATTATAATTAAAAAACCTAAATTTTCTTCCAAATTTACTGCAATGACCTAAAGGTAGAAATATTTTTAACTTGAATATGTAACTGAAAAATGTAAGAGCTATTCATAAAAAGCAAATGATAGAATAAAAAAAATCATAGAGGGCCAGACTAATGTTTTAAAAGAAATATAAATAATTTTACTATGATGTTAAATACAATACATCCCTTCCATTCAGTCTTATATAATATTAACAAGTTATGTAATTTTCGTTTTCCTCAAATAGACCAGACAAAGGGGTCAGATTTGGACTAACACCCAGGCAACCTTAGTTTTTTTTTTATAATTGAGAGAACGGAAGTGAAAAATCTCCAATAGGGCTTGGTGAATGGTGGCAGGATAAACCAACTGAAAGTTACCTCAAGATATAAGCTGCTGCTTCCATCTAACGTGGGGGAATTCTCAGTTAACTCCTTGTCTGTCTGCCTTGGGGAGAAGCAATGCCAAGTAGTATCTGGGCATCAGGCCTAGGACAGCTGTTCCAGATGTCTGGCTCCGCACTAAGTTTCGTTCATTAGCAGTGATAAGGCTGTTAGTCTGGTCTCTAGCTTCAGCTTCCCTTCTCAATCTATTCATCAGTTTGGAATCCGGATAAGGATTTTCTTTCGTTGGACTAAGGGTTTGCTCTTGGTGCTCTAAGGTTGACTGAGCCCAAACACGTGACTGCCACAGAACCCTATCAGCAGACATCAGTGAAAATGAACACTACGGTGAAGGACAGAATGACCTGGAAGGACAGTGTGACGTGGGCACTGAGGCCAACGTGTATCACAAACACTGAGCTTAATGCTATGAGTGGGCTTCCCAAGCAGAAATGTAGGAATAAATATTATGAGGATAAAAATGTGAAAATACCAAACGGAGTAAATTTTCTTCAAGGAGAGACCAATATTAGAAGTGCAGCAAAAGACTCTTTATATAACTAATTTAGGATGCTAAACTTAAATGTCTGGTGTACCAACAAGTACAGATATATAAATTATATCAGCGAAGAAAAAATAGACATACCTCGGGACAACCATGAGCATCCTTGCTTCTGTGTTCAAGGCTTAAATAATTTCAAAAAAGTTTATTTAAGAGCAATCAATTAATTCACTTAATGATAACTTAAACAATTTGGGCTATTCTAGTATCTCACTTCCTTAAGGTCCCTTAAGTCACTACACTAGTGACTTTCACGCAAGAACCTGAAATCCACAGACAGAAGGACTATCTACCGTCTCAAACGGAAACGTTCACCTGCAATCGAGTTCTCTTTACTTCGAGTGCTTTGAAGTGCACACAAACTTCAGTGTCTGCTGAAAGCAATCAGCTGAACGAAGAACTGCGATGCCAAGGCATGTATCTCAAACCCTCGAGTGGTGCCCAGCGCACATCCAAGTGATGTGGTCAATCACTATCCATTTTAAGATCGTTATAGGTCGGGCTCTTTCCATCCGTTGATTAAAATACAGAGAACAATCAATCATGGCTGGATTTTTAAAAGCTTAAGTTCTTTATATGTGAACATTTTCTCATTGTAAATTATGATACCTAATCTTCCAATCCACATTTATGACTGCATTTTCTGAAACTTTAAAGATTAATTATATATATGCATAACTAATTAGAACCTATGACTAGTCAGTTTGCCTTTCCCACAAGTGATTACACTTCTGAATATCAGCTGTCCATGGCTAACGTTACAACTATTTCCATATCATTCTAATTCTCAGAAATTAACCCCATATTGACAAACACCAAAATTCATTTCAAATGCTACATAAAAACTTAACTTACCAAAATATTCCTGAACAGCCATCACATACAAATGGAAGAAAATCTAAAATTGGAGGCAAATATGGTAGGTACTGGTGAGTATCTGATTTTGATTTAGTTTTCTTAAGCAAAAAGAATCTTCTGGCCAATTCTATAACAAAATTTTCTTTCGCCAGGCAGTGGTGGCACACGCCCTTAATCCCAGCACTCACGAGGCGGATCTCTGTGAGTTCGAGGCCAGCCTGGTCTGCAGAGGGAGTTCTCGGGCAGTCAGAACTGAGGTGGTCTGACGAACTATCACTACTGTCACTAAATAAAGCATGATACCTTGAGCTTCAAGTCCAAACCCAGCAGTTAGAGATACGTGTGTCAATATGAGAAACTGAAAGGGAAAAATCTGCAGAATTTCAGTATCTTTCTTTGGATTTATTTCATGTTTGTGTTCTTGTGCTTCGACACACATGTGCAGGTCGGAGGATAACTTTTTGGGACCCAGCTCTGTATTCCGTCATGTTTTTGAGGCAGGGATCTCTCGTACTCCTGCCAGTGCCCTTGGCATATGAGCCTCGCTCCAGTCTCCCAGGGAACTTTTATTCACGGAGCCACCTTGCTAGCCCATTATGTCACTCCTCAGTGTGAAGAACTGGGCATGTTTGCTATTTTGAGACAGAGTAATCAAGTAAATATTATATGTCATTCAAGGAAGCCTAAGAGGAAAAGTTAGGATCAAAAAATTTCCTACCATCCACACTTTTTTAACCCTTTTCTGCTATTTCAAGAGACAAATCTCATCTTAATTAATAGACACTAAAGATATGTGAAACTGGGAAGGATATCACAAATGACAGACATTTTAGACGTAAGTCAGCCTGACCAAATGAACATAATAGTCAAAGCCAAATGGCTAGGTTTCCACAGGAAAGAACTATGCGGAAACAAGTTTTGATCCGCTGAGTGGTTCATAGCTACAGTCAATGGTAAACACATAAGTAACGATGACTATAAACACTGTTGTCTTCGCTTACCACAGGTCACACTGATCCAGGCCAAATCTAACATTCAGGAACTTGCTACTAATTGAAGCTACAGCAGGATGAAGAACTATATACACATTTGGACTGCAATTCAGTAGGCAAAGGCCGCACAGTCTGTGAGTCTAAGGCTTGAAGAACTTGCTGGCCACAGGACTGTAACACCGATCACCAGGGGTCTTATGTTTATGACCAGGGGTCTCTGTTTAATGGAGAGACCATCTCCATATTATTGATTAAACCTTTCTAAAATGCAGCGTACTAATCTGCCACTAACCACTTAAGTGAATCTGGCACCAAAATCAACGCTCTGTTGGTTCAAACGGTGACATTAAACAATGGTTGAATGGGAGAACGCCTAAGGACCTCCTGGAATAGTCTGGGGGCGGGGGGGGGGGGTTCAGAAACCCCGAGATTTTTAAAAACCTGCGAACACAGTTAAAAACTGGTTTGTTCAACTCATTCGTCTGAGAAAAAAAAAATTACTGAAGAAAATGTCTGAGGGTGGATGCGCCAAGGTCGTATTGCTAAGGACCGAGGGGGACTGGAGCCCTGATCCACGCCGTCGGCGACCCAGCGCTCCTCGGGCAAAGCGACTTGGAAGCCCTGAGAAGTCTGCAAGGTCAGCTTTTGGATCTGGGTGGAAACCGCGGGGGCCGCAGGTTTCGCCCCTAAACTGAGGGGCAGCAACAAAGCACCACCACCACCACCCCGGAGAGCTGCTCGCGCCCCGCGTCCTCCCTCACCCGCCGCCACCGCCCCGGCCGTCAGAACCCGGCCCCGCTCTCCCGCGGGCGGGGGATGGGGTTTCCAGCGTCACCTCGCTGCCGGCAGTGCTGCACCTGGCAGTGCTGCCCGATGTCCAACTCCGCCATCTTTCCACCGCCGCAAAGGCGGGGAAGGGGAGGGGCGGGGCAACGCGGCGTTCACCAACCCGAGGCGTGCAGGAACCGGGGGCGGGGCGGGGCTTCAGGGCGGGGCCCACGGGAGGGGCGGGGCAGCGCGGCGTTCACCAACCCGAGGGGTGCAAGACTCGGGAGGGAGGCGGGAGAGAGGGGGCTTCGGGGCGGGGCCCACGGGAGGGGCGGGGCAGCGCGGCGTTCACCAACCCGAGGGGTGCAAGACTCGGGGGCGGGACTGGGGCTGAGGGGCGGGGCCCACGGGAGGGGCGGGGCAACGCTGCGTTCAGGAACCCGTGGCGTGCAGAACTCGGGGGTGTGGCGGCGGGCGGGGCCTTGGGGCGGGGTCCACGGGAGAGGCGGGGCAGCGCTGAGTTCAAGAACCTGTGGCTTGCTGGACCCGGGGGCGAGGCGGGGCTTCGGGGCGGGGCCCACGGTAGGGACTGCGGGGCGGGGCTCACGGTAGGAGCGGGGCAGCGCTGCGTTCACCACCCCGTGGCGTGCAGGACGCGGGGGCGGGGCTGCGAGGCCGGATCCACCGGGGGGGGGGGGGGGGGGCGGGGCAGCACCGCCTCCCGAACCCGTTACGCGCAGAACCCAGGGGCTGTGGGCGGGAGGTTCCCACGGAGGGGCGGGGCAGCGCTGCGTTCGCGAACCCGTGGCCTGCAGGACCCGGGATGCTCGGCACAAAATGTAAGAACCAGGGACATCCCTGGACACTGGTTACCATTGTCTTGATGACTCAGTTTGAAGTAAATGCTCCCACAGTGGAAGCGTTAGACTTCTGTTTTTTACTTTAAAGTTTTCTTTTTCTTTTTTCTTTTCTTTTTTTCAATTCTGATAGGGAAAAGATACATATAGTGAAGTTCTTAGGGCTCCTCAGTGTAGAGAGCACACACTCACTCACTACCCAGGCAAGCTGCCATGACCCAGGAGGAAGGGAGCTCTTTGGTGCCCGATGAGCCACTTCACAACTATGAAGAAGAGGCGCTTCCTTGTAGGTGGGGATAGGCAGGGCTGTCATTCCACTGACAAGATACCAGACACCACTCAATGGATGAGTGACCATCAGCTGCTCTCATGACAGGAACCTGAAAAGTATTTACTGTCTCCCATGTGACTTCAGAGACTCCCCAAACAATATTCTCCTGGAGTGAGGAAGATATGATTGCCACACACCACGCTTTTTCAGTGTGTTCTGGGTATGAGAGCGTGGGTCCTTATGCTTGCGCACTAAGCAGTTTTCTCACCAAACCACCTCCCCTGCCCTCAAGATTTCTTCAATCTAAGGCTCAACAGTTCACCTGAGTTTTTATTAGTGTTTTATTTTACTGGTGAAGTCAGGCAACAGCAAGCCTTCTAGAATATCACTGTACCTAAATTTTTAAATGGGTGACAAATATATAACTCATCAATCCAATCATAAAAGAAAATATTGTTTTCAGTTCTTGAGGATCTCACAGAGCATTAGACGGTTAGAATAGCCAAGACTGAAATTCAACTGCTCTTATTTCTGAGTCTAAGGAGATTATTCCTTATTATTATTCTGATTATTCTTATTATTCTGATTATTCCTTACACATTATTTACAGAAATCGATTATCTCCATATATTTTCTCCAATTTGTGCTTAGTCCATTCATTAACTACATCCTCACAGTGATGAAATTCCAGTGGTTTCTGTAATCAGAAACTCCTCTGCCTAGAAACTTAATTGTGACAACATTCTTTGAAACTTGAGTGCTCCATTTCTACCAGCCTAAGTACCTGCTTTGTGTTCTTCCATAATAAAACTTAAGTGCAAAATGAATGGTTTTTTTTTTTCACCACCATTCCCTCCCTAACTAAAGTGGTCTACCACACCAAGAAGCCACTTTCCACCTGCCCTTTCTTATGTGCGTTCTGGAATAGCCACTGAACACAATGGAGTCTTCCTTAGAAACATTGTTTCATTCTTTCTATATCAATTTCTCCGCATTACTTTTCCTTGTAGAAAGTTATTTTCTTGCCTGATAGATGTTTCCTCAGTTCCTCATTAGGTACAGAATTCCTTTGTTTGTTCAGTAAAGCTTTCCAGGTGTGTCCCCAACTGTTCCTCACCATGTGCAGTCCCTTCCCACTGTCTCCCTCCTGGCCAGTAGACCTTTGGGCTCTTTAGTGTGCCTATCCATTGCACATGCCATTGTCTCTTCCCTGAAATGTTCTCTATGACAAGGGTCCCCAAATTTCTTTGAAACTAAAATCATGTGCATGCTTGTCCACAAATCCAGCTGCTCCCCTCCTCCTCGCTCTGATTATGGGGCGGGAGATGGCTGTAGGAAGCAGTATAATTGGCGACACACGCTTCCTTATTGAGGAATTTACGAAGCCCTTTGTCCTCTACTCCACCTTCAGCATATAATCAGCCACTCGTCATCTTGCAAGGCTTTCCGGAGGTATAGGCACAATTAAGTCCTCCAGGACATCGGCATCTCTCCTCACACTCACCACGTGTGTTTCTTGGTGCTACTACCCAGGTTTATTATAATTTGATTCACTCCACTCTCCATTCCTTTTCCCCATCTCTGCCTTGAATTCTATGGTCTACAAAATAAAATCTGTCTTGGTTCAATTCAGCAAGCAATTTGAACATCTCCTACATTTGAGGTACTATTCCATATCCGATAAAGAATTACATACAACATAGTCTACAACTACATGGAACTGGAGATGTCTGAGACGGACTGTCTTTGTTTGGCACTTAAAACTATTTCAAAAGCTGACCCAATATACCTCGTCCTTGCTGTCTTCTGAAGACATCACCACACTGCACTGTCAGCTTAGGCCCTTTGCACATCTGTTTATTTTACTTGGAAAATTCGTTCTTCTGCTGTGGCTAGTCCACTTATACTTTTCTACTAATCTTTTCTTTAGAAAATCTTAGTTTTTCCTAAACTAGACTCAGTCTTGTTGCCTTTATATGCATTTTCCATCTTTTCCACAGATTTCTCCCAGGGTATATTTTGCATTTTTTAAAATGTGATTACTGGTTGGTAGTGTTCTCCAATAATTTATAACTTCCCTGAAGTCAGGAATTGCTCACTTTATTACCCATAATATTAAAATTGTATTGAGCCTACATTTTAGATGCTAAATAACATTCATTGAATAGATTACTGAAAGAGCCCTCTTTAGAGTCTTCTATATACTTGCCCAAATGAATTTACCACAGGTTCCTGTGCCTACTCCTGCCTTCCTTCCCGTTGTATTCTTGTGTTATTCCTCCTGATTTGGAATGTCTTTACCACATCCTCACAAATCATCTTTCTACCCACAACCATGTGCTGTGAAATGCTCCTTTGTACACTGTAAAGATTTGTCCCTTGAATTGGCAGGAAGTATAGGCAAGACAAGCAGACTAAGGTTGCTGGGATGAAGAAGAGTGGAGCCAGAGGAACAGCAAGGAGATGCAGAGAGAAGCAAGGTAGGCATTCCAAACCGAGAAAAGAAATATGGTTAATTTAAGTGAAAGAGTTAGCTAGTAACAAGCCTGATGATCATCTATTGACTAAGAATTTGTAATTAATATTAAGACTCTGAGTGGTTATTTGAGAGCCACTGCTGGGACAGGAAAACTCCGCCTACAATCCTGTGTGTAAATAATGTCATCCCTACAAGGCTTCCCCTCATTCTCCTGCTATAAATTCTCTCTTTCAAATGCATTCATTGCATTATCTTTTTAAAAATTTGGTTATTTACAGAGTTTGCTATTGTTATTCTTACAAGTATTTCCTCACGCACTAGGTTGGCCTATGCTGTTACAAATTGATGTTGCATTCATTGTACATTCTTTTCCTCTATCTGTGAAATCTCAATTTTTTCATTATTCCCAATGGGGATAGAGTCATTGTTCTCAGCTATGAGAACAGAAAAGTGATCACAACCTAACCATTCTGTACTGGCAGGACTGTGAATAGAGGAGAGATACAAAAAACTACCAAGCAGCTCTGTTAATAACAGCTCAAATTTAGAAACACAAACAAGCAAAAAAATAAATAAATAAATAATAAATAAATAAAAATAAAACAACAGCAACAAATCATTCACCAGCAGGAGAAAATGTGAATGAGTCATGGTACAGTGGTAGGCAGAGATTTCCTGTGTCCCATGGTACAGTGGTAGGCAGAGATTTCCTGTGTCCCAGCAGCTCCCAAATAATCACTCAGAAATTACTATTAATTTTAGATGCTCTTCTGATAGCTCAGGCTTGTTGATAGCCAACTCTAACATCTTCAGTTCACCTATATTTCTTATCTATGTTTTGCCACATGGCTTGGTGCATTTTCTCAGCACGGCATGCCCACCTTGCTTCTCCCTCCATTTCCTGGCAACTTCCATGACTTTGCCTTTCTTCATTCCAGCATCTTTAGTTTGCTTGTCCTGCCTTTACTTCCTGCTTGACTACTGGCCCATCAGTTCCTTATTAGTGCTGAGAGGAATACATATTCACAGTGTACAGAAGGATTATTCCACAGCATTTTACCCTTTTGTCTAATTAAAGAGGAAGATTTTAATTTTAACATAGTAAAATTATACACAACAACAATAGTTATCAAGTAAGAATTATAGTTATAATATCTAGTTCATTTGTATTTAGCAAAATTAGAGAAAATATTCTATTATATATTTTATTCATGTGACCTTTAAGGTTTTATACCAAATTTATCTTTTAGCATAACTAAAGAAAACTATAATTATGATGATAATAGTCTTCAACTCTGTCAAAGACCCCAGAAGGGTGAAATGTTACCTAACAACAGAGATATCTGGCTGCCTGGACCCTAAGTTGGGGCATATCTCTCTCTCTCTCTCTCTTTTGAGACAGAGTTTCTCTGTAGCTTTGGAGCCTGTCCTGAAACTAGTTCCTGTAGACCAGGCTGATCTTCAAACTCACAGATATCCACCTGCCTCTGCCTCCCGAGTGCTGGGATTAAAGGTTTGTGCCAACACCACCCGGCCCCATCTTTCATATATAGGTCTAGAATATCTGACAGACTTTTCTTTGAAGCAGAAAATTTTGAAGGAGTGGTCTACCTTGTCTTGGCAAAGTCTGGCAGTCACTTTAGCGGGCATCCTGATGGTACAGTTTTATCAGTACACTGTCGGCAATTGAGAGAAGGACAGTTTCTTTGCCCAAGTTGCTAGCTTTGCCAAAAAGAAAGCAAATTCTCTATGGAGTTTTTACAGTGCTTATTATGTTCTCTGATGTAAATTGTTGCTCCCAGTAGCAGACATGACTCACTGTCAAGAAAAAACTTAGGTTAGTAAACATATTAAGCACCATATTCTATAGTACATTGAAGTGTTTTAAGACCATCTATTTATCTAAATATATCTGTGTGTGACCTTGAAAACATGCTTAATATGACTATAAGTTTGACTATTATAGATGGTTATTAATTTGTATTTCTCAATTATACTTTACACTTTCTTTGTTTTTTCAGGATGAGGTTACTCTGTGTAACAGCTGAGGCTGTCCTGGAACTCACTTTGTAGAGCAGACTGGCCTCTAACTCACAGAAAGCCACGTGTCTCTGCCTCTCAAGTGTTGGGATTAAAGGTGGTGACTTACCACCGCCCAGAATATACATGACATTTTTAACTGAGTTGCTTAAACACAATACGGCAACAAGATTAGAAATATACATATGGTGTAACAAAAGTAACCTCAAATTTGTATCAATATTCCAAAATTTTTAAATATTTAAGACTAGCAGTTGCCTTTTCAGTTTAAAAGTAGACTTAATAATTTATCCTTTTATCCTATCATTTCTACATTTTTCCTTTTTCTTTTCAGAAAGAGACCCCTGAATCTAATCTCCTTTGTTCAGCTTTTTTTCCTGGACATTACCAATAACAACTTATAACTAGCACCCTCTTAAAAAATAATAAATATCCACAACCCATCTTTTGAGAATGTGGGCATCATTCTCTAGACTACTTCCTGTTGTTTGAGGCACTGGTAACCTTTGTAGGAACCTTGAGAAAATCATGATAATTGTTAGGTCTTTGCTGGAGTATTCTGTGAGGCTGGATCATCTCAGTAAGAAGCCTTAAAGCTGTTTTGGATGCTGGAATCACCTGAGCCATCTGTTTTTATTGATGTTTGGTCCCTTGTTCTGAAAATGCATAAACTTTTAAAGGCAACATGCATATCTGTGTTAATGCAATATAGACTGTGTATTGTACACAAGTCAAACATACTTGTGTGTGGGTGTGTTTTATGTTTGAGCAGGTAAAACATACATCACGTGTCTTCTAGTTCTTTTAGGTTTATTTCTTTATCTTTATAGTCAGGATTTTCAGGAGTCTTCCCCAATCAAACCTAATCATTTCTAACTTTGAACAAATCCACAGTCTTTTATTTTCCATGGAAATAAAAGCAAAACCTCTTTTCCATTTTAAAGTCAAGACATTTTAAAAATATATAGGTTGGTTTAATCCAACAACATACAGTCATCATTGCATGCTGTAAAAATCAGTTATTAACAGAAATATGCAAGAATTTTCATGAAACAAAAATGTAACCATGATAAAAAGATAAAAACCAAAGAATGTGTACTGTGCCATTCCTCTTACATTGTTTAAGGACTGGAATCTAGTGTTATGACTTTGAAGAAAGACTAAGAAAACAGTACTGGGCACCACAAAGTGAATATCTGCCGTGGTGAGGAAGGGGGTTTGAAAGCATACATGAGGTTGTAAAGGACTTTTGGATGACCTATTCTGATTTCTTTGTTGTTCTCTGTATAACTCCATATTAACCTGTCTCTACTGTGTTTACACAGTTTTCTTTAGGTTTGCTATGTTTTGCAATTAAAATGTTTCTTTAATGGGTATATGCTCTAAGATCAATAATTAATTTTAAAAAGTAGAACCCCATGAAACTGAAAAATTTTATGTAAGTCAAAGGACACCATCAATATTACAAAATGGCAGCCTACAGAATAGGAAAAGTTTTTTTTTTTTTTTTTTTACCAACTACACATTTGATAGAGTGTAGTAATAAGGGGCGGCAGGGCTGTGTCCCCAGCACCCCAGCCTGGCTAGCTTATGCCCCGAAATAACAACACACAAACTGTATTCTTTTAAACACCGTTTGGTCCATTTCTATCTAGCCTCTTCTAGGCTAATTCTGATATCCCAATCAACCCATTTCTAATCTTCTGTGTAGCACCGCTAGGTGCGCTTACCGGGAAGATTCTAGCCTACGCCCATCCTGGGTCGGAGCTTCATCGTGCGTGCCCCCAAGAGCTGAGCTATGGCGTCTCTGAGCTCACTTCCTCTTCCTCCCAGCATTCTGTTCTGTTTACTCCTCCCACCTATGTTTTAACCTATCAAGGCCAAGCAGTTTCTTTATTGTTTAACCAATGACATCAACAGATCGATATATGACACTCCCACATCAATAGAGGGCAAATATATATAATATATAAAGAACTCAAGAAACTAGACATCAATAAACCAAATTACCCAATTAAAAATGGGGTACAGATCTAAGGAGAGAATTCTCAATAGAGGACTATCAAATGGCTGAGAACACTTAAAGAAATATTCAATATCCTTAGCCATTCAGGAAATGCAAATCAAAACTACTTTGAGATTCAATCTTGCTCCTATCAGAATGGCTAAGATTAATAACACAAGAGATAGCTAATGCTGGCTAGAATATGGAGCAAGAGGAACAGTTGCTGGTGGGACTGCAAACTTGTACAAACACTATGGAAACTAATAGGGCAACTCTGCGGAAAACTGGGACTCAATCTACCTCAAGATCCAGCTATACCAGTCTTGGGCATATACTCAAAGGACTCTCCATCCTACAACAAAGACACTTGCTCAACTATGTTTTTAGCATCTTTATTCATAATAGCCAGAAATTGGAAACAACCTAGATGTCCTTTAACTGAAAAATGGATAAAGAAAATGTGGCACAGTTGGACAGTGGTGGCACATGTCTTTAACTCTAGGAAATCTCTGTGAATTTGAGGTCACTGGTCTACAAAGTGAGTTCTAGGACAGCCAGGGCTACATAGAGAAAGAAAGAAAGAAAATGTGGTGTATTTACACATTTACACAATGGAATATCACTTAGCTGTTTTTAAAAAAATAAAAATGACACCATGAAATTTTTCGGCAAACATATGGAACTAGAAAAACATCATCCTGAGTGAGGTAACCCACACCCAGAACAACAACCATGGTGTGTCCTCACTTACAAGTGGATGCTAGCTGTTATGTAAATGATAATCACGTTACAAATCCAAGACCCAGAAAGGCTATGTAACAAAGGGGGGATCTAAGGGAGATGCATGGATCTCCCAGGGAAGGGGGAAATAGAATATATTTTGTGGGTGGATGGAGACGGGTGAGAACGGGAACGGGAGGATATCCGGTGGTGGTGGGGAGAATGGAGGAAAAGAGTACTGGGAGAGATGAGGCGAATTGGAGAGCATTTGAGGGTCACTGTGGAAACCTAGTGCCATAGAAACTCCAAGAATTTGATGAGGGTAACCCTATCAAGGACTCCTAGGAATGGAGGAGATGGAGCCTAAACAGCCCATCTTCTGTAACCCCGCAACTTCCAGTGGTGTGATTGGGACACCAACTCAGCCACAAAACCTTTGGTCTACAATCTATCCAGTCTGCAAGATGTGCAGGGGCAATAGAGGGACAGAACACGTGGGACTGGCCAACCAAGGACTGGTCTATTTGAGGCTCACACCAGAAAAGGCAGCCCATGCCCAACACTGCCTGGATGACCAGGAACTGGAGACTGGATAGTCCAGAGACCTATGATAGAAAAAAATATTAGTAAAGTAAAATGGTTCCTAATGATATTCTGCTATACTCATAGATTGGTACTTAGCCCAATCCTTATCAGATAGGCTTCCTCCAACAGCTGATGGAAACAGATGCTGAGATCCGCAGCCAAGCATTAGGTGGAGAGGGAGCCCTGTCTGGGTATCTCCATTGTGTCCCTACCCTCCAAAGAGAAGGAGAAGGTATTGTAGGAGTCAGAGGGGTTGAAGATAACAGGAGAACAGAGCTCACAGAATCAACTAAGCAGGGCTCATAGGGGTTCACAGAGACTGAAACGGGTCTGTGGTAGGTCCTTTGCTGTTAACTGAGGTTTTCCTGCTGTTTGTCCCTGTTCAGTCCTAAAGAAACAGAGATATACATTAATTATAAACTGGTTGGCCTTTTAGCTCATGCTTCTTATTAACTCTTATAACTTGCATTAACCCATAATTCTTGTCTGTGTTAGCCACGTGGCTTGATACATTTTATCAGTGAGGTATTCTCATCTTGCTTCCTCTACATCTAGGTAGTGACTGCAGACTGAACCTTTTCTCTTCCCAGAATTCTCCTAGTCTGGTTGCCTGGCCTATACACTTCCTGCCTGGCTACTAGCCAATCAGCATTTTATTAAACCAATACAAGTGACAAATCTTTATAGGGTACAAGACCTTTGTCCCATAGCACTCTACAAATATGTATGGTTGTTAGCTTGATGTTTTGTGGGAACCCTGACAATGAGAGTAGGGGATGCTAACTCCTTTTGGTTGCCTTTGGTACTCTTTTTTTCTCCTTCTGGGTTGGTTTTGGGAGAGAAAGAAAGTGGGAGGGGGGACTAGAAGGAGTGGAGGGAGGGAGAACTGTGGTCCAGACATGAGAGAAGAATTAAAAATATAAAGATTGTATGCTAGAGAACAGAGAATTATGTTCTACTTGAATGCTTGACTCATTTGGACAGGACATTACATATGGCTTCCTTTAATGCTGCAAAGTTTTAAAAACTCATTTGTAGCATGTTTTGAGTATTAACTATTGATGTCCTATTTTAGGTTTTGGTGGTTGAAATAAGAATGAACTCTGGCTTGAACTTTCTACAAAGCTAAAGGAGTGGTTAAGAATACGAGCCTGGGAAAGAAGTGACGGCACAGGCATGAAATGCACTTGCTGCTCTTCCAGAATACCCTAGTTCTGGCCTCCTCAGGTACCCCTAAACATGTGCACATAACCCACATATGAACACATATACGTAATTAAATTTTTACAAAAGAATATAAACTTGGTGCCAAAACTGATAATAGCTCGATGACAATTAAATATTAAGTTCTGTGAAGATGCCTACACTATTAGCACACACATGAAAAATTCAATAGTGTTTTATTTTTTAATTCCAAATTATAAAAGCCAGGTGTTGTGGCACAGAATTTGAATTGCAATTTTGTGACAAGTACCTAATGTGACAAGAGTTATTAAAGACAGCTCTGGCAGCCCTAGCAATCTATGCTCAGATCACCACTCTTGATTCACCAATTAAGGAGACAAGTAATAACAAGAAGCAGAGAAATGAGATTTATTCAACCTGGCTACAATGGAAAGAGGAACAGTTAAAAAATCCAATGTCTGACAAGTTCATTTTGAGGGGGGAGTGGTGGTTAAAAAGAGGGCAAGAATTATTTACACTCATGCAAACTGTCCAGCTCAAAGTGTGCTCTCACCATAAGTGACCCACATTGTCCTGGTTTCTGGATGTCCTGCAATGTCAGAACTGTGTGACACTTCTTCCTGGGAAGTACGTTCCTCCTCTGGCTAGAACAAAGGGTTCAGCCTTTCCTTTGACCCAGCATAAAATCCTACAGAAACTCCAGTTCTTATAGTATGATAGCCAAGAGAGGGGTACAAGCATCTCTCTTCGGAATGTATTTGCTTTTGCTAGGATGGTTGGAGTGAAGCATCAAAAAAATATCTGTCAGAGACAAGTAGCTTATAATGTAATCGCATCACCTAGAAAACTGAGGCAGGAGGACCAACCTGAGCAAGAGGTCCTGCCAAAAAGAGAAAAAAAAAAAAAAACCCAGTTTACTATTTGGTGAACAAGCAAGTCAACACTGGCACAGCACATAGCTGTCTGGTATTCTGGTGTTATATTAATGAAGAATAATAATAAATGTTAACTGCAGAGCAGAGAGCACAAACAAAGTCATTCGTTTCACTCTGCTTGCCTGACCAAAAATAACCGCAACATTTCATTTGGTTCTCATTGAAAGAGGAAAACTGGGGTATAATGAGGAAGGTGTATAAATTCAGGGTGTTGTTAGAGCTTGAGCAATGAGCGATGAAGACGGGTCTACTACAGAGGAAGGCCTGTCTCCCTCAATATCATGACCATGTTTGTGTGTACACATGTGTTTGTGCATGTGTGTGTGTTTATGTTTTTAAAAAACATCTTTTAATCAAGAGTTCCTCACCAGCCAGTAGGTTTGTAACATTTTCTTAAGTAATTACTCTTAAGAGAGATAATTTTAGTAGTAGTACTGACAGGCATACATAAAATTATTTTGGAATGACACCTTAAATTACATTTTGGCAAGGGTTGAATCTTCAAGTATAATTTGCCTAATTAACTATGGAGATTTTTGACGATGCAATAACAGCTACTATTAACCTCACTCCTTGAAATTCCTACCAATCAAAAAGGAATGAAATCTTTGAAACTATAATTTATTTTCTAACAGGGATATTTTGAACGAGGTCAAGTGTTTACCTGCTTCGCTAGTGCTATGTGCAGTGATGCATCCCAAGGTTTCCCTTCTCCCAGGAAAACGGGCCAGCATTTTGTCGGACCTTCTGCGCATGTTAAGAGTATTTCTCCTACATTGTAAGAATTATGATTCAGACTATTGGATCTAGTAAATGATTTAAATATCTTATCAGCTATGCTCTCCTTATGCATTCATTTCTTCAACAAATATTGATAGGATGTCTACAGTGTGCTAGGCTCTGCTTTCCAAACTTCGAAGACACTGGTGTTATGAGCTGGGGGACTTCAGCTCCAGGTTCTTTTCGAGTAATATCTATGAGGACTCCGTGCCCTTCTCCCCAGAGAGTGATGAGTAACCAGACCAAGCAAGAGAATTGTTTTTATGATGATTCTTTACTAACAACTTCAATATCCAATGCATCAATGGGGGTTACAATCTCAATAGGTATGGGGGATTGATAATGGGCAACACACAGGCACTTCAATATCACAATTATTAATCCTACTAAACCTAATACATAAAACCAATTCATAACCTTAATCTTACTCATCTCTTATTCATAAAACACTTCTTAACCTAAATACAACTTATCCATTACTTATCTATAACCTTAATACAACTTACACATTACTTATCTATGAAATGCTTCTTAACCTTAACTTATCCATTAATATTTCCTAATCTTATCAATTATCCATAAAATATCTCTTAACATTTCACACACCAAACATATCTATTAACACATCTATGCTCTTTAACTTCTCATACACACATGAAGTAGCATCATACGACCTGATATTCCCTGGTTTAAAAAGGGCTTTTTGAATTTCTTCAGGCTGGGCTCTTGTCCGCACTGGGGGCTGGGCAGTGAAGATCGACTCTTGACCCCGTAGTCTGCACTCGGGAGATAAGGTCCTGATGTTCCAGGCTGGTATCTGGTAGGGCCTTGGACTCAGCTTTCGGGTGACCGAGTCTCGGGAGACAAGGCTTTCAGTTCTCTACTCTCGAAGATGAGGCTTTGCTCTCGGGATGGCAAAGCATTCTGAAAGGCAGAGTATCTAGTCTGTTCTTGGGAGACAGACCTTCAATGTCCACTCTCAGTGAAATGAGGATTTGCATTCGGGATGCAAGGCGTTAAATGTCTGTTTTCGGGAGACAAAGCTCTGTGCTCGGGAGACAGAGCATTAAATGTTTAAGCAAGGCATTCAATATTGCTGCTTTTCGGGAGGCAGGCTAGGAGGATCTCTCTTTCACGGAGGCCTGGTGCCAGAGCCATTGTGAGAAGTGAGATAACCACCCTGCTTCAGCCACCTCTTTTAAGTCAGTTCATAGTTGCCCCTCGTTTGATCCTTCCGATAACCAGATGCCCTAAGTTATCAGTATCGACTGGGCACAGAAAGGTGGGGGTCCCTCTTGTGTGGCAAGATTATTTCGTTGCCATGGTTGCTGGGTGCAGCCCCACATCTGGCAGGGCCAGATGGGTGTGGCAGCCTTCAAGTGGGCAAATGTTCTCCCAATATCTCACCTTAGTAATTTTCCATACCACACACAAGAAGAAATGCTTTTACATTACACCAAGTTACATTCATTCTTATTCTACAAATTTCCTGCTCTATCTACCCTACAGATTCCCCTTTATTTATTCATTCAGAGGAATCTGCTTCCATGCTCATTACACACTGGTGAACAAAATAAATAATAACCTCTGTTCTCAGGGAAGCTTTCTAGAGGCAGGGGAGATGGAGGAGAAATAGGCTACAAACCAAACTAGCACACAGTAGGTGGTGTCAAATAGTGCTAAGGAGGGATGGGAGACTGTGGTGCTAGACTCTGAGCAGGCAGGGTAACTATCTTAAACGCGAGGGGGTGGTAAGGACGGAATGAATAACATGTGGGAACTTGCAGTGGCGGACCTCTTCGGAAGAGCAGCAAGAGTGTACTCTGTATTTTAGTCATAGCCAGGAGGCCATGGGTTGCAGTGGACCAGCCTGGGCGCGGTGGAGTTCATGGACAGGTGTAATTATTCTGGTGGAACGAAGATATTCTAATGAGATGTTTGTGCCTCTCCCTATGGCTCATCAGACAATTGAAACAGTTGTCCTTGGAAAATTGGAATTTCCCCAAGAATTCCATGCCGGGAGAAGAAAAAGGCCAAAGGCTGGTGCCAACCAGAGGAGAAACTTGTCTTCCAGAAAGAGATTCCATACAGTTCTGTCAAGTTATCAGATCACCTTTCAGGGGAGACAAGCAGAGATCATGGTAAGACCACACTTTGACCATGACTGTTCCGCTATACACATTTCTCCATTTCTACTTATCATCAGGACCCAAGACGAATTTGGGAGTATGAGCACATTGTGTACACCTCTCTCCTCTTGAACATTTTCTATTACTGTATGCATAACCGTCTTATTGGGGATTGGTGGGCAAGACTAAGACCCAGGTGTAATGGATTACGTAAAAATGCTGCGGATTCCCAAACAGTAGCAGGGGGCAGTGGGTCCCTAGAGCAGCCAGTCCCAGGCAGGGACAGCGCCGTTCCCCAAGTGGCTGTAGTGGGCCATGAGTCCCACAAGGAGAGACCAACAGATGGGCATGCCATGAGACCACGCTGCAGGTCTCCAAAGGCGGCTGGTCCAGGGTGGGGAGCCACACAGTGGGCAAGAGACAGACATATGGATAGGCATGAGGTTGGATATTTATTTAGTCTGTTATGGAAGAGAAAGGGTGAGGAGTAAGGGGAGAGGGGGTAAGGGAAGAAGGGGGAAGAGAAGAGAGAGACACACACAGAGAAGGGGGAAGGGGAAAAGTGGGGGAGAATGGAGCGAGGAAGAAGCAGTCTCTTCGAGGGAGAGACAGAAAAGAGACGGACTCAGGCTGAA
Source organism: Microtus obscurus (assembly GCA_963919715.1). Taxonomy (NCBI): domain Eukaryota; kingdom Metazoa; phylum Chordata; class Mammalia; order Rodentia; family Cricetidae; genus Microtus; species Microtus obscurus. The sequence continues at coordinate 1,722,064 of CAWTZC010000892.1, read as the reverse complement.
AGCTGAAGATCAGCTTGCCTTAGTGGAGGGGAGTGGGCGTGGCTTGTCTCTTAAAGGGACAGAGCAGACCATTACACCAGGACCTGACACTAAGAACTGGAGTAGCACAGAGATTGCTGCGAATAACAGGGCTTGGTATCACCGTCTGTCTGGATTAAAGATATTTGTTGAGGACCTTGGCGTTATAGTAAGGAAGGAAATTACTGTAGGTTCTGACTCAGGTTTTCTCTGTCTCTGTACAGGAGGACTATGGCGAGATCATGTGTTCAGAGGGTGTTCTGTTATAAGTCTACTGGTACACTTTGGGTAAGAGGTGACTATAGCCCCTGGCACAGTATTTCAGTGGAGACAAGCAGGTTTACAGTCAAATCTAAGAACCTTTGGATTCCTTAACATCTTTCTAAGCAGGGAGGGATAAAGAGCTGTTTGTCACGACTAGTAACAGGCACTATATGCTTTCCTTTTGAATTAGGGCAACCAAACGTTTAGTTTTACAAAATTGCTACATTTTATTATCATTATCTTTGAGCTCATTATTGTGGGTGAGTGCTACATACCGTGTGTGTTTGGCTCTGAGAAACAGCAACTCCTGATGGAAAGAATGTGTACACGCTTGTTGAGTTGCCTAATGGGCAGCTATTCGATGTGGCTCTGCAGTGTGGTTAAAGGCGGATTCTTCTCTGCTGCTCTGAGAGCTCATCTGACATTCTCGAAACTGATGCAGTTTCAAAGGGTAGCGAAAATGTATCAATTATCCTGACATCTAGGTCTCTTTAACAGATCTATAAATTTCCAATTTCCTTTGCCATCTTAACCATGGTAAATCATCTTGAACAAGATCATTCTTTTGAACAACAGCCTTCTTATTAGCTGAGATCAATTGAGATTAGAAAATGAAAAATACTCCAGACTCCGAGAACTCTGTATGAAACCACATTTTTAGGATGAATATTGAATGAAGATTAATGTGTTATTTTCAGCTTCTAAATCATTGATTTACAAATTGCTTTTCTACATTTCACTGCTGGATTAAACACTAATGTATGTGTGGATGGTTTACTTGCTGGCAAGCATTATCTTTCTCCTGCTGAACTTATATAGTTATGGAAGGGAATGATTTTTAATTTCAAATTGCTTTGCTTTGCATACTACATGCAATTTTAAAAGTGCCTCATATTATACTGGGTGAAACAGTTTTCTATTGAATTACAAATCATTGACTAGATTCTTTATTTTAACTATTGATTGATTTTATCTATTTGGATAAAATGCGGGACCTTTAGTGTATGTATAAACCCCGTGTGATCTGAACTCTGGGTGCCTTTGAAAGAAATCTCACCAATTCTTTACTATAGACTTTTTTCAAACTCTAATACTATGGACTGGAAATATTTACACATATTGTGTATAACATATATTCTTTTATAATTTTGCTGACATTCTTCCCTATTTTAATACAATATACTACTTTATTAATTGTCCGTCTTACCTTAACAAGACTGTAAGCTGCAAAGACACACTCAAGGGCTTGTTTAATGGTTAAGAATACTTAGTGCTTGCCTAAGTTAGGGTCCATGATGAGTGATGAAAGACCATGGTCATCTTGTTAGGTTTACTATCACTGTTTATGACCACTGTAATTCTTATAAAGAAAGCATCTAGTTGGGGCTGTCTTACCGTTCAGAGGTTTACTTCACTATTAACATGGCAGGAAGCATGGGAAACACAGGCAGACATGGTAATGGAGAGGTAATCTATATCAGGATCTGCAGGCAGCAGGAAGAGAGAGGGAGACACTGGGCCTGGCTGAACATTTAAAACATCCATCCTCCAGCAAGGGCACACCTACTCCAAGGCCACACCTCCTATGCCCTGTCAAATGCACCACACCCTAATGACCAAGCATCCACATCTATGAGCCTATGAGAGTCATTCTTATTCAAACCACCACATGACCAAACACAACTTGGGAAGGAAAAGATTTGGTTTACATACCTTGAGTCACAACTAATTGAGGGAAGTCAGGGCAGGAACTCAAATAAGGTAGTGCAGCTTACTGACTTGTTTATCATGGCTTGCTCAGCCTACTTTCTTACGGAACCCAGGACCACAGCCCAGGGACGGCACCACCCACAATAGGCTGAGCTGTCCTCCATCAATCATATAATAAGAAAAATGCCCTACAGGCCCAGCTCCAGCCCAGTCTTATGGAGGCATTTCCTCAACTGAGGTTTCTTTCTCTCGGATGACCCTAGCTTGTGTCAGGTTAACATGGAACTAGGCAGCATACAGTTCTATCATGAAGATCAGAGTTAGGATCTCAGCACCCATATTGGGTGGTTTCAAACAACTGTAACTCCAGCTCCAAAGGCTCTGGCTGTCTTCTGGCCTCTGAGGATACTCTCAACGTGCATACCTGCATATACACTCAGAGATAATAACAGTACAGATAAATTGTTAAAAAATTCACTTAAGAAAATGATAGCTAAATGGATAAAGGAATTTTTTTATTGGGGCAATAATTTCCTTGTGCAAGTTTTGGGGACTTCTATTCATTTTTCTTTTTTTAAGATTTATTTATTTATTGTGTATGCAGCATTCTGCCTGCATGCATTCCTGCACTGAAAGAAAGGGGCACTGGAACACATTACAGATGGCTGTGAGGAAACACGCGGGTGCTGGGAACCGAACTCAGGACTCTGGAAGAGCAGCCAGTGCTCTTAACCTCTGCGCCACCGCCCCAGTTCCTATTCATTTTTCAAATTACAGCTTAATTTTCACTTTTCCTCCCAACCTCTTCTTCTTTGATTTCATGACAAGATCTGTTTTCTTTATTATTTGTTATTATAAACCCCAGTTTTCTCCTCAGAGTTGTTAGAACTTTCCTTCACCAAGTCTATCATTTGTGAGATAATTTGTTTAGCTTCTGCGTTCTCCCCCAAGCTGTACGCTCTGTGAAAGCAGAAAACATTTCTATTTGTTCTTAACTATATCCCCTAATATCTCTCCCACAGTAGAGGAATGTAGAAATGGTCCGTGCGCATCTGATAGATGACGTGTGGATGGGAGTTGGCTACATAGCTCATCACCCTTTGGTTCCCATGTTCTGACCGTTCATTGTTCTCGCAGCACCACTACCAACAAAAAAAAAAATGTGTAATTGGTAAACCACCAGACAATGTTTTAATACCCTGGATACATTTCTATTTAAGCATACATGAATGCAATAATGTTTATGGTATCCATTACTTTTTTAATTACAAAATTTTGAGATTTTCATATATGAGCACTATATTTTCATCATTTGTAGCCCCAACTTCTCCCTTATCCTAACTCCCTCTCAAGTTCATGATCATATATATATGTACATATATATGTATACATATATATGCATATATGTGTGTATGTATTTAGTGTTGTTTGTATGCATATGTTTTCAGAGATGGCTGATTAGGACTGGATAATCCTTACCCCCCAGATGAAGCGCTACAGGCTAACAACAGCTGCTAAGAGAAGGATCAACCTTTCCCTTGGTGAACTTCCAGGGGAAGTTCATAGTCATAGGATCTGTGACTTTCAAAGCCTCCTAACAACCTGTCCCTTCATTTCACATCATAATTAAACAAACATTTTGTGAATTTCTCTTCTGAACCAACTGGGGAGCTATATAATCAATGAAAAGAATATACTTTTACTGTGTAGCCTAATGCTGGCTTACTTGGAATACAGGAGCACACCGCTGGACTTCACCAGGAAGAGCAAAGAATGAAGATTTAAGCCTGAACCATCTCTTCCATTTTGATTGCCTGTGTGAATCTGGCCTAGTTATGAATTGAATCTAAGGCACTTCATCTGCTGGAGAAAAATCAACTATTTTCATCCTCAAGTGTGTGGTCTTGAGGCAGCTTCACAAAAAAACTTTTGTGTAATTACAAATGAGTTAGCAGTTTTTTAAAGTTGTTTACAATAAATGTGTGGAAATAACTATTTTGTCAAGTTGTCTGCAGAGGACTGATATGTGTATGGTGTGTGTAAACACATGGTGGGTGCTTGAGAGATTTGCCTTGGTTACTACTAACCTTAGAAGGGAGTTTCCTAACAAGCTTGACTTCCCAGCATTTTAGCCATAGAAGACACCCAAGAAGTATGAAAACATGTTCTAGGGGCTTTTAGATAATTATCAAAGAAACTGGTTACATTTGGATACATACTAAATTAGAGCAAATGCAAGCTACTAACCATAATGCTTTAAATGGACAGTAGGAAATGATAGGAACTTCTGGCTGTTACAGTGAGTTCCTGTGTGTGTGTGTGTGTGTGTGTGTGTGCGTGTGTGTGTGTGCGTGTGTGTGTGTGATACTAGTACATCTCAATGTTCAATTTTTCACAAAATTTCTGCTAGATACACCACTGTTGGATAAAAATGGATTAATTTGCCACAATAGCGTGCAGCATCGGCTACTTACTGTTCTCAGGTACCAAGGTGAATTCGTCACCCACGGATGCCGTCTTTCGAGTAGTCTGTTTATGATCACTTACAGATTCTGATGAAGCTGCTCAAATACAGGACCCAGAACTTAGTCTAAATGCCGCGGACCTTTGCTTGGTGGCATACTTCAAACAGGTTTTCAGTTGTATCCTAGCAGCTGACCCTTGCCCCTCCAAGAGGTGGGGCTGACCAAACAACCGTGGAGTTAAGATGATTTATTTTTTTCTGGGTATCTTCTACCTCCTGTTACTAGGATATTTATGGAAAGGTGGTAGACAAAGATCCAAACACAAGAGAAGTCCCATTTAAGGTTCAGATACACAACAATCACACTGCAAGCTTGGTATTCCTAATCACAGAAGTGATGTGACCACCAAGCACATACAAAAGTCTTGCAGTTAAGAAAAGTGGTGACTGCCGTCTTCGGCCCTCTTGAAGTCTTATGGAGATCATCTAATCCCAAAGGGTAGTCAAGTGCACATCAGCCTGCAGGATCACAGAAATGCAGAGGCCATTTAAGCAAGCCCAGCCTCTTCTGTGCCCACACCTTCATGATGGGACAAGTCAGTGTCCTGGACATGACACACGCTTAAGAAGACAGAATGTTCTTCTTAAGACAGAGAGTGGAGTCGGAAATACTGTGAGCTCTCTCATACTCTGAAAAAAGCAGTTTGCATATCTAGGTGGGCCACCTGCACTCACGCCCACAGTCTTTCAGAGCCAGTCAGAGGCCCTTGCAACGTGGGTTTGCTTTTCTCGGGTTATTTTTCTCAGCAGTCGCTCCGGGATGTGTCCCTATTGTGGATAAAACAGTCCCTCACTTCTGGCCAACTTTTCTTGGCTCCCTGACTCCCAGAGGGCTGTGGCGCCGGCGCCCAGCCTCCTCCGGGGTGGCCATCCGAGGGCGGGGCCGAGCCGGGCCAGGAAATGCCCGAGAGTGGGTGTCACCTGTCTAAGCAACTTGTTGACTCCCGGGAGCGCGGCCGGCTGGGTGTGTGGCTCACCTGTCCCCAGCGCGCAGGGCCGCTCGCCCCCCACTGCCCAGCCATGAGCAAGTTGGGCAAGTTATTTCGAGGGACCCGCTCCTCTCGGGCCCGCGCGGCTCCCAGCCCCCAGGAGGCCCTGGCCCGCCTCAGGGAGACCGAGGAGATGCTGGCCAAGAAGCAGGAGTACCTGGAGAGCCGAATCCAGAGGGAGCTCGCCCTAGCCAAGAAGCACGGCTCCCAGAACAAACGAGGTAGGCTGCGCCCGCCCCAGGCCAGGCCTCGCTCATCCACTCCCAGCCCTTCCCGGGGACAATCTCAAGCTAGACGTGCGAGGCCCCCCAGGCCATCTAGTTTGCCTTTCTAGGAACTGACCTGACCCCCAGGGCCTGGTGATTGAGAGGAGCTGAGCCAGGCACCTGCCAGCCAAGCAATAGGTTCAGCTCCCAAAATTCCAGTAATCGCCCTGAGCACCATTTGTATGTAATACTTAAATGACTCAAATCGATCAAAACTTTAAAAGTTAGGATGAATATCACTGATCATTTTCTCTTGTCTTGGGTTTTAGTGGTACTTCCTTATTAAAATTATTTTCATGTGATATTTTGCTTATTGTCATTTTGTATATTATTCTTGAGTTTTAAGAATATTGCATTCAAAGGACATTTACTTGTGACTGCATTTTCTGGATCTCCCTTGGGTTTTACACCTTGCTCACCACTTTCTAGCCCAGGTCTGTTGACTCTACTGCTGAACATACCAGTTTTCTCCTGTATGTTTGTATTCTAGCCGCACATGGTGAAGTGTGTTCTAATACGCTCTGGTTTATTTTGTTCCTCTGCTATTGAAAACTTCAGTTGCCTGTTGTACAGTTGCAGTCTTAAAGAAGAATCAAAGAACTAAATATTAAGTTTCCTTAACTGGCTTTTAGTACACACAAAGGACTTTGAGTCAATAATGACCCTTGAGAGCCTGTCACACCTTGAACCTTTTGCTCCATGTCAGAGTCCATTGGTTCATTCGGCATTGTCCTCTCTGTGTAGGAGTAGGCCTCAAGAACACGTGCGGTGTGCACAAATCCCAGGGAGGAAGCGAGGTGGTTAGCTCTTAATCCCAGGTCAGTGGAGGACCCTGCACTAGAAATGGCAATGGTGCTCATGGATAAACTGAACACTTGTGACCCTGTGTCTGGCTTCTTTACTGTTAGGAATTTTTCCTAAAACGAGCTCTCTGCCAATGCAAAAATCCCAATCAAGCCAAATCACAAGACAAATAAAAAAATATCCAGGTTTAATGGGATTCCTGCACTCTTTGGTGGCCCTGAGGGGGAACCATAGTCCACTAATGCAACCACCAGGGGGAAGGAAAAGAAACCAGGAGAAAAAGGTCCAGGGAAGCAGCTTACATAGACTGGGGGAGTGGTCAAGATTTTGGAGGGCACAGGGACGGGGCCTCCAAAGATGGAGGCCAGAGACTGGGGCTTACATTTACCGTGTCAATGATTTGGGGGGAGGAAAGAAGCTTCCTCCTGCTCCTCCTCCTCTTACCCATCCTCTTCTCTCCGTCGTTGGTTTTCATCTTCTATGGTCTTGGGGTACTGAGGACGGAACGCAGTACCTCATGCGTACCAGGCAAGTGCTCTACTCTTGGGCCACACCCTCAGTCCAGGTTGGTTACAGGGAAGCCTTGGGAAGAATTAGTTCATCCTTGTGAAGCTTCTTTTGTTCAGTGCAGGGGAAGCAGGACGCCTCCTGGAGCCAATCTTGAGAGCTCCACCTCTGAAGTCGGCCTGATACAGGCTCTTGTTATTCACTACAGAGAGACCAAGTTTCATTCTTCTCTGTAATTGTCTCTAACTTTTGCCACAGCACAGTGCTGCTTAGAGCTAAGGGCTGGTTTCTATTTTTATTCCATGTTGAAAAGTATTTTGGGAACTTATTCGGCAGCATTTTCTAAACAGAGACCACGCCATTATGGTTGGCTAGAGTCAGTATTCACGCTGTGACAACACCCTTCCTCTTCAGTTGGTTGTGCCCTCTTTGGACTTGCTTAGTGTCCCCCAAAGCGCAGACACCTTGTCGTTTCTTTGGAACTGTGTGTACCTTTGTTTCCAGTGGCAACTCAATGAATATTTGTTTAATAATATGAGAAATTGGACATCTACTTCTAGGAATTTATGAAAATGTGAATTTGCTTTCAGAGAATGAAGTGTAACATAATATGGATTATATTGGTTTCCAGACGTGTTCTCTAGGTGACAGTGCACTAAAGTGTATCACAAGCTTATAAACAAGGACAGAACATCTGAAGGGAATGCCAAGTACCAATCCAGCTTCCTTAAATCGAGGAAGTTACAGATGTACTTGTGAGCAAGTAATTAATTGGAGTAAATATTGATTCATCATCATTCAGATTTTTGAGTTCACTGATGTTAGCCCAGGCTTGGGCTCCAGTGGCCCTGGGAATAAGTAGGGACTGGCTTCCATGAGACCATCTTTAATCTAAGCTATGGAATGAATTCCGTCACAGCCTATGCATTAGGCGAACCATCCAAAGTACTGTGTCTCCCAAATAAACCAGATAACTCCTTAGATGCATGGTCATTCCCGTCCTTTAGCCACTAAGAATACTTTCAGAAAGATTGGAAAATAAGACCCTATAATACCGAGCACTAAAGGTCTCTGGGCTACACAGTAGCTGTTATTTACACTGTAATCAGAGAGATGCAGTATATTTTCAGTGGAAGCTTTACCTCTATAGCTAGCCACCGAATGTGTCAGCATCCCAGCTGAATGGCCAGGTAGCATACATCAGAAACTACAAGTTCTTCAATGAGGAATGTCTCTACAACATCAGAAGCTTGGGCAGCATTTTGAATACCCAAAGACAGCTTGGCGTTACTGGTAAAATGAGTAGCTTTTATTTTTTTAAATTTTTTTTGAAACTTGGAATTCTCTGCATAACAGTGAAGACAATAAGTCAAAAAAGGTGGACTTCTCTGAAGCCCAAGCTCTGAACTACATGCCAAATAATCTGTATAATAAGAACCGTATGAACTTCCTTAAGAAACTAGCTCAGGGTACTTATGAAGTCCCATGAGAAGCTCCTGAAATGTTTCTTCTGGAGTAAAATAGAGGACGTGGGAAGTAGAGATTTCTCATTCAAGTTTATGGATAACAACAGAAGGAAAAAAGGAAGAAAACAGTCCCTCCAATTTACCAGCTCTTTAAATATCAAATCATTAACTTCTCAAGTTTAGTGGGCATCAGTGTGGTTCTAGGCTGGTCTCGAACTCACGGAGATCCACCTGCCTCTGCCTCCCGAGTGCTGGGAGTAAAACATCATTTAATTCTTTCCTTACTTCTTTGCCACATCCCCCAGATCAGTGTTTTGCCTGCTCAGTGGAGCCACCCGAGCCCTAGAGTCCTGCTCCCAGGGATTCAGAGCTAACTGCTTGGAATGGGAGTCAGGTGTCAGGTTTTCAACAAAAGGGTTTCCAGATGATTCTGCCCTGTTGCCCAGTTCTGGGTGGAATTTTCTAAAGTTAATGAGATGGGAGAACCAGCTCTCCTCCTCTCCCCAGGTTTCTGACTTTCCTGTCACAGGCCCCAAGACCATGAGTATTTGTTTACTTCCTTGAGATAAGGAAGCATTTAACTCTTGGTGTCCCAGGCTGGTGGTATCTTAGCATACTTCAAATTAGCTGACACTTTGACTTGGCAAGACCCTTTGGAGGTGTCTGTTCTTATTTCTTCTTAAGGTCTCTTTTATAACATCCCAGACAGATGGCTGGGGATTGTGCTTAACTATAATATTCTAATGTAACTATTATAATTTCACACAGAGTGTTTGTTGTTGGAGCTGTCAGCCCTGCTTTGTTAAAGTCCGTGTAATGGGCTGTCCTGTCCCTTTAAGAGTCAAGCCCTGCCCACTCCCCTCACCACTCCCCCTACCCCTTACCCCAGGCTAGGAGATTTTCATTCAGCTCCCAGCCCAGCTCTCTGCCCTGTCTCTCTGGGTGAGGTGGCTGCTGCCATGGTCCCCCCCCCCTTCCCTCCCCTCCCCTCCCCTTCCCTCTCTTCCCCTCCCTTTACTCTCTGTTTCTTTCTCTCTCCCTCTCTGCCCCTTCCCTTTTACTGAATAAACTATCCAAACCCACTCTGCATGGCATGCCGTCTGTCTCTGTCTCTCACCCGCCTGGGAGCCACAGAGGCCTCGGGTGCTGGGACCCAGCTGCCTCTCGGGTCCCAGATCCCGTTTTATCTAAACCACCGCAGTCCTCACACCAGCCAGCTGGCCTGTCTAGTTACTTCTCGTATGGCAGTGACAACACAGACACTCAGAGCTGTGTGGATGAGCGACATCACTCTATGAAGCATTCGGTGCTTAGTAAATATCAGCCCCAGTCTGAAACAGTATTAGTTGAAATTGGCCTAAATTTTGTCACAGCGCTGAGTAAATCTCCATTTCATTTCATGTATTCGAGCACAGTGGTCACTTCCTCCCGTCTCCCTTTCCTCAAATTTCCCGTTCTCTTCCCTTGAAGACCTTTCTTGTGCTAAGACTGGCTTGCTATGCTGGGCTTAGAAAGAGGCTGTTGCAATGCCTGGGACAGCGTACGGTGACCCTTGGAGTGAGTGTTGTCCTGGCTTACTGACTTGTGGCTCCTTCTCCTGTCTGGTCCTGGCCCTGCTGCTTATCTGGCCCGGGGCCCCAAATCACACAGGTGGAGCAGGAGCTCCAAGAATGTAATTATGTGGGAAGGTGTGATCCAGTTGAGGGTCATCTGGAGGTCGTAGGCATTGAGCGTGTTGCTAGAAATGGGCAAGATAGGGAGAGCAGATTTGGGCAAAAAATAAAACCCTCGGTGGCATTTTACAGGTGTCCAGTGAAACACAGTGCAGGGGCCATTGACCGTCCTTCTCAAGGGTCTGTTTGAGGGTGTGAACCTGCCAGCAGAGTCCTCTATGGAAACGAGCTAGTTCACTTCGGGGCTTGGGCTGTGACTGGGCAAGGCTGAATTTCCTTTTGGAGTCTGGGTGCAGACTAGTGCACTGGGCTGGTGTCCTCTAATCTCAGTGTGAGGAGCCCTTTGTACTGTTGATTTAACTTTTTAGGTAGTTGTCTTTACTAAATTCTCCCGTCAAAGACCTGGGGACTTTGGTGTGAAGAGAGCTAGGGACGGTGAGGGCAAAGGCACTCAGGCTTGGGTAAGGCCAGACGGCCACAGACTGCAGGACTCCGGAGGAAGAAGTCTCCCGGGAGAGGCAGCTTAGCTCATGACCTCCTTTCTGGGGAGAAAGGATGCGGCTCTTGGACCATGGCGTTGGTGTTCTTTCTGGATGATTAAAATGCTCACTCCCAGGTGCCCACAGGGGATTCTAATTTAGGAGCCCCTCGTTAGGTTCCACACTCTGAACTTGGAGCACACTCAATGATTCTGATAGCCACTACACTTAAGAAGCTATGCCTTGTTATTCCTGGAGCCACTAAACTGGAGGGACTAACTGCTATTGTTTTCTTCCCATCGTTTCTCCTTCTGCTGTCATTCAGAAACCTGGATAAGAAATCTCTACTCCCTACTCCCTCTGTTTACTCCAGAAGAAATGTTTGAGGGGCTCCTCACGGGCCTTCATTAGCACCCTGAGTTAGCTTCTTAAGGAAGTTCATACTACTCTTATGATCATACCAGAAGACTGTTCAACAAGATTGAGAATGAGTGACAGGATTGAGGTGCTCAGTTGTTTCTGGATGATTCTGTTGTGCCCGTGGGTAGCCTGTGGCTTTCTCTTGCACCAGTACAACCGCTGAGAAAAAAAGCCGTTGTTGGATTAGAACATCTTTGGGAAGTCCTACTGCATTCTAGCAATTGCTGTGCTCTTTTCCAGCCTCTCGGAGAGTAGGCTTTTGAATCCTTCTTCAAATATGTGTGGCTGAATTTTTCTAGTTTTCCTTGATTTATATTACTTTGCATTTTATTAATTGTGATTGTACCATAATCACAAGCCTTAAACATTTCTAAGAAGCTGTGGCAAAGGATGTGAGCTTCTCATGGGTGTCCTTAGCGTTACCATTATGTTTGTTGGTATTCAGAACTACGTATTTCAGATAGTTTCATAATAGAAAAGTATGTTCTAGTCAATGACCTATAAGACATACTACCTAATACTCATGTTTTTTGAGTTTATGATTCTTGCTTTGTAGGTCAGTTTTGAAGTGGGCATGAGTGATCTATTTTGGTATATGTCTTAGTTACTGTTCCATCGTTGTGAGGTGACACCATGGCCAAGGCAACTTAGAGAAGAGACAGTTTAATATCTTGCTTACAGTTTTAGAGGTGTCATGGTGAGGACCATGGTGGCAGGCAAGCAAACATAGCACTGATCCACAGGCAAGACTCAGAGAGGGCGAGACTGAGTCTAGTGTAAGTATTTGAAACCTCAAAGCAACTACAGGTAAGACACCTCCTATAACAAGGCCACACTTCCTAACCCTCGAATCCTTCCTAAAAAGTTCCATCATTGGGGAAGCAAACATCTAAATATATGAGCCTGTGAGGGCCATTCTTATCCAAACCATCCTTCCTTCCTTCCTTCCTTCCTTCCTTCCTTCCTTCCTTCCTTCCTTCCTTCCTTTCTCTTTTTGTAGTCCTAAGTATATGTGGATATACCTATAAGGGATAAAATTGCACAGATATTTGAAATAACAGATAATATTAAGGATTTTAAAAATCATAAATTTTTAATTATTTTTAAAATTTTTAAAAATATGGAACGCTTCACGAATTTGCATGTCATCCCTGCGCAGGGGCCATGCTAATCTTTTCTGAATCGTTCCAATTTTAGTATATGTGCTGCCGAAGCGAGCACTCCTTTTCTGATTCTTATTTGGTAGAAGTTCCAATAAACACACCATTGGTTTCAAAGTTTGAAAAAGGAGACGAAAGGGGGGAAGCAAGCATCATACATAATAAGCCATTTTCTGATTGGTTCTCTTGCACTGCAGACTTTGGCTGTTTCCCTTAGATGGCTGGTGTGCACAGGGAATTTAATTGCATGAGAGGAAATATTGAGGACCCGTTCTAAAGCTATGAGGTCATTGTTTAATGTGATCGGAGCTTGGACATCTGCACCTCTGTCTCTGCCTGTCACTGTTAAGCACTTCTCCAGGCTTTTCTGACCTGTAGGCATTTCCAGTGAGCAGTTGGGCGTGCTTTAGAATGGGAGAAGACCTTATTCCCACAGCTCTGTGGAGTCTCCCTTGTCGCTTCCTCAGCCTGCTATTGACTCACAATACCAACACGGTTGATCGCTATCTAGGAAGGAAAACACTCAAGCAAGCATGAGCAGTGGTTTTTAGTTACGGGCAAGAAAAAGGTACCATTCTCTGTTAAAGATGGAAATCTTACATTAGAAGTTAAATTCCTGTCTAAAAAAATTAAAATTTATTATCTACCTTAAACGAAATAGAGTTTAAATATTTACTCTAGGTTAGAATAGAAATTTAGAATAATAAAATTATTATGATTATTATAACATTTCTGTTTTATCCGTACGGGTGGCACATGTCCTGTGTCTGCAGAAGCCAGAAGATGGCATTGGAGCCTCTGGGTCTGAACTTAACAGACAGTTGCAAGGCATTGTGGGTGCTAGGAATTGAATTCAGCCTTCTGGAAGAGCAGCCAGTGCTCTTAACCACTGAGCCATCTCTCCAGCCCCTACTGATAAGATTAATCAAGTACTTGTTAAACATTTAAACTTTAAAACTCTAATATCTTGTGATAATTTTAATAATTACAACATAGAACCATGGTGAATATGTATACAGTAATTATATAAGCATGTTATATATGCCACATACATCCCTAAGCACATCTCCCCTGTGAAGTTAAGCACAGTTGCTATTCCTGACATTTTCTGTTAATATTCACTAGTTTCATACCCATACATTTTCCCTACATTTTAAATCAAACATGTTCCATAAAGTTTACTAATTTGTGAGGTTATGAATAACACCAGTAGCAAATAAAAACAATCACTTCCAGCTAGTTATGTATTCTGCCTGGAATCAAACAATTTAATTGGCTTTTATACAAAGAATATCAAGTAGATTGTAATGAACTTATTTGTATGCTGCTGCAGTAACTGAGTACTTCACCTGCTTGGCAACTGGGCATTTGACGTTCGTCTTCATGCTTACGCTACTGACAACTTGAGGACAGTAACAGTTTTTGAATCATGAGTTTTCTCTCTTAGATTTACCTCCTTTAATATTCTCTCCATGGTACTCTGGTGTCGTCTCAAGAATGAGGACAGAAGCTTCATCTTTATCAGAAAATAATTTCAATTTTCTTGGTCCATTTGCACGCTCTCTCTCCTTTTCTCTCTCTGCAGGAGGAAGAGTGCCCTGATCAGCCTGGCTTTCTCATTGTTTATACTGTGTGATATTAATCCATCACTTATATTTTAACATGCACGAATTGGCTCAGAATTAGTGGTTTGCTTACGGAATACACCACTGCCAAGTACTCCTGCCTCAGAATATGTTCACTTGTTTTTCCAGCTTCATTCTCTTGCCGTCCTGCATCTACCTTCCCATTACATCATTGCTGTGGTCTAGCTCCGCCCCCAAGCTTGCTATTTATCGCCTTTATGAAACTTACTATTGGGGAGACCTCTGAAAATGCTTAGGTTATGCCTAGGAACCAGCTGGTGTGATTTGCTGTTATTTTCAAGGTATAAGTTCCTGGTTTCTCATACATTCAAGTCAGGAAGTTCACGTTGGTCTGAGATTTGCAGTTGGGTAGAAGTCATGCGTTTTATTGATCAGCATGTTGAGTACATGTGTAGAGAGCTTTGAAATATCTGTGTGCCCACTGTACCTTGCAGATCTCTCCTGTTTTCCTCTATGTTTTCTCTATCACTAGAGACCAAGTGCAATTTATGCATGTTAGTATGCATGGGCCCATTACACTGTGGTAATAAACACCACCTCTCCTGGTTTTCCATAGGACTTCCAAAGCACTTCACAAATCCTCTGTCACTGAGCCCCACCCCATCCATAATAGATGTGTATGGCTTATGGAATGAGGAATGGGTGATGAAGTGCCCATATCATGTCTTGCCTTACTGAAATTGTCTTCTTATTTCTATGTCCTAACAGTGCCAGGCATATGGTAGATACTCAGTACATACTTAAGAGATTGAAATGAATTAATCAAGAACATTTATTGAAAGTATAAAAGTGCAGGAAAATTCATAATGAGATGGTCTTGGGCAAAAGTCTTAAAATTTTATGTTGTTTCCTCAGATGTTTTGAATTTAATCCATGACTTTGAACAGTACTGTTTAAATTGATATTGTGGGAACTAAAGCCATGTGCTGCTTAATGGAGGTATTTCCTAATGGATAAAATATGTATGTGTAATAACAGGGCTTATTCTAAAATTCTCCAATAAAACACGATCATGAGACTTTCCAGTAAAAAACAGAAGATGACATAACCAATTATGTATGACATCTGTCTCTCAAACACTCTCATGACTTGGCTGAGTTTCTGGAGCCTCGTTATTTATCTCTTCCCTAGAGTTCATCTTCCACTCCTGGGCAAGACAAGGGCAATGGTATCCAGGTGTCGAGTTCACAAACAGCTTCATCTCTGCTCACTGCATTGTTTGGCTCCTCAAAGGTTCTTATGGCTTAATAGTGGTCCTATTTATACACCCTGGATGAAGGGGAATAGACTTTAAAGTCAAGATGTCTTTTTTTTAAGATTTATTTTTATTTTTAACTTTTTATTTATTTCTCATGTCTTTAACATCATGCATCTCGATCTCATTTCTTTCCCCATCCCTTCATATCTATCCTCTGCTCTTGCATCACCCCAACCACCCACATGAAAATAAAATAAAATTTAAGAGAAAAAAAGGAAAAAAGAAAAGAAGAAAAATCTCATCATGGAAGCTGTAGTGTGAACAGTGAGTCACGCAGTAACTTTTATCCATATATCTTTACTTGCAAGTGTTCATGGCAGGGTCATCTGTCTAGTTAGAGGCCTCCAGTTTCTATTCGCTGGTGGATGCTGGGCCCTCACTGGTTATTCTGCCGTTGCCCTGTGTCATGGAAATCCTGCAGCTCTGGCTCTGCAGGACTGGTTCCTTCATGTGCTCTCGCAGGTCATAGACTGGGTGGATGTTGGAGTTCTGGCCTTGGGTAGGTGCAGGGTTGGTCAGCCCACCAGCTTTCCCCATTCTCACCACCAGGGAAAGCTCTCCAGAATTGCCCCAGCTAGTTCACACTTTACAGTGATGACCAAGGGGTGGGGCCAGTTCTGCTGCGTTCACACCCTCAGGGTTGGCTCTCCCACACCTGGACTCTGCTGTGCTGCCCAGGGGAGGTGCAGGGCTCTCTCTCCCGAGTGCTGCAGCTGGCGACGGGCAGGGACAGCTCTCCCACCCACCACAGGTGGTGAGGGGTGGGGGACCATTCATCCACACCCTCATCAATAGGGTCAGCTCTGTTGTGCTGCTCAGGGGAGGTGCAGGACCCACTCTCCTGAGTGCTGCAGCTGGTGAGGGAGAGGGCATCTTTCCCTCACTTCTACCACCATGATGAGGGAGGTGGTACCAGCTATGCCCTTCTTATGCCCTCAGGTCAGGATCTCCCACACCCCTGTCTCCAGGGTCAACTTTGCCGTGCTGCCCAAGCAAGGTACAGCTGGTGAGGGCTGGGTCAAGTACTATAGGCTGCTAGAGATGGTGAGAGGCTGAGGGGAGGGGTCATTTTCCCTTGTTCATGCCACCACATGGCATATGAGAGGGGTTCAACCTGCTCTCCCTTTCTCACACCCTCAGGGCCGGCTCACCCAATGCCCCTGTGAACAGGGTCAGCTCTGCTGTGCTGCCCAGGTGAGTGGAGGGCCCTTTGAGTGCTTCAGCCAGTGAGGGGCAGGACGAGTTCTTCTTAGTGTTGCAGCCAGTGATCATCAGGGCCAACTCTGTACAGCCCTATCCTCTCAACCTTGGTGGCGTTAGAAGCTACAGACATCAACAGAAACCACAGCTGCCAGGGCCCAGAAAGATTGTCTTACTTATAATGTAATCAGTGAAGTGGTGACTCTTCCTGCTGCCTTGGATTATGTGACACCGACTTCTGAAATCCTTCCTCCCTTGGTGACATGGTAGACTGGAATTATATAGGTCTGGTTTAATTTTGGATTGCATGGATAATTCTTACATTGGCCGTAGTCCCCAGCGAGTGAAATGTTCCGGCAGGTGTCCTGCTAGCGATGCAGGTTCTGCAGCTCTCGAGCTGAGGGCACTTTACTGTTGTGGGAGGGGACAAAGCTCTGACTGTTCCTCACCCAGAAGAGCAAACAATAGGTGCCATTGTTGTAGAAAGACTATTGCCCAGGTCTCACCAGCTGCTCAGGGGCACACACAGGAGTTGAAAGATTGAATTGTACCTTCAAAGTGAGTTAAATTACACGGTTCTAAAAGTGTCCTTTGCCAAATCAGAGCAATGCATGCTTGCTTTGCCACTCTTGTTTGCCTCTGGAAAAAAAAAGACAGCTGTTTCTCTCTCCAGTTGTGGACAATTGGGAGCCAAAGTCAAGGCCAGTCTAGCTGTGTCACTGGCGTCATGACGCCATGTAGCAGCAGCTCGTGGAGAGAGCAACCTGTACCTCTTGGCTTTTAGGAACTGACAGCTACAAGCTAAAACTTGTCACAACGATTGAGAGAGAAGCTTTAATGTGCCAGGAAAAAGTCACTGTGGTTTTCAAGAGTCTTGGGATCAGATTCAACAATACAGAAGCTGCTGGTTTTATTGGCACAGGATTAACACAAGCAATTCAATTCTTGGGAACACGTGGTTGAGTGGCCTCAGTGAATGGACCCAGCTGTGCCACATCTGCTGAGACAAGGCTACACTCCCACATTGCAGTGCCATGTCTTACCATCGCAGCACTATCATCATCCTTATTATTATTATCACTGCCATCTTATGGAATCCTTTTTTTCTCTCACAGGAGAGAAAGCAACACTTGCCTTTTTAGTGACTCTCTCTGCTTCACCCATTGTCATTTCCTGTTGACTTCCGAGTCTGGGACTCTGGCATATCTGGAGTTTGCAGAATCAGGAATTATAATGTAGAGTTGAGATGCCAAATCTAGATGAGTTTTTCCCATTCCTTCCTCGTGTTTTGAATGTAAGAAGCAATGTCTTGGCTTCGGCATTTACAGCCATGGCTGCTTCTCCACTGGAAAGTCATGCAAGCCAGCAGCCTGCATAGTCTGCTGCACACTGGCAGGAATAAAAAGAGAGACCTTATCTCAACATGGAAAATCAGAACCGAATCTTGAAAGCTGTCCTGACCTCCACCTGCGTGCAGTTGGCAAGTGTGCACTCCTCTCAACATGTGCACATGGACACACATGGAATAAAATAGTCTCTGGTAAATAACGTGTGTAAGGTTGGGTGTTGTGTCTTGTAGCTCCGTCTGTGGGATTTTGACCACCTGTGAAGGAAATGAGCATGATGTTCTAGACACCTCAATGGACATTTTCCATGTTTATTTGGCCTAATGCCTAAAAACCTGGATTGCTTTTTATCCATTCAACTCCATAATTTTTTAAAAGTAAGAGTCTGGGGAACACAAGCTCCAGGGCACAATGTTCTACTGTCCTCTGGGTGTGGCTCTTACTATTTGGGAGAGGAATATTACCAGGACTAGGGAAGGTCACACATCGAGGTCAATATACACCCAGGTTATTAAGTGCTTGGGTAGTATTCAATCATAGGCACAGACCAAATTGTGTTTCTTGACTTTCAAGAGTAATCTATACATATTTTAAAGAGTAAACATGTCATATTTATTAATGGAGAACTAAAAATATCTTTAAAATAGGAAGAACACTTTTGTGTTCAAAATATGCTGGTGAGTTTTTAATGAGCACAGACCCTGAACCAGCCTGCTAGGATAGGGATGTTATACTGGCCTTCTACTTCCAGGATGTCGGGTAGAGATGTACAATTGAAATTTAGCTTCTCAGGCTATCTGCTGAATAGCATTGTTTGTTGTGCCAATGGACAGATGGAGATGTTTTATTATATTTGTTCATGTTGAAAGTAATCCTGAAAACAGTGGGCAATTTGTCAATGGTAATTAACAAATAAAATGTACAAACTCATTAATTGAGAATGTTATATAGAGAGCTAATTATTTAGTTACTAAATAAAACACAAGGAGTATATAAGATGGTCTCATAATTTATCACCAATTCTTGGAATTCCCTGGTCTCATTTAATATAAATTTCTGGACTAGCGAACGGAACTTTGAAACAAGGGAGTGGCTTTCCCCAAGAGCAGGTATTTGTAAACGTCATAGAAAACTCACACCCCAGGATTGAGGGCCATATGTTTTCTGCGGCACTGTACTGTTATACAGGTTCAGAAAATTATGGCATTTTACCATTAATACTCACTTGTGGTGATATTTTATTTGTGTATATATATATATATATATATATATATATATATATATATATATATATATATATATATATATATATGTTGGATTTTCGAGACAGGGTTTCTCCGTAGCTTTTGGTTCCTGTCGTGGAACTAGCTGGAACTAGCTGGAACTAGACCAGGCTGGCCTCGAACTCACAGAGATCCCTCTGCCTCTGCCTCCTGAGTGCTGGGATTAAAGGCGTGCACCACCACTGCCTGGCTCCCCCTACATATATTTTTAAACACACTGTAAAACTGTTTAGAGGTTCTTTTTTATTTGGATTTGTCTTCACTGTCTGTATTTTTCTGACCACACGAGTCTTTAATCTGCTAAGCAGCATAGCATTAAAACAATGGCTTTGGAGGCTGGCTCTGCCCCATTTCTTGGCTTCCTAAGAGTCTAGCTTCATGGTGGAGGTATTGGCAGGAGCTGTGTTTATTGCCATAACTCTGTGGGGTTTCTAGGTTCATGCCACCACCAATAAGCATGTTGCCAGCTGCTCATAAACACCATTTAAGTGTTTGGTAGCAGGGCCTCTTAAAAGAGTCGCATGGCAGCGGTGGTGCATGTCTTTAATCCAAGCACTCAGGAGGCAGAGGCAGAAAGATCTCTGAGAGTTCGAGGCCAACCTCATCTATGAAGCAAGCTCCAGGACAGCCAGAGCTAGAGCTGGCTGCTAACATTGAGTCAGGACGCCTCTCTTAAAGGAGCTGTGTCTCTGCTTGTCTCTAGCAAACAGATCCCACAAGAGAAATTGCTGTTACCAGGAAGCTGTGCTTGACGCTATTCTTTTGTGTCTAGAATTCCTTCCCAAGGTCTCTCAGGTTTTATGTGGATGCAGTTGCTGAATGTTGGGTGCCATTTGTAAGTGGAGGTTCCATGTCCCACCTAATGCCATAGCTGCTTTTAAAATAACCACTCAGAGGCTTAATATTAGTTACATACTGTTTGACAAATTGCTCAGGCTTATTTTGACTAGCTCTAACAACTTAAAATTAATCCATAATTCTTGTCTATGTTTAGCCACATGGCTTGGCACCTTCTCTCAGTGAGGCATTCTCATCTTGCTTCCTCTGCCTCTGGCTTTCCTTTTCCCAGAATTTTCCTAGTCTGGTTACCCTGTCTATACTTCCTGCCTGGTTACTGGCCAATCAGCATTTTATTAAGCCATAATAACTAACAAATCTTTACAGTGTACAAGAGCATTATCCCATAGCATCTCCTGCTTTATATTCCTCTCTCCACCCAGTCATTTCACTTTCTGTCTCCGTCTCCCTAGTGATGGGATCAAAGGTGTGTGCCACCACTGCCTGGCCACTATGATTTACTAGTGTCG
This sequence comes from Microtus obscurus, assembly GCA_963919715.1. Classification (NCBI taxonomy): domain Eukaryota; kingdom Metazoa; phylum Chordata; class Mammalia; order Rodentia; family Cricetidae; genus Microtus; species Microtus obscurus. The sequence continues at coordinate 1,701,744 of CAWTZC010000892.1, read as the reverse complement.
CCCGCTATGATTTACTAGTGTCTAGCTCCATCCTCTGATCTTCAGGCAAGCTTTATTTGTTAGAACACAAGCACAATATCACCATTCATTGCACCTCCTGTAAAATTGCTAATAAAATTGCCTTCTCTTGGTACTTGAGGATTAATGACACAAATTTCATAAATTTCTTAATCCCAGTCTGGCTATTGTAGTTACTACTCTCTTGCTATGAAGAGTCACCATGACTAAGGCCACTTTTATAAGATAAAGCATTTAACTGAGGGCTTGCTTACAATTTCAGAGGCTTAGTTCATTATTGTCCTGGTGGGGAACATGGCATCACATGTGGTGCTAGAGAAATAGCTGAGATTTTTATATCCCAATCCTCGGGCCAAGAGAGAGAAACTGGGCCTGTCATGGGCCTTTGAAACCTCAAAGTCAACCCTCAGTGATACACTTCTTCCAACAAGCCCACACCTTTTAATCTTTCTAATTCTTTCAAACAGTTCTACTCTGTGGTGACTAAGAATCTAAATAATGAACCCAAGGGGTCATTCTATTCAAACCACCGCACTGCAATATATAGAAAATCATTAGTTTTTGTTGTGCTTTTGGTTGATTATGTACCAGTAATTGGAGCAGGTGCTAAGGCAATAGGTCATAAGGGGCTTGGTCTTTTTTTCAAAGGGTTTATAATCAGGCACAGGTGAGGTGGGGTGGAACAGACTTTGTACATAACCATAGACCAGTGTCATAGACCAACGGTAGTTCTGAATTCATGGTGACAAAAGAGGGTGTCATCTGGCCATTCTCGTGTGCACCGAGAGCCCCCCTCCCACCTGTTCATTAATGTGCTCATCCTTACTTAAGTGTCATGTTATACCAAGGACTTTAGATCAGTTAACTTAAAAAAATAATTTTAAATATTCCCTAAAGGACAGGTCACATACATAAAACCTAGTCTGTAATTAAATTGTAGATGCTTTTTGTTGTTGTTGTTGTTGTTTTTGAGACAAGTTTCTTTGTGGTTTTGGAGCCTGTCCTGGAACTAGCTCTTGTAGACCAGGTTGGTCTCAAACTCACAGAGATCCGCCTGCCTTTGCCTCCCTAGTACTGGGATTAAAGGCGTGCGCCACCATCGCCCGGCTTGTAGATGCTTTTTATCAAGGTGCCAACTGTGGGTGTTGTACCTGAAGAGGAAGAGAGAGAGCAGTTCCCAAGTATACCTCGGCCTCCAGCTGGACAGGAGGGGATGGGAGCAGGGAGGGCAGGGACGGATGTCAGTGTTTGCAAACCCACAGGCAAGCCTTTAATAGCAAGTGAAGGAATTACCAGCTCTGTATTTTGTCCTGCCATGGAAGGAGAGCATGACTCTTCCTCCACAGGACCATGGCCTTCTCTGGGAGCTATAACAACACACAAAGTGCACTATTCGCTAGTATTTAGTTTACAAATGTGAACCTGTAGAAGAAGATAAGAATTTTGAGAGAAGGCAGCTGTATGAATGAAAAGTATCTTAAGTAAAGCAAGCAATGGGCCCAAGAGAGAAGAAATGTTGGGAATAAAAGGTGTTAAAAGAATATATATTAATATTATGACTTGGGAGGCAGAATCAGGAGGATCAGAATTTCAGGCCATTTTGGGCCCCACAAGACCCTGTTGGGGGAGGCTACTTGTTCATTTCCCAGCTGCCCAGACTCCCGAAATAATCACAAAGAAATTTTATTATTTAAATCGCTGCTTGGCCAATCACTTAAGCGTAATTGTTAGCAAACTCTTATTATCTTTGGTTAACCTACTTTTAGTAGTTTATATTTTATCATGAGGTTTGAGGCCTATGGGCAAGGTTCCAGCTAGCAACTTGCATCTTTCCCCTCTGGCAGCTGCATGGCGTCTCCTGACTCCACCTTCTTTCTCCCAGCATCCCTCGTGTCCCTCCCCCACATACCCCCCTCCAGCTGCTTAGCTTTGTTCTGCCCTGCTATAGCCCTAAAGCAGATTCTTTATTAATCAATGGTAATTACAGCATACAGAGGAGAATCCTACATCAAAATATCTCAAAAAGCTCAAACACTTTCTTTCCAACTTGGGTGCACCAGAAAGTCTCCTGCTAGGAAGCATGTTGAGAAAAAAAAGGGATGTTCTGCTATCAAGGAGGTAGTGATACCAGAGTGCACCATGAATATTCATAAAGCACATCTATGAGTGGTCCTCAGGATTTGTATCTCTCAGGCACTCAGAGAAATCTGCAGCTTTTCCATAAAGGCGATAGGAACTTCAGAAGTGCACATTGATACCAGCCTCAACACAGCTGTCCGAGACTAGAGGAATAAGGGTGTTCGGAGTTGTGTCTGTCTGTGTTTGTCCGGGAAATCTCATAAGGATGAGTTCACCAAGCAAGCTGTAGACTTTGATAAACTATGTTACTGTTGCCGTTTCCAAACATCTATAGACACTCATTGTGGATGAGAACTGAGTGTTAGAGTTACCAAACTGAAACACAACAAGCAACTTAAAAAAAATAGCAGAAATGAATATAGCTGAAGATAAATTAGAGATCTAGAAATCAAAGTCAAGGAGTCCTAGAACTTCTAACAAAAATGCAGAGATGTTAATTAAGACTTATAAGGATTTTGAAACAGAGACAAAAAAGAGAAAGGGAGCAAACATATAGCCAATAAAATAAAAATATAGCTAATAAAATTAAAAAAGATATGGCTAAAAAATAAGGATTTCAGAAGAGAGTACATAGAAATAATGGAGAAGAAGTAACAAAGGAAACAATAGAAAACCATTTTCTCAATCTGAAGGAAGACTGGTTCTTCAGCACGGGAGTGTTCAGATACTATAGCTGGAGGAACTACAGCCATGTCTTCATGTCTGGAATGGATGGTGTGGAATTTCCTGGGCAAGAGGAAGGAGCAGACAGCACAGCACTGTCCTCAGTAATCTGAAGACATTTTAGACATGTAGGTATTCAGAGAATTTATGAGTCCACCTTTATATATTAGTGTGTGTGTGTGTGTGTGTGTGTGTGTGTGTGAAAACACTTTCCTGAACAAAAGAAGACTCACTCCAGAAAAATGTTTTAAGTCTAAGAATGAGAACAATGTGGGATAGAGGGAGCAATAATAAGAAAATAAGAAAGAATAAACACTATAATTTAGTATAAATAACTGAAATTGTAAAGTTTAATACAAGTATTAACAAGCGTCTTTTAATATTAAAAGGGTAAAAAGATTAGCAATAATCAACTAACAATACTGCTGTTATTAATAGTAATGTATTTTGATGAACAAAAGGATCTCATTGTATAGACCAGGCTGTTTTGAAACTGGCTATCATGCCCTGTGCTTTCTTCCAATTTGTGACCCTCAGCCTCTGAAATGATGGGATTATAGAAGTAAAATTTTTGATTATTTTATTTAGATATTGTAGACTGTGATGATAAGATAATCTAATTTCCAAACAACATATAGATATGAATTTTCTTTTTTCTTTCTTTTTTTATTGTTTTTAGTGTGCTATACATTTTTCTCCATTCCTCTCCTTCCCTCCCCTTTCCCATGACCCCCACACTCCCAATTTACTCAGGAGATCTTGTCTTTCCTTCCTATTTAGATCCATGTATATCTCTGTTTCTCTTAGGGACCTCTTTGTTGTCTAGGTTCTCTAGGGTTGTGGATAGTCGTTTTTCTTTGGATAAAGGTTTGTCTATTTTTTGATTTTTCTCGAAGAATCACCCCTTTGTCTCATTGATTCTTTGTATTGTTTTGTTTTTATTTTGTTGATTTCAGCTATCAATTTGATTATTTTCTGGCCTCTAGTCCTCCTGGGTGCGTTTGCTTCTTTTTGTTCTAGAGCTCTCAGGTGTTCTGTTAGCACACTGGTGTGGAATTTTTCTAGTTTCTTTATGCAGGCATTTAGTGCTATGAACTTTCCTTTTAACACCACTTTCATTGTGTCCCATAAGTTTAGGTATGCTGTGTGGTCATTTTTGTTGAATTTTAGGAAGTCTTTAATTTTTTCCTTTATTTCTTCCTTGACCCAATGGTGATTCAGGTAAGCATTGTTAAATTTGTGTTCGTGGATGTTCTGAACTTAGTTTTGCTGTTAAATTCTAATTTTAAGCCATGGTGATCTGATAAGATACATGGAGTTACTCCAATTTTTTTTGTGTGTCTGTTGAGGTTTACTTTGATACCAAGCATGTGGTCAATTTTTTTTCTTTTAAAGAAAACATTTAATTGGGGTGGCCTGATTACAGTTCAGAGGGTTAGTCCATTGTCATCAGGGTGGGACATGGCAGGCAGACATGGTGCTGGAGAAGGAGCTGGGATTCCTACTTCTTGACTTTCAGGCAACAGGAAGTGATCTGAGACATTGGTCAGTATTTTGACCTTAAGAGACCTCAAAGCTCAGCCCTATAGTGACACACTTCCTCCAACAAAGCCGCATGTGGTCAATTTTTGAGAAGTTTTCATGAGGTGATGAGAAGAAAGTATATTTGTTTATGTCTGGATGGAATGTTATATAGATGTCTGTTATGTTCACTTGAGTCATAACATCTGTTAATTTCCTTATTTCTCTGTTAATGTTCTGTCTGGCAGACCTGTTCAGTGGTGAGAATGGGGTGTTGAAGTCTCCCACTATTAGTGTGTAGGGCTTAATGTGTGATTTAAGCTTTAGTAATATTTCTGTTTACATATGAGGGTTCCCTCCTATTTGGGGGCATAGATGTTCAGTATTGAGATTTCCTCTTGATGGATTTTTCCTGTGACTAATATGAGATGTCCTTCTTTGTCTCTTGATTGATTTAAGTTTGAAGCCTATTTTGTTAGATATTCGGATAGCTACACCAGCTTGTTTCTTAGGTCCATTTGATTGGAAAATCTTTTCCCAGCCCTTTACTTTGCAGTGATATCTGTCTTTGAAGTTGAGGTGTGTTTCTTGTATGCAGCAGAAGGATGGATTCTGTTTTTGTATCCAATCTGTTAGCCTGTGTCTTTTTTTTTTTTTCTGAGATGAGGTTTTTCTGTAGCTTTGGAGCCTGTCTTAGCACTAGCTCTTATAGACCAGGCTGGCCTTGAACTCACAGAGATCCACCTGCCTCTGCCTCCTGAGTGCTGGGATTGAAGGAATACACTACCACCGCCCGGCTTTAGCCTGTGTCTTTTTTTTTTTTTAGGTGAGTCGAATCCATTTATATTAAGGGATATTGATGATCAGTGACTGTTAGTTCCTTCTATTTTAATTTTTGTTGGTGGTGATATTAATTAATTTTCAAAAGGGTTATAAAACTCCACAAATACATTACATGTAAATACAAATATATGCATCTGAGGAAAAAATGTAGTATACACAAGTAATCAAAGTGAAAAATGAAGAAAAGGTATTTGTCATCTCACATAAAGGGAAAAAGAGGACAAAGAGTATAGTAGTCAGAAAATGCATAAAATATATCCATAAACCAAAAAGTTATTACAGTAAATGAGATGAAAATATGTATTAAATGGTGACTATTGAATAAACTGTCAATTATATGCTACTTAAAATAAGTATCACAGGCCTCTTGGGAGGAAACTGAGACACATCAGAAGTACAAAATGGAGCCATTAAATACTGAGGATGTGGCAGTGAACTTCGCCTTAGAAGACTGGGCTGTGTTGGATTCTAGTCAAAAGAATCTCTACAGAGATGTGATGAAGGAAACATTTTCTAATCTGATCTCCATAGAAAAAGCACTAGAAGAAAATATGGAAGAGGACTATAAAGATCTCAGCAGGAATATGGAAATTCAGAGCACTGAGAAAGATTATGTAAATGAATGTCATAATGAGTGTGATAAAAACCAGCAACCTATTCCAGAGCGTGTGATCAATAAAGATATGTCTTCCAGAGTAAGAGCTCATGAGACTCATTGCTTGTAACAAACATTATTGGTCATTTATCCTTACATGGGTATCTCAGAGAAAAAGGGAGAGGGAAACCACCACTGTATAAGCGAGCTGTGGCAAAAGCTTTTAAACATCAGAAACATTGGAAAGATATCATTTATTCTGAATCACTTCAGGTATTTGAAACTTCTCCTGAAGAGAAACCCAGGGAAAAACAACAATGTAATGAAGCCTGTAAGAGTCTCTGTTTTGATCAGCCTCAGGAGAGAACTCACACTGAAGATAAACTCAATGAGGATGCCTTCATGAGATACACACATGGCCAGAATGATGAACAAACCCATAAAGATGTGAAACAGTATGTATGTAGTCTCTGTGAAGAATCCTTCATTGATTCCAGTGAGCTTACCAACCATGAAAAAAGTCATATTGAAGAGAAGAGGTACATTTGTAGGCAATGTGGCAAAACATTTAAATATGCAACATGCTTTGAGAAACATAAAGTAGCTCACAAAGGAGACAATACATTTTGGAAACGCCTTCACCCAATTCAATAGTCATAAAAGTCACGAAAGCAGTTACATTGGACAAAAGCCTTATGCTTGCAAGCATTGTGGAAACAACTTCACCCGTTTTTCTTATCGAAACATTCATGAAAGGAGCCACACTGGAGAGAAACCTTATGCATGTAAGCATTGTGGAAAAGCCTTCAACAATCTCAGTAGTCATAACATACATGAAAGGAGGCACACAGTAGAGAAACCTTATACATGTAAGCATTATGAAAAAACCTTCAGCCAGCCCTGTAGTTGTTATAGACATGCAAGAAGCCACACTGCAGAGAAACCTTATGCATGTAAGCATTGTGGAAAAACCTTTTTTTGTTCCAGTAATCTGAATATCCGTGAAATAATCCACACTGGAAAAAAGCCTTATGCGTGTATGCATTGTGGAAAAGCCTTCAACAGCTGCAGTACTTGTAACAGACATGAAAGAATTCACACTGGAGAGAAAGCTTATGCATGTAAGCATTGTGGAAAAGTATACACCAATTCCGGTGCTTGTAACATTCATGAAAGAATGCACACAGCACAGAGAAATTATACATGCAAGCATTGTAGAAAATCCCTTTTCTGTCCCAGGATTCTGAATATGCATGAAATAATTCACACTGAAAAAACCTTCTGCATGTAAGCATTGTGGAAAAGCCTTCAACCACTCCAGTAATTGTAACGGATATGAAAGGAGCCATACTGCAGAGAAATCTTATGCATGAGCATTGTGGAAAAGCCTTCAACAAATGCAGTAGGTGAACAGACATGAAAGGAGCCACACCACAGAGAAGCAGAAGACTTATACATGCAAACATTGTGGAAAAACTGTTTCTGGTGTAGGCATCTGAACATCCATGAAATAATTCACACTGACAAAAGCCTTATGTATCTAAACATTGTGGAAAATCATTCAACAACACCAGTAGTTGTAACAGACATGGAAGGAGTCACACTGCAGAGAAACCTTTTTCATGTAGGCATTGTGAAAAAGCCTATACAAGTTTCAGTTCTTGTAAGACTCTTGAAAAGAGTTCACATTAGAGAGAATTCTAATACATTTAAGCAGTGTGAGAAAGTGTTTACCTGCTCCAATCACCTGGACATTCAGGAAAAGATTCACATGGGAGAAAAGTCTTGAGCATGTAAACATCTTGGAAAAGCCTCAGTGATCTCAGTAGTCATAACAGACATGAATGAAGTCACACTTTAGAGAAGCCTTATTCATGTAAGTATTGTGTAAAACCCTTCACCAATTTCTATTTATGTGCGGTTCATGAACATGAAAGAGATCATACTGAAGAGAAGTGTTGTATATGTGTGCATTGTGGGAAAGCATTTACCCACTCCAGTCAGCTGAACATCCATGAAAAGGTTCAAATTGGAGAGAAGGTTTTTGCATGTAAACCTTACAGGAAACCTTTCAACACTTAACAGTTTGTCCTGATTTGCACGAAAAACAATCACACTGGAGAGGAACTCTTTGTGTGTAAAAGATGTGGAAACTGTTCATTCTGTAGACAGACATAAAATAGTACGCTTGAAAGTAAAGCCTTATGCACATAAAAATTGTAGAAAAGCCTTCAGCTGCTCTTGTGCTCATAACAGACGTGAAACTCTTCACACTAGTCAGTAGCCTAATGTGTGTAACCATTGTCAGAAAGTCTTTACTAGATTCACTTGGTCCAAGAGTAAAAACATTCACACTGGATAGAAACCTTTTGTATGCACACATGGTAAATAAACTATTTCTTTGTTCTTGTCCTTTTAACAAGCATAAAGATCTCACACAGTGTCTGTAATGTGGGAAAGTCTTCAGCACATCCAGTTTCTGTAACTCACGTACAGATTTATACAGGAAAGAATTCTAATGCATATATCCAATTAAGTATTGTTCAAAGTCTTCAGCAGTTCCTGTTGCCATGATGTTCTAAAGAATTCACTCTGGAGATAGACTTCACATGTATAACCATGTGGAAAATCTTTTAGCATTCAAAAAAAAAAACCCAAGTATCCTATTTTTGAGTTAGATATGGTAGTGCATGCCTGAAATTCTAGGACTTTGGAAGTTGAGTGAGACAAGGCATTCATGAGTTTTAATCCAGTCTAAACAACATTATGAAATCCTGTCTCAAAGACAAGCAAACAAGCTAACAAACCGTGTTTGAAATAGAGATTTACATAAAATTATTGCAGACAGATTATAATAAAAAGAATCTCAAAATACTAATTTTAAATAAAGTAAAATGGGATGTCAGGGGAAAGGGATAAAAATAGGATAGGGTATTTTTATATGGGTTTTCAAAAAATTTTCGTTGTCCATGAATCTTTCACAAAATAACTGCCTATCTCCACAAATAAAGTCACTGCAAATCTCTTCTGTATTCTGCCAACACGGGTGCTGGCTTCTGCAGTCCTGAGTCTCTTCGTTTCTGTCAACACTGGTGCTGGCTTCTGCAGTCCCGAGACTCTTCGTTTCTGTCAACATGGGTGCTGGCTTTTGCAGTCCTGAGTCTCTTCATTTGCTTCTTAGATTTTTTTTCATGGTTCGCTTGACTGTTCTTTCTCCTAATACATCACAGCCATTGCATTTGGGTTAATATTTCTTTGTATCATCTGAGGAATCACAAACCATACCACAGTACCTTAGTGTTACCAAGGTGGACTCTGAATACTGACACCAAGGTGGCTTGGGGTAGGGTGTGCATGCTCCTTTATCATTTTCTTGGTGGAGGGTTTCATTAAATAAACATTTGTTTTCTGTCAAGTCCCCGCTTCAGGCAGTTACTGTGTCATTTATGGTGGTGGTTGCCCAACAGGCACTTGGGAAAAATAGAGCTCCATCAATCACTATCAATCACTAGTAGAACTACCAAGAGGCCATGGCTGCGTGAGAGTCTGGGCACAATGGAATAAATAGCGGAATCCACTGGATCTGCAGAGAAGCCCTTGGCCAGCACAGACTGGGAGTTTCCCCCAGATATTTATGGTGATAATTTGCCTGCTTCCTTTTGAATCCACAAACCACTTGACTTCCTTTGCCAAATCTGTTTAGTTATCTTTTGTCTGTATATTATACATTGTATGTATTATAACACAGTCCTACTGTTCTCTTCTTGGATTTTCCCCAAATGTCTTGCCAACCTGGGTGTTGTGAGCCCTTTTGGAGGCTATGACACAGGGTGCCACAGTCAAAAGGACTCTTGGTTTTGTGGCTTCCAGGTGGAGCAAGTAACTGGCCAGGGGGAGGATTATTCAGATCGTGTTTCTCAGAAACAGGGCTCTGCCCTCTCAGCAGAGCGCCATCTGGCCCTGGAGCAGGACTCCAGCTGCACTGATTTCGGGACATCAACCTAAGGGCCACCTCCCTTCTAATCAAGATGCTCAGCTCAGGACTTTAAGTTCTAGCTGCCTTAAACTGGCTGTCTTTAGCAAGTCACTGTGTTTCTTTGAGTTTTAGTAAATTTGCCTTCAAGAAAGGAGGCTAGATTTGACAGCCATTAAGGTCTTTGCCTCTTGTAAAGATTGATTTTTTTTTTTGGTATGGCTTTTCCTAATATACTTAACCTTTGCTCCCTATACGACATGAACATACATATTTCTGTGGCATATTTTGTGACTATGCAAGTTGACTTTCCGTCCTCTTACACTTGCTAGACCTTCGGAAGAAAGAATAACCAAGTGTTTTGAGAGAATAGCTGGTGTAGAGACGGACAGACAGATCTTCCCCGTGTCTCGGGGCTGTTTAATGTGCTATCGGTCCTCAGGTTTCAGCAGGTCTGGGTCCATGCATGGTCTGAGCCTCTTAAGTGAGTGTAGCTGTTTCTTCTGATACAAACCCTGGTTTCTTCCTTGTTTAGCTGCCTTGCAGGCGTTGAAAAGGAAGAAGAGGTTTGAGAAGCAGCTCTCGCAGGTTGATGGCACCCTGTCCACCATTGAGTTCCAGCGGGAAGCGCTAGAGAACTCGCACACCAACACTGAGGTCTTACGGAACATGGGCTTTGCAGCCAAGGCAATGAAAGCTGTTCATGAAAACATGTGAGTGACCCAGACTCCTTGTCCTTAATGTTGGGGAGAGCCTGTGAAACCGTATGACGACTCTGGTATTGAATGGAATGCTCTCTCAGAAGTAGTTTTGAATCTCCAGTGACAAAATAAAAAAAAGGAAAAAAGTATAGAATTTTGTTTTCACTATTTCTCAGTTCCTTTATAAAATCCTGTCTGTAAAAACAGTAATTCTAGGATTCTAAGGTCATTGAAGGTGTTAGAACTGTAGAATAGTGGTTGCCAAACTTTGGTGTCTATGAGAATTATCTAGATAAAAGCTGTTCAAGAGCATGCAGACACCCAGTCTCCTTGAATTTAGCCGGAGAATAGAACTTCTGTTTTAACCGAGTTCCCCAGGCCAAGATGGACATCACCTACTATTTGAAAGCCTCTGACACAAAGTATTAGTTTCTGGGACCAGGGTTTATAGTTTTCTGGCTGTAATCCCATTCCCAAAGTTGACTGTACCCTGGCAAATGACTTTCTATCTCTCCCTGACTCAGTTTCCCCGCCTGTCATTTCTTACTTACTTCTGCTTGTTGAGAAGTTCAGCAAGCACTGAGCAGTCAGTCAGTCTCTGAGATGTGGGAAGGTACCGTGGTCTGTGTTCACTGTGGGCAATGCAGACCTGGGTCCTGGTCCTCTGCTGATTAGGGACAGTGACAGTAGACTCCTGGCCAAGGAGTAGTAGGTGCTGAGATACAGACTCGGTTCCAGAGGGCCAGAAGAGGCAAAGGTCTCTGAGGCCATCTTCTTGCCTTGGTAACTCATCAACCAGCTGCCATCCTGGTACTTCAGAGCTCATTATATGCACGGTGGGACTCCCAGTACCCCACGGTGGGATTCCAGTACCCCACGATGGGACTCCCAGTACCCACGATGGGACTCCTAGTACCCCACTGTGGGACTCCCAGTACCCCACGGTGGAAAGCTGAGTGCTGAAGTGGATTGCAAAGCTGGGCTTTACCTCTAAGTCCCTTAGCAGCATGAGACAATAGTGCTCTTTGGAGAGAGGTTTAGTCTCAGCCCCAGACTTTGGTCATACATGCCCTGTACTCCTTTTAGCAAACACATTTGCCACAGCTCTAATGAGGATTGACCATAACGGGTGGGAGGAAAATGATAAGAGAATTCCTTTCCATCACCTATGAAAACATGCCGAAGTTTTCAGTTCTGTAGTAGTAGAGTCTGAGGAACTGAAAAGACGGGGAGTCCTGGGCTCAGCCTTTCAGTGGTGAGGCTACTTCATAATGAAGGACACTCATTTCTCTTCTGTCTAATCAGCTTGGCCTGCTTTCTGAGCTGGAGGAAAGATTCAGGGATACAAAAGCAAGCTAGAGCCTGGCCTGGAGACCTCGGAGACTGACTGTGAGGCAGCTGTCCTTGGACCTGCTTGCTCCTGTGCCACTGGCTGAGGGTGTAGCTTCCCTGAGGGTGTGCTGGGTCAAATCCTACTGTTTCAGCGCCCCTCCCCCCATCTCTGCAAGGGAAACCCTCAAGGAGTCAGCATTTCAGAGCTACTGTGTTATACAAAGTGACTTTCCAGTCCCAAAGTTTAGTTTCTCTACAGAGCTGCTTCAGGATTGGCTGCTGAGAACTGCTGTGCTGTAGTTCTCAGCGAATCAAGGGGCATCCACAGAGGGGTACTGCACTCTTCTATTTCAAGCGATTCTTGAAGGTAGAAGGTAATATTGAAAATACATGTGATTGTCCAGGGTTACTAATTTTTTGACACTCCAATTACTATTTTTCTTAATTGATGAATGTTGAACCAGGAATTTTTGTTATGGTGCTGATGTTACTAAAGAGTATATCTGGAATAAACTTGTTTTCATATGGAATTAAGTCTAAATTCATAATTGTAAGATGAAACTAAAATTCCAACTAAATGTTCCCCCAGGGATCTGAACAAAATTGATGACTTGATGCAAGACATCACCGAGCAGCAGGACATTGCCCAGGAAATCTCGGAAGCGTTTTCTCAAAGGGTTCAGTTTGCCGATGGCTTTGATGAGGTAGGTGCAGTCCTAAAGAATGTGGCACTGTGGCTGCTCTCGAGGGCAGCTTCCTATCACATATGGCAGACAATGTTTATTGCTTAACAAATAAATGATATTTATGGGAAGTATCATTTTCCAGGCGGGAAATGAGGTGTTAGTAGCTGATTTCAAGGAAAGATGACTATGGTTTGGTATACGGCTTCTTAATTAGGTTTTTAGATATTAAGGAAAAAGAAAACGGCGCGGTTGTATGGAGTTAGAGATGTTTAATGGCTGGAGTATAAAATAGTCTCATTATGAGGGACCACGTGCTCTCACATCTGCCCATGGAGCAGACGGTGTCGCTCTGTCACAGCAGATGACTGCTCTGTGGCTGCTAAGTTAGGAGTTAGGCTGCTCCGTTCATCCATCAGTCTATCAAACAAGTCATTGTGGAGTGGCATTGTTTACACTCCCGTTCTGTTCTTGTCAATCAGCCCCGCAGCCTGGGAAGGCTGTAGCTACAGTGGTGGTGCTCACAGTGGAAATTTCAGTGATTCCATTCAAGTTACACGTGCCCAGGGTGAGGACATTCTTAGGCACATTCCCAAGGGACAGAATAGCACAGCTTTCTGTTTCTATGTGGTAGGACAGATGATGAGTCACAAGCGACGATGTGGCCCATAGAGTTTTAGGAAGTGAAGGTTTGCTGCTAGCAATGTTCCAAACTGCTGTGGGAATGGGGCTGGAGCGATGGCTCAGAGGTTACGAGCACTTGTTGCCTTTGCAGAAGACTTGGGTTCTGCTCCCAGCATTCACAGCAGGGATCAAAATCATCCATACTGCCAGTTCTGTGGGATCTGATGCCCTCTTCTGATCTCCGTGGGCACCAGACGCGCATGTGATACGCTTATAGACATGCAGGCAGAACACTCATACACATAAGGAGTTGACCTGTAGGTCAGATCAGTCATGGCCTGTTCTTGTGTAGCTCTCAAGGTAAGAATGGTTTCAATTCTCTGGAACTGTAGAAAATAAGAAACAGCAGGCAGATATCTGGCCCGCAAAGCCCAAAACACTACTGTCTGGCCCTATGTAGAAGAACACGAGGATTGTGAGTTCAAGGTCAACCTTGGGTCACATGGTGAATTCAAAGCCAGCCTGAGATACATAGGGAGGCCTTGTCTTAAAACAACAGCAGCAGAACAACCGAATATGGAACCATGTACGTGTGCACAGATTCAACACGGCCCCTGGATGTAGGGTCTGCTGATTTACCCCGGCACTGCCCAGTAATGAGTTCTCAATAACCTAATGTTGGTGAATAAAGAGTCTAACTGGAGGAATACACAGGTAGGCTAGACCTTCTCTGATAGCTCCCTGCTGAACGACTGCACCTCCCAGGTTCCCTAGTGGATGCCTAGAGGGAATGTAGTGTATGGAGATAGTCATCCCTGCTCCTGATACACACGTGGGTGACAAGATGCCCCTTTGCTGTGAATAAACATGGTCCCACCTAAGGTCAGACCGAGCTCTCCCCCTTCTGTCATCTAATCATTTCTCCTCATGACAGCCTCCCACTCACTTCTGCGGGAGCTGATGTATGCTGGAGGAATTCCCAAGTCAGGTGTGATCGTGTATTCTACTTCCCAGTCAACGTTAGGAGAGATACCAGAGGTGTTAGTTAGGCAGGTGTGAGCTATCTCAGATCAGGCAGGTGTGAGCTATCTCAGATCAGGCAGGTGTGAGCTATCTCAGATCAGGCAGGTGTGAGCTATCTCAGATCAGGCAGGAGGTAACCGATGTCCTTAAGACCTCAAGATGATGGGAGTTTTTCTTTTTACAGGTGTTGGGTGGAGGATAGTTTGATTAAGCCAGACTTTCTGAGCCCACTGTAAAGGAAAAATCCATTATACTAATTTTGAGTTTCCCTCACACAAACACAGGGGCTGGGGTGTGATCCAGAGGCACAGCACTTGCCTAGCACGAGCAGACACTGCTGTTCCATCCCCAGCACTATGAACAAAATCACCCAAACACAATTTATATTGACCTTAATTATCTGATGGAAGATCTATGGTATTTTTTTTTTTACTTTCTGTGCAATATATTTTCTATGCTAGTTTTAGTTTCAATAGTATTAACTCAACTGAAAATATTTATTTCCTCTAATTAAAATCGCAGAGATTCTCAACTGGAGAGAAAGAACAAGAACATACTGAAAAAATGACAGTCAAGGTGTAAATTTCCAGAACCAGAGGAGATTATATATTCAGCCCAAATTACTTGAATGGCTGTTTACTGAAGTATTATAAGATTAACTACAACAAATTTGTACAACCCGAAGCATTCATTTCCAATCATTGCTCAGTGTTGCTTAATTTTAAAATAATAAATATTCCGTTCCACTGGGTTAGCACACATCAGTTGGGTGGCAGATGTTTCTTCGCTGTGTTTAGGGAAGCCACCTCCTGTAACACTAACTCCGTAATTCTCTCCTCTGTGTTCAGGATGAGCTGCTGGCAGAACTTGAGGAACTGGAGCAGGAAGAATTAAATAAGAAGATGACAAAGATGCAGCTTCCGAATGTGCCGGCCTCTTCCCTCCCCTCACAGCCCAGTAGGAAGCCCAGCATGCCCTCCAGTGCACACCGATCTCGAGCAGGTGTGTGCACACCCCACAACCCGCGCCCATGTAGGTGCTCAGAGCAATAGGCAGGCTGCTGCTTTCAGTGCCTCCTTGTACCTGACCTGTACACATAAACACATCTAGTATGCCATTCCTACCCGTTCCCATGTGCAGTGTAAATGACACTCATGACTTGTTTCCTCACTTTTGTGTTCCAGCGTCGTCCAGGAGGACCGAGGACGATGATGACTTCCAGCAGCTGGCAGCTTGGGCTACTTAAGCCAAAATGGGAACCTCTGACGCCTAAATTATTGAACTACACATAAGACATAAATGCTTTTGCAAAGCTTAGAAGATAGCAGTTACCTGTTTTATGAATTGCTGTCTTTTACAAAGCAGTTAAGTCATGTGTAGACACGTCAGACATGGAAAGGGGCTGGTAGCATCATAGAAGACCCTTCCAGACTGATGGAGTGGGGGCTATCTGCTTTATTCTCTACTGTATTTTAGTTCTGGTACAAGTTGATTCTTTGTGTATATGTATTGAAAGAAAACTGATTCTACTGATATTTAATACATATTCCAGCTTGTAAGTCATCCTCGAGCGATACCTAGGGTAACTGGGGGTGATGTCTATGCAAATACAAGGCTGCTGTGGTCCAGGTCACCCACAGTAAATGTAAATACCCTTCTAGAACAGATCTGAAGAGAAGTCCTTAGTGAGTCTATACTTACAGTTTCAATTGAGTCTCAGGGTTAAAAATCTTCGCGGAGCTTTAATTGACATTTATTATGCAGGTTGGGCTTTGAGTGGGGGCGATGAGTCGCCCCAAGTGTCTGGCTGCACAAACGGTTTAGCCTGCTCACCAGGGCTCTCCAGAGTGGGATTCAGCCACTTAGAAAGCCAAGTGAACACAGGCCGCCATACTGCTGCTGGAATGCCCATTGCTTCCTGTTGTGTGCTCTCCTGTGCACTAACAAAACGAAACAATGCTTCACAGCATGCGCCTCATAAAAATATTAAAATACTGGCAATTAAAAATATATCTGGAGTAAAATTTTGCTCATAATTATGGTTAAATGAAGATAAATTATCAACTTAGGTATCTCGCATGCCATATCAGATGGTAAAATGACAAGCACCACCATGCGAGGTTTTCTGATGCCTTCTGCACTCCTTTGAGCATTGCTGCGGCTGGTGGAGGAGCACACTGGAGGAGCACACAGGAGGAGCACGGAGGAGGAGCACCACCGGAGGAGGAGCACCACCGCCGCCACATCTCTGAGCCCTTGTTCCGGCTCAGTGGTCCCATTCTGCCGCAGGTGTTTGGCACTTGTTCTTTCTCTTGGCATTTTTCCTGCCCTGCCCAACACACACACCAAATCCTCCTCATTCTTTAAATTCTGGCTAAAATATTCCATCTTGGGAAACTTTAAAAAAAAATTTTTTTCCAGACTATATGCTTGCTTTTACAGCACTCAGCTTTCTGTCATGGCATTTTCCGTGTTCTCTCTCAACACTTAACCTGAGTGCATCCCCCTGTTGGACTGTGGTAGGGTGAGAGACGAGACTGCTTTAAATAGTGAATTTTCAGGACTCTTCACAATCTCTCATGTATCCTAGGCAAGTCTTTCGGCATTGACTCAGTGCTCAGCAGCTGACAGACGACGGATTGGCCCTCTGTCCCTAAGCAGTCCTGAGATCGGGCCAAGCCTGTGGAGCAGCAACAGTGTTAGACACTGAAGGGGAGACAGCTCTGGACAGTGATGCCCAAGACAAGGGAGACTGATGCAGTTGCTCATCCCGTGTCCTGGCTCGTACACCACCCACATGCCCGCTGGGTGCAGCTAGCTGTGGGGAAGGGGAGGGGAGGCACAAAGCCCCCACCAGACTTGTGAAACTTGTAAGGCGAGTGAATTTTAATTATGCTTAATTTTAGTTAATTTAATTAAAAAAAATTTCTCAGCGCATTCATTAGAAACATTGAAGTATTTCAGCACCTTAGTCCTGCCTTTTCAGCAGTTAAATTTGTAAACTGTTTATGGGCCAGTATTTGTATCTGCCCTGTCTTTATGCCTCCCTCGCTTCTTTCCGTCTCTCTGAGATTTTAGACACAGCCTCACCATGTAGCACACGAGTTCACTTTATAACCCAGGCTGACACTGAACTTCACTCCTCTGTCTTTAGCCTCCAAAGCCCTGGGGTTATGGGCTCCCATCGCTGTGCCCAGCACTGGGCCGATAGTTACAGCTGATCTAAGAGACACTCTCAGTGTAAAATACACATTGGATTGCAAAGGCTTGGTGAACAAAACTGTAAAATAGCTCATTAGCAATTGCATCTTGATTATATGTAGAAATGTTATTTTAAATGCTTTGCATTGAATAAATAAGCGTTTGAAATTTAGTTTTCTTACATCTTTTATTTCCCCACACCCAATTAGCTATTCGCTAATTGCTAACGAACCTAATCTCATAGCGGAACTGCCTTAAATTCCAGCTATCCAGGGAACTAGGTGTGGCAACTCCTGACTTCTTGGCCTACCTGACCGGATGTAGGTTACGTGACTGGGACCACGCGGCCAGATTCCATGCTCCTGTGCCCTGCTCCCCAAGCCCTCATTCAGGGGGTATATAAGTTGTTACCCTGTCCCTAATAAACGGAGGCTTACACAAAAAAAAAAAAAAAAAAAAGAAGTTATGAGATTATTTCAATCTATTCAAATTCAGAGAACAGTACAAAAAGGAATTAATTATTGTAAGAAATCTTTTTGCACACTGTAAAACTATGTCTCTGCCTAAGGCACCTTCTGATAAATATAATAAAGAGCAGATTGTCCAATATCTAGGCAGAAAAAATAGGAGAGAGAGGAACTGTGGGAAGAAAAGAGATGAGAGCCATCAGTGAGACACTAAACAATTCAGACATACAGTACAGAGAGAGCTACCTAAGCCATGTAATAGAACACAGATTAATAGGAAGACGTTAATCTGTATAACAAGAATTAGTTGGAAAAAGGCCTAAGCTAAGGCCAAGCTTTCATAATTTATAAAAAGTCCCCATTTCATTATTTGTAGACTGGCAGTGAGGGAAAGCTTGACAAGAAAGCTTACTATGTTTGACGTTCAAAGTTCAGGATGTGAATAAGGCCTGAGACAATTTCCTGGTGACAGCGGTGAAGCCCTCCTGTGCAACTGAGCCCTCGAGCAGCTGGTACTGTGCACAAATGCTTACTTGATAATTGTCCTTATTTTATATAGATTTATTATGTTAGAGTTAAAACATTTCTTTTATATTTAGACAATACCTGAGAGTTGTTCTCATTGTAGAGCCAAACCATTTCCTTTTTATTTAGACACAAAGAACAGTTGTGGGATAATCTTTTTGTGTACTTTAAAGATGTGTCTCTGCCTCAGGTACTTTTTGATTGGTTTAATAAAATGCTGAATGGTCAAAAAAAAAAAAAAAAAACAAAAAAAACATGTAGTTCCTGAGAAACTTAAAACTGTAACTATGGTCTCATTACATTTCCACTGTTTAGTTCTGGGCAGGACCTGCTCCGCTCTGTCATCGAGTATACAGGTAATGTGTGAGTTGAGGCACTGAAATGCTGAAATACAAAAAAAAAAAAAAAGAGAGAGAGAGAGATGAGAGAGAGATGACATTACACTGTAAAGACTGTAAAGACACAAGAATACTTTGAAGTGAATCTTGATGCCACCCCTGTTGACAACATGGAGGGAATGGTGAAGTGAAACAAGTGAGCCGCAAAGGCAGGCTGCCCTAATTCAAAGGTCTGACTGGGCAATCTTTTCTCATTTTACATACCACTCCCAGTTCCCACTCCCTCCCCCTGCTCCCACTCCCTCCTCTTACCCCCACAACCCTGATCCACTCCTCAGAGAGGACATGGTTCCCATGAGGAGTCAACAAAGTCTAGCACGTGGCTTTGAGGCAGGACCAAGGTCTTCCCTACTATATCTAGGCTGAGCAAGAAATCCCTCCATAAGGAATGGGCTCCAAAAGCCAGCTCAAGCCCTAAGGATGCATCCTGGTCCCACATGGCAAAGCATTCTTAGCATAACAAAACTATGAATTTATACATTCTGGGATGTTTGCTAATATATATTCATATATATAATATATATGTATATATACATATGCATATATATATACATATATATATATATATATATATATATATATATATATATATGCCACTCCCTTTATCAGGGATTGCAGTAGTAGACCTAGGCTTTTGTTGTGTAAGAAATACACTCAAGATAATTTAAAAAACAAGCCCCAGCATGTGATGAGAATCCAAGGAGATTCTTAAAATGCAGATAGAAGGAGTGCCCGGAAACAGGGCAGCCATAGCTGACAACAGAAGGGAACAGCACACTGCCATCATTCGGGCAGGAGTTCTCCTCAGGAGTCATGGTCCAGGGTCAGCACATCAGCTGCTCAAACTTGGCTCCTGTACGTACTCCTTAGTCAGCCATCTGGACCCCACAAATGAGAAAGCAAGTTGGGGGGTTACAGTGCTGGAATCAAGGTGACCTTACCTGCCACTGCCCACCTAAAACTTCAACACGCCACCTGCTGCCGTGGTTGTCCAGTCAACAGTGGAGAACTGTTCAGTCCTAACTAATATTTCTTCCATGGAAAATGGAGTCAGAGAACCGGCTTCTTCAGCGGAAACTGAAGTAGTTTAGGCTTCACAGCGGCATCTGTCTTGGCAAACAAATTAGATTGTACGATAAAGCCGGCGAGCCTTCAAGAGAAAAGGTAACAGACAGCAACGACGGCGCGAAGACTAATCAGGAGCCATTACGTTCCAGCCCCAGGAAGTAGAGTGAGGACGTGTGAGTCCATGTTCGTCTCCTCGCCCCTTCCGTTCTCCCATCTCCTTAATTTAAGACCGACATTAATGATTCTGTTGGAGAAAACGCTTCTTAAAACAGCTGCAATCCTTCCCCAACTCCAGACCCACTTTCTATCGTCTGTTTCTTGGCTTACTAGAAGTTCTGTCACGCTATCTATAGAACACTCGAGCTAGGAAACACGGAGCGCATGAAGCCGGCACAAAGCCGTCGAGTGTTACTCAGAAAGGACATGGTCACCTCCACACACGCACGGTCACCTCCACACACACACGGTCACCTCCACACGCACACGGTCACCTCCACACACACACGGTCACCTCCACACGCACACGGTCACCTCCACACACGCACGGTCACCTCCACACACACACGGTCACCTCCACACGCACAGTCACCTCCACACGCACACGGTCACCTCCACACGCACACGGTCACCTCCACACGCACACGGTCACCTTCACACACACACGGTCACCTCCACACATACACGGTCACCTTCACACACACACGGTCACCTCCACACGCACACGGTCACCTCCGCACACACACACACACGGTCACCTCCACACGCACATGGTCACCTCCACACGCACACGGTCACCTCCACACGCACACACACGGTCACCTCCACACGCACACGGTCACCTCCGCACACACAGGTATCCTGTGATGATGGATACTGCTTCTGTGCTGACACGCCACAGAGGGCTGGAGACACATCTTCTATAGCGCTCGACAGTAAGCGGTCCCTTGCCATAGCGGTCCCTTCATTTGGGCGTCCCGTGGGATGCTGATGTGTGCAGTCATTATTTTGACTATAGAAGTACCACCCCACCACCTCACCCTCTGAGTTTTGGTTTTCATGGTTTTTATTACCCGTGAATAGCTACAATCTGAACATGTCAAAGGAAAAAAAATCAGGAATTGTAAGTGTGTGCTGATAACATCCTGTGCTCCCTGTGCATCTGGTCTCGGATGTGACGTGGGTTTTGCACTGTGTGTCCACACGGTATGTGCTACCTGACACATACATTAGTGGCCTTGGTTATCAGACTGTCACAGTATAACAGTGATTGTGATCAAGTAATCCTTATTTTACTTAGTAATGTACTCAAAGGGTAAGAATAGTGGAACATGTAATTTTACTGCTATATTGTCGGAATGATTTAATTTAGTCCTGACTGTGTCTGATATAAGCTATATGTGTGTGCGTATTTAAGCACATGTATACATGTATGTACATGGTTTGGTCTGCCCATGATTTTCAGATAAGGTCTTGGGCCATATTCCCTGCAGATGTATGTGTGTGTTAAGCACAGATGACATATATGTGTTTGAAAACCTCTTCCTTGCGTTTACTGCTTACTTTCTCGGTTTCTTTAGCCCCAATTCTTGCCTTCCCTTTTCTTTGCTCACTGATGCAAAGTTACCGGGTCCACCATGATTTCATTATCACCATCTCTCCCGGTTATCGCCTCCATAGCTCTGTTATACCCTGTTATGACCACCTCGCGACCACGCCTTTGTTTCAGAAGGCTGCTATGACCAAGTTGTACGCTTGTGTTCTGCTTCTGTGACCCCAGATCATTTCCTGCCAAATCCCCCATTGGGAAAGCCCCTTCTGAGCTATGAAACCCTTAACTTCCCCACAACAATGCTGATTTCATGAATCCCACCTTAGGGGGAGACAGTCTGTTCACACGAATAAAGCTCGCTTTATTTAATTTGGCCATGGTTTGGGCTGGTGGTCTTGCTCCTCGAGTTTGAGGGGTTAATGTAGGAGAAAGGACCAGGTGGCTATGAGAGGAAACGCTGTGGGTTTTAGGTAAGAAATAGTGGAGCAGATACCGCAGCACAGGCACAGAAGCAGAACAACCAAAGCTTAAAAAAATGTGGTTATGCGAGGGCAAAGAATAAAAAATAAAAACAAATAAGTCTTTCCGGGTCGGGCTGGCGCTGCATGGCGCTGGATGGGCGCTCCCTTGAGAGGGGTTCCAGAGTCAACGCTATTGGAGGAGCTGTTGTTGGTGTCTCAAGTCCAAACGTGTCAGATCAGATTCCTTCTGTGGGCAGTGTCTCGGGAGAGGTTCAAACAAGTAACCCTGTTTCTGCTGGATTGAATTTCTACCCAGAAGTTACTGGGGGTAGGTCAGCCCTCCCTTAGCAATTGTCTAGTCCTTAACTGGAGCGCAGCTCAAGGTAATTTCCGTCCACTTTCTTTCTACGCTGGACCGCCAGCTTCCCCAACGTGAGTGTCACTGTCTAGGTTCTCTGTGTGGCCAACTCCATGCTCGCATTTACCTTTCTGGCAGGGTACGCTGGTGTTTCCAGAGCCTGAGCTGTCTGCAGACTCCTGTGTGGTGTTCATGTGGTTCTGTGGGTTTCCGGGTCTCTTGGCGCTGCCTCCTGCAGAACCGCTTTAATTAGAGTTGCAGGGTCTTAAAACAAGCGATGTAGACCGGCAGGCGCCTGGTGGTTCCCAGCATCTGCTTCATGAAACGTGGCTCTGCTTTCAAACCTGTGTTTTTGCTGTATTCCCTTCTGGAGCCCGGAGGGACAATTCTTCTCTTCCCCGTCGCTGCGTTCAGGGCTGTGGGTTAGTTGGTAGTGTTCCTATCTAATCCTGCGTGTTGTCTCCTTCCCAGGGCTCTTTAGGAAGGCCCTCCACTGCTTTCCCATACTCCCACCCTCCTTCCCGAGCAGCAGGGTTGTGTTTGGATTCCTGGAGTCAGGAGCTGCAGCGAAACAAACCTTTAGGCTGAGTTTGTGTGGGAGTTTCTCGGTTAGGTAACCCGCTGCGGGAAACCCACTGAAATTGTGGGCAGTGTTGTGGAGGCTGGGACTAAGGAAGCCACCTGGGCAGCGTAGTCTTCCTGTCTCCAGAGCGGCAGCATCCAACTGTCCCAGGCTCCTGACCCAAGAACTTCCCCACCAAGACGGCCAGGACCATCAGACTATGAGCCAGAAGCAATTCTTCCTGCATTGTGACTGCTGGGAGACCGTGAACAGCAAATCAAACCCCACTACCGTGACTTCTCTCCGTGGTGGACTGTACCCTGAAGCTGAGCCATCGTCAGGACTTCCTTTCCCAAATCACTTTTGTCAGGTGACACTTTAACAAGGAAAGTTTCTAATACATAGTTAAAATAATAGAAATGAGTAAATTGAAAATTTATTACAGAGACAACAACTCAGAATTGTGTATATTAAATATCATCATAAAAACATCCAGGGCAGAATCCTCCACAAATCTCGGAAGAAGCAGGATGTGACCTGCCCCGCTGAAAAAGAGAGAGTAAATTGAGGTGGCCTGCCTGCCCTGGCAGCAAGCTCGGCCCTTTGTTCGTGAGACACCTAAGCAGCGGGGAGACCAGATCCGGGTGCCAGGAGAGACATCACTCAGGCTCGGCCCTTTGTTCGTGGGACACCCAAGCAGCAGGGAGATCAGAACCGGCTGCCAGGAGAGACATCACTGGGGAGTTCAAGCTCGGCAGGACTGTCCCTGCTTCCACACTGAAGAGATACACCCAGAGACTCAGTCACATCAAAGACTGGACCAAGAAACCAGGCCTCTCTTGGCTTCATTTGAAAGAGGAGATGGGAAGGCGCCAATGTAAGAATTCCTCCAACAACCTGAAAGGCAACATGACATCACCAGAACCCAGGGACCCCGAAATAAGAAGAGTTGTACACCCTACTCCAGAAGAAGTAGAAGAAATCGACTCAAAAGTGAATTTTTTGAAAATAACAGAAGACCTTAAACAGGAGGTGAAAATCTGCCATATACAATTAGAGATTACAAACAAGAAGGTAGAGGAAATGAATAAATCGCTCAAAGATACCCAAGAAAACCAAGAGAAACAAGAAAATGAAATCAAACAGGTAAGGGAAATGGTTCAAGACCTGAAGAATGAAATGGAAGTAATGAAGAAAACACAAACCGAGGGAAGGTTGGAGATGGAAAATCTGGGTAAACGAACAGGAACTACAGAGACAAG
Organism: Microtus obscurus; assembly: GCA_963919715.1. NCBI lineage: Eukaryota > Metazoa > Chordata > Mammalia > Rodentia > Cricetidae > Microtus > Microtus obscurus. Next base: position 1,677,778 of record CAWTZC010000892.1, on the reverse strand, counting down.
TACTACCAACAGACTACAAGAGTTAGAAGAAAGAATGTCAGACACTGAAGATACCATAGAGAAAATTAACACACTGATCAAAGAAAACAATAAAACCAACAAATTCTCATCACAAAACATTCAGGAAATATGGGACACAATAAAAAGACCAAACCTAAGAATAATTGGGATAGAAGAAGGAGAAGAAGTACAGCTCAATGATTCAGAAAATATATTTAATAAAATTATAGAAGAAAACTTTCCCAGCCTAAAGAAAGATATTCCTTTGAAGGTTCAAGAAGCATACAGAACACCGAATAGACTGGACCAAAAAAAACCATCTCCTCGCCATATAATAATCAGAACACAAAACATCCAGAATAAAGAAAGAATATTAAGAGCTGCAAAGGAAAAAGGTCAAGTTACTTATAAAGGTAAACCTATCAGACTTACATCTGACTACTCTATGGAAACCATGAAAGCCAGAAGGTCCTGGATAGATGTACTGCAGAAGCTAAGAGAACATGGATGCAAGCCGAGACTACTATACCCAGCCAAGCTTTCATTCACTATAAATGGAGAAAACAAAATTTTCCAGGATAAAAACAAATTTAAACAATACGTAGCCACAAATCCAGCCTTACAGAAAGTAATAGAAGGAAAATCACAAACCAAGGAGACCAACAATGTCCACAATAACTCAAACTTCTAGACACCCTTTACCAGCGCAACTAAAAGAAAGCAAACACACAAACTCTATGGCTAAAAAAGTGACCGGAGTTAGCAACCACTGGTCATTAATATCCCTTAATGTCAATGGACTCAACTCACCTATAAAAAGGCACAGGCTAAGAGATTGGATACGCAAACAGGATCCAACATTCTGCTGTTTACAGGAAACACACCTCAACCACAAAGACAGGCACCTACTCAGAGTAAAGGGATGGGAAAAGGTTTATCAAGCAAATGGGCCTAAGAAACAAGCAGGAGTGGCCATACTAATTTCTAACAAAGTTGACTTCAAACTTAAATCAATCAGAAGAGATGGAGAGGGATATTTTATACTCATAACAGGAACAATTGATCAGGATGAGGTCTCAATCCTGAATATCTATGCCCCTAACATAAAAGCACCCACATATGTAAAAGAAACCTTACTAAAACTCAAAGCCGCCATCAAACAGCACACACTAATAGTGGGAGATCTCAACACGCCTCTTTCACCAATGGACAGGTCAATCAGACAAAAACCTAACAGAGAAATAAGAGAATTAATGGAGGTATTGAATCAAATGGACTTAACAGACATCTATAGAACATTCCACCCAAATAGGAAAGAATATACCTTCTTCTCTGCAGCTCATGGAACCTTCTCAAAAATTGACCACATCCTCGGTAACAAAGCAAACTTCCACAGTTACAAAAAAATATCCATAACCAACTGTGTCTTATCAGATCACCACGGACTAAAGTTAGAATTCAACAACAAAGCTACCCCCAGAAAGCCTGCAAACTCATGGAAACTGAATAGTCAACTATTGACCCACACCTGGATTAAAGAAGAAATAAAGAAAGAAATTAAAGTCTTCCTTGAATTCAATGAAAATAAAGAATCAACATACTCAAACTTATGGGACACTTTGAAAGCAGTCCTAAGGGGAAAGTTCATAGCCCTTAGTGCCCACTTAAAGAAAACAGAGAAAGCATACATTGGAGACTTAACAGCCCACCTGAAAGCTCTAGAAAAAAAGAAGCAGACTCACCTAGGAGGAGTAGAAGACTGGAAATAATCAAACTGAGGGCTGAAATCAACAAAATAGAAACACAGAAAACAATCCAAAGAATCAATGAAACAAAAAGCTGGTTCCTGGAGAAAATCAACAAAATTGATAAACCCCTATCCAAACTAATCAAACGGCAGAGAGAGAATTTGCAAATTAATAAGATCAGAAATGAAATGGGGGACATAACCACAGACATAGAGGAAATTTAGAGAATCATTAGATCTTACTACAAAAGCCTGTATGCCACAAAACTGGAAAATGTAAAAGAAATGGACACTTTTTTAGATAAATACCATATACCAAAGTTAAATCAGGACCAGGTGAACAACCTAAATAGACCTGTCAGTCGCGAAGAATTAGAAGCTGTTATCAAAAACCTCCCTACCAAAAAAAGCCCAGGACCAGACGGTTTCAATGCGGAATTCTACCAGAATTTCCAAGAAGACCTAATACCTATACTCCTTAAGGTATTTCACAATATAGAAACAGAAGAGTCATTGCCAAATTCCTTTTATGAAGCTACCGTCACTCTGATACCAAAACCACACAAAGACTCAACCAAGAAAGAGAATTACAGGCCAATCTCACTCATGAACATCGACGCAAAAATTCTCAACAAAATACTGGCTAACCGTATCCAAGAACACATTAGAAAAATTATCCATTATGATCAAGTAGGCTTCATCCCAGAGATGCAAGGCTGGTTCAACATACGAAAATCTATCAATGTAATCCATCATATAAATAAACTGAAAGAAAAAAAACATATGATCATTTCATTAGATGCTGAAAAAGCTTTTGACAAAATTCAACATCCCTTCATGATAAAAGTCTTGGAGAGATTAGGGATACAAGGGTCATACCTAAATATAATAAAAGCTATTTACAGCAAACCGACAGCTAACATCAAACTAAACGGAGAGAAACTCAAAGCCATCCCACTTAAATCAGGAACACGACAAGGCTGTCCACTCTCTCCATACCTCTTCAATATAGTGCTTGAAGTTTTAGCAATAGCAATAAGACAACATAAGGGGATCAAGGGGATTCGAATTGGAAAGGAAGAAGTTAAACTTTCGTTATTTGCAGATGATATGATAGTGTACATAAGTGACCCCAAAAACTCCACCAAAGAACTCCTACAGCTGATAAACACCTTTAGTAATGTGGCAGGATACAAGATCAACTCCAAAAAATCAGTCGCCCTCCTATACACAAAGGATATGGAAGCAGAGAGGGAAATCAGAGAAGCATCACCTTTCACGATAGCCACAAACAGCATAAAATATCTCGGGGTAACTCTAACCAAAGAAGTGAAGGATCTATTTGACAAGAACTTTAAGGCATTGAAGAAAGAAATTGAAGAGGATACCAGAAAATGGAAGGATCTCCCTTGCTCGTGGATTGGGAGGATCAACATAGTAAAAATGGCAATCCTACCAAAGGCAATTTATAGATTCAATGCTATCCCCATCAAGATCCCATTAAAATTCTTCACGGATCTTGAAAGGACAATAATCAACTTTATATGGAATAACAAAAAACCCAGGATAACCAAAACAATCTTGTACAACAAAGGTACTTCTGGAGGCATTACCATCCCTGACTTTAAACTCTACTATAGAGCTACAGTAATGAAAACAGTGTGGTATTGGCATAAAAATAGAGAAGTTGACCAATGGAATCGTGTAGAAGACCCGGATCTTAACCCACAAACCTATGAACACCTCATTTTCGATAAAGGTGCTAAAAGTATACAATGGAAGAAAGAAAGCATCTTCAACAAATGGTGCTGGCACAACTGGATGTCAACCTGTAGAAGAATGAAAATTGACCCATACCTATCACCATGCACAAAACTCAAGTCCAAATGGATCAAAGACCTCAATATCAATCCGAACACACTGAACCTGATAGAAGAGAAAGTGGGATGTACCCTACAACAGATTGGCACAGGCGATCGCTTCCTAGGTATAACCCCAGCAGCACAGTCATTAAGGGCAACATTGAATAAATGGGACTTACTGAAACTGAGAAGCTTCTGTAAAGCAAAAGACACTGTCACTAAGACAAAAAAGCAACCCACTGATTGGGAGAAGATCTTCACCAACTCCGCATCAGACAAAGGTCTGATCTCCAAAATATATAAAGAACTCAAGAAACTAGACTTTAAAATGCTAATTAACCCAATTAAAAAATGGGGCACTGATCTCAAGAGAGAATTCTCAACAGAAGAAGTTCAAATGGCCAAAAGGCACTTAAGGTCATGCTCAGCCTCCTTAGCGATCAGGGAAATGCAAATCAAAACAACATTGAGATATCACCTTACACCTGTCAGAATGGCTAAAATCAAAAACACCAATGATAACCTTTGCTGGAGAAGCTGTGGAGAAAGGGGTACCCTCATCCATTGCTGGTGGGAGTGCAGACTTGTGCAGCCACTTTGGAGAGCAGTGTGGCGATTTCTCAGGAAAATTGGGATCAACATACCCATGGACCCAGCAATGCCACTCTTGGGAATATACCCACGAGATGCCCGATCATATGACAAGGACATTTGTTCAACTATGTTCATAGCAGCATTATTTGTAATAGCCAGAACCTGGAAACAACCTAGATGCCCTTCAATGGAAGAATGGATGAAGAAAGTATGGAATATATATACATTAGAATACTACTCAGCCCTAAAAAACAATGACTTCGCGAAGTTTGCGTGCAAATGGATGGAAATAGAAAACACTATCCTGAGCGAGGTAACCCAGACCCAAAAAGATGAACATGGGATGTACTCACTCATAATTGGTTTCTAGAGATAAATAAAGGTCAGTGAGTCTATAATTTGATATCCTAAAGAAACTAAATAAGAAGGTGAACCCAAAGAAAAACACATAGCCATCCTCCTGGCTATGGGAAGTAGACCAGATTGCCGGGCAAAAATTTGGGATCTTGGGGGTGTGGTGGGAGGGGGGGTAAGGGGAGAAGGGGAGAGAAATGTGTGAAGGGGAGGGTGGGGGGAACTTGGGGAAACGGGATGATTGGGATAAAGGAATGTGGGTTAGGGGAGCAGAGAAGCTCACATCTTAATTAAGGGAGCCATCTTAGGGGTGGCAAGAGACTTGGATCTAGAGGGGCTCCCAGGTGCCCAGGGCGATGTCCCCAGTTAGCTCCTGGGGCAGCTGTGGATAGGGAACCTGAAAGGACTCTATCCTATAGCCATACTGATGAATATCTTGCATATCACCATAGAATCTTCATCTGGCGATGGATGGAGATAGAGACAGAGACCCACACTGGAGCACTGGACTGAGCTCCCAAAGTCCCAATGAGGAGCAGAAGGAGGGAGAATATGAGCAAAGAAGTCAGGACCACAAGGGGTGCGCCCACCCGTGGAGACAGTGGGGATGATTCTTTGGGAGCTCACCAAGGCCAGCTGGACTCTGACTGAAATAGCATGGGATAAAACCGGACTCTCTGAATTTGGCGGACAATGAGGGCTGCTGAGAAGCCGAGGACCATGGCACCGGGTTTTGATCCTACTTCATGCTCTGGCTTTGTGGGAGCCTACCCAGTTTGGATGTTCACCTTCCTAGACCAGGATTGAGGGGGGAGGACTTTGGACTTTCCTCAGGGCAGGGAACCCTGACTGCTCTTCAGGCTGGAGAGGGAGGGGGAGGAGTGGGGGGAGGGGAGGAGGAGAGGGAGGAATGGGAGGGAAATGGGAGGCGGGGAGGAGGCAGAAATTGCTTTTTTTTTTTCTAATAAAAAAAAAATAAAAAAAAAAACATCCAGGGCAAAAAAAAAAGATATGGTTTATATTTGATATATCCCCCATGGGTTCATACAGTGTACTCTTGATTCCCAGGAAGGTTCTGGAAACGTCAGGTAGGGAGTACTTGTAGGAATTAGATGGCGGAGGTTAGCCCTTTGAGGCTCTTGCTTTCTTGCTATTCTGATTCATTGCTAGCTCTGAATCGACAGAACCAAAGCTCCGAGACCAGAAGCCAAAATAAGTATTTCTTTTCCTTTAAAATTTTCCTTCAGGTATTTTGGTCACAGACATGCACAGGATCTATCTGTGCTCTCTTCTGAATTTGCCAAAGGAGTCTCAGTAAATGAAATCCACCGTCGAGACTGAGAGGTAAACGGAGAGAAGGAACACACAGATTCGGCTGGTTCCATCTTAACTGGGGCAGTCGCTCAGCCATCTCAGATAAATCTTGGGATGTATCTCCTCCCTTAGGTCAGGCAAGTCCATGAAATACGAGCTGGCCAGTCATCTGAGACCTTGGGATTTTCAATCCTCAGCCAGCCTGGTTCTCCCTTGGGAGTTGTTTTCTTTGCAGAATGTCATCGTGTGCTGTTACTCATAGTCGCCACGAGGCGGCGCTCTAATCCCGTCCTAAATGCGAGGAAGGCGCACTAACTGCAGTTGTAGAAAATTGACAGCAGTTTGTATTCTATTAATTGGGCTTGGTAAATGAAAATAATTGCTTCAAAACGAGGTAATAGGCCAGACCATATGGCTTAACGAAATCTCTGAGCGCATACGGTGTTTGAGAAGGCGTTTGTTTGCAACTTTCTTCTCTCATCAGTACAGCTGGGGTCAGGCTACGGGAGGCTATGACACTTGGGAGTGTGTGCCCACCTTCCACTGTAGACACTGGGACTGTAGTAACTGGGACGTGATACCTATGCTTAGGGAAGCAATTTATGGAAGACTCAGTAACCTTGATCAGAATAGATGTTAGTCTAACCAGCAGTCTCAGATACCTGGGCTCTGGCTCCTCTTTGCAGAAGGGACAGAAGCTGGGGGAACCATTGCCTTCCTTACAGGCAGGGTCCAGGCACTGCACTGTGTCCCGCAGTCTCGCCTTTCGTCTTCGCGGGAATCCACCTAGGCGAGCGTCCTTTAACGAGGAAGCAGAGGTCCAGAATGATCCGCTCTGGCTTGTGAAGGGCCGGGGATTGCAGCTCTGTGTGTTTCCTGTTGCTATTAAATCTAACAGATCATCACAGGATACGGGGCTTGCAATAAGCCATCTTAAATCTTACAGGCCGGAAGTCAAACACTCAAGGGTCTCAGAAGGCTACAAAGAAGGTGGGTAGTAGGGCTGTCGTCTTCTAGGACGGTATTAACTGGTATTTCTACCTCTCCCTCAATCTTCAAAGCCACCTAGTTGCACTTATCATAGCCAGGAGATGGCGCTCTGCTTCACAGGGATACCAGACAATCAAGGGTAGTCTCCTCATTCCAAGGCCTGTCCCCTCAGCCCATCTGCAAGGCCACTCAGAAAGGACGGGGCCCTTTGGGAGTTAAGTTGACACAGCTCTTGCTTTGGGAGTCGGTTCATGTATAATTCTGTTCAGTATTTTGAATTGGCATGAGTGTGGGGGCTCCTTGTTGTTAATTAAAACATGCAACAATCTATATTGAAATATCTCCGAGTGTCTCTAAGCATGTATTACTAATGCACCAGTGTGTGCCAGGCATCCTATTAGGTGGTAGCCATGCAGTGGTAAAAAGCCGAGCCCTTTTCTCTCCAAGCAGTAGAGCGAGGGAAGCTGCAGAAGCAGGTTAGTGTAACTAAGCCACACTGGGCGTGTGGGAGGAACCGCATCAGGGAAGGGACAGGGGCGAGCGTTTAAACGCAGTGTTCTGTGATTTCTAAAGCAGCCATGCACTCTGAGTGCCTTTCCCCCTTCTCACTGTGGGTTCTGTGGCCAGGAAGAGTAAACCCTGTTCAGAGCGAAGAGCATCACACTAAGTTACCATGGCCGTAGGCTGCTACGCTTCTGTTCTGAATGCAAGGGGCCTGGGTGGTCCTGAAATAAACTCTGAACTTGACAGGCAAAAATGTTCATCTTGGTTGTCTCCATGTTCAGGACTCACGAGGCTCTGGCTCCCTGAAGCTGCACCCGGTGAGTTCCCTCCCATCTGCAGGACTTCCCATTCCTCCTCCAGAACGCAGAGAATGAAGGTGAGGGTCCACCTCACTCTTCGCTGCTGAAGCTAAGGAGGTAAGGGCCGGCATCCTTCCTGGAACCTACAAAGGAATGGAAGGAATTCTGAAGAAGAAAGTAGAGATTGGGGGAGATGTCTTCGTTATAGTTACTACTGATGGGATGAGACACCATGGCCAAAAGCAGCGTGGGGAGGAAAGGGTTTATTTTGCCTACGCTTCTGCATCACTGTTCATCACAGAAGACAGTCAGGGCAGGAACCTGGCGGCAGGAGCTGATGCGGAAGCCATGCTAGTGCTGCTTGCTGGCTTGCTCAGTCGGCTTCTTGAAGAACCCAGGACTGCCATCCCAGGAATGTCCCCACCCATAATGGGCTGGGCCCACCGCCTTCAGTTGTGAAGAAAACTCCTAACAGGCGGTATGGAGGCAGTTTCTCAATTGACTGTAGACCTCGCCTGTGACTCTCTCTGGTCTGTCAAGCTGACTTAAACCAGCCACTGCAGGAGAGGAGCTTTATAAGGGGCTGAGATTTCTGTTGGGTTGGAAGCGCCACCTCCACTCCCTGGCACCCTTTTATCTAGAGAGTCTGGACTGCTTGGTTGGGGGCTTCACCTCAGCTCTTGGCATCCAGTTTGGAATGTTGGGTGGAAAGTTCTATTTCAAAGTCCCCTCCCCACGAGCTGCCTCAGTCCAAACCCCACCTCTGAGAAAGCCCACCAAACTGTGACCTGTAGAAGGAGCAGCAGGCTGCACCCGCCACCCGGCTCCCGCACCAGCTAGCTTTACCCAAATTAATTACACGGAAATTGTATTCTTTTAAACACTGCCTGGCCCATTAGTTCCAGCCTCTAATTGGCTGATTCTCACATCTTGCTTTAACCCATATTTAATAATCTGTGTAGCACCACGAGATGTGGCTTACGAGGAAAGATCTTAACCTGCATCTGTGTCGGGTGGGAGAATCATGGCGGCTGACTCACTGCCTTCTTCCTCCCAGCCTTCTGTTCTGTTTACTCCACCTACCTAATTTTCTGTCCTATTAAAGGGCCAAGGCAGTTTCTTTATTAACCAATGAAATCAACACAGAACAGAAGACTCCCACATCAGTGACCCCTCCCCAGGAAGGGTCAAGATCACTCCCACAGGCTGTTTAAACTGCTCCCCAGAGAGCAAACATGTGGTCTTCCTGGTTTTCCTTCCTCTTCTCTGTGTTTTCCCAGAGCCACCTGGGAGCACTGGCACCCATTAAACCTGGGTTTCTTCTAATTTGGTTTGATTTGACCTGTCTTGCTTGAGCTCCTGTCAGGATAGATGTCCTGTTTTGCTTCCAGATCCTTGGGTTCCTAGTTTTTTTTTTTTTTTCAGGCAAAATATTCTTTTTTTTTCAGATTTGTAATTTACTGTCATAATACACTTTTTTGACATTTTTTTATTGAAAAAAAATTCCTGCCTCCTCCCTGCCTCCCATTTCCCTTCCCCTCCTCCCACCCCTCTCCCTCTCCCCCCCACTCCTCTCCCCCTCCCTCTCCAGTCCGAAGAGCAGTCAGGGTTCCCTGCCCTGTGGAAAGTCCAAGGTCCCTGCCCCTCCATCCAGGTCTAGGAAGGTGAGCATCCAAACTGCCTAGGCTTCCACAAAGCCAGAACATGAAGTAGGATCAAAACCCAGTGCCATTGTCCTTGGCTTCTCATCAGCCTTCATTGTCAGCCATGTTCAGAGAGTCCGGTTTTATCCCATGCTTTTTCAGTCACAGTCCAGCTGGCCTTGGTGAGCTCCCAATAGATGAGCCCCACCGTCTCAGTGGGTGGGTGCACCCCTAGCAGTCCTGACTTCCATGCTCATGTTCTCCCTCCTTCTGCTCCTCACTGGGACTTTGGGAGCTCAGTCCAGTGCTCCAGTGTGGGTCTCTGTCTCTATCTCCATCCATCGCTAGATGAAGGTTCTATGGTGATATGCAAGATATTCGTCAGTATGGCTATAGGATAGGGTCATTTCAGGTTCCCTATCTTCAGCTGCCCAAGGAACTAACTGGGGACATCGCCCTGGGCACCTGGGAGCCACTCTAGGTTTATGCCTCTTACCAACCCTAAGGTGGCTCCCTTAATTAAGTTATGTGATTCCCTGCTCCTCTATCCAACCTTGTTTTATCCCCAATCATCCCGTTTCCCCAAGTTCCCCTCATCCTCCCCTTCTCACTTTTCTCTCCCCATCTCCCCTTACCCCCCATCCCACCCCACCCCCAAGATCCCAATTTTTTGCCCAGCAATCTTGTCTATTTCCCATAGCAGGGATAATAACTATATGTTTTTCTTTGGGTTCACCTTCTTATTTAGCTTCTTTAGGATCACAAATTATAGACTCAGTGACCTTTATTTATCTCTAGAAACCAATTATGAGTGAGTACATTCCATGATCCTCTTTTTGGGTCTGGGTTACCTCACTCAGGATAGTGTTTTCTATTTCCATCCATTTGCATGCAAAATTCGAGAAGTCGTTGTTTTCATGGCAGAGTAGTACTCAACTTTCTTCATCCATTCTTCCATTGAAGGATATCTAGGTTGTTTCCAGGTTCTGGCTATTACAAATAATGCTGCTATGAACATAGTTGAACAAATGCTTTTGTCATATGATAGGGCATCTCTTGGGTATATTCCCAAGAGTGGTATTGCTGGGTCCAGGGGTAGGTTGATCCCAAATTTCCTGAGAAACCGCCACACTGATTTCCAAAGTGGTTGTACAAGTTTGCATTCCCACCAGCAATGGATGAGGGTACCCCTTTCTCTACAACCTCTCCTGCAAAGGCTATCAGTGGTGTTTTTGATTTTAGCCATTCTGAGAGGTGTAAGATGGTATCTCAAAGTTGTTTTGATTTGCATTTCCCTGATTGCTAAGGAGGTTGAGCATGACCTTAAGTATCTTTTGGCCATTTGAACTTCTTCTGTTAAGAATTCTCTGTTCAGTTTGGGTTCCTAGTCTTTAGCTGAGTCCAGGAACCGTGGGCTAACATGAGGAGTTAGCAGTTGCTCCAGGGGCTCAGGGTCTGTGGGGCCAGGGGATAGTGTTGGTAGGGGGCTCAAGGTCTATGGGGCTAGGGGATAGTGTTGGTAGGGTGCTCAGGGTCTGTGGGGCCAGGAGATAGTGTTGGTAGGGGACTCAGGGTCTGTGGCACCAGGGGGTAGTGTTGGTAGGGGGCTCAGGGTCTGTGGGGTCAGGGGGTAGTGTTGGTAGGGGGCCCAGGTGTCTGTGGCCACCTCAGGTAGAGGTTGTTGTCTTGGTTGGTGGCATTAAAATGTCATCCAGAACACTCAATTTAGCCTATGAAATAGACTTGAACGCAGGGGTCAGGAACGAGATGGAGAACTCCAACCCCTGGCTCTGATGAACATGTGTTTCACAGATCACACCTGAAGGACTCTAGCAGGCAAACACAGGCCCAAGCATAGCAAACGGAGGCCCAAGCATGCCAAACATGGCACCAATAGGTTTTGCCTTTTACCCTTCTCTCCCTTGCTAACCCATTAGATTATATTTCTAAAGCCAGCCCCCAAGGCCTATTCCCTTGATTGGTCAATGACTCATTCCTGAGACTGATCACCAAGGTGCAACTATCAAAACACCAAGGTCCAGCAACCAAAATTTATTATTTTGACTAAACTAATTAAAATATGCAATCAGAACTCACTAACCCATCCTAGCTCCTTCTAACCCAGCTCCCCCTTTTCCCTCATAGATCAGCACTTGCAAAGCTGTTTGCTGCTGTTTCTGCCCTATTCAGATTCAGCCTCCTTGTCTCTTGTCTTCACTTAATAAAGGGGGGGGGGCAGGGAGGAGCACCCAGTTTTCTTTAAGGAGATGGCCACTGGGAGTTTGACCATGCTCCAGTGAGTATAGGGGCAGCCCTAACTGGACTTGGTATCTTTTTTCTTCTTTTGATTTGAGGTGGAAGGTGGACCTGGGAGGACTGGAAAGCCAATGGGGTCAGGGCGCACTAAGTGAAATTTCCAAATAATCAATAAAAACATTAAGTTAAAGCAACAACAAAAATGAATTTCTTTGCGTTTGTGTTTGTGTTTGGGTGTGCCTAAGCTGGGGTCCAGAGAGGAGCACTGTGGGGTGCGCTGCTCCGGCTGCCATGAAAGCGGCACCGACACAGTCTCGCTGGGCAGGCAGTCAAGCAGCCATTTCCCCACAAGGCTGCAGTGCCCACTGTGTCCCACACCACCTTCCAGATTTGAGGTTTCATTGTGAAAGGAGCAGCTAGGAGTGAAGGCTTGGAAAGTTCTCTTGGGGTGCAGGTTTCGGGCTAGTCAGCTAGGTGAAGTTGGTCTGCAAACTGCTACCCTGCTGGGAACATGGGAGAGCTTCCTAAATTCCTGTCATGCGTGAATATGGCAGCTTCCGGAAAGGATCTATGTGCTGCGGTAAGTTGGTCCAACTGCTTTCTGAAGTACTTTTGGTTATTAAGCTTCTAGGCTCTATTACTTGTGTGTGGATTATAAAATATTGATTGGCTGGGGCCTAAGAGTTATGAATACTATTAATTTATTTTTGAGTCAGACACTCAGTATAAAATACAATCTAGACTGGCCGTGAACTTGTGACCCTTCTCTCTCAGACTCTTGAGTCAACTTTACAGGCATGTACCTCACATTTGGCTCCAAATAGTCTATTTGTGTTTTTATTTTTTTATTTTTATTTTATGTGCGTTGGTGTTTTGCTTGTGTGTGTATGTCTGTGTGAGGATGGCAGATCTCACTGGACCTGGAGTTGCAGACGGTTGTGAGCTATGATGTGGGTGCTTGGAATTGAACCCAGGACCTCTGGAAGAGCAGCCAGTGCTCTTAACCACTGAGCCATCTCTCAGCCCCCAAACAGTCCATTTCTAAGTGCTCTTTTCAGGACTGTTCAAATACAAGAAGTATGTATTGAGCCCCTGCAGAGTTTGTCTCCATCTGTTACTAGGACAGGTAGCGAGAGTCCTTAGAGTCCACACTCATGGATAGACGTAGATAAAGGAATGCAACTCAGTGTGGCAAGTAGGCTGCAAGAGGAACATTCTATGGTAGCGCTAACTTCCTGGGAACTCTGGGAGGAGCAGCACATAACAAATGGAACAAAGAAGGATTAGCGCAAGGCTGGTGGTGATCACTGCTATGCAGAGGAGACAGGAGAAATATTAGTGTCATGAAGGTCTTTGCTCATTGTAGCACATGTCAAAGACACATCCTGCCACGCAGAGAGACAGAAATCTGTGTGGATTAGAGATTAAGCTTCCCTGGGCTATGGAGCCGGGGAGATGACTCACTGGATAAAGTGCTGTGCTTGCTGTACAAGAATGAGAACCTGCCTCTCTGGGATGAAGCCTACTTGGTCATAATGGATAATTTTTCTGGGCAGGGAACCCCGATTACTCTTTGGGCTGACGAGGGAGGGGGACTTGATTGGGGGAGGGGGAGGGAAATGGGAAGCGGTGGAGGGGAAGAGACAGAAATCTTTAATAAATAAATAAAAAAAAAGAATGAGAACCTGTGTTAAAATACCTAGAACCCACATGAAGCAGGCTGTGGAAGTGTGCGCCTGTAAGCCCAGCACTCCTATGGTGAGACAGGAGGCAGAAACAGCAGAATTTCCGGAAGCTGGTTGACCGGTTGGCCCGGCAAATTCAGCTTGTACAACAAAGAGACTCTATCTCAAACAAGGTGGAAGGTGAGGACAGACAGGCGAGGTTGTCTTCTGACCTCCACAGATGCAGTGTGGTACAGGCATACTTATATTCATCTACAGGAACTGGATACGTGCCAGTGAACAGAGTGTTTCTGTTATCCTCTGTTCCGGAGCTCCATGGAAGAAGGTAGGGATCTCAGGATAGAGGGGTGAACGGGAGGGAGTTCTTATTCATAATTCAAGTTACCTTTCTAAAGTTTAGAAGACAGCTGGTGAAGAAAGGTGTGGAAAGGGGTTCAAACAATGTCCACTTTTAACTACATTAAATTAAAACCTGTGCCATATGAGCAGCCAGCCTCCAGTGAGCACTCTTTTATCATGTGGCCGTTTTGCACCTTGGAAATGAAGAAATGCCTGTGTGTAATGTCTTTGTCTTGACAGCAAACAAAATCACCATTATGCCCTTGACACAGTTGACACACAAGCCAAAAGGAAAAAAAGGCTTCCAAGAAAAACTTAGAGGAATCTGAAACTTGATCCTGACTAGGTCAACGTTTACTTTTTGATTTCTTTGTGACCATAATTAATACCTCTGTAAAACTGTTACATTTATGTGGAAAGTTTTAATTTTCAGTGCTTATAAAAACAATTCTTAAGCATTATATAATGGCACATGAAGGTGGACTGTGTCTAGGCATTATTTCCCTGTAGAGAGGAAATGTGGAGAAAAATATCGCTTCAAGGTTTTGAGGTAGGGATGTGCTCCGAACATTCGAGAAACAGGAATGAGCCACTATGGCCTGTGAATTTAACAAGTACTGGGAGACAAGACTGAAAAGGTTAATCCCCCACTTATTGCCTAGATGGGTGCTTTAAAAATATTTCACGGCAGTGTCTGGAGCTCCGGCATCTCTACACAGGCCCTTGAAGGTAGATTGTGACTGGCTTGACACTGCAGGTGCCATCTTTGCTTAGCTCCTGACTCTCGGGGAGCTGTTATCTTCTTAGAGCACAGTGTAGCAGGCTCTGGGGAAACAGAAGTGTCTAATGAGGAGAATACCGTAGTTACCTGACACAGAAACCAGCACACTGCTCAGCATGGACAGGACATCCCTGCTTCCCGGGGTCAACGAAGCTGGGTCCTCTGACTGTTGTAAAGATTTTAAGCATACTGCTGGGCATATTGTATACTCTATCCAAGTCCTCCCTTACACATGATCACCGATACTCAGAAAAGTGAATGAACGTGCTCTTTGATAAGAACGTAAATGTAAGCATAGGTCTATACAAATTTGAAATAGGTTCTTAACTAGAAGAAATTAGGAGGCGGGATTGAGCATGGGAGGCTCTAGGGCTCGACGACCTGTTGCAAACTCCGAAACGTTTGGCAGACACATAGCACTGGAAAGGAAAGTCGAGCATTTGACACACCTGTTTATGTGCTCGTGTAGACAAGAGCAGGCCTCAGGAGGGCAGCTGTCATCCGGTTGAGAAATGAAGGAGTTCCCAGTGTCTTAGTTTATGACTTTCAGTAGAGCTAACAAAGGTCTTGCTTTGTCCCCGAAGTTGTTCACATATTACAAAACCACCCTCCAGGACCCTGGCAATTGAGGTGCTATCCTCTTGGAGCAGAGTGGGTGGAGGTCAAAGGACAAATCTACTAGACTGTCCTCCTGCCTTCGCACTAGCAGCCTTGTTCCCTGGCCATCTTTCTGCCATCTGAGATGACTGAGTGCACATGCTGTGACATTTTCTCCCCTTACCGGACTGCACATTCTTTAGCTAATTCAAGTAGACACAAGTTCACATTTATTCCTTTGCCAGCTATGCCCAGAAACCCTTTTCTGTTTTAGGCTGGGTGTGATGCACATGCCTGTAATCCTAGCACTCAGGAAGCAGAGGCAGGAGGCTGACCACAGCTTCTAAGTCTACATGTAGAGTTCCAAGATAGCCCAGGCTACATAGTTTACATGTGTGTGTAGGTAAGGTCAACCCTCAGGTGAGCTGCGGCCATCCAGCTGACAGACGACAGACAGCTCTCAGGGTCTTAGTTTATGGTTTTCAGTGCACACAATAAAGGCCTTTCTCCGGCTCTAAAACTGTTCACATGTTATAAAACGACCCTCCAAGATCCTAAACAGTATTTCCTCAAAAACAGTAAACAAATAAAAACCAGAGTTAGTGATTGCCCTTCAGGGCTGCGGTGGTTTTGCTGGGTCTAAAGCACTTGGAGCAGGAAAGTCAGAGCCAGGGGTTTCTTTGTTCCTGTGACTTTGGTATACCTTCACCCAATGTGCCCTGCAAGAACCTGAGAGGACTTCCCATGCGGATCCACAGAAGATCGGGACAGCGCTGTCCTCAGTAATTTGTGTCCTCAGGAATCAATCTTTTGCCATGTTTTCTGCAGCATTTAGTTCAGGCGGTTCGCTGTCCAGTTTTACCAGCTTCCAGCCCTGTGTCGATGTGTGTGGGCTGAGTCATTCCGAGACCCATCAGTCTTGCCACCAGGCCTTCACTCACCTTTCGGCTCCAACCGAACCATTTCCTTTAAGTTGCCACATAAAATATGACCGCACTGTCCTGGTAAATTACTAGTTCAATGTTGTTTTTATTCCAAACATCTAATATTTTATAGATTTAAAAATCATTTTTATTTGATAACTCCCATTTATTGAATGAAGAGACCTGGTCAGTTGTCCTCATCAGCTTAGACCATGAAACCCAACATGGACAAGTTCAGCAGAACCGCCATATACGGGCTGCCCGTGCATGCTTCAGCATTGCCAGGACAGAAATTTCATTTTTCATTTATTAAATGCATAGTTTGGAAAACAGTGAGCACAGAAACTACTTGTAATCTGGGTAGTTCTTATTTAATCCCTGGGATTAAAATGCAGGCTAAATGATCAGAATAATACGGCTAATGACCACCAGAATTGCTTTAATAAAGCTCTACTGTATTTTATGTCGTAGAGACATTTCTGAGTGACCACTGAGAATGCACACTGCGTTCCATCTGTGCAAAAGAAGCTGCCATGTTATAGCCGGGGGTAGAGGGGAGTTTGCTCATAATTCATTTAGGCTGGTCAATACCGCAATCTGGGTGGCAAGATATTTTTACAGGAGAGAAGCTGAATTTTCTAAAAATGAAACAGATGATAGGGCAATATATATATATATATATATATATATATATTACTACCTTAAATTAATTAGAATATTATTTGTTTAAAATAGTTTCATAAAGTTACAGCTTCACAGGGGCTGAAGAATGGCTCGGTGATGAAGAGCACTTTCTGGTATTT
This sequence comes from Microtus obscurus, assembly GCA_963919715.1. NCBI lineage: Eukaryota > Metazoa > Chordata > Mammalia > Rodentia > Cricetidae > Microtus > Microtus obscurus. The sequence continues at coordinate 1,661,087 of CAWTZC010000892.1, read as the reverse complement.
CAGTCATAAGGTGTCTTACAACTGTCAGTAGCTCCAGTTCCAGGGACTCTGACTTCTGCAGGGACCAGACATGCATATGTGCACTGTCATACATGTAGGCAAAACAATCCATACACATAATTTTTAAAATATATACCTATTTTATGAAAAACGAGAAAAGATGGGCAAGTGAAAAGAAGAAAAAGATTCCTTCATAATCCATGGAAAAAGTACAGCCATCATCCCACTATTCTTGCTGTGCAGAGACACACAGCACATGATTTTCAACCTCTGCCAGCGAGGTCCTGCTGCTTGAGCCTGCTTCTTGCTATTCCATGAACACCACTCCTCCTCTTTGGCTGTGTCACTTCTCCAAAAATGTCAGTGTGGGAGGCTTGTGTGTCGGCAGTGACCCGACAGCCGTCCGTACAGAAACGCTGTGTTGCGGTGTTTGAGAACAGTGCACTGTGTGTCGGCAGTGACCTGACAGCCGTCCGTACAGAAACGTCATGTTGAATGTTTGAGAACAGTGCACTGTGTGACCTGACAGCCGACCACACGGAAATGTGGTGTTGCGGGTTTGAGAACAGTGCACTGTGTGACCTGACAGCCGACCACACGGAAAGGCTGTGTTGCGGTGTTTGAGAGCAGTACACTGTGTGTTGGCAGTGACCTGACAGCCGTCCGTATGGAAACGTCATGTTGAATGTTTGAGAACAGTGCACTGTTCATCTTGAGACCATATATATCAGGCATTTGTTTTCAGTTTTCTCATGGAAAGACTGCTACAAACATCTTTGACAGTTGGATCTTGTCAAGTTAGTCCCACCAGCCATGCAGGGTTCATGTCCACACACTGCAGTGGAAACACAACCACCCCACCCCACAGCCATGGCTGTCTTGCACTTCTGACTACTTATGAGCTCAAATGTACTGTGTTTGAATGTCTTTTTCTTACCATTTGTTTTACACAGTAAGTTTTTATTAAAATAAGCAAAAATGAAACTGTGTTGTACTGTGCTATTTTGTATTTCTTTGGAAGGAAAAGACAATATTCTGTGATAACCAATAACTGGAGGGAAGAAAAGAAAACGAACTGGATGAGACTCCTGGGCCCTGCAGGTGTATTTCCAGGACACTTGTCACCGTGGCACGTGTGGAGTCTTGTCTTTCAGGACACTTGTCACCGTGGCACGTGTGGAGTCTTGTCTTCCAGGACACTTGTCACCGTGGCACGTGTGGAGTCTTGTCTTTCAGGGCACTTGTCACCGTGTGGAGTCTTGTCTTTCAGGGCACTTGTCACCGTGTGGAGTCTTGTCTTTCAGGACACTTGTCACTGTGTGGAGTCTTGTCTTTCAGGGCACTTGTCACCGTGGCACGTGTGGAGTCTTGTCTTTCAGGGCACTTGTCACCGTGTGGAGTCTTGTCTTTCAGGGCACTTGTCACCGTGTGGAGTCTTGTCTTTCAGGACACTTGTCACCGTGGCACGTGTGGAGTCTTGTCTTTCAGGACACTTGTCACCGTGGCACGTGTGGAGTCTTGTCTTCCAGGACACTTGTCACCGTGGCACGTGTGGAGTCTTGTCTCTCAGGACACTTGTCACCGTGGCACGTGTGGAGTCTTGTCTTTCAGGACACTTGTCACCGTGGCACGTGTGGAGTCTTGTCTTCCAGGACACTTGTCACCGTGTGGAGTCTTGTCTTTCAGGGCACTTGTCACCGTGGCACGTGTGGAGTCTTGTCTTCCAGGACACTTGTCACCGTGGCACGTGTGGAGTCTTGTCTCTCAGGACACTTGTCACCGTGGCACGTGTGGAGTCTTGTCTTCCAGGACACTTGTCACCGTGGCACGTGTGGAGTCTTGTCTTTCAGGGCACTTGTCACCGTGGTATGTGTGGAGTCCTGTCTTTCTGACCTTTATTTCCGTTCTGCTACCATATGGGCCTCTACCGCCTTCTAGACAGGGCGGCATGCATGAGAGACAGAGGAGAAGGTGAGTACCTGATAATCTGACCTCAGTTCCATGAAGTCAGGCGCTTCTCCTTCATTTAGGACAACTGTATCTACCATCTCCTAGAGCACTTCAGGTGGATTCTCGTCACAGTGTCTAGCACTCTCCACTGAGCCAGGATTGTGGGTCTGAGGCGCCACCACCCTCTCAGTCAGGAGTGTGACACCAAAGAGTATCAGGCCTCGGACTAAAATGTTTTTTTCAAACATCTCTTGCTTTTGACTTTTAATTTCTCCAGTAACCCAGTTCCAGGTTTTATGATGTCAGTCACTCCATAACAACTGAATATGCACTGTGTGATCGATCTTTTTCTAAGTACAAGGTATAGGGGAAAGAATAGAGGGAAACAGAAAAAGTTTCCTGGAGCAACTGCAGAGGAAGACAGGCGAGAGAGACGATTAAAAAGCAGACAGCAAACTTAGAATTTGGGGTACTGTGAGGATGCTTTCGGTGGATAATGAAATTAGACTTGAGGAGACCCCAGCAAGGGGATTAGGTCCTTTATTATTTATTGTCCAGGAATGTGTCAAGGTGGGGAAGGCACTGGGGTCTGACTGGCTGGGGAGCAGGCAGGCAGCATGAGGACAGTTGGCAACAGTTGTGTTTCTATCTTGGTGATAAAGACTATGACCACAAGCAACTTGAAGAAAAAGGAAAAAAAAAAGACAGAAAAATAGATGTTAGACTGAAGACTAGCTGACAAGTTGGGGCTATCAATGGAAGGATAACGGAGGGAAATGGGAGATGAATATAATTTTAAAACAAACTGTTAAAAAATAAAACTGGCATCAGGATGCATGGTCTGTGCTTGAGCAAAGGAAGTGATCACGTGAATCACAAGTCCTACCTTGCCAGCTCCTCAATCTTCAACATCTTGCCTCTAGACCTATGAGAAAATAAATTTGTTGTTTAAGCCATCCAGTTTGTGACTTTTACTATAGCAGCCTGAGTTTGTTATATATGTATGTTCTATTTCATACATACTTTGTGCAGAAATAGGAGTGTCATACTTAGGGTTTCTATTGCTGTGAAGAGACACCATGAACAAGGCAACTTGTAAAAAAGAGAGCATCTAACTGGGGACTTGTGCGCAGTTCAGAGGGTCAGTCCATTACCAACCCAGCGGAGAACACAGTGGCAAGCATGTTGTTGGAAATAGCTGAGAGTACATGAGATCCACAAGCAGAGAGGAGAGAAAGGGTGGGCCTGGCAGGAGCTTTTGAAACCTCAAAGCCATCCCAGGGACACACTTCCTCCAACAAGGCCATGCCCTCAAATCCTTCTATTCCTATCAAATGGCTCCACTCCCTGGCGAAGAAGCATTCAAATAGATGAGCCTATGGGGGCCCTTCTTAGTCAAAGCACAACATTTCAGTCCCTGGCCTTCCTAGGCTTGTAGCTCTATCACAATGCAAAAGTGAATTCAGTCCAACTTCAAAAGCTGCCATAATCTATAACAGTCTCAACACTGTTTAAAAATCCAAAGTTCAATGGCTCCTCTATAAGAAAGCAGATCATATACTTCCAGAATAAAATGGTATAGAATAGACATTACAATTACTTCCAGCATACAATGGTATAGAATAGACATTACAATTACTTCCAGCATACAATGGTATAGAATAGCATTACAATTACTTCCAGAATACAACATTACAATTACTTCCAGCATACAATGGTATAGAATAGACATTACAATTACTTCCAGAATACAACATTACAATTACTTCCAGCATACAATGGTATAGAATAGACATCACAATTACTTCCAGAATACAATGGTATAGATAGACATTACAATTACTTCCAGAATACAACAGTATAGAATAGACATTACAATTACTTCCAGCATACAATGGTATGGAATAGACATTACAATTACTTCCAACATAAACTGGCACAGCACATACTAAATACTTCATTCTAAAATGGAGGAAAAGCAGCATAGTGAGGAAATTCTGGACCCATGTAAGACCTAAAGCCAGCAGGGCAAACTCCAAACTCTACATCTCCATGTCTGATGTCAAAGTGCTCTTCTGATTGATCCCCAACTCCTTTCAGCTTTGTTGACTGGAGCACACTTCTTTCTCTTGGGCTGGTTCCAAATGCAGTCTGCAGCTTTCTTTGGCGAGTATTCTACAATTTTGGCATCTCCAGCATCTTAGCATCTGCAACACAATCTAGGCTTTACCTTCAAGATTCAGAGGCCAAGGCCTCTCTGGATGCTTCATGCAGACATGCACCGGACACACACCTAGCTTCAGTGGCATTAGCTGGGGAGGGAGATTCCACCCCCACCTCTTGTCTTCTTTACTATAAAGCCAGACTCACATGGCCAAAGCTAAGCTGCCAAGCTGTGTTGCTTGCTGAGACTAGAACATGACCCCTTCTTTTGATTGCATTTGTATCAGCTTTCTGTTGGTGATGGTTTCCCCACTGCTTAAGCCTTTCTTTAATTCCTTGTCACAAGCTGGGAGCTTAGCTGGGTGGGGTCTTGCTCTGAGGTCACCGCCCCCTTTATTCCATTCATTATCAGGCTTTTCTCTCATGTGTTTATCTCCTTGAGCACTGGACTTAGCTCAATCACGCTTCCTGGTGTTGCTTTTCTCCTCAGACCATACATTTTGTATTTCTCTTTGTCTATTGCTTGCCTCTAGCAAGCAGAGCAGACCCGAGAAATTGCTGCTACCAAGCAAACCAGGCACAACGCTTTCATTCTGTTCTAGAATTACTTCCCAAGCTGTCTCAGGCTTTACGTGGATACAGTTGTCCACACGTTGGGCAGCCATTCTGTTGTGGGAGCTGCGGGCCTGCTTTTCGTCCCACCCGGCTCTCACATGGCTAGCTTTACACCCGAAATAACAACACACAAATTGTATTCATTTACACTGCTTGGCCCGTTTCTATTAATGTGTGTAGCACCCCAAGGTGCGCTTACCAGGAATATTCTAGCCTACGTCCATCCTGGGTCGGAGCTTCATGGCGTCTACCCCTGAGAGGAGAGCTATCGAGTCTGAGCTCACTTCCTCTTTCTCCCAGCATTCTGTTCTGTTTACTCCACCCACCTATGTTCTAACCTATGAGGGCCAAGCAGTTTCTTTATTTTTTAACCAATGACCTTCCTCCATCATATCTTGCTCCTTTTCATTATAGATTTGCATAAGAGTGATTACTAATAACTACAGAACTAAGTCAAAACTAGGTTGTCTTGAAATCTCTATGACAAGAATGATCAGTCTCTAGGTTACTTACTAGTATTCTTCCCCTCTGGAACCCCTTCAGCTGGGACTTCACAGTTGAAATCCCCCTTAGCACTGTTCTCTGTGCTCCTACTAGGATGGCTCACTTCCGTGTCCAGCTGCTTTTCTAGTCCAAAGTCTCCAAACCATCCATATTCCTCAACAAAAAACATGGTCAGGCCTGTCACAGTAATACCCCAGTCCCTGGTACCAACTATGTGTTAGACCAAGGCAAATGTAACTAGGGACTTCCTTACCGTTTCAGACTTTAGTTCATGGCAGGGAGCATAGTAGCATGCAGACAGGCATGGAGTAGTTTCATCTTGGTCTGGAAAAAGAAAGAGAGAGAGAAAGAGAGAGGGAGGGAGGAAGGAAGGGAGGGAGGGAGGGAGGGAGAGAGACTGGGGTTGGCATGGGCCTTTGAACTCAAAGCCTACCCACAGTGACACACTTCTTCCAACAAGGTCACACACTTCCTAATCCAGCTCAGATAGTGCCACTACCTAGTGACTAAGCAAATGTATGAGCCTATGGGGGCCATTCTCATTCAAACTATTATAAGGAGTCAAGCCTAACCAGCAGCAAGTGAAAAGACTTACCCAGCAGGGATGAGTGCTTCTCCAGTAGCCATACAGGTAGAGGCCAGTTCAAGACCTCCCTGGGTCTCTGTACACTATAGGACCCTCCCACTGTCCATGTGCAGAGTTGCCAGATGGTGGTGAGCATCTGGGTACTCAAGTGAGAATCTCATGTCTTACTCCACTTCTCTATGCAGGGGTGAACTGCTGACCAGCCCAGTTGGTATCTTTTGCAAAGGAGCAGGGGAAACACAACTGTACTCCCCAAGATGACAGTTGCTTGGCTTGGAGGACAGTCACTTGGAGGACAGACATTATAGACAGAAAAGCCTTTTTTGAACAGCTTCCTCCCATTTATAATTTGTATTCCAAATTTCAGGCAGATTTTCCCAGTATAATAAAACCCTCAATTTGTAGTGGTTTAACAAAGAGCCCTCCCCTCCTCCTGCCCCCCCTCCCCCACCTCAGAGGGGAAGGCTTCCCATGGAGAGTCAACAGTCTAGCACACCGCCTTCAGGCAGGACCAAGGGCCTCTGAGTGGTTGATTACCTTCTTACAGGAACACATTCCCAAAGTCAACCAGTTGCTTCCTCCTTGTCTCTTTAGCCACAATGAGGGCATGGGCTTGATCTACCTCCTGGGAGCTGGGAAACACAGCGCTTAGTTTTTCCAAATCCTATCTTTGCAAAAACTCTGTTCTCCTTTGACTTTGCTCATGGACAGTGGCTACTGTCTAAAGAAACAAGAAATTTGGACAGAAGACCAACTAAGGAGTCCATGGAGGGGCTTTGGCTGCACTTTTTCAAAGGGGTGTGTAGCACTACGTGAGGTGTGGCTACCTTCAGCTACACACATTGTATTAAGACTAATTTATCCTCACTGTTACAAAGCATTCCATTTCACTTCTCATGCATAACCTGGATGTTTGCTTTTTACTTTGTGTAGAGATGACACAGATCTTCGCAAATGACAAACGCAAGCGGTAGGTAATGTATGTCTCATTTGAGACTGTGGTCAACCCATTGTCCTTTGATAGGCTACTAATTGCTAGCATTTAAAATGTGCTATCCGAAGTCACTAATATAACGCTAAGGCAAGAGCGATTTAGCTTTTTGCAATCAGTGAGTGGCAGGATTCTTGAGCTGAAGTTGAGAGACTATTGACAGTACCTGTTGTTTCAGCTGCATTCCAGTTTACTTTAAAGGGCATGACACCTATTCACAAAGACTTTACAGAACAGCAAGAATATCAAGTACAAGCTTGAAAGAATCCTAAGCTCACTCCATTCATGTGAAACGGCTCTTACGTGGAGTTTGACTTGTGAAAGCTGCAGGGACAGGGAGCACAGAGAAAGCAAAGGGGAGGAAAAGTAGCCAACATCTGACAACACAGTTACTCTTGTAATGGAAAATTCACTTATGGATACTTGGGAGTAAAATGTATTATAAAAATAAAAAAAATTCAGCTTCTAAATATTAGTTTACCTCATAAGCAGACGTTGTCATTGAGAACTTTAAATATAATCCAAGAAGTTGGATTCTAAGTTTGTAGTTCCCTTTGAGGCAGACACCAGTACTTTGACATAATGCATTTGCAAAGACCATTGTGGTCAACTGGTATAGAATCATTTAAGGGATTGTTCTTTTCAAGCTTTTTGCCACGCCTACAATAACTTAACACAAATAAGCAGACTCACTTATTATTCTCTTTTCTATCTCCAAGGATAAGTAAACACATTTTTAATCCTCTTTAACAAAAATGTTCTGATTCAGAGCATATCTGTGTATTCTGACAAAGACTTAATTTTATATTTTGGTAAAAAGTATTTTCCTTGTAAGATCAAAGGTTAACAAGAGTCACTGCCTGTACGTGAGCAGAACTTTAAACAACTGCACCACAATATGTATCTTTAGACACTGATACTACTTTAGATTATAAAGGAGAAATGAGAATGTTTTCATTTCTCCAGGAGGGTCTTTCAGACTTTAGAAAGCATATGTAGTCCAATGCCAATTGGGATTTTGAGATGTTACTGTGATTATAATACACATTAAGAATAATATGCAAACAGTGGAAACAGAAAACACACATTATCAAGATGAAGGAAGGCATTTCTACAACTGTACCAGAGCTGACCTAACATTTCACAAGGCTGGCTCACAGACCTAGAAGACTTCTGTAATAACAGTAAAGGTATACATCATTCTTACAGCTAACTCCACTTACTAAAGAAACTCACCAGTTGAACTTGGCACAAAGAGTTTAATGATCATAAAGTGCATCAGTTGGCTAAATACATTATAAATGAAATCAGCCATCATATAGCATAACATCTTCACACACAGAAATACAGATGGAACACCAGGAGTCAAGCTACTTGGGGAGCTTGCAGTATATATGGTTATTTATTTTGTTTTCTTTTTCTGTAACTCACTTGCCTCAAAACTGTAATCTATTTTGAAAGGAATATGTCTTTAGTACAAAGAGGTAGTGTTCCGAATGAGGCAAACTCCACTGGACCAATGGGTAGAGAATTGAGTTGGATTATGCAGAATATATCCAAGTATAAGATATTAATAAATCAGGACACTTATAGTAAGTATCTTGACATTAATTAATCATCATTTAAATCAAGGTTATTTTATCATTTTGCTTATCTAATTACAGATCTTCAAGACACATTATCTTTGGCTTTAGAAAGTCATCTTTTTTTTTTAAAAATAGTATTAACATTTCAAGTAAGCAATTTTTATTTAGAGATGATAGACAAGGCAACATTTCAAACTGATTCATCTTTATCTTCCCTATGGTGTCCACTGATTTAAACCTATATCATGTCCGAGATAGAAACATTACCCAGATTCTAACATGCAATTAGTTTTCACCTAATATAACTGGTGATTTAAGACAAGTACACATAAGACACACACACACACACACACACACACACACAGTAGAGCTTGGAGCAATATACAGGCAAGACACTGTAACAATTTATGTGAAGTATTTAAGAATATGGGCCCTGATAACAATTCTAAATAGTTTTTTTTCAGTGTAGTAAATACAATGTTGGAAAAGACAGTTAAAAGCAGCCATGAATATAGTTCTTATTCCAATAACTTAAAAAAGGAAACTTTATGTAAACTTTGTACACGTGCACTCCTGCTCTCTTCTGTTCCAGTCTTCTTCAGAGACCTGCTGATATAGAGATCCCTGTCACCAGTGTTAGTCATCTTCAACACTGTACGCCAACTGTGCGACCTCTATGTCTGCGATCGCACTTCTGGTTTCTCTAGGGTTGAAGTGTGGCTTATTATTAGCTCTGTAAAAGAAGAGGATCACGTCAGTGAAGTGCACAAGGGCAGACACATGCGTTCACTTTATTGCTATCTTCTCACAGAAAGGCTACTTACACATTTAATGTGAAGTCTTTACATATTTAACCAGAAATTACTTGTGTGTCTATGTGTACATGTACATGTATATGCAAGTTTATCTTGATCACAGGTGAACTTTAGGTGTCATTCCTTACATGCTATTCACTTAAAAGTTACATTCATTCATAGAGAGTGTGTGCATACGCGCGTGTGTGCGTGCGTGCGTACGTGTATGCCCCTGTATGTGTGAAGTCAGAGGAAAACTTAAGGGAGTTGGTTCTCTCCTTCCACTGAGGTGGGACTAAGGAACTGGATGCCAGTTGTCGGGCTTGGCAGCAAACACTTTTACTCAATAAGCCACCTCACTGGCCTCTACCTGATTTCCCAAGAAAAGTCTCACAGTGGCCTGCAATTTGCCAATTTGGAAAGACTGGAGAGCCAGCCAACTCACTTCTTAGAAAGAAACTAGGTTACTTTAACATCTTTCTTTCTTTTCTTTTTTTCTACATGAGCAGATTCATGATCTAGTAACACAAAGTTCATGAAGAATACTCTTTGGATCGAAATGTGCAGGCTGTAGAAAACTAAACATTATTGTGCTGGATAGTTTTATGTCCACTTAACACAAACTAAAGGCATCTGAGAGGAGAAACCTCAATTAAGAAAATGTCTCCATAAGATTGGGCTATAGGAAAGCCTGTGGGGCATTTTCTCAGTTGATGATCATAGTGAAGTGCCCAGTCCACTGAGGGTAGTGTCCTCCTCTGGGCAATCCTGGGTTCTGTAAGAAAGCAGGCTGAGCAAACCAGAGGAAGCAAGCCAAGAAGCAGCTCCTCTCCCTGGCCTCTGCATCAGCTCTTGCCTCCAGGTTCCTACCGTGTTTGAGTCTTGACTCCCTTCAATGACGAACAGGCAAATCAAATAAACTCTTTCCTCCCCAAGTAGCTTTTGGTCTTGGTGTTTCACCATAGCCACAGGAACCTTAAGACAATTATATACCTAGAGTCTTCATCCAAGACATCCCGATTGACTTGAAGTACAGAGGATTCCAGCCTTAGGATCTGCCGACCTTCTGCTCCTGACACATACAGTGATGCTTCAGGTTCTAAGGACAATGTTCTAGAAGTACATTACAACACAAAGTTACTTCTTCTGAATAAAACAGGTGTGCCTTCGCTGTTATGAAAACACGCAGCATTCTTAGTCTGCACAGTCAAGCGGCTAGTAAATTGCTGAATGAGGACTCAAGAGTGAACTCAGCAGCTGTCTTTCCCACCACATGCATTAGTATATACCAGTGGGGAGGAAACCCCAGCTTTCGCAGTTAGAAGTTAGTACATCATGTTACATCGATAACATGAAAGCACTTCACTTTCTCAACAGTCAGAGTTCTATCTCCTGAGGGTTCTCATCCTGAAATGTTCAGCCTCCTACATCCAATCGGTTTACAAGAAAGTAGGCCAAGAGCCCAGGGCATGGAGAATCAGAAATTTCTTAAGTCACATTCAGATCTAAAGGCCACTGGGCCTAGAATGTGAGGAGTCAGCTTGCGGGACTGGAGGGAATGTACCATGACCCACCTCATTCTGCTCTCTAAAGTGTCTATGTGAAGTTGCTTCTCCCCGAGCAGTTTCTTCAGGGACTCCACCTCCTTTTGCTTTTCCAGTAGTTCTCTCTGTAAATGGTAGTTTGTCTCTTCTAAAGTCTCACAGAATGCCTTTATAAAGAACATGCAGGCAAAGAAAACTTATGTACCGAAGCAGTACCCCTTTATAAACACAGATATTAAAGAAACACATATACATTCTCCGTCATGCTTGTCTTTCTAGATCACTGCTATTCTATAATTCCCATGCACAGGGTACTTGTAAATTCTCTTCCTTGAGAATAATCACAGTAGGGAGCACTGAAAGTGGATGTATAATTACAGATAAAGTAATAGAATATCATGTAAGAAAATGAAGAATAGTATTACATGGCTTTATTTTTCAAATCATAAAAGCTGTTGATTTCTATAAAAAATACAAAACTTTTTTTCCCAAGTATAATCTGAATAAACTATAGTCATTTATTAAAAACAATAGAAACGGTTATTATATCTGATAAACTAAAGGAATTATCAGTCAAATTAGTCTTTCAGACAAGTTCTAAGAAGACTCCAATAACAAAAGCTATTAACAGTACTCAAGTAGCTCTGAAGAACAGAGAAAGGAATGATTCCTGACCTTAGGAAACCGAAATAATCCTAACACCAGATTCAACAATAGATAGAAAGAATAACAATACACGCAGGAATTTGATACAAAATCATTATCACCTAAATTCTGCAATTAAAAATGAAATTTTCAGTCGGGTGGTGGTGATGCACGTCTTTAATCCCAGTACTCAGGACACAGAGGCAAGTGGATCTTTGTGAGTTCAAGACCTGCCTGAGCTACAGAGCGAGTTCCAGAAGAGGTTACAAAGCTACACAGAGAAACCCTGCCTTGAATGCTGCCCTCCACCCCACCATGAAATTTTCTCTCGCAAATAATTATCATTTGAAAATCTATGAATATAATTCATGTTGATTAAAGACCGCTCACAAAGTTATCCTTACATATGTAATAAAACCGTCAACAGGATACAGATACGTACACCCTACAGTCTAGCAAACTAGGAATAACTTCCTAACCCACGAAGAGACAGTAACAAGTGAACAAACTACAGCTACTAACAGCTTACAGAAAACATTTCATGATGTCACAGTTTCTTCAAGGTTAGGAAGAAGTGTAAAGTATGCCTGCTATGATGGTTTCACTTTATCTCTAAGGATATATTAGCAAGCACAATAATACAGAAAAATGCCATGCACAACATTAAAGACCAGTAGGGAAAAACTGGCTATCAGTATTGTAAGGATACAATAAGATATGCAGACAACTCAAAAGGATCTACAAAAATACAGTAGGGATGTGACATAAACATACAAAATCCAACAATTCAATAACAAAACTTTAGATTATAAAACAGCAACTACTAACAGAATTATTGAAATTAATGATGTCTTGGAAGTTAAAGGAGAAAAGTAATAAAACCTTTATTGAAGAATATTCCCAAGTAAAATGCAATAGGATTTTCAAGGAATTCACGAGCTGATTATCAAATTCACATGGAAGAATAAATAGCCAACTTTGAAAACAAACATGGGCGAGAACCTTTGCTCTTCGGACTCTAAGCTTCTAAAGCTACTATAATTGCCTGTACAGAACTGGCAGGAGGAGATAGCTAACTGAAGCTGGACTGACTGGCTTCGAACAGGCCAGATGAATGACTCATGAGACAGGAAGACTTGACTAGTGATGGAGGTGAACACTTTATATGCGGTATTGGGATGAGTGCTCACCCATACAGAAAAGCAAGTTTTACTATCAGAACATAATTTAAAGATTACTGCGTACTGGAGGGTAGTTAAATAAAAAGCACAGGATATATGATGAAGTATGGTAATGGGCCAACTGTATCAGAGCCCTATCTAGGCATTAACAGAGAACAGCCAGCTGGACACCAAGAAAATCAGCCTAGAATCAAAAGGCTAATACTCTAGGTGAATGAGGACAGGAGTGCTGGGAAAACACACGGCCGATGTGTCAACTGACAGACACTCCACCCTACATCTCCACAAGGGAGCGCTATCTTAGGAAAGGTGTCCCTAGAGACTATGCTTGCAGAATAATCACTAGAAAAGTGTGCTGAGGGAACTAGTCTCCTATTAATGAGACCTCAAAACGCTTTGTGCTCTTAGGAAGCAGCCTAACTGCCTTGGATGATGGATGTGAGGCATGCAATCTTCTGTGACTGCAAATGCTCATTTCCAAACGCAGTCTTAAGACCCTACATTCATTTCACAGAAAAATTCTAGGAGCTACAGTCTACATTGCCTTGTTGAATGCACAGGCTTAATATAGCTTTGGTGATTTATTCCATTAGGTTTTCCAACCAAATTGGTAATGAATTCATCAGTTCTTCTTGCCAAAGAACTAGCTAGTCCCTATGCGATAGTTTTAGAGTTTCAAAAATCTCAACTCAAATCAACACCATTCTTTCTCAACTTAGTCAGGGCATATTTATTTATTTATTTATTAAAGATTTCTGCCTCCTTCCCGTCACCGCCTCCCATTTCCCTCCCCCTCTCCCCCCAATCAAGTCCCCCTCCCTCATAAGCCCGAAGAGCAATCAGGGTTCCCTGCCCTGTGGGAAGTCCAAGGACCACCCACCTCCATCCAGGTCTAGTAAGGTGAGCATCCAAACTGCTTAGGCTCCCACAAAGCCAGTACGTGCAGTAGGTGCAAAAAAGTCAGGGCATATTTTGAATTAAAATATTTAAAAGACATTTTTGTAAAAAGGAAAAATGTAAAAATTAAAAATGTTTAAGAACTGTTTTGGGAGAAGGCAGAATACTCTATCTGAAAGGAACAGAAATCATGAGCTCTCTTCATGAACAGAAAAAGTAGTAATGCCAACTGTTTTGTGTCTACCTAAAATGAAACAAACTTTTCTAACACATTGTAGGTCAAAATAACAAAAGGAGCTAAGATCCATTGACTCCACATGCTGCAGAGACTAATATCACAGTTATTAAGTGTGGAGACCAATAACAATCTAGAGAGCAGAAACCAGATCAAGGCTGCATCTAGTATTTAATAAAACAATAGGAAACAGACAGACAAAACCCAAAAAACCCCAAGCACTCTCGGGAAAAACAACAGTTAATAGAAACTATCTCTAAATGACCTCAAATAATGGTATACAAAATAAATGACTTTTGAAGCAGCTTGTGCATTAGATGCACTGAAGCCAGAAAAAAATTAAAGGTGTATTTACTCTCACTAAATAGTGCATCTTAGTAAGAAAGAGTGACAAATAGAAGCAAATTAAAATTTTGGAATTAAAAAAATGCAAGGACTAAAATTAAAAAAAAATCAGTAAGAAATACTCAATGGCAGACCTGACAAGATAGAACTGTAGATCCCCGAATTCAAAAACAAATCAACAGAAATAATCCAATCTTGAAAACAAAGAAAAAAATGACTTGAGTAAAAATAATTGAGAAAAATCAACAACACTTCAGAGTTATGCAACAAAATGAAAATTACAGGGAGACACAGGGAGAAGGGAGTATGGGATTGAAAACAACTTCTTAGGAAACCTCCACAGCTGAGGTAAAGCAGTAGCCTCCAGGCCCGGGAAGCTCAGTGAAGGGCAGAGATGAACAAAGGCCTCCTGGGATTCATCACAATCAGGTTATTAAAGTCAGAGACGGGCAAAGTATCCATCACATAATATGATAAAGGCTAAGTTTTCATTTAGATCACAGAGAAGGTAAGGGGATGAAATGACCCATCCAAGGGGCTGGAAGAAAAGCAACCTGGGGGAAAAGGAAGTGTCTACTGTTAAATGTTTGTGAGGGAATGGAGAAACAGAAGCTCTCTCAACTACCAGTGGAAACTACTCAGGTGAAATAGTCCATTTGTTCAGAAAGGTTTCTTTAAAGTTAGATGTTAGGATGCAACAAGAAAACAATTCCTTTCCCAGCAAACCACTGAAGAGAAAGGAGAGCGTGCATGTATCAGTGTGTAGAAGTTGTCCATAGTGTGACTTGGTATAAAACTGCATACACTAAGTATCATTCAGCTGGTGATGGGGGAAATGTAAGTTGGTGCACACATTATAAAAGGATAGAAGCATAAAAACTCATGATAGAAGCTATAAAATGGAATACGCTGTAAACATGTTAAGTGAAGGTAGAAAAGATTAAAGTATGTAAACTCTATCATGCACATCATATATACAAATGATTATGTATACTGCATGTGCATTACAGATACAGACATGCCCACATTATTGCATGAACCTATATATATTAAACAAACAGAAATGGCAAATTTGTAGGGAATGGAAACAGATTACAGATTGTCTTGGGCTGAGGTGCAGACTGAAATGTTTGAGGTGATGTGAATCCTCTAAAACTGGATTTTGGCGATGGTGCCACAGCTGTATGAATACTAAAAACTACTAAGCTGGATATTTGACAACAAAATGACAAAACAACAAATGAGCAAAGCTTTTGAAACTTTCCTTAAATAAGCTGTTTAAACAGCTACAGCGTTTACTCCAACACAAAGAAGTGCTACAGTTTAGCTGAACAAAACTGCAAGCCTACCATTTAAATGCCATTAAACGTTTGGGGGTAAACTTGCATAAAATTCCAGCTAATCTATTATAGCCAAATCTGTTTTGTGAATCTAGCCTATTGCTTCAAGAAATGGGCCACTTTAATGTGTCAATTATTGCAATTTGAGTACCATCAAACATGAGCTGAATTGCTAACAAGACAACCCTGTCTACTGCAGAAGAGCTCCAGGGGAGTCTAGCAGCAGGTTCCTCACCTGGGGCCTTAGGAAAGAAATGACCATCATAAAATCACATGCCAATTCAAGCAAATTCCTGTAGCATTTCATTAATCTTTTTGTAGTAAAAATATAGCAGAAAGGATTTCAGATTTTTATTACTACATGCCACGTACAAAGTTTTATCTTTTCATTAAACCAGGACCACATATTTCCATGAAAGTAACCTTTGACTAAACATTAAAAGCTGTCTGTATAGACACCACTGTAGTTTGAAATGACAGTGTAGTAACTGTACTGTATTATCTATTCCTATTTCACGTGACATGTAACACAGCACTTACCCTGCTTTCTTCTAGGCTATCAAATGGACCTGGCGGATCATCCAGACAAAGAAATTCTCTCACTGCAAGGCTTTTCAAAGGTAAAAAAATTAGCTGGCACACAAATAAGTTTACAAAAGACAGCAGAAAGCAAAAGTTACATTGAAGCTATACAGTGTGTGAGGCAGACAATTTGTAGACAATATATAAAAAAGCGATTCATGTATGTGTCTTCACCTAAGTAGCCACATGCAAATATCAAACTATGAAAGATACAAAGGCATTATGCTAGTCATAGGACCTACAAATGTAAATAAGAATCACAAGTTTTCTGTTACACAATACACACAATTCAGAGTAACGCAGAGGGCAGCAGCCTGGGCAGCCACCCTCACTCTGCCTTTCCGCAGCATCAGCACGGCCCTGAGCCCGTCACCTTGCTATGAAGAAAAGCAGCTTTTACTTACACTCTCCTCCAGAGTGCTTCCAAAGTCTGAAAAGCCTTTACTCTGAAACACTGTAAAGACTGCCCTTGCTATGTTTATTATTTATATACATATTTCCCCCAGATATTAAGAGGAAAAATCCTTAATTACTAAATGTTTTATATAATGAAGTATATTACTTTCTATCAGCAGTGGTTTAAAAAGGTGGATCAACTCTCTCACAATAAAATGCCCTCCTCTTTCTAACAGCAATGCTGGGCCTGAGAGCTAACTTGGCATATACATGCAGCTTACAGTTTTTTTTTTTTTTTTTTTTTTTTTTTGTAAATGAAAGGAACAT
This sequence comes from Microtus obscurus, assembly GCA_963919715.1. Taxonomy (NCBI): domain Eukaryota; kingdom Metazoa; phylum Chordata; class Mammalia; order Rodentia; family Cricetidae; genus Microtus; species Microtus obscurus. The sequence continues at coordinate 1,644,406 of CAWTZC010000892.1, read as the reverse complement.
GACTAACTGCCACCCTAAATAAAGGAGATGCCACCCTGCACTGAAGAGAATGGGACTTGGGGTCGCTTTAGTCCCAAGACGTTTCCAATGACAAAGCCGTGTCACTATAATCATGAAGAGGTAAGTTGAGTATTAAGTGAGAGCTCTCCAAAAAGAAAAATAGGAATATAAAAAAGCAGTGTTAATAACATGAAGTCCGAAAACAGAGAGAAGGAGCCGATGGCAAGCAAATTCTAGACTGTTAAAGCTGTATAATACCGGAAGAAGGACACATGTCCAGGGAGGCTGAGAAAAGACAAATGTCCATGAGCACAGAAGATGGACAGTGATGTAGAACCACCTGCTACGTTTTTGTCCCTTTCAAGCTTCAGGCAACCACAAGTGATGTTCTACGTGTGTGTATGTCTGTGTGTTTACAGAAACCACCCAGTGGGGAACCAGTTGTTTCCTTTATTTGTCTGCCCCAGGCTTCTACTTCAGAGTCTTCATTCATTCTTGGACCATTCACGGTAACTGGACAGCAAGCATTAAGGATCCTACTCCGTCTCCCGAATGCTTCCGAGCAGCACCAATGCGCTGACACTGACTGCACCACACCGCTTCAAATGCACAGCAGCTCTGCTGGGCAGGACACCTCCTATCTCAGGAAGGGTGTCAAAGTCTAGGCGGAAAAATGACCTTTACAGTGTCACCAAGTACAAGTGGTAGAGGTGGACCTTAAATCTGTGTCCCTTTCTACCTGAAAATTATTTTGTCTTATGTTTTGGTTAAGCCAAATACTTCTTTGGAGGACACTTCTCTCTGAACACACTCAATCTGCATGTATGACTATCAAGTTCTGGCGCTTAGAATACTGCCCCTGGTTTAAGAGCAGAGTAGGGCAGGACTGCCAGCCTCTGGTGGAGCAGTTACAGCTTAGAATACTGCCCCTGGTTTAAGAGCACAGAGTAGGGCAGGACTGCCGGCCTCTGGTGGAGGAGTTTCTATGAAACACCTGCAGTCAGATACAAGTGAGCTGCAGGAACAGTAGCTCATGGGTTTAACAGGACACTCGGATGAAAGAGAGACAAGAAAATCTGAAAACCAGGAACCGAAAAGCAAGGGAAGACTTGACCCCTGCCCCATGGCAGACCATCTGTTAGCATGGTGGGGAAATCAGTTTAAAACTCAAGAGAAAGCGTTTGCTACGTGCAGTTCAGCCCCGTCTTTACATCCAGGAAAATCTGTGCTCTAACTGGAATCTTTCTTTTATTCTCTTAAACAAGTGTTCTCTAAGAGTCCAATTGTACCTTTAATCTATGCTCCTAATAAACTACCCCATTATTAAACTTTCATCTGATATTTACTATTTCTTGTTGCTTATTTCCTTTCATAGATAATTTATTTCCTTAGACTTTGCCAGTTTTTGAAAGATTAGTAGTTTGGTAGCTAAATAGGCTTTTTTTTTTTTTTTTACAATTCACTTTGCATTCTAAAAGAAAAAAACCATAAAACTAAGGCCTAAACTCATTAAAAGGTCAAATAAGAATCAATTAAAGAGCCTAGTGCAGTGGCACACGCCTGTGTTCGGGAGGCTGTGTCAGGAGGATTATAAGCTACAGGCCAGTCTGGCTTATAAAGCAGGACTTTGCCTCTTAAAAAAAATTAAATGAAAGTATATTAAAATAGAAATACCAAATTTGACACAGAAGCCATTACATAAAGGTTTTAAGAGGTGACACATCTAACTAATTATTCTTTATCAATAAAAATTCAGGAGTCAGATATTGAGGTAAGAACCCGAACGATCAGAGAAGCTGCAGAGAGGCCACCAGTGACCTCCCTTCTTCTGTTCCCTCCTCCAAAGGGGCTGAGATCCTCACCAAGCCCTGCCTTACTACTTCCTCAGTCCTCCAAAACCTCTGTGGTTAAATTTGGTCAGCTAGTGGTTCCACTCTCTCATTCAAAACAAACTTTATTGTTAGAACACAATCAAAGTATCATACAGCAATGAGGGATTTCAGATGAAAAGACACACACCAAGCTATTGAATACACCCTTAAAGGTGAAGACCGAGGGAGGAATCAAGGCGGGAGAGACAATCACAGCGGAGAACAGTGGGAGGTTGTGAGGCTTCTCAAGCAGTGGGAAAGGGTGGTAAGGGGGCTTAGATTGTGACTACTTTCCCTGGATACTTGTAGCCCACTAGAGCCTCTACTCTAGGTGGTCCTCCGTGACCTGCACTAGTGTGACTCTTCCTCCACTACCGCAGCAGCCTACATCCTGACCTGGAGCTGTGTCTCAGCCCACCTGCCTCCACTCACGCATGCTGTCGCCCTGGCTCAGCATGCTCACCCTGACCTGCCTCCTGGGCTTCACGGTTCAGCTGGTCTAGCACTATCCATAGAAGCTTCTCATTACCCACCTCTCCCTCCTCTGACAGGTCTGCTGTTAGGGTCTTGAAAGCTTCTTTCCACAGGTCTTCTTACGGTTTAACTGGTAGATTTAAGAGTTTAAAAGGAGAAGACACTGGAAAGAGGATGTGGCGTACTCGCGAGAACAGTGAGACACTGTTATGGTGCATAATGGTGAGCCAGTGTGGGAGACGGCAGGAAACAGCCGCGTGTAAACTCTTGAGACTGTGCAAATAACTGTACTTCGCTCTGGCAAACCAAATACCATGCTGTTCCCAACATATGACCCTAGGCTTTACTGCTGCAGTTTGATTAGAAAGTTCTGGCAAACCCTTCTTCACTCTCTCCAGCATGGTACAAATACCATTAATTCTTTAGCGACTAGCCCAAATGTCATCCTGTCATAGGCTCTGACATTCCCTCAGCTAAAAGATATACTTCTTTCCACTCTCACTTCTGGGGGCACGTGTTCTCACTTAGATTTAATACAGGACCGACATCTACTTCATCTTAGTGAAGCCGTACTTTCACACAATATGCTCTAAATAAAAATTTCTTAAATGGGTAAAAATTCTAATACATCCCACTATCATGGAAATAGTGTTTTGTAACTAGACCTGGAAACAATATTCTGAGCACTTTAAAGTAGGAGTTTTAATTTCCTTTCCGGTTTCCTCCGCTTTCGCCTGTCGCAGCTGGAGCAGTTCTAAAGCACTGAGTGCTGCCAGCTGTGCAGTGACAACAGCTGCGTGGTAAGGCGTTCTGGCCACTGGAGAGTTCAGTGCACATGCTCACCTGAACGGATAGGCAATTATTAATATATAATAATAAAGATACACTTATGCTTAGCCTTTTGATATTTCGCTGTGTACGGGAGCTTGCCCGTGTGTCTGTCTACACTACATGCACACCGTGCTCTTGGAGAAGAGTTGGGAGATCCTCTGGGAGCTGCAGTTACACATGGTTATTAGCTGCCCTGTAGGCACTGGAATGTGGAACTCTTCCAAAGGAACAACAGTCAGCCCCGTTAACCCCTGAGCCAATGCTCCAGCATCCCAGACAGACAGACAGACAGACAAACAGTGTAGGCCTTTGTGTAGGCCAGGCTTGTCTGGAAACTGAGATGCTCCTGCCTCATTCCCTGTGTGCTTGAGTATATGGTACACCACCGTACATTTCTTTGTAAATGTATACATTTTGTCGGAAATTTTTGTTCTCTTTTCAGCATAGCAAAAGGGAAAGATTCTTCTCTCCTACACTTTCCAGTACAAGGAAGACTGTGAACAGCGAATTTTTCTTCCCTCTGCTATGCGACTTGACACGGAAGAGACCGTGGAGTCCTGCACATGGAGCACAACAGGAACACTGCCTCTGATGGCAGAATTGCTGCAAGGAAGTCAGCCTCGGACAGGCTGAGAAGCAGGCACAATGTTTATAGAGGAACCAGTCCTGGAAGGTGGAGAGAGGGTGCAAACACAGAGCAGGCAGCTACTGCGTCAGTTTTAAGAAGCTGACCTTGAATTTCAAAATAGATCTTTGGCAGCCTTAGGCTTACTACACATCTTTGAATTCTTCCTTTTTGATTCATACATTTTTTTCTGACCCCCAAACTCAACCCTACCTTTCAAACATACAGATCCTACTTCCAGTGCTGCCCCTCCCCCTCCCAGTGCTGCCCCTCCCCCCTTCCAGTGCTGCTCCTCCTTCCCTTCCAGTGCTGCTCCTCCTTCCCTTCCAGTGCTGCTCCTCCTTCCCTTCCAGTGCTGCCCCTCCCCCTTCCAGTGCTGCTCCTCCTTCCCTTCCAGTGCTGCTCCTCCTTCCCTTCCAGTGCTGCCCCTCCCCCTTCCAGTGCTGCTCCTCCTTCCCTTCCAGTGCTGCTCCCTCCCCTTCCAGTGCTGCCCCTCCCTTCCAGTGCTGCCCCTCCCCCTTCCAGTGCTGCTCCTTCCCTTCCAGTGCTGCTCCTCCTTCCCTTCCAGTGCTGCCCCTCCCCCTTCCAGTGCTGCTCCCTCCCTTCCAGTGCTGCTCCTCCTTCCCTTCCAGTGCTGCCCCTCCCCCTTCCAGTGCTGCTCCTCCCTTCCAATGCCTCTACTTTAAAAATCTTCTTCAGACAGAGCTGTAATTTACAAACTTCCTTCTTTTACTCAAACAGAAGCCCGATTTCTCTACAGACATGAGACCGAGGAGTTATGGGGTTAACCCTTATGACAGATAAATAATCCTTCTTTTCGCCTTCTTATGCGTAACAATTAAAGAAACCTCTTTCACTGTAAGCTACATGTTACATAATACCCCAAAAATTAATGTGTACTTTGTCATAAAACAAAAGTATTTCATTTTCAATCAATATAACTTCTTAACTGGATTCCGTGAATCCTGATGATGTAAAACAAAAGCAGTGATAGGCCTAGATGAATAAATGTTGAAGTACACTAGATACTTGGTAAATTTTAATAAATGTTGAAGTACACTAGATACTTGGTAAATTTTAATAAATGTTGAAGTACACTAGATACTCTGTAAATTTTAATAAATGTTGAAGTACACTAGATACTCTGTAAATTTTAATAAATGTTGAAGTACACTAGATACTTGGTAAATTTTAATAAATGTTGAAGTACACTAGATACTCTGTAAATTTTAATCCTCTAAGATGCCAAGAAAACGAATACTTTCACCATCTTACTTGGCTAAGAAACTTTAATTTTCCTGAAATGCACATTTGTAAATTAAGAAAAGCAACTACCAATGATCAGAGATGTGCTGTCTCAGTAATCTTTCAAAAAATGTTTAGAGATTTATTTTGTGCATTTAAGTGATTAGTGTGCATGTAAGCAAGTAAGCTATGAGCCTGCTGCCCATCGAGGACAGAAGAGGGACTTGTGCCATCTTAATAGATGGCTGGAAACTGACCGCAGGCCTCTGTGCAAGAGGAACTAATGATCTTCTCTCTCTCTCTCTCTGAGACAGGCTCGCTCTACATAGCCCTGCCTGGCCTGGAACTCACAGAGATCTGCCTGCCTCAAGAGCTGGGTTTAAAGGCATGCTCTATCCCATCTAGTTTACATCTATTCTTTTCATTTGCAGTTCTAAGGTTTAAAGTCCCGTGTATACAAGGCATATGTTCTTTACTGACCTACATCTTTTTCTTTTTCCTGTTAAGTAGATTTGATCTACTTTATTTCATCTATTTTATTTTTTGATATGACCTTTGCACGCATCCCAGGCTGGCCTCAAACTCACAGTCATCTGGCCTTTACCTCCCAAGAGCTGGTACCCCAGGCTTCTGTACCACATTTGGCTGCAATGCCTAACTTTTAATGACTGAAATCTAGTCCTGGTAATTTTGAAATCTATGCATCTGAGTAAGTTACATTTTGCTTCGTAAAAAGCAAATTGTAAGCAAAGTTACTTAAAGTGGTCCACAGAGTATAATTTAGCACATTCAGTACAAAGGTTTACTGAATATGGGGCAAGAGAAAAGAGCAAGCGTGCATAGATTTCTTTATTACAGTTCCTTTATGGTATAGTGTGAGATAAATTTCAAGTACCTTTTCTATGATTTGAGTACTTAAAAGTTACTGTTATTGCTTTTTTTGTTCTGGCATTAATGATGACTTTTCTTCTTTTGCATTTTGAAAAATATAAATATACATATTTCTGTGCATATACACACACAAGTATTTTGTCTCATTTGCACAAACTTCTCTTTTCTAATAGAGTTAACAACAGGTTTGGCATTCACTTATTCAAGAGATTGTGAGAGCTGACCGAGTCTGCACTGTGCTAGCATGGCACATTGCACAATAATGAAATAATCACATAACTAAACCTTACATTCTGGTGAAAGAAACAGAACCAAATAATCAAAAAATATTTTGCAAACCAAAATATGGTAGAAGTCAAGAAACAACCAACCTTTCTTAATGGGCATGCCATGAAAATTACGCTGGTAATGGCTAAATGCTATCTTCTCATTCTTAAGCTTGGTACAAAGCTAGTATCATCCTACCTAGAAAAACCGAAGTTCACTACATACCACTAGGAGAGAACTTTAAAACCAGTGATGGCCTCCTACAAATACTATGAGGAAGGAGAGACCTTGTTTTTTTGTGCTGGAGAGGCAAGGGGCTAGTCAAGAAAGCCAGTTACCTAATGAAGTGCATCTGTGTTGAAAGTTTTGGGATGTATAGGAGTTACCAGAGAGGAGAGGTCTGAAACACTGCCTTTCTAGGAAACATACTTGCAGACCAAGGAGCACGAGAATGTTAGATAAGGAGATGGATACGGCAGACGTACAGAGAGTGGAGAAATAACGAATCCGTGATGGAAAGACAGTCAAGTAGGCTGGGACCAGAATGACCTCATCAAACTGCGTCACAAAAGCATGAGAGGCTGTAGTGAACTACAGAAGGGAGAGTGAACGAGGGGAAGGCAGGCAGGAGATTACAGCAATTCAGGCGGAGACCTGCTTGCAGGAGGATGGAGATGGCAGCGATACAGGAAAAGTAGACACGTGTGAGTGGGTCCTAAACACGAGGAGAGACTCAAGTCGTGAGGGCTGTGTGAAAGATGACTGGCAGGTCTGGGTAGACACCAATGCGTCTGAAGGCCATTCTCAGGCCGAGGCTGCCCGCCCTGACGAGCAGGTGCTCATGCCGAGTGTGCAAGGTTGAAGGTGACACGCAAAGACGAGTGTGCAAGGTTGAAGGTGACACGCGAAGACGGAGTAGAACAAAGGGAAGAAGAGACACAGGGCTTCTGGTTATTTTCCATCATAATCTAAACAGCGAAAACAGCCATAGACATGTACCATATGCTACTGTTCACTGTAAATGTTCTCTGTAGCTTTTGTAAAACAGTCCTAATTTTTCTACTAATGTAAATACGTCCAACAAGATAATTCATTAAGGGATTTTCTTATATTCAGAAGTAAAAAAAAATAATAATCTTGATCCGCTCTTTAATGTTTCTAGAAATTTATTTTACTACATGTATTAATCTAACTTCCTAATTTTTATGTTACTTTTTATATTACCATAAAAATATTAGCCTTGGTCTACAAGAGCTAGTTCTGGGACAGGCACCAAAGCTCCAAAGCTACAGAGAAACCCTGTCTCGAAAAAAAAAAAAAAATTATTGTTACATTAACAAAAAGTTGAATACTATATACATTTTTGTTTAAATGCAGGATTTATCTAACATGCAGGATACAAAAATAGAGTTTCCCTTCATGTTTAAAACTTTAATACAAATGAAATGACAAATAAATTCCTTCATTGAAAAAAAGCAAGAAAATTCCATGTAGAGATCTGAGAGAAATAATTAAGTCCCTGCCCTCCATTGTGTGCTTATATGAAGATGTCCCTAAATTATTCTTCAGTTTAAATTGGCTTTTGAAATGATTTTATAATCTCTTATTTCAGTTTGTTACATACCAGTTAGCAATGTCCTTGTGAGCTACTAAGTTTTGAAGAAATGCTTGCAATCCTAATTGTCTATCTTCTAAAAAGTCCGCATTGTAATTATCTTTAAACCAGCGCTTTGGAGGAAGTGCTAATCGAAAGCCTGGAAACATCTCTTTCAACTGGAGAGAGAGAGAGAGAGAAAGAGAGAGAGAAACATTAAACTCAATGACATAAATTGCATACTGTTCTAAACCATTAACTAAATGAAATTATTCACCAAACAAGCTAAGATAATGAAACCAACTAAGGCTTTTTCTTCCTTTGCTTCTTGGTGGCTCCCAGGTGTGCTGCAGGCATTCCAGTAGCTCCAGGGCCTGCACATGGGATTCTCAACTTTCTCTCATTAGTCATCCCTGTGCAGGAGTGGATTCACTGCAGCTGTAATTTGCATTTCTGATTCCATACATACTGTTAAATACTATATAACTAGCTATCTGCATATCTTCTCTTCAGCTTCGGAGTAGTCACTGACCGATGTTGGGCTGCAGCTCTGAAGACGGAGACTCACTAATACGGACAGATCCATGCCCTAAGACAGCAGCAATCAAACAAGTGCCTTGTCCCTACAACGTCAAGTAACTAAACTCTGACCAAAGCCTGAATGAGCTTGGAAGCGGATTCTTCCCTTGAGACACCAGATAAAGAGTCCAGCCTGGCCCACGACTGGCTGTGAGCTTGTCTGGGCCTAAAAAGCACCCACACCTCATTGCAAGCCACTTTAGGGAGAGTTTTAAAAGCGTCAGCAGTAACAGAAACTAATACTAACATCACAAACTTTTGTTCAATTCCCTTTAATTATAAGTGATGTTATGTAGATTTTTCTCAAACTTTTGAGGTTATACAATCATACAGAAAACATTAAACATTTTCTACTTATATAAATAAGCAGCTAACTGTGCAGATGACACAGAAGATTCTGACAGTGAAATGAAGTCTATGATTTTCCTACGAACCCACAAAGACACAGTGAACAGATTCATAATTCACAACTGACAGGCAGCTTGGGATTTATTGACTACTTACTTTGTCATTAAGCCTAGAGAAGTCAGTGTATCTTCTGAAAACCACCCAGCTTTCTTCTGGGGTTTTCTTTACTAGTATTTTATATACCTAGGAAGAGAGAAAGGGAGAGATACAGAGAAAACGATATTGAGAGAAGGGAGAAGAGAGGGAAGACAAAGAGGTCAAACATTTCCAGAAAACTTTACTTGATATATCAAGTACTTTTTACACAAGAAATATGAAATCATTTAGATAATCAAATACATGGAGATGGAGACACCAAAATAATTTTTAAAACTATGACCAAGATAAAATGCACAGCACATGTGTGGAGGTCAGACAGCAACATCTGGAATCATTCTCTCCCTCTACCATGAGGGTCTGGGAATGAGTGAAGGCCATCAGCTTTGGTGGTGAGCACTTTTATTCCCGGAGCCGCCTCCCCAGCTTGCTTCTACTTATTAGCGGCACCATTGTGGAGGTTAGGCTTCAACACAAGAATCTAGGTGGACCAAACACTCACCTCTAACAGACTTTGGTTTTTTGTTTTTATTTCATGCGCATTGGAGCCTTGCCTGCATGCATATCTGTGTGAGGGTGTCAGATCTTGGAGTTACAGACAGTTGTTAGCTATCATGCGAGTGTTAGGAAATGAAACCGGGACCACTGAGCCATCTCTCCAGCCCCCTAGCAGACTCTCAATGACTACACATTCTTACATAAGATGGGCAGGTCAAACTAAAGAAACAGCCATCAGGTCATAATTGGTGAAACATTATGAATGACGCTTTCACACAGACTTGCATCTTATCCCAGTGGTATGACAACTGCATCCTATACTAGATTGTTTCTTCAAAAATTTTAACTGTTTTTCTTGGAGGTCCTCTCCTCTAGGCATAAGTTAACAGCATGACCCATCAGCATAAAAAAAAAAACTTTACTGCAAGAAAATCCAAAAACAAACTCTTTGATCTAATGTGTGGCAGGATTAATGAAAAACACATACAGCCCAATAGCATAAACACACAACATTAAAGTATATAAACTAGGCTGTGTTGAAATGGGAGCGGCGGGATTGCGTCCCCAACACCCCGGCCGCCTGGCTAGCTTATGCCTGAAATAACAACACACAAACTGTATTCATTTAAACACTGCTTGGCCCATTAACTTCAACCTCTTAACCCATTTCTTATCATCTATGTAGCACCATGAGGTGCACTTACCAGGAAGATTCTAGCCTACGTCCATCCTGGGTCTGAGCTTCATGCCTCTGCCTCAGAGAGCAGAGCTATCACGAGGGGAGCATGGCATCTCTGTCTGAGGCGTCTGGCTCTGAGAGGAGCTGTGTGAATTCTGAGCTCACTTCCTCTTCCTGCCAGCATCCTACTCTGTTTACTCCACCCACCTATGTTCTAACCAATCAGGACCAAGCAGTTTATTTATTGCTTAACCAATGAAATCAACAGGTTGATATATGACACTCCCACATCAAGGCTGGGTGTGGTGGCCCATGTCTATAACTACAGCACTTGGAAGGCGGAGGCTGGAAGATTTGTATGAGTGCAAGACCAGCCTGGTCTATACAGTGAGTTTTAGAGACAGCCAGAGCTACATAGGGAAACCCTGTATGAAAGTACTATAAAAAGAAACAAATGAATCAATACCCCAAAATATTAGAACTGGACAGATTTTTTTTTTAAAAAAGTAGTTTAAAAACAGAAAACAAATAAATATAGATCTCCTCTAAGAGTATCAAACAGCTATACCAGACAAATCTGACCACAAGACCTGCATCGGCAACTACAAAACACTATTGAAGACTTCAAGTCAATGGTTTATCAGCTAGGTGAAGATGAAGGTTCTGTCCAGACCTAAGAAAACCAGTGCACAGGGCAGACACAGCAGAGGCCATCCCGAGAAACGGCATGAGTGCTGCAAACACTGGGTATTAAATCTGTACTAATCAGGGTTGTGGAACTGGTAAGACAGAAAAATGGAGCATAGAAGGGACTCACCTTTATGAACTATGTCATAGGCAACACTGGGAAAAAGAGCTTTTAAGTAAAAGTCTGATTAAGAGATTTCCCAGAAAAATAGAAATGGCTTAGCTTTTCATCATAACATGGACATAAGAATTGTGCCTGGATGGTCTGCTGATGTAAAACGTGGAAGATCTAACAAAAAAAATTGGGCAAAAACATTAGAGGAGGCAAAAATTATAAAAAAGTGCTAGGCAGAGTTATGCTTAGTAGACATGGCCTAATCCTAGCATCTGAGAAGCCACGGCAGCAGAAGGGCATGTCAGAGAGAGCCCGGGTTACACAGTGAGACATCATCTTAAAGAAGAAACAAGGGAAAAAGTATTAGTAAGGAAAGAGGAGCACACTGGGGCACGTTACGGCTGTATCTATCACACAACCTAAGGAAAAGTAAGGACAGTCACAACACACACATCTAAAAATGGACTTGCGTATAGAACGCAGAGAATGGCAAAATGGAGATGTATAAGAGAATGTGTAAGAGAATATCCAATAGCTCAAGAGGATGTTTGTTGGGTGGTTTCTTTTGGGGGCGGGGTGGGAGTTCGAGACTGGGTTTCTCAGTGTAGCCCTGGCCGTCCTGGAACTCCCTCTGTAGACCAGGCTGGCCTTGAACTCAGAGATCCGCCTGCAATCTCCAAAGTGCTGGTATTAAAGGCATGTGCCTCCACGTTAGCTAGGTAAGAAAACTCACATCTTATCTAAACTGGAATACACAAATAAGAAGGAAGAGAAAAGGTGACACACTAGTTAGGTGTGGAAGGAGTGGAAATCCCACACACTGCAGTGGAGCGACCCCTACAAAGCACCGCTCACCAGTCTCTTTCATGGCTGGACCTCTGAACTAGGCCTTTACTCCTAAGTGTACTGCAAATGGAAATGTGTACGTGTGCTTCCCCAGTGACCAACACTAATATCACAGCAGTAGTGTCTGGAAACAAGTATTGTCAACAATTAAAATGAGCTACCTAACTTATGCAAGCTTTAGGGTGACTACTACAAGCATAATGCTGAAACAACACTGGATCCTAAAGAGTACATGCTCAACAGCCACATTAAGTCAAGGACAAAACGGGGCAAAATTAACTGAGACTACCAGAAAAGCAGCGGGTGAGTGGGTACTGGCTGTCACGGAGCATGAGGTGCTCTAAGTATGCAGACCATGTTCTTTTTCTTTATCTATGTGCTAGTTACCAAGTTATGTCTGCTGGGTAAAAGTCACAGAACTTTACGGTAAAGAATGTGAAGAATGGGACCGTCTAAAAGAGCACACGCTTAAGGACACAGGCAGCCAGTCTCTGACTTGTCACTGTGTGCAGAAGCAACACTTACAGTAAACTTGGCTCGCTCTTCCATAACTTCATAACCCAGAATGGTCGGTGTAGAAGGTCTCTCTTCCCAGTTCACTGAGTCAGCATGCTGCTCTTCAGTGTCTCTGGGTCTAGCAGAGTATTCAATGGATGAATCTACGCCTGTAAATTTGGTCCTGATGAGAGGACTGCCACAGACTGAAGATGTACTATCCATCCGATCCTGAACATTCGTCTGCTTAAAATTACCCATATTTGGGTCTTCTAATTGGCCTCTGGAAGAGTTTGGGCTTGTGGAGCCACTACCAAAAGAAGAACTCCGTTGATTTCTGCTGGCTGTAAAACCAGAAGCTGAGTTTCCTATTGGCATGGGAACTGGGACATAAGGGGTTGCCATCTTCTTTGGCCTTGGCAACAAACCTGTACACCTTTGACTCCAACCCTTAAAGGACAACCACTATGCAGTTCATTATTTTCTTCTTAGAAATTCACTATCTAAAATGAGAAGGAAATATTGAAGGGTTAGTGTTCTACCTAAAATATACTACAAAAGAAAACTTTTTTTTTATAAATTTGTGGTACTCAATTATTTTATGAAGACATACTTCTGATATCTTTAATTTGAATTACTTCTGTGGACTCTTGTTTGCAAGGTAAAGAGAACCAACTTACTCAATTTCTCTTTTCTTAACCCTCATAATACATGGAATTCTTTTTTTCTGCCAACTTTCATTTCTCCATTTTTGCAATACTCATTTCAAATGGACTTAATCCTAACACACATACAAACACACCCTCCCAACAGAGTTAAAATAAGAGATTTTTGTCATCTGAGAGTACTACAAGAACAGCATAATAGAAAGCAAAAATCATTCACATTGCCTTTTTATATACCAAGGACGTGAGCATGCTAATCACAAACTTAGTAGTATGTATTAAGAAGTACTCTTATTTTGGTAGAGACTTGTAAATGATAGGCAGATACTCCACCCTTCTCAAAAAATGTTTTTAATTTTCAGTTGGGGTCTTGTTGGGGACTGCAGACCACCAGACCCTGAATTTCCTGTAAACAATTGTTTTCCTTTGCTCTGAAGCCTGCTGCTCTGAGCACAAGACACTGATGGCAGGGGAGTGGGTTCTGATGGGTCTGTAGCTGAAAGAGCTGGGGCGTGGCCAGAGCCCTATATAAGCTGTCCCTGAACACAGTAAAGGGGGCATTCTTGTTTCAAGGATGACCCGTGTCCCCATGTCTCTGTATGTTTTTAAATCTCCAGCCTAGTTCCTGGTGGCTAGCGGCTAGCGGACCGTACTGTAGCGCAAAGAGTACACACTGGGCTTTACAGGGTCTTGCTGACTTACCAAGGTGCTCCCTGTGAACTCGCTAAGAAGTCCTGATAGACTTGAACTCCTGATCTTCTTGCTTCAGCCTCGAGCGCAGGGATACACACCTAAACCACCAAGCCAGCAACAACTGTTCTGAAGACAACATTTTATAAAACTTAGCATCAAATAGATTTAAAAATAAATTTGATCAAGTTAATGAATTTTGAACAAAATTTAATCAGGATGTACAATCAACAAGATGAAAGGATTAAGATTTTGTTTTAGTTTCTAGAGACTAATTCTCAATCTCGGGCCCAAAAGATGTTTGTATTTTGTGTCAGAGTCATTTTGTACTATAAAAGGTAATGACTTATCATCCCATCACTAAGTAACAAACTCTAAAATCTGAAGTGCTGACTTCTAGAAATGACAGGTCTATACACAGCAACAGGGAACCTACCAGCCCAGCTTCCTTTGCTCAACTCTACTGCCCTTGGGAAGATGCTGAAACAGGGTTTTTAACCTCGTGTGGCCAGTGAACCTTCCTTACAGTCGAATATTCAAGAACCCCCAGCTGCTGATTCACCTCTTGAGTTCTTCCTGACGCAACCCCCCCCCAAAAAAAAAGAATAAGAAGAATAAGAAAGAAAGGATAACTGAGCATGACTTCTCAGAGTTCTCAGCGCCAGCGGTTGACATCTGTCACCTGAGGCCCCGGGCTGCCAAAGACGGCCTACGCGTGCACCCCGGAATTCCACTGGCCCGAGCAGCCGAGCGGAGGGCGTGTCGCGCGCGTTCTTGGGGACGCCTGACGTTTGTCCCCCATGAGGATGCGCCAATGCTACCTGTCTCACTTGGACGGGAGGTGGGTGGCAGCAGGCCCGGGGGACATGGCAGGGCGGTGTGGTCTCCGCTCGGCGCTTCCAGCCCCCCAGGGTGACTGAAGGTCAGGGCTGACGTGGGGTCCCGCGGCGGCCCCGCACCCTCCGCCAGCCGTCGAGGCGGCAGGTGTCCCCGTGTCCTACCTCGGCGCGCTCTGCGGCCCCCGCTTTCGGGTTAAGGAAGGCGGCTCCTCTTCGACAGCGGCAGGTCGCCTCCTCCCCGGGATGACGCACGTGACCTTCACCCGAAGGCAGCTGCTCGGTGCCTGTGCTCAGCCGCCCAGCCCGGTTCCCGCGAACCCGAGAGAGGGAGGACGGCCGGGGCTGCGGCTCCAGGAAGTGACGTCACGGCATGGTGCCGCCCCCGGAGGCTCTCACTAGAGTTGTTGGTCCCTGCCTCTGAAGTAGCGAGAACAAATCCAATCTCCTCCCAGGGAATCGATGGCTTGTCACAGGCTTTATTATTAAAAGCGACTTTCTGAGAAGTGGGGCTACAGTATCTGGTTTGCCAAGTAGGTGACAAAAAGACTTCATTTCCCAGGAGGCACTGTGGGTAACCTAGGTTCAGGCTCGAGCTTTGCATTATGGGACTTGTAGTTATCACTAGTTTGGGGGGGGGCTAAAAGGTTATTAGTCATTTTCCATAATTAGCAGCTCTTTGATGTATGAAAACTGATTTGAAAAATAGGCACGTAGAACATTATTTTATTGTGTATTAGTCCCATGTAATTTAGAATTTTTCTCTGGCAAAGATTCCCGAATTTCTTAGTAATTTATTCCAAGTGATAGCAATACTGGGCGGCTAAGGCTAATGTTTCAGTAACTATTGCTTGATGGCTATAGATCAAAGTTTACAGGATCATTTATCAGTAGGATCGTGTAATCTTATTTAAAGACCTTTTCATGATTCTAGGTCTTTGGAGCAATATCAAGAGAATAAGAAAGAAATGAAAAGGAAAAGAAAAGGAAGCATGAATGCCCTTAGGTGTGGTGGAGGAGAAGGTTTATTGTTGCATGTGGTCGAACAGAGGTAGAGGCAGACCCTGGATGTCCGGGGGAGGCTCATTTGGTCATGACCAGACTTAGCTGTGCCCTGTGGGAAGACGGGGAGAAGGAGGAAGAGGGGAGAGAGGGGACCTGGTACAGTAACCAGGAAGCCAAAAGTACAAAAAAGGGCAGGTAATAAAAATGTCTGGATTATATAGGGAAGAACAGCCCAGTACCCTTGATTGGTGAGTTCAGGCTAGGGAGCCAAGTATGCCAGCCAGGAGTATCCTGTAACAGATAAGGACTGAGGGATGCTGGGAGAAGTTGGTGACCAGGTCTGCTTTGGTGCTGAACAGGGCACTATTGGTCAGGTTTCTCTAGAGTCACAAAACTTACAAAATGAATCCTCTCTCTCTCTCTCTCTCTCTCTCTCTCTCTCTCTCTCTCTCTCTCTCTCTCTCTCACACACACACACACACACACACACACACACGATGTGAAGAAAGATGAGTGTATTGAGAATGTTGTTGGACATACACGTGTGTGTGTGTGTGTGTGTGTGTGTGTGTGTGTGTGTGTGTGTGAAGTTACTTGAATAATTTACAGGCTTCAGTCCAACAACAGCTAATCATGAATGGAAAGTCCCAGTTCCATGAGGCTGGACTTCTGGGATCTCAAAGAAGGAATGGATGTGGTGATGGAGGTGAGGGCAGGCAGGTGAAGAACACAGCCTTCTATTGTCCTTATGTAGACTTCCAGTAGAAGGTGTGGCCCAATTAAAGGTGTGCCTTCCAGTCTCAAGGGCTGGATTAAGGGCATGTGTCATCCAGATGTAGTCAAGCTGACAGCCAAGAGTAGCCATTGCAACAGGCACTTCCGCTGTTTGTGCCAGGGCTGAAACCCAACATCAAGAAGGGGCAAATTGATAGTAATAATTCCAAAATGATTATATGATTTTTCACATAATCGTAGTTTTTAACTGGGCAAATACTACTCTTTAAGTATGAATGAAATAGATTATTTAAAAACAGGAAGGTAGTTTTCAGGATGAAATTGCAAGTTTTGTCTGGTACTAATGCCATTGAATAAGGGGACGGAAAAAAGCAAAGCAAAGAAAAATGAGCCTTGGAATATTTTTCTTAGTATGGACAGGGCTACAGGGGCCGAAGAAATCAAAACTTTCAAGAAATAAGAGTGCACAGAGGGAGGGAAGGAGAGGTAAAAACTACAGCAGAAAAGAGGTACTTGAAATGGAAATGTATCTTTTAAAGTGATTTATTAACCAGGTTTCCCCCTTCTAAGAAATTTCTCTATTTTCTGTACTTTTGGCTTCTCCAGTGGCTAGGTTTAAATTCCCATTAATACACATTATTATTAAACTTTTTTCCCAGTAGAATATTTGATTTAACTTGTATCCAATATGAGCTCTTTCCAAAGAACTGAAATGGAGGTGGGGTTGAGGAAAGCCATAAGGTTGACATCACAGGAACTAATTTGAAAGGAGTATCTGCGGTGGGAAGTCTCTCCAAGTCTCCCTGCTAATTTCTCTAAAATCTGTCACTTCCTTTTCCCTTCTTGACTTTTCCTTGAACTCTATGAAATAAACCAATGGGTTTTTTCAGCATGTTAGCTTTTTGCCGAAATCTGGTCAAAGTTAGTTCTTTAGTGTAAAACCCAAAATGCAAGTAAGACAGGCAAACAAGAAATGAATAGTAGATGCTGATAAAAGTGTCATAAATATTTAAATTGGCTCAAGAGATGGCTCAGCAATAAAGCCCTTGCTGGACAAGTGTGAGGACCAGAGTTCAGATCCTCAGTACCACACAAACAACCAGGAGAGTGCGTGCATATTTCATTCCTCTTCTGGGTGGCGAACACAGGGGAATCTCTGGAGCAAACAGGTCTCCTAGACTAGCTGAATTAGTTCAAGTTTCAGTGACAGACCATGCCTCAGTAAACAGAAAGAACAAACAAGGATGAAGGATAATACATTCCTGATGTGCACACACATGTACAAACATCTTCATGTGCCCATACATGTGCGGACACACATGCAAACATACAAATCACACACAAACATATGCAGATAATAATTTGAATGCAAGGTTAGAAAATAAAGTGAGACACTTCATAACGGAACATTATTAGTGCATACCTTCAATTCCTCTATACAGCAAGCTGATGTTTATAATGTAGGAAAACAATCCAGTAATTTACACCCAAAAAATTCCATGAAATAAACCTTATTAAGTTTTTAAAAAATAAATTTCCTGGTTCGTGCTTCTTCTCCATGGGTGGCATCCCTGTAAGCTTGCTATTTAGAATTTGTATTCTGCTGCTCTCTCTTCACTGTCGGGACAGTGTGAGTCTAGAGAAAGAACCAGGAGCACTGGGAGGTCAGCAAAGCCTGGCGCCATGACCCCAATCTAGCCCTGCGAACCTGTAACCTCTTCAACTTCTTACATTCACAGCGACAGTCATTTGATACCCGTAATGGCACAGAAATGACCTTGCCATGGGTTATTTTTCATGCTGTGTGTAAATCTTACTGGGAACATATTAAAGTGATACAAAGTTTTCCTCAAAATGAGATTCACAATCTTAGCATGAGTGTTATCTGTGAAGAAACGCCTCTGTTTGACTGAGGAAGGCTCCTAGCCACTTGAACTCAG
Source organism: Microtus obscurus (assembly GCA_963919715.1). Taxonomy (NCBI): domain Eukaryota; kingdom Metazoa; phylum Chordata; class Mammalia; order Rodentia; family Cricetidae; genus Microtus; species Microtus obscurus. Next base: position 1,626,334 of record CAWTZC010000892.1, on the reverse strand, counting down.
ATGCCGCCAGAGTCACACTTCCTCCTTCACTCCAGTGCAGCTATGCTCTGTCCTAGGTGTCTCTGACTTTCCAGTGGTTAGTGGCTGCTACATTTTCAACTACGATCTGACACTTGGGGGGTTTCCATGGATTTTATGTGTGAGGAATGCCTGCATTGGACCTTTTGGGGTCATTGTCAGCACCAAGTGTGGGATGTTGAGGGAGGGTTAGGGACAGCCTGACGGGACTGAAAGATGTATATACAGTGTCACTGGACATAGAGATGGGCTTCTGATTGTCCTTCAGACTACTTCAAGTGTGACTGCCCACCTTAGATGGAATTCAGGAAGCCACCTTCTATAACCCTATTGTCCTTGTCCATGAGTGCAGACTGACACCATATTATATCATAAGTCCCTTCTTCAGCCTCGGAGACTGGATTGCATACGAGATATCTATCTGCCCACAGAACCTTAACACCATATAAGACATTTCCCCATGGTTACATTCTTTAATACCTGGCCTGTTTTATACATTCACAGTTTCACAACATCATTATAGATATTTGTACTTTTTAGCTCTAATTTGCCAAACAAAATTTACATACTTTTCAATGACCCATGAGCTCTGTTATGAAGTTTATATTATCTGAGAAAAATCAGCCAGTTATTCAATCAATCAGCCAGCTACTTATTGGAAACCTGTCATAGGAAATGCACCTCAAAGGCCAGCTGTACCAACTATTTGACCCTCTGAGCTCTCATCTTTTCCTCATTATATGAGTTCCTGATGTTTTGACCCCTGGTTTTCCTGTGTCCTGCACCCTATTTAAGGGTCAGAGCCTTAGGTCAGTCACTTTACACCAGTGCCCACATTTCTTTTGACAAAGCCCTGTGTGGCTTTACTCCATCTCAATCAGATGGCGTTATCTCTTTGTCAGCCTCTTGGACCAGACTGTAAACACCTCGAGGACAAAATAGTGGATTTTCTTCTCCATTGGTTGACAGAAACTCCAGTTAAGTTCTGTAGGACTAAGTTGAACAAATAAATAAATGTAGAGAGGCAAAATGAAATTTATATATTTTCTTTTCTTCTGATTAGGGATTGTAACACACACCTTTTCAGTGGAATTTTGTTTTGAAGAAACATATGGAAGCTATAAGAACAACATCAGAGCAGTTTTGGTTAAGAAGAATGAGTACTATTAGCTACTATGTCAAGGGGAATGAGTACTGTTAGCTACTGTGTCAAGGGTAATGAGTACTGTTAGTTACTATGTCAAGGAGAATTTGTACTGTTAGTTACTGTGGTCAAACAGAATGAGTACTGTTAGTTACTGTGGTCAAGGGGAATGAGTCCTGTTAGTTACTGAGGGTAATTAATTGTAAGCTACTGGTTTGGGTAGCAGACCTTTATGGTTTTCTTCAGATCTGACACTTTGAGTTTATGTTACTTGTAGTTAGAACTCTACCTGAAAACAAATACCATGGTCTAGTTAGCAGCTTTAATGTCCATTGAAGCCCCAGGAGAGTAAATGAATAAATAAATAAATAAAAACTGGGAAGCAAACTTCTGAATTAACCTCTTAACCAGACCAATGAATCAGACTGTTGTACTTTTATGGATTTTTCTTAAGATGGTTTGAGAAATGCTTCTGGCATACGACTAAATAGTGAAATCTCTAATTTCCACACAGTGTCAGCATTTTCAACATCTTAGTTTGTTAAACAGTCTTCCAAAAAGGGGATTAAAAAATTCTTCCTGTTAAAAAGCTAAGACGTAGAAGGGCAGCCTGACTCTTGTCTGTCAACACTGTCCTCGTTGCTTATCTCCTAGGGGAGTCCAAGACCTTCCAGGGCATCTTGTGTTAGGATCTTCTTCACCCTTTCCCATCCACTGTGGTGCAGCAGTGGTCCTCCACAGTTATTTATTGGTCGTGCTTTTGGAGGGCTTAATACTGACCGAAGGAACAGTAGCTTCTACCGCAATTTCTGGAGCATTGAGGCAGTTACTTTCTAACGTGTGAACAGGAGCAGTAATAATGTACTTAGACATATGGCGAATGAATGGCTATTGGCTGTATTGGCTTCATGTACAGTAATTATTTGTGTTTTCTCTGTGTTTTAGTCTTCCTTGACTTCTAGTTACTTCCACCGTCCCCATCTTTTTGCTTTATTGAGATAAAGATGACAGACGGTATAAATTTAAAGTATACAGTGTGATGATTTGTATGTATTAGGAACTACTTGCCTCAACAAAGGTAGTGAACATAATGCATTAATTTCCCCAATTCTCACAAATATTTCTTAGGCACCCCTGTTACTGTAGATAGTACTTTACAAACCTCTACATGTGCGCACGTGCATGTGTTGATAGGAACATTCTCAAAGGTGAGCCTGTTGGTATGTTGGCTTTCACACCTAGTTTTGTCTCCATCCTGCATTCTCAGATTCCCACTTTACTATGCTTTTCAAATCACTGCAGGAGTTGGGTTGGGACCTGACTTTCATACACTGGCCAGGCATTGGTTGAAAATTGACTCAACTTAGTTACAGGAGTTGTGTAATTGTATACTTTACATAATATGTAGGAAAAGCTGACTTTGCCTCTCTTTTTTTTTTCTCATGAAGCATTACCTAGTTCTAACCTAATTTACCATCTTAACCAGGGCCCTAAAATATTTGTCTCTACACCCCACTACAATTCCAATACAGTGTTTTGTCTGCATTTATGCTTGCATGCCAGAACAGGCCACCAGATCTCATTACAGGTGATTGTGAGCCACTATGTGGTTGCTGGGAATTGAACTCAGGACCTCTAAAAGAACAATCAGTGCTCTTAACCTCTGAGCTGTCTCTCCAGACCCAGACTTTTGTTTCTATCTTGACTTATTCTCTGCTATTTTTCTAATGGTGCTTTTTTCATTTTCCTTATTGAAAGACTGAATGAACCAGGAAAACTGGAAGATTGGGGAAGCAGCTGACTAGGTGAAAAGTGTTTCTGAAGTAGAGTGTAAGGATGGAGTTAGGCAGAGAGCTATCCCAGGCAGGACTGGACAAAGGTCATTTTGCAGAAATTCCTTAAAATGTGCTACAATTCAAATAAAGGCTTGAAGACCTGATATTTGATGTGTATGTATGTGATGAAGTTTTGCTAAGCAGCCCAGGCTAACCTCATACTCCATATCCTTCTTCCTTAATTTTCTGTGTGCTGGGATTATAGGCACTGTCACTCAGCCTGAGTTTTCATCTGAGCACATCAGATAGTTCTAACAATATTTGTTGAACGCATGCCATATGCAGCAGTTCTTGCTCTAAGCCTTGAGGGATCTACTAACAAGATATATCAGAGCCTTGTGCTATGGAAATCATGTTCTTGTGAATATGTGGGCAGGGGTAGTCAATAGATTTATGAAATAAGTTTTAAGAATTTAGCTAGACTTATATTCTTTGAAGATGGTAATACAGTAATATAGTTTAAGTGGCTGAGGTAGAGGAAGCGAAACAGTTCTCTGTTGTACTGCCAACTTTTCTTGTGGGGGGGGAAATGTCATGAATTGTTGAGATTTCAAGTCTGTAGGAGAACAGTCTTGCAAAAATCTGGAGGTCAGGTCTTCAGGAAAGCAGTCTCACGCATTCTGGGAGAAGAAAAGAAGCAAGCTAATTAGCAAAGCCTCTCTTTTCCTTCTGAGTGTCTTTTCCATTTTAGGAAAAGTGGCAGGTGTTTCTCTAATCACAAATGTGGTCTGCACACATGCCCTTGAGACATGTTTCTCTCTCTCTCTCTCTCTAAATTAATACCTGCTGCTTCTAAATCTTCACTTGGTTGGTTGTTAAGGAATCCTCAAGGCTTGTACATTTTCCCTTTCTAGAGTATTTTCAGCACCCCTAGGGCTGTAATTCAATGCTCCAGGGAACCTGTTCTGGTTATTGCTTCCACTGTTGTTAGATGAGCTACTGTCATCATTTGCTGCTGGCTGAGTTATGCTTGCCTTGAGAGCTCTACAGCCATCTTTGTCCTATCAGGATTAGATGTTCAGTGTCTCTTGACTTCAAGCTCATACGGCTGCAAGCTGAAACTCTGCCAGCAGTGGTACCTGACTCCTCTGATGAGGGATATTCATGGAGTAGTGGACAGATGATAATTGTCCTGAAGCGGCTTCTTTCTCTTCAGCTGGAGTAGGAAAGCATTCCAGAGTGGTGAGTCAACTCTTTCAGCTTTGTTTCCCAGGGAACTGCAGGCCACGTGGGTGGCTCATGTGAAAAAGGACTCCTAACAGTCCTTGTAGTGTGGGCTGAACTGGATCCCCACTCTCTGAATCTCTTTGTGTCTAAGGCGTTGGAGCCCTGTGACTCACAAGAGGTCTGAGCACATTGCTGAACATCCCACATGCTCTTGGCTTCTGAGTCCTTATGAGCACTTTTGATTAGTTGAGCCATTGAGGATGCCTGCTTCATAGGTATCTGAGATACAGGGATTAATGCTGAGGAGTTCTGAGGTTTGCCTTAAGGATTGCTTCTGGCTACACTGTCCCAAGCATTCTAGATTTTATGTGAGCTAGTTAGTATTTTTATAATGACATCATTTTTCTTAAATTGGACAGTGCTTGCCTCATAGTGACGTGAAGAAGCAAGAGAAAGACCAAGAGAAGAGACTTATGGCCCCGGAGGGCACACAAACAAGGAAACACAGAGGCTGATTACCTTTGAGAGTCACTTTGAAGGGAAGCAGGTACTAGGGTGATAGGGGGAAGCAGGACAAAGCCTTTGGATGACAACATTGAACCTCACATCAACTCTGCTGCTGAACTTGAAATTGCCTGAGATAAAACATTCCATAATGATAAGCAAGTTTAATGCTGGATTTTCTGCTCATATTAGCTTTATAACAATAAATACAGAACATAACACCTAGTCTTTGCCAGAACATAAAACATTATAGGGGCTTCTTTACAGTCATTCAACAAATATTTATTGAACACTAGTGTATTAATGACTCTCTATCATTACAATAAACATAATAGAAGTATTTTCTATGTTTCTGAATGTGCATACTCTTTGTCGACATATGCAGAAAAAGATAACTATTGCTTGGTATAGAGGCCTATATAGGGAGATACATATAGACATTGGTATTATTCTGGCTATAGAAACAGTTATACGCACAGACTAAGATATAAAAATGTGCAGCTAGGACTAGGAAAATGGCTCAGTTGTAGGAAATATATATATATATATATATATATATATATATATATATATATATATATATATATATGGTGTGCACAACGTGTTGCCTCTAAAGTACATGACTGGGAAATACTACACACACACACACACACACACACACACACACACACACACACACACACATAGGATCCCTTACCCTCATCCTTCAGGTTGACTGTAGATGCCATTTTCTTCTAGAATCTTCTGCTGCCTCTGCACTCCATAGCCTGAGTTGGCACCCCTCCTCTGTGTGAGGTGCCCGGAGTTTACAAATTATGGTTGGCACCTGCTTAGTCTGTCTCCTCCCATCCCTACTATGTGTAGAATGCAGGTAACAAGTAATCATATTTAGGTCTCATATATATATTTCCTACAACATATTATGAATACACAAATGCATGTAATTTTCTACATACCCTTTACTTTCTTTCTTTTTTTAAATAAAAGATTTTTTTATTTATTATGTATACACACACCAGAGGAACACACCAGATCTTATCATAGATGGTTGTGAGCCACTATGTGGTTGCTGGGAATTGAACTCAGGTCCTCTGGAAGAGCACCCAGTGCTCTAAACCTCTGAGCCACCTCTCCAGCCCAACTTTCAAGAACAAAGGTTCATTTAGTTGAGTAGGACTTTTGCATAAACTAGTATTCAGTGGATTCTCTCTCTCTCTCTCCTTCACTCTATTCTTCCCTCCTTTCTCCCCTCTCAGCAACAGATACAGAGTGGATACCATCTTTCTGAGGAAATTCTCTGTGTGCTTTCCTTTTGATAACATGTGGAAGTCCTGGGTCTGAATCTGCTGATTGTTTGTCTCCTCTAGACTATTCTAAAGTAAATGAACTTGACCTTCAGGTCTGATTGGGATCCTTGTATCCAAGGATTCCTGGACAGAGAGCAAAACCCAGACCTTTTGTGAGCTGCTTAGGATGGGAGACCCTTGGGAAGAGGAACATTAGATGGAGATGCTTAGGAAGCTTCCACAATAATTATATACCACCCCATTACTTATCTTTCAAAATCTATCCAGTCAAACATCAGAGACAGGCTCCTGAACTGTGGTTGGGATACCAGCAGATACTGGATTCTGAGGGGTCCTGGAAATTGCTTGAATTTTAGAAGAAAATGTAAGATAAAGCAGAAAAAGTTGACAGAGCCAACCCCACAGATTATCTGCTGGAGATGGAGGCTGAGCATGCAGTAAAAGGACTAGGTCATCAAGGCTCTGAAAGCAAGGGCAAAGGGCTTCATGACCCTGGATGAGCTTAGAAATGAACTAATTATGGGTGATAAGAAGACAGGGAGAGGAGATTGGAGTTGTAGCTCAGTATGTCAAGTGTTTGTTAATATTATTAAATCCTCTGTGGCAAGTCAGTCACATTGTCATGAGACCCAGAAAAAACCCAAAAGAAAGCCCAAAACACCACCAAGAAAAGGAAAACAAGGGAAAAAAAGCAGTATGAGCCTATCATTGCAACAGGCTGTGTCCAGAGGAAATCAAAGGAGGTGAGACTGAAGGCAGGGAGGTGGCTTGTGAGGGGAGTTACAGCCAGTCCTCAGGGTCTATGTGCTTTTTCTACCCACGGATTCAACCAACCTTAGATAAAACATACTCAAAACAAAATCATCAAAGCCATTCTGACCTGGTTTTCTTCCTTGTTTTTATTTCCTAAACATTTTAGTGTAACAACTGTTTATTAGACATAGTATTGTAGAGACGATTTAAAGTCTACAAGAGAATTGCATACATTATGTGCACTTAACATGTTTGCTATTGTTATCTTCTGTATGATACTAGGGATTAAACCTAGGATATAGCACCCCACCACTGAGCCAGGCTTATTTTACTATGTAGTTTTATATTAGGGACTCTAGCATCTTCAAATTTGGGTATCTTTCAAACCAATACACTAGAAATTCTGAATGTAGAAACAAAGTAGTAGGTGTGTTTGAAAGCAGCATAGAGGACTAGTACTTTGATCTCCAGATTCAAAGGCTGTCCTTTCTCAGTAGTACACCCTACTTTGTAGAAGGCTACATTGTTCTTTAGGTGGTTGTTTTATTTGGGGCTTTGTGGTGTTTATTCAGGTTATTTATTTGTGTGTGACTAATCATACACAAAGTTGGCAATAGGAAGCATTTTGGTCTTGTATCTTTCCTGGTAGACTCAACTCTGCTCTGTTTTCCATAGGCATGGCTGGGATGCCTTGGAGATTATGGCCTTGTATCTCCATGGGCTCCTTCATGAGCATGTCTATACATCGATGCTCATGTGGCATTCTTGGAACTTTAGCTGAGTCTTGTTGGCAGAGCAACCACAGACTTTTCCTTGTGTCACCATAAAAGCCATAAATGGACTCCATGTGTAAGGGACAAGGAGGATGGCTTGAAGTTCCGTCCTACCCTTGACGGCTCTCTGTGCTATTCATCATGACCGCCCAATATCTGAAGAAAAGAGAATTAGACTTTATTTTTTTATTTTTATTTATTTATATATATTTTTTGAGACAGGATCGTTCTCTGTAGCCCTGGTTGGCCTAGAGATGATTACATAGAACAGGCTGGTCTTGAACTCTGGGATTAAATGCATGTATCACCATTGATGGATTGAGAATCAGTCTCTTGATGGGAGGAATGTTAAAGAATACATTTGTAGTAGAAGGCCATTTGTTTGTTCCCGACTGCTCAGCCTCAAAATAACCATACAGAAACTATATTATTATAATCACTACTTGGCCAATCACATAAGGATATTGCTAGCTAGCTCTTTTATCTTTGGTTAACCCATTTCTATTATTTTATATTTTACCATGAGGCTCATGGCCTACCAGCAAGGTTCTGGATGGTGGCTTGCATCTTTCTCCTCTGGTGGCTCTATGGCTTCTTCTGACTCCACCTTCTTCCTCCCAGCATTCTGTTCAGTGTTCCCTGCCTAGCTCTACTCCACCCTATCATAGTCCCTAAAGAAGCTTTTTTATTCATTAACCAATAAAAGCAACACATGTACAGAAGTACTTCCCACACCACTTCCCCTTTTCTATTTAAATAAAAAGGAAGGCTTTAACTTTAACATCCTGATTTTTATTGGGTGAAGTAATTTTTGGGGGTATTTTCACAGTGACTCTTCGGGGAGTCTTGGTCCATCAAAACACATTAGTCTGGAAGGAATCTACAGGTTCTCACCTTCTGTGGAAACAAAAGAAGAACTTCTTTTCCAAAGCAACACTCTCGGAGTTGTTTTGTATTTCATTTCCCTTATGGCTAAGGATATTGAACATTTTCTTAAGTGTTTCTTGGCTATTCGAGATTCTTCTGTTGAGAATTCTCTGTTTAGATATGCACCTTGTTTCTTAATTGGATTATATGGCTTATTGATGTCTTGTTTCTTGAACTCTTTATATATTTTGGAAATCAGTCCTCTGTTAGACGTGGGGTTGGTGAAGGCTATAGGTTGCCATTTTCTCTTATTGACAATGTCATTTGCCTTTATAAAACTTTTCTGTTTCATGAGGTCCCATTTATGAATTGTTGATTTTTGTAGTGGTACTATTGGTATTCTATTCAGAAAGCTGTCTCCTGTACCAATGTGTATGAGATTATTTCCCATTTTCTCTTCTAATAGGTTCAGTGTATCTGGATTTATGTTGAGGTCTTTTATCTGCTTGGACTTGAGTATTATGTAGGGTGATAGATACGGTTTTATTTGCATTATTCTGTAATAGTTCTATTTTCATCAGAGCACAGCCATCTTCTAAGAGGTAAGTTGTAAGATCCTCCCTTTCTTACAAACACACACCTTAGAGTTCCCCCATTTTCCTTAGCTGACTTCATTCGTAGTGGAAGTATCAACTTATTTATTCCCATTTGTTTATTTCAAACAAATAGTAGTGTATTTATTTTAAAGGAAATTTAAAGGAATAATACATTCTCTATGGCAGAAATTTCCTTGAGCTGTTTCATATGATAGAATATAAGAAGAGCCACCTAGTGGCAAAATTTAGTAAGTTTTTCTTTTTCTAACTAAAATATATAAGCCGCTCTAAAAGAAATCAACTGGGCAGAGATCCACAGCCAAGCACCAGTCTGAGCTCTGGTAGCCCTGTCAAAGAGAGGGAGGAGATATTATACAAGCTGAGCGGGGCGAGGGGGTCAAGATCATGATGGAGAAACCCACAGAGACAGCTGACCTGAGCGCCTAGGAGCTCATGGACTCCAGATCCACAACTAAGATACCTGCATGGGACTGACCTAGGCCCTCTGCATGTGGGTGACAGTTATGCAGGTTGGTCTGTTTGTGGGGCCCCTAGAAGTGGGACCAGGATCTGTCCCCTGGTGCATGAGCTGACTTTTTGGAATCTATTCTCTATGGTGGAATGCCTTGCCTAGCCTTGATGCAGCGGGGAGAAGGCTGATCCTGCCTCAACTTCATATGCCATGCTTTCACTCCCATGGGAGGTCTTACCCTCCCTGTGGAGTGGATGAGGGGAGGATAGAAAGGAGATTGGGCAGGGAACTGGAAGAGATTATGGAGGGGAAACTTTGGTTGGTTTGCAAAATAAAAAAGAAACATAACAGTTTTAATTTCAGAAAACAAAGATTTTCTGTATTTTCCTATATTTTTCAACGTGAAGTATCAAAATGGTATATACTGTTCTCTTTTGAGAATGGTACCTTAAATGTTTGACTTTTAAAATTACTGTGAAAGTTGTTGATTTTAATTTCTTCTGAAAAGTTTGCTAAATTAATTTTGCTTTAAGAGTAAAAATATCAACTGGACAATAAAGTAAAATATATTAATCTTGTAAACCAAACATCCAGTATGACTACTGAACTATATGATTATATTTACAAACACACACACACACACACACACGTATATATATGAAACATTATATTATTGTTGCTTCAATCTATACTTCTCAACAATCTTCCAGTCTACAATTGCCCTGTCTTCCAAAAGTCTCATCATGGGAACATAGAGGTAAGTTTGCGGAGCAGTGGCCACATGCTTGGATGAGGCCTGCTTCCTTCACCAGCATCTGAAATCAGCTGGTAGCGCTCACCGAGCACTCTGTGTCCCCTTTCCCTTGTTCTTCTCATTGCTTCATCTTGGCTCTTAAGCTTCACTTGTGGCTGTGGCTGTTCCTGGGCTCCCAGCTCCATTGATTCCAGATCTTGACCTGCTAAACTAGGGCTTTAAGAAACGCTAAGCATAGCTAGACGGATTCGAACACTCGTGAGAGTCTGGATCCTATCAGAGCGTCAGTTGATGAGGTTGGTTTCGTCCTGGAATCAGTTGTGGAGTAGAGCGGCGGTTACAGCTGGGCTGGCCAGAGTAGCGCAGCTTTGGTCCTAGTGAGGTGAATTTAGGTGTCTCCAGGGAACGAACTTGACAAGGGCACCACATGTGCTCCGTGACTGCTGTGGCCGTGGAAGCTTCCATACTGGAGTTCTTATGGAGCCATGAGAAAGTCACAGAAATATTAAATCTTGTCCATTCTTCTGTAACATAGTCTGGTGTTCTATGAGTTAATACAAAAGACATGCTTACAAAAATCAAAATAAAACTAGCACTGGAAGATAGGAGAATCCCTTCCCTCCCTTCTCCCCTCCCTCGCGTCTTTTCTCCCTTCTTGCCTTCCTTCTTCTCTTTTTTTCCTACTTCTTTGTCTCCCACCTTGTCTTTTTGTAGGGCCTATTTACAATACCTGGGCTCCCTATCATTCTTATTTATCTTATTTGTATTTTTAATAAAGCCACAGAAAAGAGATTGTGTTATTTTCACAATTCTGGTTTGCTGTTACTCTTACAGACACATCGTAGGGACCTTCCTATGAAACTGCACCATGCTTTTTATTATGATGTGACACACTTTATTGTATTGGAACAGCCACAGGTAGTTCTCATGTATTTTGTTGCAATCTTGAATAGTATCCTGTTGGGTCTTCATGGGCCAATTTACGTGCAGATGACAGTGCTGACATGGATATCCAGCATGGGCCTGATTAATAACGATAGTGATAATATGAATATCCATCATGGGCCCGATGAGTAATGACATTGATGACATGGATATCAAGCATGGGCCAGATGAGTAATGACATTGATGATATGAATATCCATCATGTGCCAAATGAGCAATGCTGGACATCTGATAAAGATGGCAGCTCTCAAGAACCACAAAATAGCTGACACTGATAAAGATGGCAGCTCTCAAGAACCACAAAATGGCTGACACTGATAAAGATGGCAGCTCTCAAGAACCACAAAATGGCTGACACTGATAAAGATGGCAGCTCTCAAGAACCACAAAATGGCTGACACTGGATATCCAGGTAATCCAAATGTAAGCAGTGATGAAATCTGTTACGTAACTATTTCTGGTGGAATGTCACTTTTGTGTAAGTTTTGTACATGACCTTGAGGTCAGAGGCCAGAGTTTTTGCCTGCATTATTGCTACTTTGTGTCTTTCTGTAGGCCTGTGTGACTAATTCCATGTGGTCTATGTGCTAGTCTACATATGTGCCTCAGGTTCCCTATGTGTGACCTGTGTGTGCCTGGGTGTCTGACAGTAACTGCCTGCCTAGCTGTCTGATTGGCATCCTTCATCTAGAATGAACTAAGTATGTCTTATCTGCCTGTGACTCCTTGCATCTTCTTTAGAATTATATGGTCCACTTCCTTTCCTAGCTTTGGAGCTTACATGATCCAATGAAATAATTATGCACAGTAAGAATTTTTTAACATTCAAGCAAAACATATGGCAAACACTTTAAGATATAGGTCTAGGCAAGAACTACAATATAGGTGTATTGACTAGGACTCCTAATACAAAAACTAGTCCCAAGAACCAACAAATGAAATTATATGAAATTAAAAAGCCACTGCATAGCAAAACAAACAATTGTCAAACTAAAGAGACACCCATATAATGAAAAAGAAAATCGTTGTCAACCATATATCAGACAGGCAATTAATATGAAAGATATATAAAAAATATACAAAAATTAAGCACCAAAAATCCAATCAATAAATGGGCTAAATGGACAAGTCTTAAAAGAAAAAAATCACAAATGGCCATAAATACTTGAAAAGTAGTTCTGCACTTCGAGTCATGAAAGAAATGCAAATTAGAGCTGTTTTAAAATTCCATTTTACCCAGTTAGAATGATTGCAATTGCTATGCAGGCCCCCACCTCCAGCAGAAGTTCCTTGCTCCACCACGGGCCACCCAGGTACCCAGACCCCTAACCTCTGATCCATTACAGGCCATACAAGCACCCAGAACTTCAGAGCAGTTCAACCTCAGCTAGACCAGGGGCAATGTCAACTGCATAACTCCAGCCTCCAACTCTGACAGAAAACCCCTGATTGACCAGAGGCCACCCCAGCCATCAACACAGGCAAACTCTGTACTCAACCACAGTTAAATCTGGCCAGAAGACCAGTGTGGGAACAGAAGCTGAGGAATAAAACACCCATCCAATGTGGACAAAGTCAGAAATGGACCCTAGACCTTTAATCACTCCAATCCAGATGCCTAGGCAGCAGCATAAGAACACAATCAACAACAGCCAGGGCAATATGTCACCTCCAGAACCTAGCTATCCTACTACAGCAAGCCATGAATATTCCAGCACAGCTCAAGCACAAGAAAATATACCTTAAAACCAACTTCATGAAGATGATAGAGTTCCTTAAGGAGGAAATGAATAAATCCCGTAAAGAAATTGAGGAAACAGCAAAGAAATAATTGGAGAAAAATTTCTTAAAGAAAGCCAGGAAAAACAAACAAACAAACAAACAAGACCCCCAAATGAAAATAGATGCAATAAAGAAAATACAAATGAAGGGAATTCTGGAAATGGAAAACCTGGGTAAGAGAACAGGAATTAAAGATGCAAGTATCACCAAGAATACAAGAAATATGAGAGAGAAACTCAGATGTTGAAGATACCATAGAATAAATAGGTACATGAGTCAAAGATAATATTAAATCTAAAAAATTCTTGACATAAAAACATCCAGAAAATCTGGGAAACCATAAAAAGACCAAACCTAAGAATAATAGGCATAGAAGGAAAAGAATCCCATCTGAAAGTTGTAGAAAATATTTTAAGCAAAATCATAGAAGAAAATTTTTCTAACTTAAAGAAGAATATGCCTATACTGGTACAAGAAGCTTACAGAAAAATAATAGATTGGACTTGAAAAGAAAGTCTCCTCCTCACATAATAATCAAACCATTAAACAGAAAACAAAGAAAGAATGGCAAAATTTACAAAGGAAAAAGGCCAAGTGACAGATAAAGGCAGAGCTATTAGAATGACATCAAATTTCTCAGTGGAAACTCTGAAAGCCAGAAGGTCTTGGACTGACCTCTTGTCTAAGAAAGCTAGCCCAGATTTCTATACACAGTAAAACTTCCAATTACCATAAATGGTGTAAACAAGATATTTCATGAAAAGTCAAATTTAAACAGCATCTATCTACAAATCTAGCCCTACAGAAGTTACTAGAAGGTTAACTACACCCCCCAAAATACAAGCAATAAATAATCTCATAAGTACTAGCAAAACCTAAGGAAGGAAACACACACACACACACAGACACACACACACCACCACCACCACCACCATCACCACCATAGCAACAGAAATTAATAATCATTAGGCATTGATACATCACAATGAAATTTTCTTTTGTAGCAGTTGCAGTAGTCATGGTGTCTCTTCACAGCAATAGAAACCCTAACAAAGATTTCCACAAAACTGGAAAAATTAAAAGAAACAGACGATTTTCTTGATTAATACCACTTTCCAAAGTTAAATCAAGATCAGATAGACAATTTAAATAGACTAGATTCCTTACTGAAATAGAAGCAGTCATTAAAAATCTCCTAACCCGAGAAAGCCCAGGGCTTGACAGGTTTAGCACAGAATTCTACCAGACTTACAAAAAAGATTGAGTACCAGTCCTTCTCAAATTACTCCACAAAATATAAACAGAAAGAACATTGCTAAATTCTTTCTATGAGGCCACAGTCACCCTGACATCCAAACTACATGAAGATTCAAAAAAAAAAGTATTACAGACCAATTTCCCTTATGAATATTGATGCAAAAAAATAAAAATGAACTCAATAAAATAGCCACAAACTGAATTCTAGAACACATTCAAAAACGATCATGATTTAATGTAGGAGAGAGTTGCTTGTTCATCCCGGCCACCCAGCTAGCTTACCCCCAAAATAATCTCACAGAAACTATATTAATTAAATCACTGCTTGGCCCATTAGCCTTAACTTCTAACTTTTTGACTAACCTTTACATCTTAATTAAACCTATTTCTAGTAATCTGTGCATCACCACAAGGTCGTGGCCTACCAGCAAAGCTTCAGCACATTTATCTCTGGCAGTGGCTCCACCATGGCATCCCCTGCCTCCACCCTCTTCCTCCCAGCATCCAACCTAGCTTTCCCGCCTACCTAAGTTCTGCCTTGCTATAGGTCCAAAGCAGTTTCCTTACTCATTAATGGTAATCACAGCACAGAGGGGGCTCCCACAACAGTTTAATGTACAAAAAATCTGTCAATGTAATCCACCATATGAACAAACAGAAAGAAAAAAATACCCATATGATAATCTCATTGGATGTTGAAAAAGCCTTTGGTAAAATCCAACACCATTTCATGATACACATCTTGGAGAGAAGGGGGATTATAAGGTACATACTTCAACATAATAAAGGCAATTTACAGCAATCCTATAGCCAATATAAAATTTAATGGAGAATAACCCAAAAACAATTCCATTAAAATCGGAAACAAGGCAAGGCTTTCCACTGTCTTCACATCGATTTTATATATACTTGAAGCTCCATCTAGAGATCAAGTTTATACAAGTTGGAAAGGAAGAAGTTCTATTTTTCCTTTTAAACACAGCAGGGCAGTTGCCCATATGAACTCACAGTGGCTGTGACTGCATGTGCAAGATTTACACAGAATCAAGGAAAATAAAATGCAAGAATACAAGGGTGAGGAAGCCAGAGTCCCAACCCTATCTGAGAGCTACTGGCAGTTGAAGACTGCTGAGGGACGGAGAGTCAGTCTTCTTCAGGAGTACTGAAAGGCTACCCATGCATGTACTAAGTGCACTCCTTGGTTTGGAAAACCAACACACGCAACTGAGAGGGAGTAGTAGTTCTGGTGGGCAAGGACAGGAGAGAATTTGGTAGGAGGCAATGGGGCTATTTGATCAACACACATATGCATGAATGAAATTCTCAAAGCAATAAAAGAAAACAAAAGATGACAGAAGCTGACAAGGATATAGAGAAAAAGAGAACCTTATTCATTGCTGGCAGGCTTGTAAAATAGTTCAACTACTACAGAAACTAGTATGGATGTCTCTCAGAAACATGAAGACAGAGTGACTGAAATGATTCTTTCATACCACTCTTGCTCTACACACAGGGAATGGCGGTACTTGCCACATCTGTGTTTGCTGCTGTGCTGATCACAGCAATCAAGAACAAAAACTAGTCTAGATGTCCACCACAGAAATATGGATAGAGAACAGAGTACTTACATAATGAGATTTTATACAGGGACAAAGAAAAATGAAACCATGACATTTTCAGGAAAATGGGTGTAAATAGAAATTATGTTCAGTAAAGCTGGACTCAGAAAGACCATGCATTTTCTGTTATATACACAATCTTGATTTTTAAAAGTGTGTAAGCGTGTGTCTCTGTGTGTGTGTGTCTGTGTGTTATACAACCAGGAAGAGGCTTACTACAAGGTAAGAAGAGATCTTAAGAGAGTAGAAAATCAGGTAATGAAAACTGTATAATGAGAACACGGAAGATAGGGCTGATTGTAGGAGACAAGAGAAGGAGCTGGAGTTAGGAAGGAGCTGAAGGGAGAGCTGTGGGAGAGGGAAAAAGTAAGAATAAGTACAATAACACAGGTGTTTCAAGATGCAATGGTAAAACCCATTTCCTTGGATGGGAACCTGAAACAATTAAGTAATCTTTTTTTATACCATTCCTAAAAGGGAGTGATAATTTTTAGCTAAGATAGGTTTCGGTGATATGCTCTCTAAAACATTTAAGTCTACAATCCTTCTATATTATAGCATTTATTGATATATTTGAGTCTTTTTCCTACATCCTTGCAAAAGCTGACATTAATGTGATTGAGCAGAGGAAATTGTAAAACAAGAGGTAAAGAATTTCCATTTCAATGAAGGAAGGTTTGTTGATTGACATCTGGTTTAGCATTCTTATGCTTCCCATGACCTGTGGTGTAATCTTGGGCAAATACTTGCCCTTTTTTGCCTCTGAGCCTTCATCTATAGAACACAGGCAATGGTAACTTTTTTGGATTGTTGAAAAGTTTAAAGAGTAAAAGAAGTAACTATATATATATATAAAATGTTGGATGAAATTCATAGAATTGAAAATTATCATTGAATTAACTTTTGCTTTTCTTTATCAAATCTGTATTTAAAAATTTTAGAATATAAACTTTACTACAAAATTCTTGACTAGTAAATTTCAAAAGAAAAATATTTCAGATTTCTTCTGAAAATATAGTTTCAATTGAAAAATACACTTGGAAGGATGAGCTTTGATTTTGCAGCCCTTACAAGCTATTTATTGGCAAGTAGTCATTTTAAGTGTCATTTTGTGTTCTTTATTCAGCTGTGGTGGTTTGAATAAGAATGGCTCCCATAGACTAATTATTTGAATGCTTGGCCCATAGGGGGCAACACTGCTAGGAATCCTGTTAGAATAGGCATCGCCTTGCTGGAGGCAGGTCTTGAGGTGTCCTGTACTCAAGCTAGCCCAGTGTGGCACACAGTCTTATCCTGTTACCTGTGTATCAAGATGCAGAAGTCTTAGCTCCTTCACCAGCACCAGCTCTACCTGCTGCTGCCATTTTTCCTGACATGACAATCATGGACTAAACTTCTGAATTGTAAGACAGACCCAATCAAATGTTTTGCTTTATAAGAGTTGCTGTGGTCATAGTATCTCTCCACAGCAATATAACGGCAACTAAGACATCAGCCATATAACAAAAACCATAGCATTTATTTATATATTTGAGTCTTATAAAAATATTTTTGCATGCTATATCATGTGAATGAAGATATTCTCTAAGAAAATATTTAGAAAAGCTGAGTATGTATCTGCTCATACAAACATTTCCCCAAACTTAGAAAACATTGCTGCATCACAATGACAGGGTAACTCCTAATGGCTTTTTTTTTTTCATAAAAGTTGCTTGTGCTAACTGATATTGTTCAGTTTGTAATGAGTTTGAGAAAACAATGAAAAGAATGAAGGTGTTGGAAATGAAATATGTTTTTTAATTGAAAAGAGACCATGATTGTTTTTTTCCCCCCAATCTAAATCAAATTGTTATGGTGGTGTTTTCAGGCAATTGGAAAGAGGAATTATTCTCTGAAAATAATGATCTCATTATACAGTCTAAAAATAATAAGTTAAAAACTCTTTAGTTGCCTTTGTGCTGCAATAAATGATTTAAAAGTGAAAATATTTTTGGAACACATATGCAGAATTAACTTCTGTATAGCAGAAGAAAAAACTTCTTACTGAGATTTCCATTCACTCTACAACAAAATATAAATTATCTAAACAAGACATGTGAGGTTCTTTTTATTGAATCTATAAATAAATGTTTATATTTTGATATATTTTCATAGAAATTTCAATAAATTATTTTTTAAAATATATAATTTAGTGTGTTTTATTTTCAATAACTAGAATGCCAATTTTTATATCATATGTCTGTAAATGGAGACTGTGATTTCTTTTGCTGGCCACCCAGACATGAATAATTACACAAAGCTATATTAATTACATCTCTGGCATTTTCCTGGCTAGGCATATTCCTAGCTAACTCTTACATCTTAAACTAACTCATTTCTATTATTTTGTGTTTTACCATGAGACTTGTGGTTTGTTATCTCACCTCTTGCTTCTTGGTGGCTATATCGTGTCTTCCTGACTCTGCCTTCTTTCTCCATGCATACAGTGTAGTTTTCCTACATAGCAATATTTTGCCTTGTCATAAACCAAATTGGCTTCTTTATTAACCAATGGTAATAAAACACATTCATAGCATACACAGGGGAATCCCATATCAATATGTCTTAGTTAGGTTTACTATTGCTATGATACAACACCATGACCAAAGCAATTTGGGGAGAAAAGGATTTATATGGCTTATGCTTCCACATCACTATTCATTATCAAAACCAGTCAGGATAGGAACTCGAAAAGGACAAGAGGCTGGAGGCCGGAGCTAATACAGGGGCTATGAAGGAGTGCTTCTAATGGGGTTGCTCTCCATGGCTTGCTCGCTTGCTCAACCTAATTTCTTCTTTTCTTCTCCTTCCTTCCTTCCTTCCTTCCTTCCTTCCTTCCTTCCTTCCTTCCTTCCTTCCTTCCTTCCTTCCTTTCCTTCCTCCCCCCCCACATAACATTTTTACTGATTTTCTCAGAGTTTCATATCATGTACCCTGATCACAATCCCTATCCATTCTTTTCATGTCTGCCCCCTCTTGTGACCACTGCATTAAAAGAAGTAAAACATAAAATAGAGTCTACTTTGTGGCATCTGTATACTTTCTGGAGCATGGTCAAATTCTAAGTGGTCTGCCCCTTTAGAAAGAACTCAGTAGTTCCTCTCCCACACCTCCACCAGAAGCCTCTGTCATAGAAAGCTGCTCCTCAGCATTCCAGTCACACTTTTTAAGGGTTTTCTTTGGTGGTTCCTGTTTAGGCTGATACTTTTTTTTTAGGGTACTGGGTTGGGGTGGAGTTAGGAATTGTCTCATGGGCCTTCTACGTCTCTCCTCAACTGTGTGTCTACAGTCATTGGCATCATCATGGCAAAAGTAGTCTCCTTGCCTTTTGCAGTCAGTGGGAACTCTGATCATGGGTCTCCACTTGGTTTCTGGCAATAGCACAGACCACGAACATGAGACTCTACTGAAGAAAGCTTGCAGACTCAGACAAGGGCCTTGGAGTCTGCCTGGACTACAGACATCATCACTGCCTCAATTAACAGCACAGGCCACCAACAGCAGCACAGCCCGAGGACATTAGCACGGCTTCAGGCTGCAGCACAGACCACGGGCATCTGAATGGCCTGTGGTGTTGACAGAGGTTTCTGTCTTGCCCGGTTCCATAGCTGTTCAGTTCCAAAGAAACACATAGAGCCCTACATTAATTATAAACTGGTTGGCCTATTAGCTCGGGTATCTTATTAATTAACTCTTACATCTTACATTATTCCATAATTCTTGTCTGTGTTAACAACCATGTGGCTTGGTTTCTTTTATTAGTGAGGCATTCTCATCTTGCATCCTCTGCATCTGGGTGACAACTGCAGAGTGAGTCTTTTTTCTTCCCAGAATTGTCCAATTCTGGTCACCCTGCCTATGCTTTCTGCCTGGCTACTGGCCAATCAGCATTTTATTAAACCAATACAAGTGACAAATCTTTACAGGATAGAAGACCATTGTCCCACAGCACTTCCCCCTTTCTTTCTCTTCAAAACTAGAAGTCTGAATCAAATCTCTTTTAGAGATTAGCTTTTTTTCCTCTGATCGTTTTCCATAATAACTTTTAACCAACACTCTAAACAAAAACAGCCATCTTTTGGGAATGTAGTTTTCTAGGCTACTTCCTGATGATTGGGGGGAGCTGATAATCTTATGGGAACCTAATAAAAATTTAGGATTATGGTCAAGTCCTGACTGGAATATTCTGTGAGTCTTGATCATCTCAACCAGCTGTCTTGAGGCTGTTCTGCATGTAGAAGTCAGAGAAAACCCCAACAGAGGTCCTCTGAAATGTTGGCCATCTGTTCCTATCAGGCAATTTTAAGGGGATCTGGTTTTATAAAACCACATTAGTCTGGAAGGAATACACAGGTTCTGATCATCTGTGGAAACAAAAGAAGACCCTCTTCTTGAAAGCAAAATATCCTTACTCCCAAATTTTGAAGATACCTTTAAAATATATATGTTGGTTTAGCTTAGCAGCCCATACAATAAAATATCTCTCTGTACTTAGCTACTTCACAGTCAAAAAATTGAAAGAAAGCACAATAATATTCATAATTCAGATACTCTGTGTATTTTCCATCTTTATGTGGCTTATTTTTCTGTGCTCCTTTAATCTATGGTATTTTTTATATACTCTTTAAAGATTGTTTTTTTAAATAACCATTTACTTCTTTTTATAACACTCTATATTTTTTTTCTTCTCTTTCCCGCCTATGTACATTTAGCTATCACTGTGATATATTTAGAGGTCTTTTCCATCTGGATTTGTCTTTATTGTTTATGTATCTGCAATTATTTTTTGACCAGGAGTGTTTTCTTAATGCTAAGTGAGCAAGACTAGGACCAACTCCACCGTCTTGCTTGCTTGCTTCACTCAGTCCAACATGGCAGAGGCATGTTTGTTGCCTCTGAGAGACATTCTTTCCACCCTGGATGCAGGGTTGCAGCACGTCTGTGTCACCATTAAGCAATTTGTAACATGCTGCTCACAGACTCCATTTAAATGTTCCATAGACAGACCTCCCAAAAGAGTCAGAGCCATTTATGCTGGTGAATTAGAAGCTGCCGTTTGTAAAGAAGCTGTGCAGTTTTAACTGCACCTCTCTTAGAGGATTCCTGACACCCCCACTCACTGCAAGCCCATCAGACAAAAAAAATTGTGTCTACTAAGAAACTGTGCTTTGCTCTCACATTTTTGTGGGTCTAGTAGCCCTTTTTTTAAAATGCTTTTTTAGGTCTTATGTGGATCCATGACGCAAACAGTGGGCACCATTCATTCCCTAAATGATTGTTTATAAATGTTTGTTTACATTTAAAGCGTGATAGGCTATAGAGATGGATACTTTGCATTGGTATGGATCTTGCTTTATTGATATAAATTTTAGATCAATTTTGTCATATGTATATTTCTGCTCTTGATTAAGGTATTGTTTTTGTGTAACTCATCTAAAAATGTAATGTATAATTAAGAAATACAGGTTAATAGATAACCATCTATAATAATCAAGTTAATTAGTTAGTCATGTTAGTTAGGTTTTCCAGATATACGCAGATATACTTCAGTTAGATGATAATCTTCAAACCTTTAAAAGACCTACGGAATATGACATCTAAAATGTTTTAAGAACTTAGGACTTTTCATGATAGTGAGATGCACTTGTTCCTGGCAGCACCAATCTATTTCAAGAGGATGATGGGCATTGAAGAGGCTCCTTGTGGAGTTTGTTAGCTGTTTGGGCAAGAAACTCTCTTGCCTGGACTGCTTGATGTTATGCTGTATATATTGGATGTGAACAACCCACAGAGAAATGAGTGCTGATCTTGCCTAAAGGTGAGATGGTCCTTCGGGGTTTCTGCTTCATAAAAGAGTCTACCAGACAGTCTTCAGGACACAGAAGAAAGTGACTGACAAACTGCCAATATAGGCTGAACTCTCTTTGAAATTTCTTGCTTCATAGAAAAGTCTGCCAGATACTATGGGCCTGCAGGCTGAAGATGGATGCTCCAATGATACAGAAGAACTTTGGGTGACTGTCTATGTCTCTGTCCTTTCTAGAGTTTTAGAAGTTGCTTACAATGCACTTCCTGCTAACTTAGGTAATAGTATAACCTTCTGTGATCTTTGATGGGATTGAAGAATAGATAGTTATAATTATAGTTTTCCTTAGTTAGGATAAAAGATAAAGTGGATATAAATATTATAACTGTAATTTTTGCTTAATTCCTGTCTTGTTAAATGTAATTTTACTATGTTAAAGTTAAAACCTTCCTTTTTATTTGAACAGAAAAGGGGAAATGGTGTGGGGAGTCCTATAAAGTCATATAAATGTTTGTTTTTTATTGGTTAATGGTTAAGAATCTGCTTTGGCCTGTGATAGGGCAGAATAGAGCTAGGTGGGAAAATTAAACTGAATGCTGGCAGAAAGAAGGTAGAGTCAGTGGGACACCATGTAGCCGCTGTAGGAGACAGATGTGCCAGAACCTTGTTGGTAAATGAACCTCATGGCAAAATATAAAATAATAGAAATGGGTTAATTTAATATATAAGAGTTAGCCAGAAATACACTTAAGCTATTGGCCAAGCAGGATTACAATTAATATAGTTTCTGTGTGGCTATTTTGAGTCTGGGTTGCTAGACATGAACAAGAAGCTTCTGCCAACACTGTGGTGGTAACTGTAAACCCTGGATATCAACACAGATGCTGGCAGCAGTAGGGCCATGGACCCAGACATGGCCATGGAGATGGCTTGGGCTCAGATATAACAATGGCCCTTGATAGTAGTGTTGACCACTCAGATCAATATGGCTTCCAGAAGCAGCATCATCCTGCTTTCTTATAGAACCCAGGAACTCCTGTCTGAAGATGAGTACACATACAATGGACTGGGTCTCCTTTATCAATCACAAATTAACAAAATGCTTTACAGGTTTGCTTCCAACCCAAATGAGTCATTTTCTTAATTGATTCTCTCTTACTATAGCTGTGTTAAGTAAAGCTAGCCAGTACACCATGCCAACACAAACATAGCCCAAGTACATAAAACAAAAAGCAAAGGAAAATCCAATACATAGGATGGAGCCTGTTATAAATATTGTTGCAAGTGAAGGAAGCACAGCTCAACGGTGCCACCAGGAGAATGAACATGCCTGAATATTTACTTTCATCATTTAGGGAAAATGCTGTGTCCCAAACTCCAGGTCTCACTAGACTTCTAATAATGTAAAATACCCACAGTTTAAACCGCAAGAACCACCACTAATCGTCCAAACCCATATGTTAGAAACAATTACTGAGGCCTTCAGTCATTTTCCTTTTCCCATTTGCTGGTACATGGACCGTGTAAGTCATACTGTGAAAGTAAGTTTTAACTCTTGGAATCTGATCACAATGGCAATTTCCACATTTGAGAAACTGGGAAATTGACTAAACATGCAATAAGACTTACCTGTCTGGCTATATGTTGATATATCCAGTTACAACCAGTCAATCCATTCCGCCCATAGACATACTTATTTCTCACCAATCTACATACAGTACTTACACTCCTCTTTTTGCTAAACTTTCATCACAAATATCTGAGTGAACAGCTTAAAGAAGGGTTTCCTTTGGCCCATTTTCCCCAGGGTTTCTTTCCTTGGACATCTGGCTCTATTGCTTTCAGGCAGGTAACCATTTAGGATGTAAAGAAATGATGGCATGGTGGAGGGAAGCTTTTCTTCTCTTGGCAGCCAAGAAGCAGAGGAAAGACAAAAGTGGTCAGGGCATGATGTCATCCCTAACATGTCCTGGGTCACACATTCCTCCAGTTATGCTACCACAAACTCTCAAGATGGCACCCCAGCTGGGGAGCACACTGCATTAGTACATGCTGAACTCAAGCCCCAACATACCTTTGCTCTCTGTATACATATGTTATTAACTGTGCTTTTTTTCCCAGTTAAAAAAAATACATAGATTGAAATTTTTTTATTTTTATTTATTTATTTATCTTTTTTATTGGAAAAAAAAGAAATTTCTGCCTCCTCCCCGCCTCCCATTTCCTTCTCCCTCCTCCCCCCCCCCCCTTCTCCCCCCTCTCCCCACTCCTCCCCCTCCCTCTCCAGCCTGAAGAGCAGTCAGGGTTCCCTGTGGGAAGTCCAAAGTCCTCCCCCCTCGATCCTGGTCTAGGAAGGTGAACATCCAAACTGGGTAGGCTCCCACAAAGCCAGAACATGAAGTAGGATCAAAACCCGGTGCCATTGTCCTTGGCTTCTCAGCAGCCCTCATTGTCCACCAAATTCAGAGAGTCCGGTTTTATCCCATGCTTTTTCAGTCACAGTCCAGCTGGCCTTGGTGAGCTCCCAATGGATCAGCCCCACTGTCTCCGTGGGTGGGTGCACCCCTTGTGGTCCTGACTTCTTTGCTCATATTCTCCCTCCTTCTGCTCCTCATTGGGACCTTGGGAGCTCAGTCCGGTGCTCCAGTGTGGGTCTCTGTCTCTATCTCCATCCATCGCCAGATGAAGGTTCTATGGTGATATGCAACATATTCATTAGTACGGCTATAGGATAGGGTCATTACAGGTTCCCTATCCTCAGCTGCCCCAGGAACTAACTGGGGACATCGCCTTGGGCCCCTGGGAGCCCCTCTAGGTCCAAGTCTCTAGCCAACCCTAAGATGGCTCCCTTAATTAAGATGTGTGCTTCCCTGCTCCCCTAACCAACCTTCCTTTATCCCAATCATCTCGTTTCCCTAAGTTTCCCCCAACCTCCCCTTCTCACATTTCTCTCCCCTTCTCCCCTTACCCCCCTCCCCCCACACCCCAAGATCCCAATTTTATTTTTGAAGAAGGCAGGATTAAAAACTCAAAATCAAACTATCAATTGCCCTTTGACTGTTGCAATTTTGGAATATTTGTGGCTGTTTTGAGCCAAAACTGCATATTCTATGCATGGAGGGTGCATTCTCTTGATAATATCAGACTTGTGTTTCCTGTAACTCTAATCTCATTTCATAGTCCACCATTTCCTCTACCTTCATCTTAGCAGTCTTCTCACACCTGATGTGGGATTTAAATATTAGTTTTTAAACAAAATGTCTTTGTGAACATCTGGTGCACAGTTGCCCACCTTTCTGCCTTCTCCCTGCTCTGCATTCCTGCTGTTAGCTTTATCTTCCACAGGTCTTCGTTACAAGCAGTGTCTAGAGCTGTCATTTACATGCGTGTTCTCACACACACAGGGGCTATAAAATAAATTCGAGGTAATGAAACAGTGCTAGTAAATCAACCTCATCAGTCTAATTCAGATCCCTTCTGTATTCTTATGAAGAGAAGCCTAGTTCTAACCCATTTCTCAATCTCCACACTAACGAGTGAAGGGCAAATGCTGAGCCAGGGCCAACACAGACCCTTTAATCCATCTTGTCCTTTTTATCTCCACCTCCTCTCTCCTCCAACACATTTTCCAAATAAGCTTGTTCATTATTCTCTGACAGTCAAGGGCATTGTACGAGGGACAGGCTGCCTGTTTTATTTTTGCCCTGTCACACCTTGATGTGTTCCTTGCGTAAGTTAATTAATTTACTCAATCTCGCCAAGTGTTGCTACTGAAAAACAGCCAGTAATAGTCTCCTTCACAGTGCTCTTTGAGGAAATAATAGTGTTAGTCCATTTAAATTGTAGAGAGTTGTGTTGACAAGTGGCCAAAAATTGAGTATACATGTGTATAATTATATATGTGTACATATTTATGATTATTTGCTTGTGAAAGTATATATTTATATTTGTGTGTACATGCACAAATTTATTTGTGTTTAAATGTATTTATGTGAGTGCAAGTATAAACTATATGTGCATGCATGTGAACATTTATGTTTGTGTGTACATAACATAAATGGCTTATAGGAGAAAGGTAAACTGCTTTGGAATGATATTCCTGATTATTTACTAATTAAACAAACTAGGAAGTTTTTATATAAGAAAGATATGATTGTCCTTAAGTGAAATAAACTATTACACCCAAATTTGTTCAAATCATGGCATTTAAAATCCAGGCTAGAAGCAGACGTCTATGAAAATCACACCACCACTCCCTTATCAAGATAATAAGAAACATTTTATTTTGGATTATTTTTATGGACTGCCTTCCTATTGGAGGATTTAAGATGGCTGGTCTTTCAGACCTGGGTGTTTGTCTGGATATGAATGAACTGTTCAGATTTATTCACAGAACCCTTACAGGAACTGGAAATCTCTCCAACATGTTTGATGGCATGCATATAATGTATCTGTCTTCCTACGATGTTTACCACCAAGCATCTTCCACAGGAGCATAAATAAATACTTGACTCACAGTACACAGAGCGCCTAAGCTGATAAATGTCCTTGTTGACAGTCTCGGGATTGCAGAAGCACCATTGTCTATAAGTTTTCTTATCTTCCTTCTGGCTGTCTCCTTTGGTCATAAACTCTGAGTATGTAATCTCAGAGTCACTTTACAGTTCCCCATTTCATATTCTCTTAGTCAGCAAATCAAGAGAAGTTATCATCTTGTTGGATCCATGGAGCCATAATCATATTTTTAAAGTTAAACTTCCTTGTCTTTGGGTCAGAATTAGATTCTACAGTGAGAAGTTGGGTAAAAGGCTGTCAGTTTTCAGGTTAGTTTGTGATTTTGGAGAAAGGATAAAGGCACAGCAGGAAACTGAAGTGATGATTTTGCACTTTGTGTGGCTCTCACACCGCACTTCACCAATCCAGGGGATGGGAAGGAAGCTTGAGGGTATAGGCATTACCTGACTCCTGAGCTGTTACCATGGAGGCATTTCTGTTTGTGGACTTTGTGTCTTTACAGTGTCCTTGGAAATGTTTCAGAGAAAACAAGCATGAACTCCACCTTTAAGAACCTTAGATTGTTTGAGGGAGGCATCACGTTCAGTTAGCAATACAGATCCCGGAGACGATTGCCTTTGTTCAAACCTCCTTATTTACTAATTATGTAACCTTGGGCAGGCTATTTAAGCTTTCTGTCCATTAATTTCTATATGTTTTAAAAATGACTTATTTACTTTTAATTTATGTGTATGAGTGTTTGACCTGCATGTATGCACACCATTTGAGTGCCTGTTGCCCAAGGAGGTCAGAAGAGGACATCTGATCACTCGTAACTGGAGTTACAGATGGTTGTGAGCCCCATGTGGGTACTGGGAATGGAACCTGGATCTTCTGCAAGAGCTGCAAGTGCTGCTAATCACTGATTCAAATCTTCAGCCTCAATTTCTGTATGTCTGAAGTGAAGATAATGGGATTCAAGATTTCATAAACTTTTTAGAATAAGATGATTCAATACAGATAACATACAAGTGCTAAGGTAAGTATGAAGTGTTTTGTACACAGTGAACACTAGATTTCTTTGATATTTTATTCTTGACAGAACATTTCATTCTCATTTTTCTGTGCTACATACAGTTTGAAGTATTAAATTTAACTTCAAAATACTGTCTTCCCTGGTACAGTATTTGTTTCAATTGAAATTCTGTTTCTGTCTGTTTCTCTATTCCTGTGTTGCACTAGAGAGAACGATTTAAGAAATCAAGTCAGTGGTTTGCAATCTTCTCTCAATCAGACCTATAGAACGTGTTCAAATGGCCATGCTTAGAAGATTGACAGCACTATTGCTCTAAGAGTGGTCTGGATCTTTAAGAAACCAAGCAAGAAGGGAATTAGGAGCTGGGACTCTCCAACAAGATTGTGAACAACAGAGTGAGCCTGGAGTGTCTCAGAATAGCTTCTGAGGACTGGTTTTATTGATTAGTCACCCCTTATTCCACTTCACTCTAGTCTGCTTGCCTAGTTCCAGTAGATCAATACCCCTTTAACACTGTGCACTTAAACTAAAAGAAACCTATTTAGTGGGAACATGCCCCAGATAGCAAAAGCTGAGTAGTTTTCCACATTCTATTCACCTACGGTAACTTTTAGAGCAGAAAATCTTCTTTTTAATTTAATCTTTTATTTATTCTTCTCTCATACATTCTGTTGGTAGCTTCACTTTCTCCCTCCTCACAGTTACCATCCACTTCCCCACTCCCAGATACAGCCCCTCCTGTTCTCCCTGGGGAAAGTAGACCTTTCGGAGTAGACCTCCCAGGGACATCAACCAAACCTGGCACAAGAAGATGCAGAAAGACAGGGTACAAACACTCATATCAAGGCAGGCCAGGCAACCCAGTAGGAGGAAAAGGGTCCCAGGAGTAGGCAAAAGAGTCAGATATACCCATAATCCCACTTTTGAGTACCCACAAACACCAAGTCAACAACTCATGAAGACTGCGATTGCTGCTTTAGTCTCTGTGAGCCCCTGTGAGCCTTACTTAGTTGATTCTCCTGACCTTTCTCGCCTGGTGTCACCAACCCCTCTGACTCCCACTATTCTTCCTTTTCCACTTCCACAGGGTTGCCAGAGCTTCAAGGGGAGGGACCTGGTGGAGACTTCCAATCATCTGGTCTTTCTCTCCACTGAAGTAGTGTTTTACTGTGGTTCTCTGCACCTGCTCCAATCATCTGATGGAGGAAGCCTCTCTAATGTGGCTAAGCACCAGTCTACGAGTATAGCAGAATGATGCAGTGCAACATGAGGGCCTGCTTCTTGGGGTTTCTGTCCTGCCTGCTTCCCACAGTTGTTAGGTCCCAAAGAATTACACAGAAGGTCTACATAAGTTATAAAACTGACTGGCCCATTATCTCAGGCTATGTAGTAGCTCTTATAATGTATATTAACCCACTATTATTATCTATGTTAGCCACATGGCTCAGTACCTTTTTCAGCAGGGTAGGTCACATCTTGCTTCTTCTGTGATCTGGGCAAGACTGGGAGAAGAGCTTCCTTCTTCCCAGAATACTCCTGTTCTCATTGCCTTACCTCTACTTCCTGTCTGGTTGTCCTGCCTATACTTCCTGCCTGGTTACTGGTCAATCAGCTTTTATTTAAAATATAATTGACAGAATATAGAATTGTCCTGCACCAATGTAGGATTCTCTTCTATATGCTGTGAATACCTTTGGTTAATAAAGAGGCTGCTTTGGGCCTCTTGCAGTGCTGCATGGGGTAAGGTAAGAATTCCAAGCAGATAGACAAGGATAGAGTAGTAGGAGGAGTCAGGGAGAAGCCATGTAGCTGCTGCAAGAGACAGATGCCAGATGCTTAACAGAATCTTCCTAGTAGGTTGCAACCACGTGGCTATACACAGATTGCTAGAAATGGCCTAATTTAAGATATAAGAGCTATCCAATAAGAAGTGTGAGGTAATAGGCCAAGCAGTGTTGTAATAATACAGTTTCTGTGAGATTATTTTGGGTCTGGCAGCCGGAAATGAATGAGCAGCCTCTGTCTACAGCAGAATATCATTAGGAGTCCTTTCAGTGACTTTTTTGATTTCCTTTACTTTGTGTGTGTGTGTGTGGGGGGGGGGGGTAAGGCAGTCCTGTTTGTTTCTACTATAGGTCTCTAGGCCATCCAGTTTCTGGTTCCTGACCATCCAGGCTGAGTTACAGTGTCAGGCAAGGGCTCCCTTTTGTGGCATTGGTCTTAAATTAGACCAGTCATTGGTTGGCAACTCCCACAAGCACTGAGTACATCCTGCAGGCAAGACAGGTTGTACGGCAAAAGTTTTGAGGCTGGTTTAGTGTCCCAGTGCCACCGCTGGATGCCTTACCTGGTTACAGAGGTGGACAGGTCAGGTTCTGTATCCTCCATCACTAGGAGTCCTCTCTAGAGTCACCCTCATAGATTTTAGGGAGTTTCCACATCGCACCCTAACCCAAATGCCCTCCAATTCCAGTCATCTCTCCCATACTCACTCACTCTATCCTGTTCCTATCTGTGCCTACCCCAGTCCACTCAAATAATCTATTCTATTTTCCCTTCTCAGGAAGATTCATGGACCCCCTGGTGCTCTCCTTTAGCCTTTCTGGGTCTGTAGATTGTAGTGTGGTTATTCTTTACATTAATTCTATCAATTCATGAGCATAGAAGATCTTTCTATCATCTGATATCTTCTTCAATTTCTTTCCTTAAAGACCTGAAGTTTTTGCCATACAAGTCTCACTTGCTTAGATAGGGTTATCTCAAGATATTTTATAACTTTTTATTTTTTGTGGCTATTGTTTCCCTGATTTCTTTTTGGTTAATTTGTCATTTGCATATGGGGGGCTATTGACATTTTTTTAAACTAAT
The DNA here is from genome assembly GCA_963919715.1 of Microtus obscurus. Taxonomy (NCBI): domain Eukaryota; kingdom Metazoa; phylum Chordata; class Mammalia; order Rodentia; family Cricetidae; genus Microtus; species Microtus obscurus. The sequence continues at coordinate 1,596,298 of CAWTZC010000892.1, read as the reverse complement.
TTTTGTATTCAGCCACTTTAATGCAGGTGTTCAACACCTGTAGGAGTTCTGTGGTAGAATTTTTGTGGGTTGCTTATACCATCAAATGTGTAAATCGTGGTACTTTGTCTTCTTCCTTTTCAATTTGTATCCCCTTGATCTCCTTCAGTTGTCTTATTGCTCTAGCTAGAACTTCAAGTATTATATTGAATAGATATGGAGAGAGTGGTCAAACTTGGCCCGTTCCTGATTTTAGTGGAATTGATTTGAGTTTCTCTCCATTAAATTTGACATTGGCTGTTCTCCTGCTGTATATTACTTTTTGGCTGTGGCATGTATGTCACTTGCATCCCTGATATCTCCAAGCATTTTATCATGAAGGGGTGTTGGATTTTGACAAAAGATCTTTTATTTCTTTCAGTTTGTTTCTGTGGTGGACTATATTGACTTCATATGTTGAACCATCCCTGCATCTCAGAGATGAAGGCTGATGATGTTGGATGATTTTTTTGATGTATTCTTTGTAAGGGGAGGCCACTTGTTCATTCCCAGCTGCTCAGAACCAAAATAATCACACAGAAACTGTATTAATTAAATCACTACTTGGCCTATTAGCTCTAGCTTCTTATTGGATAACCTTATTGGATAACAGCCTAAACTAACCCATCTCCATTAATCTGTGTATCACCATGTGCCTGTGACTTACTGGCAATGTTCCATCACATTTCTCTCTGGCAGTGGCTACATGATGTCTCCCTGACTCCGCCTTCTTCCTCTCAGCTTCCTCAGTTCAGTCTTCCCCACCTAGCTCTATTCTGTTAAGCTATTGGCCAAAAGCAGATTCTTTATTAAACAATGGCAATAAAACATATCCATAGCATATAGAGGGAATCCCACATTAATTCTTGGATTTGGTTTGATAGTATTTTTTTTAATAAAGGACATTGAGCCTATAATTCGGGTTCTTAGAGAAGCCAAATAAGAAGGAGAACCCAAAGAAAAACATATAGGCATCCTCCTGAATATTAATCTTCATCAGGCGATGAAAGGAGACAGAGACAGAGACCCACATTGGAGCACCGGACTGAAATCTCAAGGTCCAAGTCAGGAGCAGAAGGAGAGAGAGCACGAGCAGGGAGCTCAGGACCGCGAGGGGTGCACCCACACACTGAGACAATGGGGATGTTCTATCGGGAACTCACCAAGGCCAGCTGGTCTGGGTCTGAAAAAGCATGGGATAAAACCGGTCTCTCTGAACATAGCGGACAATGAGGACTACTGAGAACTCAAGAACAATGGCAATGGGTTTTTGATCCTACTGCACGTATCGGCTTTGTGGGAGCCTAGACAGTTTGGATGCTCACCTTACTAGACCTGGATGGAAGTGGGTGGTCCTTGGACTTCCCACAGGGCAGGGAACCCTGATTGCTCTTTGGGCAGATGAGGAAGGGGGATTTGATTGGGGGAGGGGGAGGGAAGGGGAGGCAGCGGTGGGGAAGAGACAGAAATTTTTAATGAATAAAAAAAAATAAAAAAAAGAAAAAAATAAAAAAAATATTTTTGAATCAATGTTCACAAGGGAAATTGGTCTATAATTTTCTTTCTTTGCTGAATCTTAGTGTGGTTTGGGTATCAGGGTGACGGTGGCCTCATAAAATAAATTTGGCAATGTTATTTCAGTTTTTATTTTTCAGAAAAATTTGGGGATAGTATTGGCATTAACTCATCTTTGAATGTCTGGTAGAGTTCTGTACTGAAACTGTCTTATCCTGAGCTTTTTTTCTTGTTGTTGTCAAGAGAATTTTAATGATTGCTTCTACTCAGTTGTGGATTATAGATCTATTTAAATTGTTTATATGATCTTAATTTAACTTTGGTATATGATATCTATTGAAAAACTATCCATTTCTTTTAGATTTTCCAATTTTCAGAATATAGGTTTTTGAAGTATCACCTAATGATTTTTGGGATGTCATCAGAGTCTGTTGTTAGTCCCTGTTTTTGGTTCTGATTGTGTTAATTTGGATGCTCTCTCTCTCTGCCTTTTTTGTTAGTTTAGATAATGGTTTGTCAATCTTGTTGATTTTCTCAAAGAACCAACTCTTTGTTTTATTGGTTCTTTCTATTGTCTTCTTTGTTTCTATTCTTTTGATTTCAGACTTCAATTTGATTATTTCTTTCAAACTGCTCCTCTTGGGAGTGCTTGATTTTTATTTTTTTTGTTCTATAGATATCAGACATTCTGTTAAGTTGCTAGTATGATATCTCTCCATTTTTTTTAATGTAGGCACTTAGTGGTATGAACTTCCTGCTTATCCATGCTTTCATTGTATCCCATATGTTTGGGTATATGTTACATAAATTTTTATTGAAATCTAGAAAGTCTTTAATTTCTTTCTTAACACAGTAGTCATTAAGTTGTGAATTTTTCAGTTTCCATGGGTTTGTAGACTTTCTGTTGTTGTTGAAATCCAGTTTTAACTCATGGTGTTCTGATACGATGTAGGGAATACTTTGATTTTCTTGTATCTGTTGAGACTTATTTTGTGACTGAGTATGTGGTCAATTTTGGAGAATGTTCTGTGAGGTGCTTTGAAGAAGGTATAGTTTTTCATATTTGGGTGAAATGTTCTGTAGATATATATTAGGTTTCTTTGGTTTATAATTTCTGTTAGCTCCAGTATTTCTCTGTTTAGATTTTTATCTGGATGGCCTGTTCATGGATGAAAATTTGATAATGAAGTCTTCCACTGTCAATGTGTGAGGGTTAATGTGTGATTTAATCTTAAGTAATATTTCTTTTTCAAAAATGGGTTCCCTTGGGTTTGAGACTTAAATGTTACTAAATGAGATGTCATCTTGGTGGATTTTTCCTTTTATGAGTATGAAGTTTCCTTCACCATCTCTTTTGATAAATTTTGGTTTGAAGTCTTTTTTGTTAGATATTAAGATAGCAACACCAGCTGGCTTTTTAGACCAACTTGGCATGGACAATCTTTTTCAATCCTTTATTCTGAGTTAATGTGTATCTTTAACCTTGATGTGTGTTTCTTGTATGCAGCTTAAGGATGAATCTTGTTTTCTTACCCATTGTGTTAGTCTGTGTCTTTTTATTGGGGAACTGAGTCAATTAATATTGAGAGATATCAGTGATAGATTCATTTCTGTCACTCTGTTGTTGATGGTAGGTGAATGTGCTTCTCTTTCTTTCTTTCTAGTATCATCTATAGGTCTGAATTTGTAGATAGATATTGTTTAAATTTGACTTTCTCACAGAATAGCTTGTTTTCTCTGTATATGGTGATAAAGTGGGTTTTTTTTTTTTTTTTTTTTTTTTTTTTGGATATAGTCTTTTGGGCTCGCAGCTGTGGTCTCTTAGAGTCTGCTGACATCTATCCAGACCCTTCTGACTTTGAAAGTCTCCACTGAGAAGTTGAACATATTTCTAATAGATATGCTGCTAGTTCTCTTTTACCTTGCAGCTTTTACTATTCTGTCCTTGTTTTATATATTCAAAGGTTTTATTATGATGTGAAAATGGAACTTTATTTTCTGGACCAATCTATTTGGTGTAATGCTTGGTCTTTTTTTTCTTTTTTATTATTTTTATTGAGCTTTACATTATTCTCTGCTCTCCTTCCTACCTCTCCCCTCCCCTTCAGCCCTCTCCCGAGGTCCCCATGCTCCCAGTTTGCTCAGGAGATATTGTCTTTTTCTACATCCCATGTAGACAAGATCTATGTATGTCTCTCTTAGGGTCCTTATTGTTATCTAGGTTCTCTGGGACTGTGATTTGTGGACTGGCTTTTTGGCTTTATGTTTCAAAACCACTTATGAGTGAGTACATGTGATAACTGTTTTTCTGTACCTGGGATACCTCACTCAAAATGATGTTTCCTAGTTTCATCAATTTTTTTGCAAAATTAAAGATGTCATTATTTTTTTTTTCTGCTGTGTAGTACTCCATTGTGTAAATGTACCACATATTCTTTATCCATTCTTCTTCCAAAGGGCATTTAGGTTGTTTTCAGATTATGGCTATGACAGAAAAGCTGCTATGAACATAGTTGAGCACATGCCTTTGTGGCATGATTGAGCACCCTTTGGAAATATACCCCAAAGGGTATTACTTGGTCTTGAGGTAGGTTGTTTCCTAGTTTTATGAGAAATTGCCACACTGACATCCAAAGGGGTTGTACCAGCTTGCATTCCCACCAGCAATGCAGAAGTGTTCCCTTTATCCCAGAACCACTCCAGCATAAGTTGTCATCAGTGTTTTTGATTTTGGCCATTCTTACAGGTGTAAGATGGAATCTCAGAGTTGTTTTGATTTGTATTTCTCTGATGACTAAGAATGTTGAACATTTCCTTAAATGTCTTTCAGCCATTTTATTTTATTTATTTATTTAATTAATTTATTTATTAAAGATTTCTGCCTCCTCCGCCACCGCCTCCCATTTCCCTCCCCTTCCCCCAATCAAGTCACCTTTCCTCATCAGCCCGAAGAGCAATCAGGGTTCCCTGCCCTGCGGGAAGTCCAAGGACCACCCACCTCCATCCAGGTCTAGTAAGGTAAGCATCCAAATTGCCTAGGCTCCCACAAAGCTAGTACATGTAGTAGGATCAAAAACCCATTGCCATTGTTTTTGAGTTCTCAGTAGTCCTCATTGTCTGCTATGTTCAGCTAGTCCAGTTTTATCCCTTGGTTTTTCAGACCCAGGCCAGCTGGCCTTGGTGAGTTCCCGATAGAACATCCCCATCGTCTCAGTATGTGGGTGCACCCCTCGCGGTCCTGAGTATATGCTCAACTATATTCATAGCAGCATTGTTTGTAATAGCCAGAACCTGGAAACAACCTAGATGCCCTTTAACGGAAGAATGGATGAAGAAAGTATGGACTATATACATATTAGAGTACTACTTAGCAGTAAAAAAACAATGACTTCTTGAATTTTGCATGCAAATGGACAGAAATAGAAAACACTATCCTGAGTAAGGTAAGCCAGACCCAAAAAGAGGAACATGGGATGTACTCACTCATAATTGGTTTCTAGCCATAAATAAAGGACATTGAGCCTATAATTTGTGATCCTAGAGAAGCTAAATAAGAAGGTGAACCCAAAGAATAACATATAGGCATCCTCCTGAATATTAATCTTCATCAGGCGATGAAAGGAGACAGAGACAGAGACCCACATTGGAGCACCGGACTGAAATCTCAAGGTCCAAATCAGGAGCAGAAGGAGAGAGAGCATGAGGAAGGAACTCAGCTCCGTGAGGGGTGCACCTACACACTGAGACAATGGGGATGTTCTATCGGGAACTTTCAGCCATTTTAGATTCCCCTGTTGAGAGTTTTCTGTTTAGGTCTGTATTTCCTTTTTCTATTGGATTATTTGTTCTTTTGATGACCAATTTCTTGGGTTCTTTTTATATTCTGGAGATCAGACCTATGTCTGATATAAGGTTAGTGAAGATCCTTTCCATTTCTTTAGGCTGTCATTTTGTCTTGTTAACTGTGTCCTCTGCTTTAAAGAAGCTTTTCAGTTTCAGGAGGTCCCATTTATTAATTGTTTCTCTCAGTGTCTGTACTGCTGGGTTATATTTAGGAAGTTGTCTCCTGTGCCAATGCATTCAAATGTACTTCACACTTTCTCTTCTATAAGGTTTACTGTGGTTGGCTTTATGTTGAGGTCTTTGATCCATTTGGACTTGAGTTTTGTGCATGGTGACAGACATGGGTCTATTTTCATTCTTCTACATGTTGATAACCAGTTATGCCAACACCATTTTTTAAATATGCTTTCTTGTTTCCATTTTATATTTTTTCCTTCTTTGTCAAAAATCAGGTGTTTGAAGTTTGAAGGTGTGTGGATTGATATCCGGGTCTTCTATTTGGTTCCATTGGTCCTCTTGTCTGTTTTTATGCCAACACCAGGGTGTTTTCAGTACTGTAGGTCTGTAGTCGAGTTGGAAGTCAGGCATTGTGATTCCTCCAGAAGCTCTTTTTGTACAGAATTGTTTTGGCTTTTTGTATAGGGTTTTTTGCTTTTCTAAATGAAGTTGAGCACTGTTCTTTCAAGGTCTGTGAAGACATTTTTTGAGATTTTGATGGGTATTGCATTAAATCTGTAGATTGCTTTTTGTAAGATTGCTATTTTTACTATGTTAATTCTACCCACCCAAGAGCATGGGAGATCTTCCCACTTTCTAGTGTTTTCTTCAATTTCTTTCTTCAAAGATTTAAAGGTCTTCCACTTGTTTGGTGAGAGTTACTCTGAGATATTTTATGCTATTTGTGGCTATTGTGAATGGTGATGTTTGTCTGGTTTCTTTCTCAGCCCTTTTATCATCTGAGTACTGGAGGGCTACTGCTTTTTTTGAGTTAATCTCATATCCTGCTGTATTACTGAAAGTGTTTATGAGTTGTAGAAGTTCCTTGGTAGAACTTTTGGGGTTGCTTATGTAAACTATCATATCATCAGCAAATAGTGAGAGTTTGAATTTTTTTCTATTTGCTTCCTTCTGATCTCCTATTGGTGTCATATTGCTCTAGCTAGGACCTCAAGAACCGTATTGAATAGATATGGAGAGAGTGGACAACCTTGTTTTGTTCCTGATTTCAGTGGAATCGCTGGGAGTTTCTCTTCATTTAGTTTGATGTTGGCTGTTGGCTTGCTGTGTATTGCCTTTATTTTTGTTAGGTATGTTCCTTGTATCCCTGCTCACTCCAAGACTTTTATCATGAAGGGATTTTATATTTTGTCTAAAGTTTTTCAGCATCATATGGTTTTTACTTTTCAGTTTGTTTATATGATGGATTTTGTTGACAGATTTTTGTATGTTGAACCATCCCTGCATCTCTGGGATGAAGCTGACTTGGTCATGGTGAATGATGGTTATGATATGTTCCTGCATCTCTGGGATGAAGCTGACTTAGTCATGGTGAATGATGGTTATGATATATTGCTACATCTCTGGGATGAAGCTGACTTGGTCATGGTGGATGATGGTTATGATATGTTCTGCGTCTCTGGGATGAAGCTGACTTGGTCATGGTGGATGACGGTTATGATACGTTCTTGGATTTGATTTGCCAGTTATTTATTGAATATTTTTGCCTCAATGTTCATGACTGAGATTGATCTGTAATTATCTTTCTTAGTACTGTATTTTTATGGCTTATCAGAGTAATTGCAGCCTCCTCAAAAGAGATTAGCAATTTTCCTTCTGTTTCTATTGTGTGTAATAATTTGAGGAGTGTTGGTATTTGTTTTTCTTTGAACATTTCAACATTTCGCAGAATTTTGAGCTGAAACCTTCTGTTCCTGGGCTTTTTTTTTTTTTTTTTGGTTGGGAGACTTTTGATGACTATTTCTATTTATTCCGCAGTTATAGGTTTGTTTAATTTGCTTATCTGGTCTTGATTTAATTTTGGTAAGTGATGTATATCCAGAAAGTTGTCTATTTTCTTTAAGTTTTTCAATTTTGTGGAGTACAGTTTTTCAAAACATGACCTGATGATTCTTTGTATTTCCTTCATGTCTGTTGTTATATCCCCCTTTTCATTTCTGATTTTGTTACTTTGGATATTCTCTGCCTTTTGTTTAGTTTGGATAAAGTTATGTCGATTTTGATTTTTTTGAAGAATCATCTCTGTCTCATTGATTCTTTGTATTGTTTTTTGTTTCTATTTTTTTTTATCTCACCTCTGAATTTGATTATTTCCTGCCATCTAGTTCTCGTAGGTGAGTTTGCTTCTTTTTGTTGTAAGGTTTTCAAATGTGGTCACGTTTGCAGCTTCTGGTTCCCCTTGGGGCCACCTGAAAGCTCAGGAATCCCATTAAACCTAAATATTTTTCAATTTGGCTTGTTGTGATTTGGCTTGATTGGGATTTTGGCATGAACAAAGAGCTCACATTAGAAATATTCCTAATATCTGGAGGTCCCACCGAGATAGGGTACTCTTTCCCTGCAGCCTACAGCCATGCATGAAAGTGCCCTAGTTCACAACCCGAGCTCACCATGCCATGTTAAAACTGGCATCTGGACAACAGCCGCTGTATCTTGGTGAGTCTGTTTTGTCTTGTCTATGGTATATGGTTTTGGAGGATCCATTCATACTTACTTTTGTCTATTATTGGACTCTTGTGGAAGACATGGGCCCATGCCAAAAGTCCGATTTCAGTGGTTAGGTTGGGCCTAGCTGAGGTGAATTTTGTTTGTTTTAGGGATGCCTAGCATTCAATTTTCACTACTCCATTTAGGCTTAAGAGCTATTTTGGCAGACACCTTGTAATAGACTTAGACTATGCAGCTTGGCATAGACTTTAAAATGGGTACTTGCAGTTCAAAGCCAGATCCGCTGTCAAAATCTTTATAAATTGCGACTGTCTGTTACAATCTGTCCTGAATGGCTAATTTCCCTATGCACTAAGATTTGGCCTCAATACTATCTTGATAATGGGACACGTTGGCCACCAGAAGGAAGCCTTGAGCTTACCATCCTCTGGGACCTAGAAAGTTTTTTGTCACCTTAGGGACAAATGGGCAGAGCTTACATATGTCCATGGTGTTTAGACACTGTGCTCTTGCTCCTCCGTCAGTAGCCAGTGTCTCACAGCAGGTCACTAGGACCAAGATGCCTCCAAACTCCTGGTCATCTGGGAATTCGGACTCCAACAATTCCAGTCTGACCATGCAGCCAGAGGCACTGGTCCCTCCCCGACTCCCTCAAACCCACACTACCCACCCCCTCCTGTGGAGCAACATTCTCCACATTCCTTTCCTTCCATGTCCTCACCTATTCCTTCCTTCACCATTCCAGAATTTCACAGTCAACTTCCACCTTACCCACCTTTCTCTTCCCTCCCCCTCCTACTTCATCTTCCCATCCTTGGACCCCCCTATGCACCCTGGGCTAACCCTTCCCAATCCTCCTCAGTCTTCTCCCATACAAGATCCCACCATAACTTCTCCCTTCTCTGCCCTCTCCAGGAAGTGGGGGGAGCAGATGTCATTATTAAAGTTCATGCTCCCTTTTCTCTTCCAGATCTCTCTCAGATAAAAAAAAGCAGTTAGGTTCTTTTTCTACTAATCCTTCTGCTTATAATAAAATGTTTTATTACAGAGGCAAGACATTATGGTTCGTTGCCTTCTTCTGGGTATGGAAACGGTATCAGAAAAATGTAGTTAATTTTAAAAACCCAGCCATTTTTTAAAAATCGGTTACAAGACACCACAGTTCAATATACCAGGCTAGATCCAGTCTCCCCAGTGGGAGCCATGGTCTTGGCTACTTATTTTATTTCTCAGTAAGCACCAGATATTAGAAAAAAGTTAAGAAAGGCTGTAGAGGGTCCCCAAACCCCTATACAGTAATTAGTGAAAATGACCTTTAAAATTTTTAATGACCAAGAAGAAACAGCGGAGTCTTCCCTACAGACAAGGTGACAACAAGCAGTTAATCTGCAGGCCCAGGTCGTAGCAGCTGCCCTAAGGCCACAGGAAGGGGGACAAGGGAAGCCAACCACAAGGCTCTACCCTAATGGAGCCCAGCCTAAGTCAGTCTCACAGATAAGCTTAAGCTGTTACAAATGAGACCTTAATAGCCATATGACACGATATTGCACTAAACCATGCCCTATCTGACAGCAACCTGGACACTGGAAATCACAATGCCGCTATGCGGGCTTGTCCTCTATGCCATACCCACAGGAAGTAGCCAGAATTGAGTCAATGCCCCCTTTTCCAAAGAAAGCCTAAATGTTAGTCAAAATACCACCTCAGCTTCCTGTCACCCTTATACAAACAGTCTGGAATGTAAGTCTTGGTCTTGGGCCTCCATCTTTGGAGGCCTTTCCCCTGTGCTTGCCAAACCTTGACCTCTCCCCCAGAGGAGGATCAAGGCATCACACTAAATCTTGAGCACTCCCTCCATCTATTTAAAGTGCTCCCCAGAGAGTCCCTTCATGGTCCTCCCCACCCATGGGTTGCTTTTGTGGCTTCGCGGTTCCTTTTGGGGCCACCTGAGAGCACAGGAATCCCATTAAACCTGGATATTTTTAAATTCGGCTTGTTGTTATTTGGCTTGATTGCGATTTTTGCATTGGGAGAGAGCTTGCCTTAGGAATATTCCTAACAGTTCCTGATCGTTTTCTCATGATTTCTGTTTCTATAATTCCCTCAGCTTATGTTTTCTTTATTGTCTCTATTTTGGTTTTCATGTCTTGAATAGCTTCTTTCATATGTTTAATTTCTTTTTCTTGGCTTTCTTTAAGGAATTTGTTGATGTCTTTCAATTTTTTTGATTGTCTTTTCCTCTATTTGTTTAAGGTAATTTCTCATTTCCTCTTTAAGAGTTTCAAACATTCTCCTGAAGTTATATTTTAGGTCATTTTTTTCTGCTTCACCTATATTTGGTTGTTCAAGTCTTGTGGTCGTAGGGTCTTTAGGTTTTACTGGTGTTGTGTTGCTCTTTGTAGTATTGCATGTGTTCTTACCTTTTCTACTCATCTTTTCCTCTAATAGGTGTGTTTGGGGCTGTCAGTGATTCTGTTGATTAATTTTCTAGGTGCCAGTGAATCCAAGGCTCAGATGGTTGTTCCTCATGGTACAGTCAGTGCCACAGTTCTATTTTACCCCTTTGGTCACTCCATGTTCCTGGAGGTCGCTCAGCACTCCCAGGCTTTGCTCCACTCCCTTGAAGTTTGCTGTCTCAGACCTGCTCTAGCCCAGGTTGTCAGCTTTGACCTGTTTCTGTAAATCCTGGTTTGGATCCACTCCTGCAGAGATCCCTGGCTTGGAGTTGGTCCTGCAAAAGTCTCTGACTCTGGTCTACTCCCTTGACATTCCCAGGCTTGGGTGCACCCAGACCCACAGAGGACCTGGCTCAGGATTATTCCTTCAGAGGTCCCAGACTCACGCCTAGATCCACAGAGGTTTCTGGTTCCTACCTATTCCCTTTGATGTCCCAGATCAATTCCCAGACACACAGAGGTCCTGCCTCAAGCCTATTCCCTCTGAGGTCCCAGACTCATGCTTGGCCCTGCAGAGATCTCTGGTTCCTGCCTACTCCCTCGGAGCTCCCAGGTTCATTACCAGACCCACAGGGAACATGGCTCAGTCTGTTTTCCTCAGAAGTCCTAGGCTCATGCCCAGACCCACAGGGTTTCTGGCTTAGGTCTACTCCCTTGAAGGTCCCAGATTCAAGTCTGAACCCTCAGCAGTTTCTGGCTCTTGATCACTCACTCAGTGGTTGCTCCCCTGTATCTGTTCCTGTGGAGTTCCCTGTCTCAGGTGTGCTCTGGCCCAGGTCGCTGGCTCAATCCTGGTCCACCAATGTCCCTGAAGTGGATCTGCTCCTACTGCCATGGAACTTGTTTCCTCAGGCCTTCTGCATGGTTCTTATATCTTTATAATCTTTTCCTTTAGATTAGGTAAATTTTCTTCCATGATTCTGTTGAAAATATTTTTTTTGGGAGCTGAAATTCTTCGATTCTTATTATTCTTAATGTTGGGCTTCTTGTAGTGTCCCATATATCCTGGAATTTTTTTCGTGTCAGTAATTATTTTATATTTAACATTTTTTGACTGATGTATCTGTTTCTTATATAATGTCTTCAAACCCTGAGATTCTCTATTTCATATTTTTTATTTATTTATTTATTTTTTTTGGTGATGTTTGTGTCTGTAGTTCTGTTTACTTATCTAGATTTTCTGGATCCAGAATTAGCTCAATTTGTGTTTTCTTTATTGTTTCTATTTCCATCTTCAGGTTTTGCACAGTTTTGTTAATTTCTTTCAATTGTTTGTTTGTTTTCTTGACTTTCTTTAAGGGATTTACTCATTTCCTCCATTTTTGTCTTTCCCTTGATTACTTTAAGAGATTTATTCACTTCCTATTTAAGCACCACTATCATTTTCATGAAGTTGGTTTAGTGGTCATTTTCATGTGCTTCAATTGTGTTGGAATATTCAGTGCCTGCTGTAGTCAGATAATGGTGACATATTACCCCGGCTATTGTGGATTATGTTCTTATGTTGGCATCTAGGCATCTGGATTTGGAGTCAATATTTGGAGTGCTGATTCCTGAATGTGTCTTTGTTGGACACATGTTTTGTTCCTTGTTTTCTGTTTTCTTTCAGGCCTGGGTGGCTCATAGTTGAGCAGAGAGGCTCTGCCTGAGTTGAAGAATGGTCTTCTGGTAGGCATGGAATTTGTTTGGATATGAGGTATCTGCTGGAGTTCAGGTTTGGTGTTTTGTTAGGTATGTCCTTTGGTTGGGTAAGGGGTATCTGCCCATGGGAACCAAGAGAGTTAGAAACTCAACTCTTAAAACATAGTCTTCCCAAAAGTCAAGTAGTTCCCTTTGGGGATTAATGAAGTTTCTCCTTTGCACCTTGTTAGAATCAATTTCTTCCAAAAGCTTGAAATGATAAGAATCTCATTTTTTAAGCTGGGTGTAATGGTGCCCACCTTTAATCCCAGCACTTGGGAGGCAGAGGTAGGCAGATAGATCTCTGTGAGTTTGAGGCCAGCCTGGTCTACAGAGTTACAGAACAGCCAGGGCTGCTACATAGAGAAACCCTATCTCAAAACACCAAAAAAAAAAAAAAAAGAACCTTATTTTGTTTCACAAAGATGCATTGGTTGTTCTTGAAAAGGCCTTCATTGGCCTCATCATATGTATGTATATAGGTAGAGAATTTTTAGCCAAAATCTTGAGAACAGAACTATATAGACTTCTGAAGCTCCATCTCTGCCATTTCCCCATTTTCCACATCCAGTTGCAAAAACTTTAGCTTCCCCACCAATTCCACTTTATTGTTGCTTCTTAAAGTCTGGAATACAGCTGTGATCTTTTAAACCCCATTTGCCTTGCTTTGTAGTTTTGAAAAATTTCCAGGCAGTAGTTCAAGGAAATCATGGGCTTTACTTTCTACATTTTTTGTTTACTAGGAATCAAGGTTGAGTGCTTCCCTTCAAGCAAACATTTTTAAATGTTGCCCTGTTTATTTTTCTTTATATTTATAGTCATTCACAACAGGATGGACAGTCTGCTATGAGCTTCTTTTCGTATTTGAAACCAGTTTTCTCACTGCCTACTTGACAACTTTACTTGAATGTTTCAAAGGCGTTTCAAATACGACTTGTCTGAGAGAAAACTGGCCTTTCATATCTGAATTGGTTCCATTTATAAAAATCAGTTACTTAGAGATACTTTGACACCTCTCTCATCTTGAGCATCATGAAATTCCTCAGTAGCCTTGAATTTGGACATCACTCTATCTCCATCAGTCACTTTTTAGGGAAATTTATCAAGCTGAAATGGCATCCCAAACAATGTACTTAACTTTTGCCTTCTCCACCAATCTGTCTTCTCAGTAAAGCAATACATTTTCCGTCAAAAAGTAAACCTGTCCATGTTTTCCATTCTTTCATTACCTTGTTTAGTTTTTCCCAGTGACACCCCAGTGGCTGCAACATGTGGATAAAACTCCACAATGTGTCCTGTAATCTCTATCCATCTCATCCCATGCAGCAGTTAGCTGTGTTGACGATCCTACATCTTAGTCTCTTCACCAGATTCTTTGCTTGTGTAATCATTATTTTAGAAATGATCTTTTATCTATTTACTTTCTCTTGCCTTTTATGATTCAGTCCAGTGTTCTTTTCTTTAGAGAAACATCCTTCAACCAAATCACTCAGTTCATGTGTTCAAATGCACACCAGGTTAGGTTTCATATGTATGTGATTTATTTTGATTTATCTCTTTATCCTAGTACTATAGTAAGTATCACAAAATTACTTTGATGAGAACTGTATTGCCCATATTAACAAATATCTGAAAGGGAAGTGATAAATTAATATTGGTAGAATAATCAAATTTATAGTTCAAAATCAGGAATATGGTATTTATAGGTCCCTCACTGTTCACAGCTGTTATTATTGCTCATAAGTGTTACAAGAATTATACACAAAATTTGTATTAATAATATGAACTTAATATCTATAACAATGTCAAAATTATCACAATATCAGTTTCTAATGGAATTTCTACTTTAATGTAAATTCTACTTATGGCTAGTTCTAGAAAACATTTATTTGAAGTTTCCTTGCTGTTGCCTCATTCCAAATATGTTCTAAAGGGAGATGAAGAAGGGAATCCTAAGATCATATAAATGCTATAACCATCTGAAATGAATAATTTTTATTCAATATCAGACCCTGTGGTACTTATCAATTTTTACTAGTTGCTTGTATATTGTACTCTGCTTTATGAGTATCACCTCACTTAATTATCATAACAATATTAGCAAGAAGTTAATTTTTAGATGAAGAAAACAAGGCATAGATGAATTAACTAATGATCTGTTCTAGTTCAATTGAAATATCTTCCTAGGTTCACATTGTGTGTGTACTAGTTTCTGAGTATCATATATTATTTTGAAGACAGTGGAGCCTTCAAGGTGGTATGGCTGGATTGCAGAAGTATATTAGCAAACCCATTAGCAGACCCACCTAGTGTTATGCCCAGCACTGGGCCTAGCCACCCTTCTCTGTTTTGCGGTCTGTTACATTGTGAATATGACACTGCCTCCTCCTCCTGACACCAGGGATGGAGTCATTCCTGCAGCTCTTCCTCCCCTGTCATAATGAGCTGAAAATCTCTTTTACTCCCTGAACCAAGACAAACTGTCTTCTTCTAAGTTGTTTCTGTTAGGCATTTGGTCACAGTGATGCTAAACTAACGTATGCTGTGATACTCAAGAATGGAATCAAAGTTCAAACTCTAGGTGTTTGACTTCAGAATCTTTAGTATTTGCTGAGACTTCTTTGTATAGCTTCCAGGGTCTTTGTAGGAATATGTGAAAGCCACAACAAAGCAACACCAAAACATCTGTATATTGAGATAATAAAGTTTTATAATGCTTCATCTACTCAGACTTCAAGAATCTGCCTGAGTATTTATGTGAAAATGGAGACAACTCTGGTGTTAGCATTCTATGACATATTTCTTTTTCTTCAAACCTTTTCTGAAAAATGCTAATTCTGAAATATTAGTAGGGATTGGGAAATGTCCAAAATATAAGGATCTCAATGTGACTCATTAGATTAGATGAGAACAGCCAGAAAATTAGTTAAATATACTCAATTTAGCAAATGGTCTCTTAGGACTGAAATTAAAAAATCCTTTTAAGCAGAATTTGGGTTTTTGTATATTTGGCATGGTGTCAACTGTGTGAAATAATTCAGAGGTCTCATTTCTGCAGTGGTCTCAGAATGGATTCCCTCTAATGGAAGATAAAAGATAAAAGGCAGAAATTGAGCTAGCACCTGCCTGTTTCACAAAGTTACCAGGTTGCCAGATGATACCTAATTGGGAGCTCAGAACGTGATGGTGGGCAGCCTAATCAGGAAATGTTTATTTATTCTGAGTTGCTGGAGATGGAGGACATGATAATAGTAAACAGTATTCAGGAGACAATGAAGAATGAATTTGACAGCAGAAAGAAAAACAGGTGCAAACCCCAAACCTACAGACCAGACATTTAACTGAACACAGCACTATGATATCCTTGAGAAATTTAGAAATCACTTGCAAAAGAAGTTATGAAAATAAAAAGTAGCCCTGAGTGCTTCTGTGGAAAGGGTTTCTTTGTACTGGGTCTTTAACCAATGTATTCTAATGCCTTGGCTCAACAATTAATTGTATCTTGTCATAACTCCAGGGAGAGAAGTTGTGGTGAGGACTTGAAATTTTGTTCTGGAATTTGGAACTGCAGGTTTTTTTTCTTTTCTAGGACTTTTGTGAATCTCTTTGTATACTTCATTAGAGCCAGAGGAGAAATTCCAGGTATCTTATAGAATTGCACTCTCTAGTACCTCAAATTCAGAAACTGTACAGGGGTAGATTCCGTGACAGATTAACCCTGCATAAGACCAGTGTGAATAAAGTTTACTACAGAATATTTTCTGAATTTATACTTGTGGATAAAATGACCATGCTGGCAAACATAGAATGACTTGTTAATATGGATAGTTTTAATATGAAATACAATAAATAGGGCACAAGTTTCTAAGATTTAAATTTGACTGAGTATCCTGAGTTTCATGTGAAAACTGTCTGGAGGGAGGTGAGGCAGTGGGAGTGGGTAGAGAAAGGGGTGAGGCTGGCCCTGTAGGAACAAGGAAACAGGAATTCTTTTCAGTTTCATTTCAAGGTGTTTCAGGAGACAGAATTCCACATCCTTCCATTGGCCAGCCATTGGGTGCACATGGTATGTAGTTAGGAAAGAATCAAGGCCTTGAGGAAGGTGGCATTCCTCAGCTAACATTAATTTAATGAGAAGGTTGGCATCTGGATAGTGTCACAAAGGAACTTATCATAAAACCAGAGAAAGGTTTTGAAGGGACCATGTCGGTAGTGTATTAGGGAATTTATTTTAGTTACCACCATTAAAACTAGTATCCCATGTTAGCTCTTAAATGCATGACATCAACTGTATGTGATGGCTTGCATGACAAAAACAACCTCAGTGATGGTATCTGAACGGCATCTTTGTCATTTTTTTCTGAAGGGTCTGGTTAAATATCATCTCCTCATATAAAGTCCCTGCTCTCGGTTTTTATGAGTTTTTATCTTTATTTTTCCTTCCCAAACCCCATGGCCTCCTAATGTTAGACTAGACTCCTACCACTTCTCTGACAGGTCACCTAACACTGCACAGAGTCTTGCTTCTTAGCGACTGTGGATACTTATTCTTTTCTCCCTTCTGATAGGAGTGAGGAGTCATGTCTCTTGGTAGAAAAATCCTCCTGTGTTTATAATTACATCCCGGCTTCTATCCTCTAGAAACTTAAATCCATTTGGTTTTTTCCCTCTATCTCCTGAAGTTTTAAACTATTCTTTTTGACCAATAAAAATACAGCTTTCATAAACTAAACACACAGTGTTTTGACCCTCAGCTTTCCTTGTTGTCAGTCTTTTTTCTTCTTCCATTTATTAAGTAACTTACACATTTGTTATTCTTTCTCGTTTATTCTCTTTATAGGTTTAATGTCAGTCTATCTAAATGGCTTTAGCCATGCTCACCTACACAGAGTGTGAAAGATTGCTAGTTTCTTTTAGCCCAAAATATGTCTACCAGAGAAACATAGTCTACTAGAAAGACAGAAGCATAGTCTACCAGAGAGACATAGTTTACCACAAAGTGCGTCTAAGACATATTGACCTCCCCAGTGTGAGTAGATGTGTTGGCACAGATCTATTTCAGAATAAGAATCAATGACTTTATTGATTTGATTTTGGATTTGTGCTAGTTATTTTTACATGTAATCCATTAATATTAATAAATATTATTGTATAGTTATTGAATCTAAGTCTAAGCCTAAATCTATTTTGACAATGTTATTTTTTATGTACATATCTATGTAATTAAAGTAAATTTATTCTTTCCTTCATAAATTTCAAGGAATAAATCTATGATGTGGGAATGTCATATATCAATCTGTTGATTTCATTGGTTAATTAATAAAGAAACTGCTTGGCCTGATAGGTTAGAACATAGGTGGGTGGAGTAAACTGAACAGAATGCTGGGAAGAAGGGAAGTTAGGCAGCTGCCATGCCTCTCCTCTCTAGCCAGACGCGATGAAACTCCAGCCCAAGATGGACATACACTAGAATCTTCCTGGTAAGACACCACCTCGTGGTGCTACACAGATTATTAGACATGGGTTAAGCAAGATATGAGAGTTAGCCAAGAAGAGGCTAGAGCTAATGGGCCAGGTAGTGTTTCAAACAATACAGTTTCCGTGTTTTTATTTCGGGGCATAAGCTAGGCAGGCGGCTGGGAGCTAGTTGGCAGGAATGCAGCCCATCCCTCCTTCTACAAGCCTAGGATTCCAGGTGAGGAATTATGTAATCTGTTAGGAGAATACTTCAAAATATATTCCACAGAGCTTTGGGGAGAGTTTTTTAAAATACAGTTTATCCTTCCCTACTTTTAGAGATTCTGTTTCAGTAAATCTGAATAACAATGATGACATTTACATTTAAATATCATTTCCTAGGAGTCTCTATTGTAAGATATAGGTAATATTGGACAGAAGCAGACATTTGTGATTTCTTTTGGGGACTTAGGTTGTCGCTGGTAAAATGTAGTTTAATGGTGGATTCTGCAATTACATTCTGTGTGTAGAAACAAAAGCTGAAGCATGAAAAAGTAACATGTAGAAAATTCTCCTGAAATAAAGAGTTATCAGCCTTATTAATTTTAATGTTCTGAAGAGTTGAGTAAATGGTGGAAATGGAGCACAATGAACATGATTAAAGACACATAGGAAAGTGATCAGAATAAACTCTTCATTATATTTTAAAATCTTTTCTCTAAAAGAAGAGATCATTGTTTTTTAAAATTTTTATTTAGTTTGGAACAACTGATTCCAGGAGAACAAATGGCCACTTAAGGCTTACATACTGATGCTTGCAGGAATCTGCTCCAATCTTTGTGCTCAGTAACCAGTATAGTTAAGAGCAGGACTTCCATTTGACTACCATTCTAAATCCTGTATGAAGTCAGTTACTTAAGGGCATTTTAGAGAACAAGCTAATGGGAAGTCTTGCCATATTATATTATATGTAGCAATAATGCTCTACAAGATGATTATATCAGAGAGAAATTAAAAAAAAATGAGCCAAGTTAGAGAATAGGATAGTCAATTAAGGTATGACTTTTACATGTCTAGGTTACCAGCCATGAAATATTCCACAGCTAAGGAGTATTAGATTTGACCTATATGTCAGTCAAAGAATTAATTGACAATTGTATATATTCTGGTGAGTGTTTTGGATTTAATTGATTCATTTTATTAAATTAAGCTTTTGATAGCATGTCTTATGTTGCATATTCTTAAGTTATCAGAAAAGGATATATATGTTTTATCTATCTAGCTGATGTGACCTATTTTTTATTGTTTTTATTGTGGTATACATTTTTTATCACTCCCATTCCTTCCCCCCTCTCTCTTTCTACCACCTCCCATGACCCCCACACTTCCAATTTACTCAGGAGATCTTGTCTTTCTCTCCTTCCTATTTAGATCCATATATCTCTCTCTTAGGGTTATTATTTGTTGTCTAGTTTCTCTGGGGTTGTGGATTTTAGGCTGATTTTTCTTTGTTTTATGTCTAAAAGCCACTTTTAAGTGAATGCATATTAGATTTGTCTTTTTGGGTCTGGGTTACCTTACTAAATATGGCTTTGTCTAGATCCATCCATTTGCCTGCAATTTCAAAATGTCATTATTTTTTACTGCTGAGTAGTAATCCATTATGTTAATGTACCACATTTTCTTAATTAATTTTTCATTTGAGGGGCATCTAGGTTTTTCCCAGGTTCTAGCTATTACAAATAATGCTCCTATTTGAACACATGTCCTTGTGGTCCTATAAGACTGGTTTTGGATACCAGCTGCTCAAGATGGTTCCAACTTGGTTAGCTGAAATGGTTCACCTTCTTACAACATTCTGACTAGAACTCCAAATAAGCACTTCAGAAAAACCCTATCAACTACTCAGAGACTATTTGCAATTATACCAGATAGTTGAAACTTAACCATCATTTTAGTTTTACTAGAGCCCATAGAAAGAACATTGCCTTCATGACAGCTGGAAGTATTTCTAGAAGATGACAGCCCTTCTCCCAACAAAGTTTGTCCTCCAGATTAGGGAAATCAATTAGTGGTTTATTATAACTGGTATAGGTTAGGGGTTGGTGAGGAAATTTTGGAGGTTCAGGGATTGGTGTAGGAGGTCCTTTTGTTTATGGGTTGCTTTTATTGATTAATGAATAAAGAAACTGCTTTGGCCTATAACAGGTAGACCTTAGCTAGGTGGGGAAAACTAAACTAAATGCTGGGAGAAAGAAGACAGAGTCAGAGAGAAGCCATGTAGTTCCACGATAGATAGACACTGGAACTTTACCCAGTAAGCCACAGCCTCATGGCAATATACAGATTAATGGAGGTGGGCTAATTTAAGATATGAGTTAGCCAGAAATATACTTAATTTATTGGCCAAACAATATTGCAAATAATATGGTTTCTATGTAATTATTTCAGGGCTGAGCAGACAAGAACAAACAAGCAGCCTCCTACAACAAATTGGTGCCCAACGTGGGGCTCAAACCTAACCTAAGACCCTGAGATTAAGAGTCTCATGCTTTACCAACTGAGTAGTTGGAACAAACAAGTGGCCTCCTACAACAAATTGGTACACCAACATGGTTGACTATATCCATGTAAAACCCAAGAAAGCTTAAAAAGTAATTCTAGACACAAAAGAACAGAGTTAAACATGGCTATTTGGTAGCCAACATTTCTCTGGCTGCTGGTGGCATGTTGCAGCTCCTTTAAGAGAGGTTTTCCTGATTCAACAGGGGCAAATAAAAAGCTGCATGGTTTTAAAATGACAGGGTTTTGGGCTATGCTTCCAGCATGAACTCTGGTTCTTTCAGGAGGCTGAGTATTTAGATGGGGTTTGTGGGCAGAGTGGTGCAAGTTACTTGGTGGCAGCATGGGCCAACTGGTTACCAGTGTTGAGGTGATGAGCATGGCTCCCACCTGGCAGTCTCAGAAGTAGTGAACAGACTTCTGCCATGTTGGACTGAGAAGAAGCCAAAGGTAAAGCAACTTTTTTTTACTAGTCAAGCCATTTAACAATTTAAGAAGCAGTCCTGGTCAGAAAAGTATTAAAGATGCACAATAAAGATAGATTCAGATGAAAATACCTCTAAATGGGTCACAGTGTTCGAAAAATGCATGAAGGCTTGGGAGAGAGGAGAAAAAGAATATAAAGAGTTGGAAAAGAAGTAAATAATTAAAAAAACAAAGTCTTTAAAGAGACAGAGTACAGACAGTCATAGATTAATAAAGAAAAATAATACATATAAAGATGAAAAATTCACAGTCTGTATTATGTATATTATTGTATTTTCTTTGAATTTTTTGACTGCAGAGAGATATTTGATTCAGTGGGCTGCTATGATAACCAACATAAGAGTGTCTTCACTTTAAAATTTGAGTCTAAGGATTTGTTACTTTGGAAAAGAGGTCCTGCATTTGTTTCCACAGAAAATGAAGATCTGTAGATTCTTTCCAGATTAATGTGCTTTTATGGACCCAGACCTCCTAAAAGGTCACCATGAACACCCCCAAACTTACTTCACCCAATAAACAGCAGGAAGCAGTTTGGAGAGAACTATGTCTAATCCCAAAATATTGTTTGTTTACATTTAAAGAGGAATATCCTATAGCGATGGATACTTTGCATCTTGCTTTATTGATACAAATTTAAGGTTAATTTTATTATACGTATACTTCTGCTCTTGATTAATTTATTGTGTTTGTGCAGCTCATTTAAAAATAATTAAGAAATTTGGGTTAATAGATAATCATCTATAATAGCCAAGCTTGTAGTCATTTTAGTTAGGTTTCCTAGATATAGAGATTTATTTCAGTTAGGTAGGTATTCTTCAAATCTTTCAGAGACCTTCAGAATATGGCATTTAAAATGTTTTAAGAACTTAGGACTTTTCATGCCAGTGAGACACATCTGCTCCTGGAAGTGTTAATAACTTCAAAGGGAAAATGGGCACTGAAGGGGCTCATAATGAAGTTTGTTAGCCATTTGAGCAAGAAACTACTCTTGCCTGTACTGCTTGATGTTATGCTGTATGAACTGGACATGCAGGAACCACAGAGAAATGACTACTGAACTTGCCTAAAGGTGAGAAAATCCTTTAAGGTTCCTGCTTTATGAAAGATTCTGCCAGACATTCTGTAGGACACAGAAGAAAGTGATTGACAAACTGCCAATATAGGCAGAACTGTCTTTGAAATTTCCTGCTTCATGGAAAAGTCTGTCAGATATTATGGGCCTGTAGACTGAAGACAGATGCTCCAACAGTACAGAATAACCTTGGGTGACTGTCCAGACAGCGAGATGTCTCTGTCATTTCTAGAGTTTTGGAAGCTGTTTACAAAGTACTTCCTGTGTACTTAGGTAATAGTATAATCTTTCTCGGGTCTTTGATGGAGTTGAAGAATAGATAGTTATAATCTTCCTTATTATAATAAAAGATAAAGTATTGTAACTGTAATATAGCTTAATACCTGTTTTGTTATATGTAATTTTATGATGTTAAAGTTAAAACTTTTCTTATTTAAACAGAAAAGGGGAAATGGTGTAGGAGGTCCTTCTATGTGTTCCTTCTATTGATTAATGAGTAAAGAACCTGTTTTGTCCTATAACAGCCAGAACTTAGCTAGGCAGGGAAAACTAAACTGAATGCTGGGAGAAAAATGAAGTTAGAGAGAAGCCATGTAGCCCCACTGGAGAGAGAAGCTGGAACATTTCCTGGCAAGCCACAGCCACATGGCAATACACAGGTTAATAGAGACAGATTAATTTAAGATATGAGTTAGCCAGAAATATGCTTGAGCTATTGGCCAAGCAATATTGTAAATAATATGGTTTCTGTGTGATTATTTCCAAGCTGAGCAGCAGGTAACAAACATGCAGCTTTCTATAATACAGAAATCTCACTTTTAAAAAAGGAAATTGAATGAGCTAATAGGTAGATTAGTGTGAGCTTATTATCTTGGTATAGATTTTTGTATACTGATAAAATTTCAAACTATATTTGTTATAAAAATATGCTCCTATTTCTTTTTTAGAACTAGCTTTTAAATGATTTTATTGAGTTATTCATTTTTCTCTGCTCCCCTCCCTGCCTCTCCCACCCCCTTCAACCCTCTTCCACAGTACTCATGCTCCCAATATTTTCAGTAGATCTTATCTTTTTCTACTTCCCACGTAGATAAGATCCATGTATGTCTCTCTTAGGGTCTTCATTGCTGTTTAGGTTCTTTTGGATTGTGAATTATAGGCTAGTTTTCTTTACTTTATATCTAAAAGCCACTTATGAGTGAGTACATATGATATTTGTCTTTCTGGGTCTGGGCTACCTTACTCCATATGATGTTTTCTAGATCCTTCCGTTTGCCTGCAAATTTCAAGATGTCATTATTCTTTTCTGTTGTGTAGTACTCCATTGTATACAGGTACCATATTTTCCTTATTCATTCCTCAGTCAAGGGGCATCTAGGTTGTTTCCAGATTCTGGCTATGACAAACAATGCTGCTATGAATACAGTTGAGCACATGTCCTTGTGGTACGATTGATCATCCTTTGGGTATATACACAAAAGTGGTATTGCTGGGTCTTGAGGAAGGTTGTTTTTTTTTAATTTTCTGAGAAATTGCCATAATGATATCCAAAGGGAACTGGTACAGCTTGCACTCCCACCAGCAATGCAGAAGTGTTCCCTTTACCCCAACCTTCTCTAGCATAAGTTGTCACCAGTGTTTTTGATCGTGGCCATTCTTACAGGTGTAAGACTGAATCTCAGAGTTGCTTTGATTTGCATTTTTCTGATAGCAAAGGATGTTGAACATTTCCTTAAGTGTCTTTCAGCCATTTTAGATTCCTCTGTTGAGAGTTCTCTGTTTAGGTCTGTACTTCATTTTTTTTTATTGAATTATTTGGTTTTTTTTGATGACCAATTTCTTGATTTCTTTTTTTTTTTATTTTGGCAATCATACTTCTGCTGATGTGGGACTGGTGAAGATCTTTTCCTATTCTGTAGACTGCCATTTTATCTTGTTGATTGTGTCTTTTGCTTTACAGAAGCTTTTCAGTTTCAGGAGGTTTCATTTATTAATTGTTTCTCTCAGTATCTGTGCTTCTAGGGTTATATGAAGGAAGTGGTCTCCAGTGCCAATGCATTCAAGTGTACTTCACACTTTCTTTTCTATAAGGTTCACTGTGTTTGGCTTTATGTTGAGATCTTTGATCCTTTTGGCCTTGAGTTTTTGCATAATGACAGACATGTGTCTATTTTCATTCTTCTACATGTTGATAACCAGTTATGGCAATACCATTTTTTAAATATGCTTTCTTTTTTCCATTTTATATTTTTTCTTTCTTTGTCAAAAATCAGTTGTTTATAGGTATACAGATTGAAATCTGTGTCATTACTGAAGGTTTTATGAGTTGTTAATGTTCCTTGGTAGAATTCTTGGGGTCACAAATGTAAACTATCATATAATCAGCAAATAGTGAGCATTTGACATCTTTCCTGATTTGTATCCTTTTCATCTCCTTTTGTTGTCTTATTCATTAGCTAGAATCTCAAGAGCTATATTGAATAGATAAAGAGAGAATGGAAAACCTTGTCTTGTTTGCAATTTCAGTGGGATCACTTCTTTTAGTTTGATGTTGGCTGTTGGCTTGCTGAATATTGTCTTTATTATGTTTAGGAATGTTTCTTTTTTTCCTCTGCTCTCTTCAAGGTCTTTGTCAGGAAGGGATGCTATATTTTATTGAAGGTTTTTTTTTTTTTAGCATCTAATGTGGTTTTTATTTTTCAGTTTGTTTATATGGTGGATTACATTGACAGATTTTTCACATATTGAACCATATCTGCATTGCTGGGATGAAGCTGACTTGATCATGGTGGATGATATTAGTTAAATGTTTTTGGATTAGATTTGCCTATATTTTATTGAGTATTTTTGCATCAGTGTTCATGAGTGAGATTAATCTGTAATTATCTTTCTTAGTAATGTCATTGTGTGGTTTGGGTATCAGAATAATTGTAGTCTCTTAAAAAAAGACTTTGGCAATGCTCCTTCTGTTTCCATTGTATGGAACAATTCGAGTAGAACTGGTAGTAGTCCGTCTTGAAAATCTTGGAGATTTCTGTGCCAAAACCATCTTGTCCTGGTTCTTTTTTTCTTTTGCTTTGGAGACTTTTGATGACTGTTTCTATTTCTTTAGTGGTTATTGGTCTTTTTAATTTGATTATCTGGTCACCAGTTGTCTCTGTCATTTGTTGCACATTTTGGAAGTTGCTTGATTCCACTTCCTGCTTACTCAAGTAATATTATTTTTCTTCTCAGATCTTACATGAGGTTGGACATTAAATAGTTGTAGTTACTTTTCTTTCATGACTTGGCCAAGTTATTTATTATATAAGACTTAAGCTGGTTATAATAGGGTATTTGTTCCTATTGTATATAATTTTGTATTTGGCTTAGAACTCTCTTATTTAAACAAATGGGGGAGGTGCTGTAGGAAGATTTTCAGCTTGTAATTACCTGCCTACTGGGGCATGAACTCTTATACTATATATGTGGATGCCTAACCTACATCCGTCCCTTTTCTACTTCACCTTGCTCCTTTTTGCTGACTGCTCATTAGGATTGTTTGGATTCGATCTCCATTCACCGTTCAAGCAGAGAATCCTGATTTGTGAATTTACACCTAAATAAATATCTATTTCTCAGTTCTGAGCTAGTATGGGATTTCTTTTAAGCATCTGTCCCAGTCACATGTTTCTGAGGAGTTTTCTGGCTCAGGCCTCTCAAAATGTTTTACACATGCAGTTTGTCACAGTTTTAAAATGAGAGACCAGAGACCACCATGGAAGATTCTTGGACAGTTTAACTAAAGCAACCAGTGAATTCATAAATGTTAGTGACTAAATTCTCTGGGAATTGTCCTCAGTGTGATTACAGAGGGGATTAGGGGAGATAGTAAAGTACCAGGTCAAGGGCTGTAGAGATAGCTCTGAGCTTAAGAGCACTAACTGCTCTTGCAGAGGACCCGGGTTCAATTCTCAGCATGCACATGGTGGGCTCACTGCTGTCTGTCTACATTATGTTTATTTTATACTACCTAAATTTTATGTTTTCTTCCTTATCAATCACATCCTCTTTTCAGAATTGTTAAGCTAGGAATCATTGTCTTCCAACTGTATACCTTTTTAAAAATTCAATGGAAAAATTTCAGTTAATTAAAAAATATACAGTTTTGGTATTTTGTATGCTTGAAATGATGACATACAAAAAGGCTGGTACCAATAGTGTTCTACAAACATAAACCAAAATGAATTTATGCCACTGTAGCAACATGTTATTTAAGAACAGGTGTTTTAGAGCCAAATGAATAATGGTTTCAAACAAATATTTTCTGTTATTACATCTAGGCACTTTAAGAAGTTAATTGTAAGTTCTCAGCTTCATTTTCCTTATTCTCAAGCATACCTGGTTTCCTACTCAGTGAATCTGAAGATTATGGGAGGGGTGGTATGTTAATGTGAAAACTGCTACCATCTTCTTCTTAGATCTTCAAGATCTGCAGTGACTCCTATTCTTTCAATGTTAATGTCAACAATTGCTTTTTATCATTTTTAAATTTCTGATTAAATATAATAACTAGCCCACCTTTTTGCCTGTGAGTCCATTGAAACCCTGCAACACAGCTTGCTCCAGTGCTGAGGGTCCTAAGAGGTGAGTCAGCAGCTACTGGGCTGGACAGCTAAACACTCCACTCTGGGACTTCCCCAGTGGGACAAAGCTCAGGGGCCTTTCCCCAATGCTCTCAGCTTTTCTAGCCAGCCAGCAGCCAAACCTGCCTTTTTCACCTGTGAGCTCTGTGGAACCCTGCAACACAGCTTGCTCCAATACTGAGGGAACTTAACAGAGGGAAAAACAAAACAAAAAAAATTTCCAAGTACTCAGACAGCCACAGCAAGAATTGGACCCAGACGCTACCAGCCTCAGTTGAAGGAAGAGATTAGTAGGCTCCAATACAAGAATTCCTCCAACATCTTATAAAGCAACATGGTAACACCAGAACCCAGCAAACACATAACAGGAAGACTTGATCATCCTAACCCACGAGAAGTAGAAAAAAGTAACTTTAAAAACAATTTTATGAAAATGATGGAGACCTTTAAAGAGGAAGTGAAAAACTCCCTTAAAGAGATGGAAGAGAAAACAAACAAAAAGTTGGAAGAAATTAGTAAATCACTCAAAAAAAAAAAAACCCAAGAAAACCAAGAAAAAGCAATCAAAGAGGTGAAGGAAACAGTTCAAGATTTGAAGACTGAAATAGAGGTAATAAAGAAAACACAAACTGAGGGAACTCTGGATATGGAAAATCTGGGTAAGTGAACAGGATCTGCAGAGACAAGTATATCCAACAGAATACAAGAGATAGAAGAAAGAATCTCAGGTGCTGAAGATACTATAGAGAAAATAGACTCATTGGTTAAAGAAAATATTAAATCCAATAAATTCTTAGCACAAAACATTCAGGAAATCTGGGACATCATGAAAAGACCAAACCTAAAAATAACAGGGATAAAAGAAGGAGCAAAACTCCAGCTCAAAGGTACATAAAATATATTCAACAAAATTATAAAAAAAAATACTTTTCCAACCTTAAAAAGGAGATCCCTATGAAGGTACAAGAAGCTTATAGAACACCAAATAGACTTGATCAAAAAAAAAATCCCCTTGCCATATAATAATCAAAACACAAAACATACAGAATAAATAAAGAATATTAAGAGCTGCAAAGGAAAAAGGTCAAGTAAAATATAAAGGGAAACCTATCAGAATTACACCTGACTTCTCAATGGAAACCATGAAAGCCAGAAGGTCCTGGATAGATGTACTGCAGACACTAAGAGACCATGGATGCAAGCACAGATTACTACACCCAGCAAAGCTTTCTTTCAACAAATGGAGAAAACAAGATATTCCATGACAAAAACAGATTTAAACAATATGCATTCACAAACCTGGCCTTACAGAAAGTACTAGAAGGAAAACCTCAACCAAAGGAAGCTAACTATACCTACAATAACAAAGACATCTGATAACCCCCAACCATCATAACTCAAAGAAGGGAACCACACAAAAACTACTACCAAAAATAACCAGAGTTAATTATAATATCTCATAATATAATATAAATGGATTCAATTTGAAGAAGAAGGCTTAAAAGAAATCCCACACTAGCTCAGAATTGAGAAATAGATGGTTATTTATTTAGGCATAGACTCACAAATCAGAATCCTTTGCTTGAAAGGAGATCAGAAACCAAAATGCACAACTGGAACAGAGAGGCCAGAAAGAGGGCAGATGCATGCTCTAAATCAGCATGTATAGTGTAAGAGGCCACACCCCAGTGGGCGGGTAATCACTGGCTGTAACACTTTCTGCAGCACCTCCTGTTGTAATAAGGGCAGTGGGGCTGCGTCCCCGGCACCCGGCCGCCCACATGGCTAGCTTATGCCCCGAAATAATTACATGGAAACTGTATTCTTTTTTTTAAATTTTTTATTATTTATTTATTAAAGATTTCTGTCTCCTCTCTGCCACCGCCTCCCATTTTCCTCCCCCTCCCCTGATCAAGTCCCACAGGAAACTGTATTCTTTTAAACACTGCCTGGCCCATTAGTTCCAGCATCTTATTGGCTAGCTCTTACATATTGATCTAACTTATTTCTAATAATCTGTGTAGCCCACAAGGTGGCTTACCAGGGAAGATCTTAACCTGCAGCTGTGTTGGGCAGGAGAATCATGGCGACTCCTGACTCGGCTTCTTTTTCCCAGCATTCTGTTCTGTTTACTCTGCCTATCTAATTTTATGCCCTATTAAAGGGCCAAGGCAGTCTCTTTATTTAACCAATAAACACAAACAGAACACAAAACAGAAGACTCTCCCCCACTAGCCTCCCCCTTTTGTTTAAATAAGAGAGTTCTAATTTCTATACAAAATTATATACAATAAGAACAAATATATTCAATAATTATCCTATCCTAACTAGTTTAAGTCTTGTATAATAAATAACTTGGCCAAGTCATGAGAGGAAAGCACTAGCATATATAGTATAAGAGACCACACCCCAGTGGGTGGGTTACCACTAGGTGTAAGACTTTCTACAGCAAGATAATAGTGTACATAAGTGACCCCAAAAACTCTACCAGAGAACTCCTACAGTTGATAAATACCTTCAGAATGTGGCAGGATAAAAGATCAACTCAAAATAATCAGTAGCCCTCCTATACACAAAGGATAAAGAAGCTGAGAGTTAAATCAGAGAAATATCACCTTTCACAATAGCCACAAATAACATAAAATATCTTGGGGTAACACTAAACAAGGAAGTGAAAGACTTATTTGCCAAGAACTTTAAGTCTTTGAAGAAAGAAAGAAGATACCAGAAAATGGAAAGATCTCCCATGCTCTTGGACAGGAAAGATCAACATAGTAAAAATGGCAATTCTACCAAAAGCAGAAGAGGAGGATCCACTTGAAATAAATAAAATATGACTTCTCTTTTGTTTCCTTCAGAAAAGCAGAGTTGAAATTATGTTTTAAACATGTTCATTTGGTTTGCAAAGTTTACAGATATGTTATTGTACATAAATTCCAAGATTTGAAGTGGTGACTCCTAGCACATACTTGATTATTTTTATTTATTTTAATAATAATAATTATTATTTTATTATATTATTAAGATTTATTTTCCATTCTTCTTCACCTATTTTTCACTTGTTCTAGTCTCCTTTCCTGATGTCCTCTGACTATCTGCATGTTTAAAACCCATTTTAAAAAAGTGCCTACTGAAATTGTAACCACATCTTTCTGTTTTACTTTCAGTGCCTGTTGGAATTACAGTACATAGTTACTGTATGTACATAGTTACCTATGATACTATATTTAAAATTGGTGTTTTGCTACTTCACATACAGTGTGAGATATAAATGTTTCCTACGTAGGAAACGTGCTTTAACAGGAATCTCACAAACCTTAAAAAAAGCTTTTTCTAGAAACACCTGGATGTTTTAAGAAAACAGGCCCATAGCAGTTTTTCAGGCCACTCTATGGGAAATGACTTTAGTCTGACTAGGTTTTTAGATAATTTTTGTCTAATAGAGCAAACCACCTAGTATGTTTAAGAGACTTCACTAATGAAAGAATAAAAAATTGTATTGGAAGTATTGGAGTCACTTGAAAACAGAGTAAAATGAAATTGAAAGGCCTTTGGAAATTGAAATATATTGAGTAGAAAATAGTCTAAAGTATATAATATGCTCATTGCTTCCTGTTACTTCTGGCAATGGCAATGGAATTACCCTTAAAATTGATTCTAGGCACATCTCATAATTACTTGATGAGCTTTTTAATTTAAGGTATGTCTTTAAACCCTAATATTTTTGAAATTTATAGCAGACCACACAGTGTAATATATTGATGAATTTATTTCAGAAGAGAGTAATTAAATTATCTTAATAGATGTTTTCCTGGGTCTTTACTAATGGTATCCATAAGTAGGTAATGCTAAACATGTTAGCCCTGATTATCAGTATCACAGCATGCATTTAACAGTTCCAAAATTGTCTATTAACATTTACTAATTTTAGTTGTTTAGAAATCTATTTTTATAGATCCTGTTAATGAGCTACTTATCGAACAGCAAAGTTATCTTATATCCTCTTGTGAAGATTAGAAATATCCATTGGTTCATTAAAGTTTGGAGAACAGTTTCACATGGAATACTAATTATAAATTCTTGATTCTGATGAAAAATTTTACAATTTTTATGAGATACATCTGAAATGTTTGCTGAAATTATTCCCTGATCTCGGTTGCAACTGCCAGACTGTTTTAGTTTTGCCATCTAATTTTCTAGACACTCATGTTAGTTTGATCAATAATGTCATTTGAATGTCATCCAAGCTGTGTACAGATGCTGATATTCCACTAATGCTCAATGAGAAATAAGAAACCTCTTGAAAATGTCCTTTTCCAATTCACATTTCTGAACAACTGTCAATTATCTAGATGGAATGATAATGCCCTACACTAGTATGATTTTAAAATTACCCATGGGTGCTGTTTCACTGTTTGCAGACTTATTTAAAGAACCAAGGCAATTTGTATGAGAAATTCAGACTAAATTTTATCTCAGCTTGAAGAAATATGCATTAAGTTAGTTTGAATTATGGGGGTTTGCCTCAGACTTTTCTTTTTACATAAAACTTATATGGTAGACTCTATAGCGTGAATTTGCACACTTTTCAGCATAGGTATCATGTACATCGAAGCTAGAAGGAAATTTAAAAGAATAATTCTTGGGGTTTGATGTCATCATCACACTCCCAGTTTTATTGCCAGTTTAAGAGTCTGTTTCAGGCTTTCGCAGTCTTAGACCAGTTCCACGATGCTGTGCTGACATATGCAGTCTAAGTTACTTAGCAACATTCTTGTCCTTCATCCAAGAGATTCTAAACATGAGGGCCTCTCTACAGCTGAAACCCCATGTCTTCAGATATAGCCATATGTCACCTTTCTGTGATAAAAGGACATCAAAACAGTATGTCATTGAGAACCACTGATCTATATATAACCAAAATGTTCTGGGAAAGTGTACAGGATAGCTGAATACCAAAATCATTCTGGTAATGTCAAGTTCTGACATTAATTTTGGTAAGTTACACATATAGGTTCACATCTCAATGACTTGAATACCTAAATGAGGGATGAACAAGAAATAACCAACTAACATAACATAACATGCTTATGTGGACAGGAGAAGGCTCAGGAGGCCTCAACCACATAACGACAACTGCAGGTAACTAAGTAACATAGAGCATGGGAGAAGTAGTTCTTCCCTAGGTAAGGCACACCAATTGCTTACCGAACGGCAAATGAAAATGGCCTTGAAAACCTACATATACAAGTAACATTGTACAGACTGAACAGGTGATATAATTTTACTGGTGTCTTACTATAGAGTTATTTACAATATACAGAATGATGTAAATTGTTTCCTTTTGCGCTAATGAAATCATTTTAGGCCACAGTGAGTTAGTTTCAGTGGATGTTTGTAAAAGCATTTTAGCATTCTAGAAACTGGAAACCCTTTTCTTGATCCATAGCAAAAGAAATATGCTGCTCTCTTATTTCATTATTGAAGGAAAGTTTAACACAGCTTGATCTTCTAAATTTGATTGACTCTCTTTGTATTGTGTGTGTAATTTTATACTGACTAAACAATTTTCGCTTAAGACGGGAAAAGATAATATAAATGAAAGAGTAATATCCATGAGTAATTATAATTAAAAGTTGCTAAAATTTTTGTAGGATAAACCAGAGGTTGGGCAAAGTCCCTGCTATGATGCCTATGAATGCCAATGACTCCAATGACAAGAATGATACAGTGTCACTAAGGCTGCAGTCCTGTGAATACATCTTGGAAGACAATCCTGATGACTAGAATTAAGAGACACTCAACAAGAAGGAACTCATGCCTGGAAATCTAACCAACTGTCCAGGCATGCTGTGATCTTGGAGGAGAACCTACAGCTGACACATTACTAACCAGCAAACTCATTACTACATCCACAGTATTTGGTATTTCACCACAGGTAAGTGCAGGTCTCACCCTTCAGCAAGGAAACTTCTTTTTGCAGCTGACAAAAAAGAGTAATTGTGGAAAAGCAAAATCAACCAAAATGCATAGTAGTGGAACCCAGTCCAAAGAAGTCAGTTTAAGCTCACTTCCTGCACCTAAGGTTCATGGAAATAGTGTGAGAGACAGAGGAACAGAGAGGTGGCTGTGACATTGGGTTTCTTATGAGTGTAGGAAGCTACCCATAGTCCCATGGTCTCACAAACATGAATGACTGCCTACAAAGATGAACAGATATGAAACAGTCCATAAGTTTTGTGGACAAGAAATGCTCAGGAAGCCTCAGCCCTGTCCAAAGAACCACAGGCAGCTAAGGAATGATGAGAGCAGGGGACAGTTTCTCCAGGAGCGAGCACACCAATCAGTTATACAATGGCAAACAGCCAGCCCTAAAAACACACACATATACCACACACACACACACACACACACACACACACACACACACACACGCACACACACACGCACACATGTACTCACAATGAAAAGAGAGGCCATGAAAATGAAAAAGATTAGGGAGGAGTATATGGGAAGGCTGTGAGGAAGCAAAGGGAAGAAGAAATGATATAACTTTATTTCCATACAAAATAAAAATTGGATTTAAAAATTCCTTCATGATTTGATATGCACGATAGCTATGCAAATGTGTAGCCAAAAGAGATACTGAAAGGACACAAATAAATAGGTGTGGTTTTGCTCTAAAAAGCTCGTTTGGTAGGCTACTGGACTGGCCTGCACAGCATGCTTTGCAGTGCCTGGTCTGGAAAAGTAACAGTAGTGTTCCTCCGTCTCTTCCTCTCTCATCCTACAGCCCTGCCTCTCCTGCAGATGGTCCTGACTCAGACTTCTAGATCTTAGTCAACGATTAACTGCAAATCAATGGGTAACATTTAATTATATGCTATATATTTATGATAAACAATACATCGTGTAGCCTTGATTTTGAGCTTTTGGAAATTATATTGTACTTTTGTAAGGATTACCTTGAAACCAAGAAAATCATAAAAGGAATTTTAGGACTTGTTCGTCTTTGTCTCACAAGTTAATTAGTAGTGACTATTTCCTTGCATCTCTGTATCTCTTCTTTTGTTACCTTTCACATCGGTATAGTTTGAGTTCGTCAAGACAGATTGAGTATTTACATATTATTCTTTACATCTTTGCGCTTTTTTTCTACAGAAATTTGGTCAATTATTTTATGATGAAAAGTAATCTTAAGAAATATGATGTTATTTTCTTTAACATTTTGTGTGTTGACTTACATTTTAATTTTTTGTGTGTATGCCTATGTGTATGTATGATGTGTATGTATGGACTGCACACATGGAGATCAGAGAAAACTTCAGGACACAGCTGTTTTCTTCTCCTGAGGCCTCTGAGAATGGAACTCGGGTTGTCAAGCTTGTGTGGTAAATCTGATGAGGCGTTTTGCCTTCCCTTGAATATATTTGAAAATATTTTAATGAGTATGTTGACAGGAGCAATTATCACAAAATATCTACAAAAGGTTCAAGTTTTTCCTCTCTACTTCTCCTCTTCCGCTCATACACGTACACAGAATACCTCCTTTTTAAACTTAATCTAGCTCATGGGGGTAGTAGCTGAGGTCATTGAAGGCGAATATGACTATTGAGGAACAATGAAAAATTTAACACAAGAGCATAAAATTACTCCATGCATTTATTGTCAACATATAAAGTGAAATTTCTGTTTAAATGTAACTACAAAATGTTGAATTATCAATGGCCAAATGTTGAGCATTACAGAAGTGAAAATGTGTAAATCAAGTGTTATTGATGTGGAAAACATGAGACCACAGAGTATTAACACTCCCTGAGTGACAACTTTAAATAACTCTCTAAATTGGCCTGTTGCCACTGGGTTAATAACAGCTCCATAACTATGGATGGGTAATTTTACAGCCTTGCCGGGTTCTGTCTGTAGCATTTAATGTGATTTCTGTTTTAGGGCTCTGATCTCCTGGCTGTGAATATGTAATGTGGATGCATAAAGAGATTTTTAACAAAAGTATAAAATAGTATGTGGCAAATTGGAAGATTCATTGGGGAGGGTTGGGAGTCATGCAGATTGTTAATGGTTCTAAAAATAGTTTCCATTCAGCTAATTTATTCCTTGACTTGTTTTTCAAGACAGCTTAACGTGTAATCATTTCTCAAGGTCTGTTTTTCTAAAATATTGGAGTTAAAAATAGGATAGATAATTTCTCTTTTTGGTTCCAACTTGGAAACATTTTCAGGCTAACTAGAAGATAAACATAAATTATGCTAGCAAAGGGCATTAGGAGAAGTCTTCCCTCCTTCCTTCTTTCCTTCTTTCCTTCTTTCCTTCTTTCCTTCTTTCCCTTCTTTCCTTCCTTCCTTCCTTCCTTCCTTCCCCATTCCCTCCCTCCCTCCCTCCCTCCTTCCCTCCCTCCCTCCCTCCCTCCCTCCCTCCCTCCCTCCCTCCTCCTTCCCTCCCTCTCCTTCCTCCCTCCATTTCTTCCTTCCTTTCCTTCTGTTTGGTGTGAATAGTCAGACACACCTCTCAGAACAGGTGGAGAGCACTCTGCAGACAGTCTTCTTTGTTGATTGAACTTTTGTAGTTATAGATTTTTTGTTTCAGTTTTAGATTTCTAGTGCCCCATGTTGTATTTATTTGTACCAACAAGACATTAGTTTAATTATATTATATTATACAAGGCAGGTTTTCTATGTGTATGTGTATATCTATGTATGTGGGTGCTTCATGTGTGTCAATGCTTAAAAAAATTAAAAGAAATCATCGCATTACTTGGACATGCAGTCACAGGAGGCTGTGAGCCACCCTGTGTGAATGCTGGCATTCAAACTCCTGGTTCCTAGAATACCACCAAGCACTCTTAACCATGTCTCTATCCCTCCGAGTTTTTAAGCAACAATTGTGCTTAATATATACCAAGTTTTTGCATATTGCCCATAGTTCATCTTATTCCTTTTTAATTTTATATCAAAAATGTGGTGTTATTCTCATTTTTTTTGGAAAATGGAAAATGAGGCTCAATATGGTAGATAACTCACAGTCACAAAATTAACAAGAATCAAAGGCAAGGTTTCATTTTGACTCTAGTCCTTCAGGGCTATTGCTCATATGCACACTGTGATTAAGTACTCAGGAAATCAATTTAAGGAATTAAGAGTTGTGTGGGAGCAGGGGCTGTCATGGTATTAGAATCTTTGCTTAAAATATGTATAACCTGTACCATGGGAGCCAAACAATGAGAAAGAATATTGCTCAGAACTTGACTCCCTGGAGTATTGGCTCACAAGTGTGTGGGAACGTAGTGGAGATCGGGCTAGTCTCCATATCCACTTGTTACTCCTCCACTGCAAAGCAATGCACAGTTTGAGGGATTTAGTGAAGTTCCAGGGGTAGAAACTGATTTATTTGAGCACTTCTTCGTAATTCTCCCTAGAATTAAAAGTGTAATTGTTTTAGGCTCCAAAGCCTAAGACAAAAGTCTTGAAGATTCCCTAGAGGGAAGGGTTATGTAGCCATCATACTAATAAATTCAAGTAGAAAATATTGCCAGTCCAGCACAGGGCAGAGCCCCATAGTGAGACTGGGACATGCTAGGGCTCATTCTGGGACCAGTTGACGTTTGTATGTGAGAAATGAGTGCAAGAGGTGTTCAATGACAATATCTTAGATGAAAGAACTTTTATCGATTGCTCACTCGTGGCTTTATGAATTTCAAATACATCTTAATAATGGCAAACTAAAGATTATAAGGTTTTGGCTCTGTGCTAAGGATCATTCTAAGAGATTACATTAATCATTCACAGTAAGTTATAACTTAAGAATTCTTCTTAGTTCCATTTTACAGATTAAGAGATGGGCCAAGCCATGTGTCCAGGGTTCACAGGAAGCATGAGGAGAGTTGAGGCTTAATAGCTAGTTGTTTGGATCTACAATATCTGCTCATAGATCCCCCCACGAGTGTAGTGGCAATGGTATATGTTTGATTTACATCAGCACCCTGACATTTCTCTTGTAGACCAGGCTACAAGTTAGATGTAATAAGGCAGACTCAGGTCCCAACTTCTTGTTTGGGGCTACTCCTTGTCTTACTCTCCTGAACAGCATCCTGACTGACCCAAGAAAATCCCAAAACTGACAGCAATCTCAAAGTTTAGGATAGACTATATCCTATAGTCTATACTCTATACTATGTCCCTTAATCATATAAGATCTTGCCCCCCCCCCTTTTTTTTTCTTTTGGATTTTCGAGACAGGGTTGTCCCTTTAACATAACCTCAATTCTGTGTCAGTCAAGATTTTCTTGACACTAACTGCTCCCATCCTGATATTTGAAATGAACAAGCTTGTGTTATTTACCCTTCATCTATCCTTTATTTGTTAGTAAAACCATTATTTAAAGAAAATCATAATTGCAGTGCCAAATGGTGTTTCTCTTAATCTTAGTAGTAATCTTCAAGTAAACCTGACACCCTTTGCCAAATATCTATATGCATGCCACTCTCAGATTATAGAGGCAGAAGGTATGCCAGCAGGAGTAGGCAGGGTGGGGCTCCCTATGTCCCTCTGCATGAAAGGGCAAGCGTGTGGTAGATGGGCAGTAAGGTGTACCAGGTGCCAGCTGCCTTATGCTTTTTTCCAATATAGGATTAAAGGAAACCCAGGAAGAAAGGCAGAAACACAGGCAAGGAAAGGGAGGAAGTGAGAAAGGAAAGGGATGGAAAGATGTAAAGGAATGAGGCCAACATATCTTTGTTATTTTCTAAATACTAACCCCTCTTCCATCCCTCCTTAGCAAATACCAGCCAGAACCACACAAGAAAGGAAATCTAAAACACTTAGCTCAAATTTGTTAAATTTGTAGAGGCATCATTATCTTCAGCATTTACCTTTGGTTTCTTTTAAGACTTGTCTCCAAGATTGCTTTAATGGAAGTGCAAATATAATTTTATTAGCATCTAAAATCAAATGAGATGAAAAATCCCATGTGTTACCAGTCATTCTTTCCCTTTAAATATTAAAACTTTAAAAGATTCTTAAGATTACAGTCTTTTAAACTTACTCTTCTTTTCAAGAAAAGAAGTATTAAAATTTTAAATTGTGTTTTAGTTTATTTTATGTTTCAACAAATGAGCTCAAGGAATAAGAGAGGCAGTTGTTACAGCATACGAGTCTCCTAAGTTAGTGGTACAAATTTCCCATTCTTACGTTTGTTTAATGTTGTGTGTTTTCTTGGAGTGTAGAAAATGGAACCCAGTGTTGCACATGTTGGCCAAATGCTCTCCCCATGAGCCATACTGTACTTCTTTGCAGTAATGCTAATGAGAGTCCACACAAAGAAAATTAGAGACATGCCATATCTTGTCTTGATGTCAAACTTATTACTACTTTTGAAAGAGAGTTGAAAGATTAAGAAAATTATTTAGATAAAAACTGCATTTGACCTTCAAATTCTTTTATAATATTTTTAAGTATGCAAGTCCCTCCTCTCTGGGACTCACAACTCTATCTGCTTTACTGGAGGTCAGGATGCTTCTAGGTACCCAAGGTTAGACACTGCCCACTGCCAGCTGACACTCCCTAAAGCTGGCCCAATGGCCCCCAACTGCACCCTCTCCCCTGACTTCCATATCCCCGGCCACAACTTTGGTAGAAAACTTCTGCTTTCTTCGAGGGACCATGTGGTCCTAAGAATTCCAGAGACCAAGCAGGTATGCAGTACCCCAGTGGCCACAGAGATATTTGGAACTTTAGAGAGGCAAAGTTGGCATCTAAATTCCTGGAGGTCTTGCAGGTAATAAAATTCCCACTGATTACATCCAACTGGACCTAAAGACTCCATAGTTACCAGTGCCCCAGGCCACTTGACGAGAAAACCAGAAAGAAAACAGAAACCAAAAAACAAAACACCCATTCAACAAAGACAAACTCAGGAATCAATACCTCGATCCATAATCACCTCAAATCCATACGACTAAACACTAGTCTAAGAACACAATCAATAACAGAAAGATATGGCACCAGCAGAGCCCAGCTATCCTACAACAGCAAGGCCTAAACATTCCAATACAGCTGAAGCTCAAGGAAACAACCTTAAAAATGATTTTATAAAGATGATAGAGGTCCTTAAAGAGGAAATGAAAAAAAATCCCTTAAAGAAATTGAGGAAAAGACACACAAGAAAATGGAAGAAATCAACAAGTCCAATAAAGAATGCTAGGAAAGCTAAGAAAAAACAAACAGGTGAAGGAGACTGGTCAAGACCTGAAAATGGAAACAGAAGCAATAAAGAAAACAAATTGAGGGAATTCTGGAAATGAAAAATCTGGGTAGGTAATTGAATAAGAACTACCAATACAAGCATCATCCAATAGAGTACCAGAGATGGAAGAAAGAATCTCAGACATTAAAGATAAAATAGAAAAAATAGATTCATCAGTGAAAGAAAATGTTAAATCTAAAAAAATTGGGACAAGAACTATCCAGGAAATCTGGGACACTGTGAAAAAAAAAAAAACACCAAACCTAAGAATATAGGAATAGAAGAAGAAGAATCCTAACTCAAAGGCACAGAAAATATATTCAACAAAATCATAGGAGAAAATTTTGCTAACCTAAACAAGGACATGCCTATAAAAGCACATGAATCTTACAGGACATCAAATAGATTGGACCAGAAAAATGTCACATCACCACATAACAGTCAAAACACTAAACATACAGAACAAAGAAAGAACATTTAAAGTTGCAAAGGAAAAAGGCCAAATAACATATAAAGGCGAGCTATTAGAGTTACACCCAAATTCTCAATGGAGACTCTAAAAGACAGAAGGGCCTGGACAGATGTCCAGGAGACTCTAAGAGACCACAGACGCCAGCCAAGACTTTCAGTCACCATGGATGGAGAAAACAAGGTTTTTCATGACAAAATCAAATTTAAACAATATCTATCCACAAATCCAGACCTACTGAAGGTACCAGAAGGAAAACTCCAAACCAAGGAGGTTAATTACACCTATTAAAATAAGGCAATAAATAATCTCACATCAACAAACCCAAAGAAGGGACACACACACCACCACCACCACAACCACCAACACTAAAATAACAAGAATTAACAAATTAACAATTCTTGGTCATAACTACTAGTTGCTTAGTTCCTGAAGGCCTAGGTGTATGGAGGACAGTTATAGTTCCACCCCAGACTCTTGCGGGGGGCAGGCAGAGATCAACCTCAAGCCTGTGATACCAGGCAATCAGATATTAATAGGGTGAGTATATGGTAGTGAAATGAGAGAGATGGAGGGAGAAAAGTTCATTGCTGGGGAGAGAGTCATATCTGAAGAGTTGAAGGCAGTGAGCAACCAGCTGTCATGGGTGGTCTACTGGCCACTTCGCCATATCTGGGTTCATGGCGCTTAAGCAGCCAGGCTCTGCATTGATGTCAGTGGCTCCTGTTGCCATAGAGGGCCATGCAGAGGCCCATAGTCCAGGCTGACACCTGAGGCTGTGTTGGTGTTTGAGGGTCATTTAGTCATTAGGACCATATAGATCTGGGTGGCACATGCTGCCATCTGGAGCCATGGTGACATCTAGACTTGATTTGTGGCCCAGGACCATGTCTGTGTTTATGGCCTTACTGCAGTCAAGTCTACATTGATGTCCTTGGCTCTGGTTACCATTGAAGGCTACCAAGCAGATGCAGGGGTTGGGTAGGGGGCCTGCCACCTGGATACGTGGCACTTGAATGCACGCTACCATTGGGTTCATGTTGATCCAGTTAACCTGTGATGCCAGCAAGGGTTATGAAGACATCCAGGCCATGGGTATTGTCTGGGTCGCTGGTCCTACTGCTGCCTGGATCTATGTTGATGTCCACGGCCTGTGTTACCATCAAAGGTCACATGATTCCCAGGATCTGGGCTGCCACCCATGGCAGGATTGGTGTCTGAGAACTGTGCCTCTGACAGGGCCATACAGACCTGTGCTGTCACCCAGGGCCATGCTGTCCTCAGGCCTGGGCTGCTGTTAAGGGCCATGCCCATCCAGGTCTAGGTCCTTGCTGTGGCATTGGTCTGTCTTGATGTCTGTGCTCCTGTTACCATGGAAGACAGTGAGGATAGGGCTGCAGAGTTGGCCCTGCCTTTCACTGGGTGGAACACTATGGAGAACTGCTCTCCCCCAGCAGCTGCAACACTCGAGAGAGTGGGCCCTCTATCTCACCTGGGCAGCACAGCAGAGCTGACCAACGGGTGTGAGTGGGGTAGCTGGCCCCATTGTGGGCAAGGGAGAGAGGCCCCCACCACTCCTTAATACCTACTGCTAGTCCTAGGGTCACCAGAGTGGGAGAGCTGCCCCTGTCACTCACTGGCTGCAGCACTCAGGAGAGTAATCCTGCAGCTCCCCTGGGCAGCACAATTGAGCTAACACTGTTGACTGGGGCACAGGTGATCTGGTTCCATGAACACTTGTGAGAGATCTGTCTTATGGTCGACTGGGTGAGGGAGAGATGCCCTCCCCTCCCCTCCCCCTTGCCAACTGTGGTTGGTGGGGGAGTTGGCCCTGAGGTCATGAGAGTGAGAAAGCAGGCCCTTCCCCTCACTAGCTGCCACACTCAGGAGAACAGACCTTGCAATAACCCGGGTAACCATAGAGCTGACCCTGTTGGTGGGAATGCATGTGAACTGGCCTGAGGCCATTAGAGCAGGAGAGATGACCCTACCTCTATCATGTACTGTGTGGGGCATGGATGAGGAAAATATACCCACCCCACTCCTCGTCACGTGTGGCCGATGGGATTGCTGGAGTACTGGCCCTGAACCTCACCAACTGCACCTCTTGCGAGAACACGCCCTGCACTTCACTTGGGGAAAACAGTAAAACTGGTTCTGGTGGTGTAGGGGTAGGTGAGCCAGCCCCAAGAACATAAGAGCAGGAGAACTGGCTTTTTTTACTTACTGCCTACTGCAGTGGGTGAGTTACCAGGGCAATGCTGGAGAGCTCACCCTGGTGGTGGTGATAGGATGTCCAACCAAACTATACCACCCAGGCCCAGAACTAGAAGTATGAGTTGGCCCATTCCAACATTCACGTCGTCTACAAATGCTGGAGCATGTGAAGTGGCCAGACCTGTAGATCCAAAGATGCAGGATCTTCCTGACACAATGTCACAAGAAGATATCCACGAGGGTACCCAATGAATGCCCAGCATCAAGTGTGTAGCAGAAACCAAAGGCCTCAAACCAGACCACAGACTCATGGCAATGAACACTTACAAGTGAAGATGTGTGGGCTAAAGGGTATACCGTGGGACTCACCATGTCACACTGCAGCTTCTAACAGTTTTTTGAATGTTAGTTTGGTTGCTTTTGTTTTTGTGTTTTGGTTTATCTTGTTTGTTTTTATTTTGACTTTTGTTTTTTTTTGGGGGGGGATAGGTTGCAAGGTCAGAGAGATGAAGGGATAGGGAGATGGATAGAATCAGGATGGATAACATGAAACACAAAGAATCAATAAAAACAAAAAAGACTTCCAACCAAAATTA
Organism: Microtus obscurus; assembly: GCA_963919715.1. Lineage (NCBI taxonomy): Eukaryota > Metazoa > Chordata > Mammalia > Rodentia > Cricetidae > Microtus > Microtus obscurus. The sequence goes on along the minus strand of CAWTZC010000892.1, from coordinate 1,554,358 downwards.
ATCAAAAAAGATGGAGAAGGTCATTTTATACTCATCAAAGAAAAAAATTCAGCAAGAGGATATTGCAGTTCTTAACATCTATGGCTCAAGTACCAGGGCAATTCCATTTGTAAAAAAAAAAAAAAAACTATTACTAAAACTTAAATCACTCACACATCAAAGCTCACATATTAATTGTGGGAGACTTCAGTATCTCACTCTCACCAATGGACAGGTAATCCAGACAAAAGCTAAACAGAAAAATAATGAAACTAACAGACATTATATGACACAAATGGACCTAACAGATATCTATAGAACATTTCACCCAAAAACAAAAGAATATACCCTCTTATTAGCACCTTACAGAACATCTTCAAAAAAATTGACCATATTCTTTCTTACAAAGCAAGTCCCAACAGATACAAGGAAGTTGGAATAACCCCCTGCTGTACCTTATCAGAACACTATGGATTAAAGCTGAATTTCAACAACAGGAAGGCTACAAACTAATGGAAACTGAATAACTCTGTACTGAATCACCACAGGGTAAAGAAAGAAACAAAAAAAGAAGTTAAAGCTTCCCTAGAATTCAATGAAAATGATTGCAAAACACACCCAAACACACCCAAACACAACCAAACGCACCCAAACGCACCCAAACGCACCCAAACACACCCAAATGCACCCAAACACACCCAAACACACCCAAACACACCCAAACACACCCAAACACACCCAAACGCATGGAACACACTGGAAGTGGTGCTAGGAGAAAAGCTCATAGCACTAAGCTAGAGCTAGAATTATACAATGAAAAAAAAGGCGTCTCCAACAAATGGTGCTGGAATAATGGGATGCCGGCCTTTAGAAGGATGCAAATAGATCCATGTCTACTGTCCTGCACAAAACTCAAGTCCAAGTGGATTAGAGACTTCAAAATAAAACCATACATGCAGAACTTGACAGAAGAGGAAGTGGGGAATAGCCTTGAATACATGGTACCGGAGACAACTTTCTCAATAGAGCACCAATAGTGTAGTGACCGAGATCAACTATAAATAAGTGGGACCTCATAAAACTTAAAACATCCCATAAGGCAAAGGACACTGCCAAAAGGACAAAATGGCAGCCTACAGAATGAGAAAATACGTTCATCAACCCACATCTGACAGTGGGCTGACTGCCAAAGATAAAGAACTCAAGAAACTAGATACTAACAAACCAAATAATCCAATTAAAAACCAAGGTATAGATCTAAACAGAGAATTCTCAAAAGAGTAATCACAAATGGCCAAGAAACTCTAACAGAAATATTCAACATCCTTAGCCTTCTGGGAAATGCAAACCAAATTACTCTGAGATTCCATCTTATACCTCTCTGAATGGTTAGATAATAAACAGAAGTGACACCCCAAAATGCTGAGGATGTGGAACAAGGGGAATACTTCTCCATTACTCGTGGGAGTTCAAGCTTATATAGACACTTTGGAAATCCATATGGCAGTTTCTCAGAAAATTGGTAATCAGCCTACCTCAGGACCCAGCTATACCATTCCTGGGGATATGCCCAAAGGACACTCTACCATGTCACAGAGATACTTGCTCAGCTAGGTTCATAGGAACTTTATTCATAGAGCCTAGAAATTGGAAACAACCTACCCATCCATCAACATTTACACAATGGAGTATTACTCAGCTGTTAAAAATAATGACGTCATGAAATTTTCAGGCAAAGGATGGAACTAGAAAAGATCATCCTGAATGAGGTAACTCAGACTCAGAAAGACAAGCATAGTATGCCCCCACTTATAAATGGATATTAGCCATAAAATAAAGGATAATTTTGTTAGAGTCCATAGACCCAAAGAAACTAAAAAGGAAGGCTCAAGGTGGGAGACACCTGAATCTCAAAGGTTAATGGAAGCAGTTCTGAATATGGAGTGGGCATGGGGCAGGAGGGATCAGGTGGTGGGAAGATGGAGAAAGAGAGTACTGGGAGAGAGTACTCAAATCGGGGATATCTTTGGGAGGAGCTAAAAATGTAGGGCAATGGAAACGCCAAGAAATCATTAAGGGTGACTCTAGATATGCTGTATATCCAGGGCATAGACTCCTAGCAATGGCGTATATGGAGCCTGAACTTGTCACATGCTTTAACCAGGCAGGACTTACAAGTGGAAGGCTTGGGACTCCAACCTAGTCACAAAATCTGTGATTTACAATTTGCCCTGTCTACAAAGATATGCTGGGGTAAAGATGGTACAGAAACAATAGGAGTGACCAACCAATGACTGGTCCAGATTGAAGCCCATACTATGAGAGGGAGCCCACCCCTCTCAGTGCCTGGAGGACCAGGCCACAGAAGCGAGAAGGCCCAGAGATCTAGGGTAGAACCAAACACATCAATGAAATGATTCCTGAAGATATTCTGTTATACTCATAGATTGTTGTTTCTCCCAACTGTCATCAGAGAGGTTTCACTCATCAACTGACGGAAACATGCAGAGACTCACAGCCAAACATTAGGTGGAGCTTGGATTATTTTGAGTAAGAGGGGAGGAAGGATAGAAGGGGCCATAGGAGCCAAGGACACCACAAGAAAACCCACAGAATCAACTAACATGGTCTCATAGGCTCACGGAGAACTTAACAGCCAACCAGAGAACTTCCATGGAGCTGACCTAGGCCCTCTGCACATATTTTCGTTGTGTAGCATTGCCTTTTTGTGGGACTTCTAACAGTGGGGACAGGGGCTGTCTCTGACTCTATTATCTGCTTTTGAAACCCTTCCCTCCTACTAGGTTTCCTTGTGAAGCCTCAATAGGAGATGAGGTACTTAGTCTTCCTTTCACTTTGAAAATGAGTTCTATCAGTCCTTTAAAAATAACTTACATTGTGTATATGGAGGATGCCAAACACATCAATGAAGCACAATATATCACCATTGCAAACAGAATGTTCATGGGGTAGAAGGAAGGAAGAGAGGTATAAAAATGCAAAGTGAATTGGCTGTGGCTAAGTTAAGATTCATATAGACATGGATAAAATAGTGGAACAATGAAGAGTGGGAGAGTGTCTTTGGGACTTGCTCGGGACCAAGGTTGGAAATTACAACTGAATGCTGTCCACAACATCAGGAACCTTCGGCTGTACAAGGGAGTTCAACTCCTCCATTCAGAACAGAAGCCATGTGTACTGAGGAGGTAGCCAGACACTGTGTTAAACAAAACTGATGGTTTCTGGGGGAGATAGGGAAGCCTTATTATTCTGCTTGCTCTACTTCATCCCACAGATTAAGTCTTGTAAAATCAGTGTGAAAGAAAATGTGTTGTGTCTTTTAGGCTGCTCTGCATCACAGAATGTGAAAGGAAGAAGACTGGGTGGGAAGGCACATCAATTCTTTCTTCCAGGGATGCTTGATGTTTATGAAGAGTTTACCTAATACCCATGGTGAAGGAAAATAAAGAATGTGAATTAATCTATTCATAGTGTACTTGTTTGGTGATATTTGCTTTTTGAGCACAATTCATTGTTTTTGTTTCAGAAATATGTTTATGGCACATATCTTAATAAAGATTATATTATAGCCTAGTCATTGAAACTAAAAACTACATTTGTCACAACTGAACAATTCCTATGTTAACCATCAGTTTCCACTTATGATCAATTACATGGCCATTCTATGTTGGGCCCAGTGTGTGCATTATCTTGTTACACAATCACTGTGACACATCACAATGGATGCTATTAACCTCATCCTGCCATGAGAAAATCTAAGTGTTGGGGAGATAAGAGTTACTTTGACACTCTAGGCCTTGCTGGGTTAGCAAGATCAGGATTTGAACTCATCTTCTTAACTATCATGATCTACAATGATGAATAAAGAAAGTGTGCAGAAATACCTTTTTACTCACATAACCATTGAATTCCATTGGAAGGAATAGCTAAACAGTCACTTACTTTGTGGGCAAAGTGGAATATCATCAGATAGAGCTTATGTTGTAATACACTCTTCAGCTGCATCCATTAACCCTCTAAGACACAGAGCTTCATTGGTTCCTTATTTTGTTTCAAGGAGGATATAACCAAGGTGCAAGTGTATGCCTCTTCTGATGAACTGTATATATATATATATATATATATATATATATATATATATATCAGTATGTATATGAGATAATAAAATTTATTTTAAGAGAATCTGCTAAATATCTTTAGTAATTGCCTTTACTAAAATTCAAAGGATTTCAAACATTACATAGTTTAGTAAAAGGAGTGATCATATTTTAATGGGTGCCTGTGGTTATGAAATAAAGAAATAGTCTAATCAATAGACAATATTTTGATATTTAGCAGAACAAATGACACTAGTCATTTGCAATCTGCAGTAGAAATGATGGAGAAAGTGTTGCAGCTCTTTAGCAGAATAGACACAATGATCTTATAAATGATTTATAGATAGATCTGGAATGCTGTAGCAATATGAGTATGACTGTAGATACCTGCTATTTAAAGAACACCATCTGATTGCAGTAAAAAAAAGTCATGTGGTAATAAATCAGACAGTAAATTGTTTGTTGGACTGGATTAGGCATGGCTACGGCTTTCTGATGTCATGCATTTTTATCAATATCATTGGACTTTTGAGCAGTGTGGGCCTTTGCTGTTGGTATAAATATTATAGTATTGTTGTGGAATATTATTTTAATGTGTGCTACTTTTGTTTATGCTGTGGAACATTATTTTTAATGATGTAAAGATGTGTTGCTTTGTTTTATGCTGCATTTGTTTAACTCTGTGAAGCTGTGATTCTTTGTCTGTCTAAAACAACTAATGGTCCTAATAAAGAGCTGAATGACCAATAGCGCGGCAGGAGCAAGCATAGGTGGGGCTGGAAGGCAGAAAGTATAAATAGAAGGAAAACACGGAAGAAGAAGAACAAGAGAACACGGAGATGAGGATGCTAGGGACCAGCCACTAAACCCTCCCCCTACCAGCCATGGAGTAAGAGTGAAAGTAAGATATACAGAAGTAAGAACAGGCAAATGGTAGATGGGATAACTTAAGAAAGGCTGGCTAGAAGCAAGCCGAGCTAAGTATGGGAATTCATAACTAAGAATAAGTCTCCATTTGTGAATTGTTTGGGAGCTGGGTGGTGGGCCCACCAAAAAGCCAAAAGAGTAAAACATCACAAAACAGAGTATGTGTTTGTAATGATTTTTCTTTTTGTGAGAGTTTTGTTTCCAACAGCAAATGCTATACTCAGTAGTCAGAAGAATCACGTCTGATGAAGAATACATAGGATTGGCCAACATAATAGAGAAATGGAAACGAGAAAGATAAACAAATGCTGTAGTGGGTACCCAAAATTGTGGTTGGAAGTGATCCTTAGATACAATGTACCTTTTCCTGTGTGCCCACTGTGTTGGCATACACTTACAATTTATTTATCTTTCCATGATTTATGTCTTAGTGTCTTGGCTATTTATGGTCATTCTTAGGTAAAACAGGTATGAACTGAACCCTGCACTGGCAGACTTTGACAACCGATCTAATAAACACTATGACTACTCTAGTGGGTCAGTGAGTACAACTGTGGATAGTTGGGGTCTCAGTCCCTTTGTCTCAAAATGTCACTGACCAGCATTTATCTCATTCCTTAGGATGATGAGAGAGTAACCCTGTAATGAGTGTCTTCTGGGGTTGAGAGTCTGCTATAGGGCCAGGCTTTTCAGGGATGAGGCATGACTCAGTGGCATCTCCAAGGCCCCAGGTTTGATCACCAAGAGCACTTCAGAGTCTTAACAGTTGAGTCAAAGAGTTATCTTTGTAGTATTAAACAAGTAAGGTTATGGTGCTTGCTTGATGTTCTTGCCCGTTGTGACTGTGAAGTCAAGGTACCTGTTGCTTTTATTCTTTTGTTAAATTACAAGCTCTTTACAAGAACTATATGTCTTATTAAGTTGTATAACTGACTTTATTATAATTCATAATAGTGTGTCATTCAGCTCAAAGGCTGATAAATGGAAAAATTAAGCAAGGATTCTTGGTTAAACAAGAAAGCCATGAAGAGAAAAATTTATTGAAATGTATTAGCCTCCCTGCTCTGTTAAATTGAATTCCTTTTCAAAAGGTTTGTGGAATTAATCTCTGATCCATTATTTATAGAGATACATTTTACTGAAACACTAAAGAAATCCCAAATTTGTCTTTAGAACTAAAAGAAAAATGCTTATTTCATTGTGTAACTCTCTCCATTGAGATGGGCTCTCTCTCTCTCTCTCTCTCTCTCTCTCTCTCTCTCTCTCTCTCTGAGTTAAGTACTTGAAGTTAAGTAAAATAGGAAAAGATTGCATGAAAAAGATAGGAAAAAAACCACATATTCCAGCAACTATAATAAATGACTTTTATCAATATTTCAAGTAGATGCTATACTATATCCTGTGGCTTAAAATATTTTTATATTTTTAAATTATATTAATTTTGACATAGTACTCCCCATTCACTTTTGTATATTTTACAGAAAAATTTTTTATTTTATTGAAAATTGGATACACCTCTCCTTTTGCTCCTCCAGGTCAAATTCCCACCATTCTCACACCCAGGGGGATAGCAGAAACCTGCTGTGTTCTTTCTTTCCTCTATGACTCCATCCCCCAACTTTCCCTCCCCTAACTCATCCCAATATCCCAGCCTCCAATACCAACAGCCATTCATTGGGAACATAGCTACTGAGCAGGTCAGAGAAACAGATTCACAAAAAAATTTCTTCTAGGCAGCACACAGGTACAACACTTTCCTAAAGTCCAAAGAGAAAGCAGAGACCAAAGAATAAAACACCCACCCAACAGAGACAAAACCAGATATTATCACTCAGAACTATAATCATCCCAAGCTCAGATGGCCGGATGTCAGTGTAAAAATGCAACAAATGACAGCAAAAAAAAATATGTCTTTACTGGAGTTCAGCAATCTGATCACAGAAGGCACTGAATATTCCAACATAGCTAAAGTCAAAGAAAAAGAACTTAAAATAATCTTTATGGAGATGACAGAGTCTTTTAAGAGGAAATAAATAAATCCTGTTAAGGAAACAACAACAATTACAAAAAAAACAAAAACTAAACAAAACCACAACAAACTGCAAGAAAATAAATAAAACTGTCAAACACCTGGATATGGAAATAGAATTGATGAAAAAAACCACAAACTGAGAGAATTCTGGAAATAAACAATTTGGGAATCCAAACAGAAACTACGGAGACAAGCTTCATCAATAGAATATAAGAGATGGAAGAAAGAATCTCAGGCATTGAAAATATGATAGAAAAATGGCTATACCAGTAAAAAAAATTGTTACATCTAAAGATGTCTTGAAAAAACTTCCAAGAAATCTGGGACACTATATAAAGACCAACTCTAGGAATAATAAATATGACGACATGAAGGAGAAGAAACCCAGGTCAAAGGCTAAGATTTTTTTTTCAACAAAATCGTAAAAGAAAAATTTTCTAACATAAAGAAGGAGATGTCTAAAAAGGTACAAAAAGTTTACAGAACACCAACACCAAAAAAAAAGAGAGAGAATCAGAAAAGAAAGTCTCTTAGGCAGTTAATAATCAAAACACTACATGTAGAGAATAAAGAAAGAATATTAAAGTTGTAAGGCCAAAATACCAAACACCATATACAAATAGACCTATTAGAATTACACCTGAGTTCTCAGTGGATACTCTAGAGCCTGGACAGATGTCCTACAGAGTCTAAGAAACCAGAGATACCATCCCAGACTACTAAACCTAGCAAACCTTTCAATCAGCATAAATGAAAAAAAAAATAAGACATTGCATGGTAAAACCAAATTTAAGCAATATCAGATAGAGTTTTAGAAGGAAAACTCCAACTAAGGAGGTTAAGTATACCTATTAAACACAGTGAATAAATAACTTGAGACCACCAAAATCAAAGGAAGGGAAACACACACACACACCCTCACCATCATCACTACCACCACCACTGCCACCACTACCAAAATAGCAAGAATCAACAATACCTTGGTCATTGATAGCTCTTAATTTCAAAGGTTTTAATTCCACAATAAAAAAGACAGAGACTAAGAAAATGGATGCAGAAACAGAATCCTCTGTTGCATATAGGAAACATATCAACATCAAGAATAAACATTACCTCAGAGCAAAGGGTTGGAAAAAGATATTCTAAGCAAATTAATCAAAGAAGTAAGCTGGTGTAGACATTTTAATATCGAAAAAGGTAGACTTCAAACCAAAACTGATCAAAAGAGATAGGGAAGCTGTTGTAGGAGCTGCGGGCTGCGTTCCGGCCGCCCCAGCTCCTGGTCACCTGGCTAGTTTATATATATAACAACACACAAACTGTATTCTTTTAAACACTGCTTGGCCCATTAACTCTAGTCCTTACAGGCTAATTCTCATATCCCGATCAACCCATCTCTAATAATCTGTGTAGCATCAGTATTGTTCTTTTAAGAAAAGGCGGGTGTGTGTGGGGACGAACACAAGACAAACACACAAGGCAGAACAGGGTTAAGGAATACACGCGGACACGCGGCTCCCACGTGGGTGCGCTTTAATGGGGGAGGGTAACACAATAAGGGGGGATGTGCAAGACACGAGGAAAATGGGGAGAGAGCAAGGGCAAGGGGCGAGCTCGTGGAGAGCCTTTTAACGAGAAGTGCAAGGGTATCTGGGAAGAATGTCATGCACCTGCGCGCACCTGCGCGCACAGGTGTCCGTAATCCAGGAGGAGTCTGAAAGCTGTAGTTTCCAAAAGAACAACAATCAGTCTTACTGGGAAAGATTCTGCATGTCTGACCTGGCAGCTTGCTTCATGGCATCTGCCCGGGAGAGGGGAGCATGGCCTCTGAGCTCACTTCCTCTTCCTCCCAGCATTCTGTTCTGTTTACTCCTCCCACCTATGTTTTAACCTATGAGGGTCAAGCAGTTTCTTTGTTTTTTAACCAACGACCTTCCTCCATCAGGAAGCATATTTCATATTCATCAAAGGAAAAATCCAACAAGAAAACAGTGCAGTACTCAATGTCTATTTCCCCAAAGATGAAGGCACCCACATTTGTAAATGAAACACCACCACAGTTTAAATCACATTTGACCCTAACATACTGATAGTGGGAGACTTCATTTTACCACCTCCTTCACCAATGGACAGGTCATCCAAACACACACTCAAAAGAGAAATGCTAGAGTGAACAGACATTATAAAGCAAGTGAACCTAACAGATATTTACAGAACACTTCACCCAAGCACAAAAGAATATACCCTCTTCTTAGCACCTCATGGAACTTTCTCTAAAATTGATCATATACTCAGACTCAAAACAAGCTTCAACAGATACAGAAATTGAAATAACTCCCTGCATCTTTTTTTTAAAAGATTTATTTATTTATTTTGTATACAGCATTCTGCCTCCACATATGCCCACATGCCAGAAGAGGGCACCAGATCTCATTACAGATGGTTATGAGCCACCATGTGGTTGCTGGGAATTGAACTCAGGACCTCTGGAAGAGCAGCCAGTGCTCTCTTAACCTCTGAGCCATCTCTCCAGCCCAACTCCCTGCATCTTAACAGACCACCATGGATTATCAATGAGTTATCAATGACAACAGAAACACTAGAAAGCTTACAAACTCATGGAAACTGAACAAATCAACTGAATGATAAATGGATCAAGACCTAAATAAAGTAATCAAAAACTTTCTAAAATTCAAGTAAAAGGAGTATACAGTGTACCCAAAATTATGCAACACAATGAAAGTGGCTCTATATTTCAAGTTCATAGCACTAAGTGCCTATATAAAACAAAGCTAGATATATCATGCTAGCAACTTGACAGTATACCTGAAAGCTCTAGAACAAAAAAAGAAGTCACACCCAAAAGGAGCAGATGGCAAGAAATAACAAAACTAGGGCTGAAATAAAAAAAAAGAGAAACAAAGTGAACAACACAATGAATCAATAAAACAAAGAGTTTGTTCTTTGAGAAAATCAATAGTTCAATAACTTTTATCCAAACTCTATTAGTTTTGCAGAGAGAATATATAAATTGACAAAATAAGAAATAAAAAGGAGGACATAATAACAGACACTGAGGAATTCAGAGACATAAAAACATACTATAAAAACCTGTATTCCCCCAAATTGGAAAACCTAAAGAAAATTGGGTAATTTTCTTCATAGATACAACTTGCCAAAATTAAATCAAGGTCAGATAAGCTATTTAAACAAACTTATAACTTCTAGTGAAATAGAAGCAGTCAATAAAAGTCTCCAAACTAAAAAGGTACTAGGGCCAAATAGTTTTAGCTCAGAATTCTACCAGACTTTCAATGAAGGGTTAATGTCAAAACTTCTCAAATTATTTCACAAAACAGAAATAGGAGGAACATTGACCAATTCATTTTATGAGACCACAGGTATACTGATACCCAAAGCAAAAAAAGACCCCAAAGAGAAAGAAAATTTAACACCAGTTTTCTGTATGAACATAAATGCAAAAATACTCAGCAAAATACTTGCAAACTGAATCCAAAAACACATAAAAAAGTTTATTCACCTTGATCAAGTGGCTTCATTTCAGAGATGTAGAAATGACTCAATACATAAAAATCAATAGTTGTAATCCACTATTTAAACAAACTGAAAGAAAAATAAATACATGATTTTCTAATTAGATGCAACAAAGACCTTTGACAACACCCAGCACCTTTTTGTGATGGAAGTCTTTAGAGATTAGGGATACAGGGGACAAAGTTTAAAATAAAAAAGTCAATTTATAGTCATCATCAATGTAAATGGAGAGAAACTCAAAGTAACTCCACCAAAATCAGAAGAAAAACAAAGGTGTCCACTCTCTTCATATTTATTCAATACAGTACTTAAAGTATTATCTAGAGCAAGATAGCAACGGAAGGAGATCAAGAGGATGCAAATTGGAAAGGGAGAAGTTAGGGTTTCTTTATTTGTAAATGATTTGATAGTATTCATAAGTGACCCTAAATATTCCATGGGGGAACTCCTATAGCTGATAAATACTTTAAACTAGGTAGATGGATAAAAAAAGTCAGTAACCTTTTTTATCTAAACATGAAAAAAGGACTGAGAAAGAAATCAGAGAAACAGCATCTTTCACAATAGCCTCAAATAATATAAGACATCTTGGGGGTAACTCTTGCTGTAATATACTGGCCTAGTCTGTCACCTGGGTATCCTGTCCCTTTAAGAGACAAGCCCTGCTCACTCCCAGCCTCCCTCTTCCACCACAGCAGATCTTCCACCTCCTCTCCAGCTCTATTCCTCCCCCCTCTCTCTCCCCACCCTCCTCTCTCTCTGTCCATCCTTCCTCTGGAGAAGGAGCTTCTGCCTCTTTCTTCTTCCCTCTTCCATTTCCCCTCCCTCTCCCATTACCCCCTCTTTCCTTTCTGTTTCCCCTGCACAATCCACTAAATGAACCCTATACCACAGCTCTCTCTGAATAGCATATTTGTCTGTTTCTCACCCTAGCCTTGAGTTGCTCCATTTTACACATGATAACAATGCTAACCAAGTAACTTGAAGAGTTGTATGATAAATCTTTTAAGTCTTTGGAAAAAGAGAGTGAAGATGATATCAGGAGATGGAAAGATCTCCCATGCTCATGGATCGGTAGAATCACATAGTAAAAATGGCCGTTCTACTAAAAGCAATCTACAGATTCAATGCAATCCCTGTGAAATTTCCAACACAATTTTTTATAGACCTTGAAAGAGCAATTCTCAATTTCATATGGATAGCTAAAATATCCTGAACAATAAAAGAACTGCTGGAGGCATCATCATTCCCAATCTGAGGCCATACTACAAATCTATAATAATGAAAACCGAATGGCATTTGCTTAAAAACAGACATGATAATCATTGGAATCAAACTGAACACCTAGACATAAACCCACTCACTTATATAGACACCTGGTTTTTGATTTTAAAAAAGCCAGAAATACACACTGCAAAAAGTCTAGCATCTTCAACTAATGGTGCTAGTCAAACTGGATGTCTGCATGTAGAAGAATGTAAATAGATCTATAAATATCACACATAAAACACAACTCCAAATGGATCAAAGACATCTATATAAAACCAGGTACACTGAACCTGATAGAAGAGAAAGTTGAGGGAAGTCTTAAACTCATTAACACAAAAGAAAACTTTCTGAATAGAACACTATTAACACAGGCACTAAGAACAACCATTAATAAATGGGACCTCATGAAACGGAAAGGTTTCTGCACAGCAAGAGGCATCATCATTTGGACAAAGTGGAAACCTATAAAAGAGAAAAAGATTATTTTTTTTTTACCAACTCCACATCCAATAGAGGGCTAATATGCAAAATACATAAACAACTCAAAAAACTGGAATCAACAAACCAAGTAATTCAATTACAAAATGGGGTATAGATCTAAACACTGAATTTTTGGTAGAGGAAACCAAAGAGACTCAGAAATAATTAAAGCAATGTTCAACATCCCATCAGAGATATGCAAACCAAAACTTTGAGATTCCATCTTATATTTTCAAAAGAGTTAAGATCAAAACCATAAGTGACAGCTCATGCTACTGACGATGTGGAGAAGGGGATCATCTATTGCTGGTGGGGTCCAAACCTATATGGAAATCAGTATGGTCCAAACCTATACAGCCTCTATGGAAATCAGTATGGTCCATCCTCAGAAAGTTGAGAATTTATGTACCTCAAGATCCAGTTACATCTCTCTTGAGCATATATCCAAAGATTGCTTTATCATACTGCAAGGCAGCCATGTTCCTTGCTGTTTTCTTCATAATAGTCAAATTTAGAAACAACCTAGATGTTCCTAACAGAAGAATGAAGAAATTGTGGTATATTAAACAATGGAGTTATACTCAGCTATTTAAAAAAATGGCGTCATGAAATATGAAAGTAAATGGATGGAACTAAACACATCATCCTCAGTGAGATAAATTTAGACCCACAAAGACAAATATGGTATGTGTTCACTTATAAGTGAATATCAGCCGTCAAGTAAATGATAACGAAACTACACTCTACAGATCCAGAGACGTTAGGCATAGAGGGTGGGACACATGACTCTCCACATAAGAGAGAAGTAGAGTAGATTTTATGGGTGGACTAGAGTAGGGAGGCAGGATGAGAACAGAAGGATCAGGTGCAAAGGAGGAGGGAGAGAGGATTGAGGTAAAGGATGAAAATCAATTTTTCCTTTGTTGTTGTGAGAGTCCCCTCTGTGTGTGGCTTGTACTGGTTAATGAATAAAGAAACTGCCTTGGCCTGATAGGGCAGAACTTAGGTAGGTGGAGAAGACAGAACTGAATTCTGGGAGGAGGAAAGCAGAGTCAGAGAGATGCCATAGATCCACTGGAGACAGACACTGGAAATTTTACCCGGTAAGCCACTGCCACATGGTGAAACACAGATTAATAGAAATGTGTTAAATCAACATGTGAGAGTGAGCTAATAAGAGGCTAGAGCTAATGGGCCAAGCAGTGTTTTAATTAATATAGTTTCTGTGTGATTATTTTGGTTTTGGGCGGCCAGGACGAACAAGCAGCCCTCTCCTTGCAACAGGTTGTTAATTGGAGATTGTTTCTGGGATAAGGATGGGGGCATGAGTTCACTTCCCCTCTAAGTGCTGTAATCCCATCTGGTGCAGACCCATGCAGGCCCTGTGTATGCTGCCACAGTCTTTGTGGGTTCATTTGTGCCTCAGTTCTGTATTTAGAAGACCTTGGCTCTTTGGTGTTCTCTATCCCCTCTGGCTTTAATAATCTTACCATATTCTCTTCTGCAGGGTTCCCTTAGCCATGAGGAGAGGGAATTGATGGAAGCTTCCCATTTAGCACCAAGTATTCCAAGGTCTTTCACTCTCTGCCCATTAACCAGTTATGGGTTCCTCTATTCAGTTTCTTCTACTGTGGTCAAAGCTTCTCTGATGATAATTGAACAAGACACTGATCTTTGACCATAGCAAAAATGTCATTAGGAGTCATTTTATTGCTATACTACTTTCTTCCTTTACCAGAACAGTATTATTTGTTTTTCTCTTAGGTTCCTGACCTATCTAGTCTCACATTCTTGGTCATCTGAACAGTGTTAGGGATGGGTTCCATCTCATGGAACGGACCTTAAATCAAATCTGATGTTGGTTGGATCCTAGGAAATATTTTAAATACTAAAAGGTATTGGTAAACCATTTAGTTTTTCCAAATTATTCGTTTCATATTTGCTGGAAAACTCCTTCAGCCAATGGCTTTTGAGATGCTGGACCAGGTTGGATACCAAAAGTGCATGCGTTTGCTCCCTTGCTCTCTCTTGGTTGCTGGATTTGGTTCCTGTTCTTTTTCATGCAGAGGACTGTGATCTCTGAGTCAATAAAGAACCCTTTAGTATACCCAGTTCTGAGCTAGTGTGGGATTACTCAATATGTGTTCACCTACACATATTATTTTATTTGATTTAGGTGGTTTTTTTTTGTACCTTTGACCACCAATTTTTGTCATTAATCTATTTATTCAAAGCCCTTTTCTGACACCTGTTTCAAACCATGTAGGGATGCACAAATGCAGGTCTTGATCTGCAGAAAGACTGGAGCATCTAGCTGTAAATCGATGGGCATGCTTTTGAGGTGTTCAGAAGAGTTGAGCCTGGAGTACTATGATAACTCTATCATGGTAACTAAAGGAGTACTGTGACAATTCTGTCATATAACCTAAATAAGCAACTTTAGTGAGCAGTCTGGGCTAAAGGGGAGAGTAAATCAGATGAATAGGATAGACGTGGGCCTGGTATGTATGTGTGTGGGGCAGGGGAACTAGGGGAAAGAAGGAGATGGGAAAAGTAAGTTGATTTTTGTAAACAGTGAGATTCCAGGGTTGCAGGTTGGGAAAGTATAAAGAGTGAAGGAGTTCTTGTTCGCTGTGCCAGCCAGGTGTGGCAATAACGGGCCAAGAAATCAAAAAGTAACGAGAACCAGCAATGGTTTATTAAAATCACTTTCCGAAGGATGAATGTAAGAGGATCGAGAAAACAGATTCAGTTGTTTGAATAGAATGAGGTTGCAGGCATCAGAAATGAAAATGAAGAAACAAGCTCCAGTGGGACAACTATTCATAATAAACGTGACAGGCTAATCATCTCTGTGGTTAGAGAGTTCGTTCAGACCGAGAACAACAGCATAAGAGGAACCTCACTGATAACAGAACGAGATGCTAAGAGACAACTAGGAAACAAAATAGGCAAACAAAGCTGTCAGTGTGCAAATTAAACAATGGCAGGTTCCAGAATTTTGCTTGTCAAATTAGGAGATTTTCTTTTTTTCTACAGGAGAATTACAGACTATGCAACACTAGCAAAAATAAAATGTAGAAGAAAGTTTTGGATATTCAGGTGGGACGAAAACTCAGCATAATATTTGTGGATACAGCTGTCTACTGAATTTACAGATTGTTCTTAATGATCAATCAATCCCAAACATTGGAATTTGAGTGAAGGAAATAATTTTATGTTTACAATTTTTATTTCTGTATGTATTTCTAGGTATGAGTGCTCTGTGTGCATGTACGTCTACATGCCAGAAGAGGGCATCAAATCCCATTATAGATGGCTATGAGCCACCATGTGGTTGGTGAGAATTGAACTCATGACCTCTAGAAGAGCAGTCAATGCTCTTAAACTGCTGAGCCATCTCTTCAGTCAGAATAAGTAATTCTCCCTTGGAACATTTTGATAATTAAATAAGGTAATTTGTTTGAACTACAATATTCTCTGGTATATGTGTTCACACACACACACATGCACACACATATGGAGAAAGCAGAGATGATTATTGTGATACATTTATGAGCTATGAAGTATATTCAGTCACTTCCAATAGCAGCCATTTAGAATATTGCTCTCTAGAGACTATCAAACTTCATTCAGCCAATTATATGATCATAAAATAATCTTTCAGGCAATTATTTGACAATTATTCCAAAAAGACATGCAATTTGAAATGTTTGTGTACATAGGCACATCCTTTTATCACAGGAACAAACTGCAGTTGTCCATTAATGAAGAATGACAAAATTCTGAAGAGAAACTTGAAGTAAAAAGAGCTCTATCTAGAATTTAATAAGAAAATATGAGAACGGTCCAGTAGGGTCTTGAAAAAATATGTGCTGTTAGCTGAAATTATCTTTAAATGGAAGAATTAAGGTGAGACTTGAAGCAATTTTCCCTGTGGTCAGGAGGTTGTAACCTAGCTGGCTGCAAAGGAAGAGAAAGCAAAATTATAACCGAATGATGGGTAATGGCTTAAACTGCACTTTTAGAAACCGCATGTAGTCTGAGATTTGGGACAAGTCGTTTTAGTTTTTTTTTTTTTTCAATTTGAAATAACTTTCTCATTCTTAGAGCCACATAATGAGCCAGACTAACTCAAATTACCCAGCAAATGACGATTGACATTTGGTAAAATATACACAGTTGCAAGTTTCAATGTTCAAGACTAATTTTCATTTCGAAATGCATTTGTCTTAAGGATCTGTGACATGCCCAGCATGCTACATCCGGGAAAGCGGTGGAGAGATTGAACTCTTAGATTGGCTCCCACCTCTGCACTCCCCGGAACAGAGCACACCTGCCTTAGTTGTTAGAACTTAATCACTGCCACCTTGGAGTTACTTTGAACTTGAAATGCATCAAGGGTAGATAGAAGAAGGGAGAAAGAGAGAAATTACTGGTCATCAGAGGCCACATTTCAACCCCTCTCTCCACCGCCCTCCCAATCTTTCCCCCCTCCTTTTTTTTCTATTGTCCTCTTTATTTCCACATTTTCAACATCGACTTTTGGTCTAGCCAATCGGAAACTGAGCTGGTTTTTGTGCAGAGTGTGAGAAGTGAGAATGGTTTTGAGTACCCCCAGTGATCTGAAAGATAGCTTGATGCCAAGATAGTATTCTTGTAAGGTGAACATGAACTTTAGAGGATGATAGACCTGGTGACTTGAGCTCTGTTAACTAACTGTGTGATCTTGTTGGAATAGCAGCATGTCATGCAATCTGTCTTTTTAATGGTGAAGTGTCATTCATAAGACTTCATTTGCAAGGCCACAATGTAAGGTTTTGTCCTTACAAGTGTTTGATATTTGGTGCCACTCAAACCAAACGAACCAAATAAAACTAACCCAAACAACAACAATGAATCGAATAGAAACAAACAAAAATCCCCCAAACCTGTTGAGATTCATGAAAGATCTGAAGCAGAGATGAGTATTTATCAAACCATCTTACCTTCATGGTATATGGTTTCAGCAGAAATTGACTTAATAGCAGTAAACATAACCTCTGCAATTTTTCCTTTAAGGCTCTACTATTCTCTTGTGCCTTGCTTCGCATGTCATCATGCAAGAATACTAAAGCTGCAACACTTTGGGTGGGGAGATCGCTCATTATGTAAGATTCACTTTGTGCGAACAGGAAGACCTTACTCCAAATCCACAGTCTACAAGTGAAAAAAAAAAGAGTTTTTGTTACACACCTGTAAATCCAGCGGTATGAGAGCTAGGGACAGGAGTGCTACAGTGACCTGTTGATTTAGCGGTCTAGCTCCAGGTTTTAGTATGAGACGTATAGCAGGCTAACAAACACCTTCCTCTGGCATTCAGCTGCATAAACAAGGCATACCCCCACCTGCACATAATACACACACACACACACACACACACACACACAAACACACACAAAGAGATGCAACATTTTAGATGTAACTTCAAACCTAGAGGCGTTTTAGTTGCTTTCTGTTTCTTTGACAAACACCATTACCAAAAGTAACTTGGGGTGGAAAAGGTCCATTTTAGATCCAGGTTACAATACACCACAGAGAAAAGCCAAGGTAGAAGCTCAAGGCAGGATTCTGGAGACAGGAACTGAAGCAGAGTGTGTAGTGGAACACTGCTCTCTGGCTTACTTTCTCGGGCTTTTTCCGATAATGTTTTATATATCTCAGACCCATCTGCTTAGGAATGGCACTGCCCATAGTGGATTATGTCCTGCTCCATCAATTAGCTATTAAAAAATGCCTCACAAACAACATGACAAAGGCAATTTCTCAGTTGAGGTTCCTCTTCCTAAGGGTGTCCAGCTGTAAACCACGATTAGTCATAACATAAAAGGAAAATTTGTACTATATTATTTAAAATATTCATGACACACTGCCTTACTGGCTATGAGTGGCTCACTGGTGTCATCCTCATTCAGCTCTTGTTGGGCAGTCATGTCAGTGAGATTGTATGGGTACAGCTTCTGATATTACTAGGAGACATAATCTCACAGCAAACTCCCTGTCTGCAACATTTCTTAAACTTTAGGCCAAGGGTATCTTTATAACAAAGAAAGGAACAGGAATTGGACTGTAAAGCAAGGTAGAGAGGAAGGAAAAGAGAGTTTTGTTACTTATGTTTTAATTAAAAATGTGTGATGGCATTCTGGAAAATTCTTTATAATTTTATTCATTGTTACCACAAGGTGCTCTTACTTTGGGTAAAAAGACCAAAGATATTTATTTATTTTTTTTTCAAACAGAAAACAGGTAAGTACTTATAACCAACATATTGAAGTCATGATGGATTCAGAACTTTGTCTGGAAAACATCTCTGAATGTCTATAGTTTTACCTTTTCACCTGCTAGTTGAGAGTCCAAATCAGGTGCTATTAGGTGGGCTACTATAACATCCTGTGTTTCTGTGGATATGAATATTCAGAGAGGAGCCTTGTAATTGTACTCTTCCGTTATCTAAACCCAAATGAAAGCCTACAATTTCCTAGGGTGATGGAAAGCAGAGGGTCAAGGTGCGAACAAACGGGACTGGATTTTGGTCTACATATCAGGGCAAGCCGCTTCACCAGTAATTAGGCTTCCCACGGCTGCTTCATGGTCTGTTCCAGAAGCATGTGAGGATGCTTTTAAATCACGAAACTATAATTGTCACCAGGTGTCACAAGACAAAACAGAGCAGCACAATTACAAAGCCCAGGAATCAATCAAATAAACAAGAATGGCAAGAAAAGTGCTTTTACACTGTTATCTGATTCTAAACACTGATCGATTGTATTCCTAAAGCTAACCACCAAGGTCTGTTACCCTATTTGGCTACTTCCTCCTGAGAGTGACCAACAAGGTCCAGTTATCAAAATATTAAGGTTCAGAAATCAAAAGCCCCCTTTGGTTCACCTAATTAACATATTCAGTTAAAATAAAACACCTTGTCCTAACATGGGGTTTTTCTTTTTATCATTATAAACCGCCATGTTTTTAGGTGCCATATTTGTCTCCTTTCTATCCAGAGGCTGTCTTTTGTTCCAGAGGGACAAACACTCCCACTGCTTTCCCTTGACTCCTTCCCCTTCTCCCTCCTCCTCTATCTCCTCTACCACCGCATCCTTTTTCCATCCTAAAACAGACCTCCTTTTTTTCTCCTCTTAAAAAATTACACCTGTAAGGTCGCTTGCTGCTGTTTTGCTGCCTGAGTCACAAAGCAGCCACTTTTTTTCTTCTCCACTTAATAAAGGATCTCTCTGTGAAAGAGGTGCTTAGGTGTGGTTTGTGCATTATCTGGGGTCTGGGAGGGAGCCCATGTTGTGTGGGAGTCCCCTTCACCACAAATGCTTTGTTACATTTTGTAATTAATTAGAGCATATGACACATTTGTGCAAAATTGAAGTTCATATTTTAGTCACACAATAAAATATCACAACCACAAAAGTTTTAATATTTTATATTTAATGTCATAAAAACATATCTGAGATTTTTTTTGCCCACTTAATACAGAAAACAACATGTTCAGACTTTGATTTCTTTTTAGAATTTACCAGTTAGCCAATACGTCCTTTGTGTGTCTTCCCAGGTCAGAAGTATTCTAGATCTCCTCTTTCATTTTAGCAGGAGAAGGAAAGAGAATTGTAATGTGGAAACCGAGTAAACGAAAATTTTATGTCCAAGTGATTTGTTTTTCAATTTGCCTTCAATCACGCAAGGTTAAGTGTGCTTTTATATGGAAAGTGAATTTCTGATTCCATATTACTTCTTATCTGGGTGAAGCATTTTTCATTTCTTCAGCCATCATTCATGCTAAGCAGTGT
Organism: Microtus obscurus; assembly: GCA_963919715.1. Classification (NCBI taxonomy): domain Eukaryota; kingdom Metazoa; phylum Chordata; class Mammalia; order Rodentia; family Cricetidae; genus Microtus; species Microtus obscurus. Next base: position 1,534,163 of record CAWTZC010000892.1, on the reverse strand, counting down.
CAAGATTTCTCATTGCCCTGGTTACTTCTATCCCGAAAGACCCATTGTGTTTATAATCTCACAGCACTTATTGTGGGCACTCCTGGATCCCCTAGGCACACACAGTTCCTGTTTATTGCAGGTTCCCATGCTGCACCTGTGATATAGCTGAGGCTTTCTCCATCTAATACTTCTGAGTCCACTCCTATATCATTTATTTACATTGAAATGTTAATCATGGCTCACTTCTGGGAAAATCCAACTCAAATTACCCCCTTTAATCTGTCACACTGTGATCTTCTCACTAAGCAGTGTTTCGTTTCTATGGATGTTTAGAGTCAGGCAATATTTATATATTAAAGATTTTTAGCAAGCCAAGTTAAGTTTTTTCTTTTATATTTTGATGAAAAAATAAACGCACAAAGTAATGGCATTTTATACATATGTTTATGTTGTTATTCCGCCCCTTCCCTTCATCCTTCCCACCTGCCCCCTGGTGCTATTCTCTTACACTAATACCCTCCTCCTGCTATCATGCGACTCTATTGTCTCCCTTATTTCCTTTGAATTGAAACAATTCAAAGGTGGGAAAAAGAAACTCCTAGGACCAAGAAACTCATGAAACTTAAGACTTATGAAGTTCAAAGAGTTACATGACAAACTCATATAAATAGATCAGTTTTGAGGAGGAGGAAGTGCTTTGGAGGACTGACTGCACAGGGAGCACCAGCTTTTGTACACACAGCCTTTGTGGAGTCATCATCCTGTTGGAGCAGCTTTTGATGATGTGGCTGCCTTTGAGGCATCCATGCTCCTATAAGTAATACAAATGCAGCCATTGGTCCACCATCTAGACTTGAGTAAAACTGTGTAGGTCTAGCGTAAATAGACATTCATTCACATTTCACAGTCCATATGCACCTCTGTTTTACCTACTCTTCGAAATAATCTTCCCTTTCTCAGTCCATTTTCTACTTTTTGAAATTCTCTTCATATATATAAATAATATGCACCCCCATACAATACTACACACACATAACATACACACATACCATATACACACACATGCACACTATGCATACATACCATACACACATACATGCACACTACACACACAATACACCCCCCCACATACCACACATGCACATGCATACTGCACACACATACTATAAATACATGCACACTACACACAATCCACACACCCCACACACACATACCACACATGCACACTACACACACACACTACACACACAAGCCACCATACACACATGCCACACTTAAATCTGCATGTGAGAGAAGACATGTGTTTGTCTCTCTGAGTGGCTTATTCCACTTAACAAAATGGTGGTCGGTGTTGTCCATTGTCCCTGCAGATGCCATGATTTGACTTTTCTTTAGAGCTGAATAAACTTCCACTGTTTGTATGTGCCATGTTTTCTGTAATTTCATCTTGACGGATATCCAGGTTGGTTCTATTTCTTAGTTACTATGAATCATGAAGCATGCGATTTGTTTTTTATTTGAGTGTAGACACAGAAGTCAATTACTGAATGAGTCTTCAGTAGTAGGAAGAACTGATCCCATGGACCCCGTGCAGGAGGATCTGAGAAGAGAAAAAAGACTTAAAGAATATATATATATATATATATATATATATATATATATATATATATCATATCATATCATGAAGGTTCTCAGGTGAGGCAATGAGGCAACATGGTGACTGAACACAGTGAAGGGAACCATCTTGAAAAGTATGTAAAAGCAAAACTGATAGGAGTTGGTTCCTGGTATACATTAGATGGAAGATGACCAAGAACATGGATAAATATTGATGGTATTTTTCTTTTTGTGGAAAGAAAAAGCTTAGGGAGTGAGGAGTGATTCCTTTTGCTTTTGAGCAGGTTATAGTGCATGAGAAATATTTGTGGGAGCCTGAGGAAACATAGGCTGTGCTGGAGGGATGTAAATAAAGCATGTTTATTTATTTTAGTTGTTCAAAAGTGTCTTCCACTTTTACACAACCGTGCAAAATTTTATATTAGATGTTTTATATCACTAAAAATTATGTTCCTCTGTAACCATGTAGACTAATTTCCATTTGCAAATCAAGAGATATGTTGGGTGTCAACAAAAGTGGAACTTGTGTCAGTAAAACATTGAATGGATAAAATAATTACAATGTGTATAAGCATAAAATAATGATGTGTATATAGAATACTTAAAAAGAGCCCTGAACCTGAAGAAAAAAATAGGTTTTGTTTAGAGACTCTTTGTTTGAATTTGCAACTATGTCAAACATTATTTGATTTAAATAAAACTGATTTTTAAAATAGTGTGCCCTTTTATTTTCTCAAGTAAGTGCCTAGCAAAGATGAATGAACAAAACAAAGCCTTTTGCCTTCTGAAACTCACAATCTAATGAAATTGGGGGGAAAGGGGAGAGAGTCAAAAGATTAAAAACTGTAAATGAATATATATTGCTCTGGTAAGTGCTAAAAGGGGCTCTGAAAAAAATACTCCAAAAACTGGATCAGAGTGAGGGGAATGGGGAAATGGGTTTCTCTCTCTCTCTCTCTCTCTCTCTCTCTCTCTCTCTCTCTCTCTGTCTCTGTCTCTCTCTCTCTCTTTCATAGTTTTTTTTTTTTTAGGTTTTTTAGGCAAGATTTCTCTGTAGTAGCTTTGGAGCCTGTCCTGGAACTAGCTCTTGTAGACAAGACTCGCCTTGAACTCACAGAGATCCACCTGCTTCTGCCTCCTGATTAAAGGTATGTGCCACCTCCACCTGGGAAAATGGGTCATTCTTGATGAAGTTGAAAATGAGTTCTGAGCAGAAGCAGTCATCATCCCATTATTGGTGGACATTCTGGATTGGAGTTGGGACTCTAATGAATGCAGGAACGAGCAAACAACTTTAAAGTAGTGTATCATTTGTATGCAATATATAAAAACTTTATTCTATTGTTTAATTTATATATTACTTACAGTTTTATTTAACTTGACATAGCTAAAGTCATCTGAATGTAGGGAACCTCAGCTGAGAAATAGCCTCCATAATATTTGTGTGTAGGCAGAAATCCTGGAGATCATTTTCTTCATTAGTGTTTGATGAGGAAGACTCAGCTCACTGTGCATAGAGACACCCCTGAGCTGGTAGTCTTGATTTCTATAAGAAATCAGACGGAACAAGACAGGAGGGAAAAAGCCAATAAACCACATTTCTCCACACCTTCTGTATCAGCTCCTGAATTCCTACCCTGATTTCATTCAAAAATAAACTGTGACATGGAAGTGTAAGCACAGTACACCCTTTTCTCCCTAAAGTTTTTATGGTTATGGTATTTTATAATAGTAATAACAATCCTAACTATGGGAGTACCTAATACAAAATTAGTCATGAAAATAGTTGTCATACTATAACATCTAAGGAATAACAGTGCTAAATCCATTTGTGCATTTTTAGTATGGAAGTACTTTTCTTCAAAACATTTAGACCTACTATAGTTGATTTCATGAAACTGGAACTCATGAATATGGGGAGCTTGGTGTGTGTATGGTTGCTCTTAGAGGTCGAATCTGAAATGTCCCTGCCGGCTCACATTTTGAATGCATGGTCCCTAGCTATTCAGAAGCTGTGGAGCTTTTAAGGGTTAAGTCTACCTGGTAGAAGTACATATTTAGGAGGGGCCTCTGAAGGTTATACTTGAGTCCTGGTTCCTGCCATCCTTTGGCTTCTCATTCTACCATGGTATAAACAGCGTCTGCTTCATACTGTTGTAACCATTATGAGTGGAGCCACTTTTCCATTCTTTTATTTCCATGATAGATTGAAACTCTCTGAAACTGGGAGCAAAATAAATCCCTTAATGGTTTCCATCAGTTGCTGTGGCCACAGAGAAGTTACAGGATATTCAACCTCACTGTGAAGATGTTTTGCCTCACCATCTAAGACAACTTATGATTGGTTTAAAAAGCAAAAGACACAGTCAACAGGACAAAATGGCAGCCTACAGAATGGGAAAATACCTTCACCAACCCCACATATGACAGAGGGCTGATCTCCAAAATATACAAAGAACTCAATAAATATGTCATCAAAAAATAATCAAATAAAAAATGGGCTACAGACCTAAACAGAGAACTCTCAACAGAGGAATGTAAACTAGCTGAAAGACACTTAAAAAATGCCCAACATCATTAGACATCAGAGAAATGCAAATCAAAACAACTCTGAGATTCCATCATACACCTGCATGAATGGCCAAGATCAAAAATACCGATGACAACTTATGCAGGAGAGGATGTGGGGAAAGGGGAACCCTTCTGCATTGCTGGTGGGAGTGCAAGCTGTTAAAGCCCCTTTGGCTATCAGTATGGTGATTTCTTAGAAAATTAGGAAACAACCTTCCTCAAGACCCAGCAATACCACTTTTGGGCATATACCCAAAGGATGCTCACCACAAGGACATGTGCTCAACTATGTTCCTAGCAGCACTGTTTGTCATAGCCAGAACCCGGAAACAACCTAAATGTCCCTTGACTAAAGAATGGATAAGGAAAATGTGGTACATTTTACACAACAGAGTACACAACCAAAACCCTATAATGGCATCTTGAAATTTGCCAGCAAATAAATGGATCTAGAAAACATACATTGAGTGAGGTGACTCAAACTCAGAAAGACAAATATCACATGTACTCACTCATAAGTGACTTTTAGACATAAAATAAAGAAAAACCAGCCTACAATTCCAACGCCAGAGAACCTAGACAACAATGAGGCTCCTAAGGGAGACATACATGGATATAATCTACATGAAAAGTAGAAAGAGAGAAGATCTCCTAAGTAAATTGGGAGCATGGGGACCATGGGAGAGGGCAGAAGGGGAGGGGAACAGAGAAAACTATAAATCTGAATAAAAACAATAAAAATAATAAGAGCAGAATGGCAAATAGGAAGGACTTTCAGATAAAGAGAGAAACTTGGGGAGGTGGCAAAGAATCTGAGAGGCAGGGAGTCTGCCAGGGAGACTCAGAGGATATAGGATGCACAGCACTTTACAGAGGTAAAATGCTACGTGAGGACAATAGATTAATATAAATAGCCAAGCTTTAAGAGCTAGTCAAAAACATGCCTACGATAAGGCCAATCTCTCACACTTAATAAGGATTTCCATGTCATTGTTTGTGAGCTGGCAGTCCATAGAAAGTCTGACTACACAGAGATGCAAAAGTAAGCAGTACAATGGGAAATGCTGCTGGCTCAGAGAATGGTTACAGGAAAAGAGTGCAGAGATCTACTAGAGCAGGGACCCTCAGGTACAGAGCAGGAGCAGACCTGAGGTACTAAGAAATTATAGCGAGACCAGTGATCTGGAACAGGATAAGAAAGAAGGTTCCAGGGCATAGTGTTATGAGATATCAGAAGAACTTTGTCCTTCACTGTGGGTGGATGAGTAAAAGTCAAAGATAAAGTAGAAACATTTTCTGATTTGTAATTTTGAAAGATCATTAGACTTCTGTGCTGACAAAAGACTATGGGAGGCCAAATATAGCAGTATGGAGATGTGGCTCACTGGGGAAGTGCGCTTCCCATGCAAGCAAGAGAACCTGAATTTGAGTCCTCAGTACCTACATCAGAAGCATGCTCCTGTAACAGAGGATGGTGGTGCAGAGGCTGGTCAGTCCATGATGTCTGCTCTCTAGACAGCCTGTTTGAAATGGTGAGCTTCTCACTCAGTGAGAGTTCCTTTTTTTAAGGCGAAGAGTTATGGAGAAAGATATGTAATACCCTATTCTGGTTTCTGCATGTGTACATGTGGGCATGCATATCCACACATACATGCATGGAATACACACACACACACACACATTCACATAGGAATGTATGCACTCATGCACATGTATGCACTACAATACAGTGCACAGTGCAGAACTACTTTGGGCTTGGCTCAGCATCCGAGTGGTGAAGAGGTGAGAAGTCGCTGGACTTTGTACATGTCTTAAAGCAGGCTTTGTGTATTCGCTGATGGTATGGATGTGAAGTGAGAAACAGAAGTTCAATGACTTTAAGGTTGTTGTCCTGAGTAAGCGGAAGTAAGATGGAATTGATTTGAGAAAATGCTGTAGAGTAGCAGGAATTGTGTGTGTGTGTGTGTGTGTGTGTGTGTGTGTGTGTATAAGGCTGAGACTCAGAAGCTCAGTTTGGAGCTGTTAAATTTAACTATTCATGACAAAATCAACTGATTAAAAAAGTAGTTTCATACTGAGTGTCTAAATATGGTTAATTATCCCAATTCAGAAATTTCTAATTATTTATTAGGTTTTTTTTTTGTACAATGTGAGAGTTTACTTATGCAGAGAGCTCAGGCCTCATCTTGAGTGAGCAAGTCTTTTATAAATTGTTGAGATTAGATATATTGAAAGGTAATTTTTGAAAAACAGACTGTTGGGTTTCATAGAGAATAAGTCACGTCAGGAAAAGAAGCATTTCAATTCAGCCTAACCTAAAACAAAATAAAGGTTTAGAGTAGTGTCCGACTCAGCTTTGTCTTACATGAGCATCTTCCTTCCCTGATAGATGTAGACTCATTTTTGTCTATGATGGGAGAAAGGGCTGTTAGTTGTAGTGAATTTCAATTCTATTTTAATAAATAAAGACTGTCTGAAGATCTAAGAGTAAAACACTCCCACTGGTTAGCCTTACGGACTAGATTATGGTTAACATGCACCTTTAATCTCAGTAGCCCCACTAGTTGTCATAGAAACCGGGTGGTGCACACCTTTGCTGACAGTGGTGCATGCCTTTGATCCCAGCCCTAGAGAGCATTATAAAATAGGAGAAAACAGCTTTCAGACTTGACAGGAGGCAGGATCACCATTTCAGACTGAGGTCGAGGTAAGAACTAGTGGCTGGCTGTTTTACTTTTTGTGTCTTCAGGCTGACCCCTAATTTCTGACCCTGAGATTTTTGGGGTATGAATTCACGAAAATGTTGCTTGCCTGAGGTCTTTAGCCACCAGCCCAGGTCAGAATTCGGATTTGAATTCCAACTCTAGGAACTGGACCCAAATTTTGTCACCCGAGTTTGGGAGAAAAACTAGTGTTCCCAGTTCCCATCTGCAACGGCTTAGCTTCCATATAAAGATGGAAAATAGACAGAGAATCTGGATACTGTATTTTATTGTGTTGTCTTTGAATTGTTTGACTGCTGAGGAAGGAGCAACAGCTCTAAAAGACATTTTATTACAAATGGTGCTGTATTAATCCAACCTATATATTTTCAAAATGCCTTGACTTCAAAATTTAAGTCAAAATGTATGTTACCTCCAGGCAGTGGTGGCGCATGCCTTTAATCCCAGACTTGGGAAGCAGAGGCAGGCAGATCTCTGTGAATTTGAAGCCAGCCTGGTCTACAAGAGCTAGTTCCAGGACAGGCTCCAAAGCTACAGAGAAAACCTGTCTCAAAATACACACACACACACACACACTACATTACTTTGGAGAAGAGGTTTTGCTTTTCTTCCCACAGGAATTGAGAGGCTGTGGATTCATTCTGGGTTAAGAAAAATAAGTCTTGAACCTTGGCATTGGGGGGCTGTTATAGATATCCTGTTTAGGGTTGAGAACTACACCACCCCTATACTCTGCCCTTTGACCACTTGTGAGATCCATAATTTTTATAAGAGGATTCAAATGAAGAGCCAAGAGTGGCATTCTCCCCACCACAATTCTGCTTCCTGCTTGTTCTTGCTGAGAGAAGTTGCTGCTTTGAAAAGGAATTTTGACTGTATCGTCTCTTGATGGTGGCTTGCAAATGCTGTCTTTTTCAATGAGGAGCTGCAAAACACAAACTGTTTAATTAAGGTCTAGTTTTCTTTTCTTTTTTTTGGGAGGAGGAGTGGTTCGAGACAGGGCTTCTCTGTGTAGTTTTGAAGACCTGTCCTGGCACTCTATAGACAGGTCTTGAATTCACATAGATCTGCCTGCCTCTATTTCCCAAGTGCTGGGATTAAAGGCCTGCACTACCAATGCCCAGCTAAGATCTAATTTTCAAGTGTGTATCTTAATACATGCTTGTATGCATATTAAACATTAAGATACCTGCTTGCAAGAGCTCTTGAGTTTTCTAACTTACTGGGAGGGAAAAGGCAGTGCATTTTCTACGTCTACAGCCTCCACACATTTCTCTTGAATAGACGAACTTAAGCATTAACATCTATGTCTTGGTTTGTTCTCTGAGTTCTAAGATATTATACTTGATTCATAATTAATTTTTCATTCATCATGTTCTTTATTTCTTTAGTTTTCCCCTATGATAAGGAAACAATTGACTTATTAACATCAGAGAAAATGTCATAGAATTATTTGCCTCACGGATACTAGCACTGTTTTTTACATTTTCTACCCTGCCCCCATGGCAGGTAGTTATAATAGCTTCACTCAGATGTTGCTTTGGTTTATAACTCTGTACTCTTCTTTTGTCTTGCACATTATTTAACTTCCTAATAACATGAATTATAAATTTCGCAAAAAGTAAATGCTAAAGACCTTACACTCTTATTCGGCTGAGCCTTGCTATAGAGAGGTGCATTTGGCAACATTCACTTAGTCTCTGGGAGCACCCTTCCTATCTCTGGGAGCACTCTTCCTATCTCTGGGAGTACCCTTCCTAAATAATCTGCATTTGGGTCTCCAAATGTTTGCAGGGCCTGCAGAGTAAATATAGAAGCATTTTAAGGAAGACTTCTAATACCCATTTTTGTTCTTCATTTGCAGTTTTAACTTTTGAAAGGGGTGTTTTTTTTTAAGAGTGCACCATAGTGGGTCTGGGTTTGACTACAATAGAAGACAGCTTCTTGTGGGAAGAAAGCTCCATTTAGACATTTCACCTCTTTAATGTTTCCTTCCCGCCTTCCATTAGAAGCATCCATCAGGGGGCTGCTAAAGCACAGGAGCTGTACACTGTGAAAATTTGTTCACCTTTGATAGCCCAGAGCAGAAGTTAGTCAAAGGTGACCTTTTCTTCTATTACGCAGCTCTGCTGAGGAGCTTGCCTTTTGAACTTCAACAACTTAGCTTCTTCTACTACACAGGTCTCTCAATGGCTAAAAGGTGAAGGCACAGCATGAAAGTTAATTACTTCTCATTGTAAAAACCGATAAAGTCCCTTTTCAAAACAATTCACAGTGAGTGCTGTGAAGCAAGCCTCCAAAAAATTAGACAGCAGTATTAGAGGCCAGCAAACAGAACGCATTCATTCCTCCTTGAATTGTGAACCGTCTCTGAGCTTAGGGCTCTGTGTAACGGCTTTGAGTAGGGGATACTTAGACCCATGTTATAGACAAGGATTCAGAGACTGATAGAATGGCTCACCCAAGAGCAGTCAGGTCTCTGACTTTAAATATATTTGTAACCACCACATCCCCTAGGCCCCTCTCACCTTAGCTGCTCATTTGTATTTCATCACAGAAAGGCAAGAAGAGATGCTTAACGTGTAATTAGATGTTTTAAGTTTCAAACCTATTTTGCACATGTGTGTGTGTGCGTGCAGGTGTGCATGCATGTGTGCACGTGTGCACTGTGTGATCTGTACTAGAGTCACATGAGAGTATACTAAGATTCCCTAAAATATTTCAGGGAAAGTCAATGACACTGGGTCATAGACTGGAACGTGAAGGCATATAGAGGGAAATTGTATCCAGATACCATCATCCCTGATTATGAAGTTGGCATAATCATCTCATGTATTTAAAATTAACTTTTCCTATCTGCGGGCTCTTTTATTCTCTATGTGAAGAGTCAGTGAAAGAGTACAAAGGACAGCATATGTGTAATTATAGTAGGACTGAGTCTAGACCAGGAAATTTTTATTTCTGATTAGAAAATGTTTGTATGCAAGGGAATGAGGCAGGATATTTATTACATTATTTTGGCCAATACATCAAATTGACTTTCATAAATATCTTATAATCCTGGAGGAGTTGACTAGTAATCTGTACTAAGGAAAGAGAAATATTGGAGAAAAATATTTCCATTAGTACTTGACATATCTTTAAATAAACACCCACATAATAATGCTTATGAGACTAAAATCATTACTTTATTAGTAGGTCTTTGTCTCATTTGAAGCTTCTTTTCAAAGAAAAATTGTTTTTTTTTCTTGTAGAAAACAACTGTTTTCTATAAATTTTATATTGGGAATGACCAATATTGTAATAAAATAAAACTTATGTAGCTTACCCATATGATTTACGCCAACGAACAATAAGAAATTTTCAGTATTTTGAAAACAAGGAATAATTCAACTATACTTTAAACTTTAGAAAACTGCATATGTTCCAGATGCAGACAGATGCCTGGAACAGCTGTGACATCCCACAGCTGCATGGTGGCACTTGAAATACTGTGAGCATGCATGCTGTTAGCGTCTCCTGTGAAGGGTTCACACGTGCTTATTTAAAACAAGAGTAGCTTGTGAACTGAAGTGTCTCACACTACTTTTTAAAATGTCTATTACTGGAGTTTTAGAAAGCATGGTAATGCACTGGGTAATGGAAAATACTATAGATGTCCCAGGACTAATTATTTCTGATTATCTAGATCAGTGTTTCTCAACCTTCCTAAGCAATACAGTTCCTCATGTTGTGGTAATCCCCAAACATAAAATTATTTTCATTATTATCTCATAACTGTAATTTTGCTACTATTGTGAATTGTACTGTAAATGTATGATATGCATGACATCTGATACATAACTCCTGTGAAAGAGTTGTTTGAGACCCAAAGGGTTCGTGACTCCCAGGTTGAGAAACAGTTGACCTAGACTGTCCTCAAAGCAGACTGAATGACTGAGACAGTTGGTAGACAATTATGGGTTATCTGACATTGGGAACACCTGGAATCCATCAGGAAAAGACTAGGATACAATCACTCATGGGTCTCCTATTGGAGCCAGGTAAATTTCCTGATTTTTCTCCTTTTTCAATACGTCTGATAATAAATCGTCTTAACAATGCAAACTGTCTATGTTATATTTCTGACTGCTTACTAGTGATCAAAATTATTACTCTTAATAAGTTAATAACTTCACGGTATTCAATTATGTTAAAATAATGAGAAATAACTGTTAGCTGTGAGTTCAATTAATTTGAAAAGTTACTGTATTCAAGAAAGCCTGCTTTTAAATTTTTAAGATAATTTTCAAAGTCTTATGACTAAATAATGTGCTAAGACATTTAATCCAACATATTTCTATAGCTTTGACAAGACAGACTTATGAACAATACTGTAAGCCCTATATTTGAGTTCTCTGTGTGCCATTTTGGCACCAATGGAAATGACTGTCACATTACCATCCCTAAGTCTATTTGTATAGTCTGTTGCATTTAATGATTAGTAATTGTTCAACAATCCTAGCTTCCATGAAATCATACCAACCATAAAGGTAAACTTTTCATTTAAAAAAAAAATTGGGAAACTCTGTAAGGCTTTAGGATTAGCTATTTGTTTAATTACTGGCAAGAGTTCTTAAGGTGTCAGTCAATCTGATTTTTCACCCTGTGTTTAGAATCCATAAAATCAGATTGCCTATACCTGTGTTTTTGAATCTACAATTTCAACATTCACATTTATGGCTGTTTCCTGGCCAGGTCCTGCTGATTCATGGTCATCCAGACTATCCTTAGAAAGGACAGAATGAGATTTCATAAAGCACTTTGGTGTGCCGCTCTTCATCATTTCTCAGAGACTCTGGACATAAATAATTTATTAGGTACAGAGTGTGCAGCCATAGAAAGAGGAGTGGCTGATGAGAGAGCAGTCGGGAGACATTATTAGAGATGGGCAACTGATGGAAGATTTAAGATGCAAAGAGTTTGGAGGTGATCTGGTGGTGGAAATGAAGTCCTTGAGTGCGAGAAAAGTGTAATGAAAACTGTCTTATAATGAGACCTTGATGTGGTACCTTGGATATGCTGACTGGGGAAAAGGATATATCAATAATGTACTGAAAAGCATGAGCATGTGATCATGAACTTTTAATAGTTATCTTAAAGATACTATCAAAATTAGTAATGATATTTTCCTATTGGAAAGAACACAGACTTGGAAAATCTTCAAATAACTTAATAAATGAGTTTTAGATTTTAATTTTCACCTTAAATTATTCATCCCAGATTTCTTTATTTTATGCTTTTGTCTGTAATGATATAGAACTTACTATTCTTAACTGAATGGTTTGAAAGTAATTGAAAATTTCAGTGAATAAACACTTTTACCTGAAAGTAAGAGGAGATGTAGATAACTCATGGTAAAGTATTTGTTGTCTATCATCTCTCTGTCTGTCTGTCTATCTGTTTATATATCTACATTTTCTATAGGTACAAAGTTCTATAGACAGAAATATAACCCTATCCATATTTATCAGCAAAAATAGGTTATAGCAGTTTTAATGTTTGACCAGCATCTGTTTGCCATAAATTCAGCAGATATTTAGTACCCCATGCAGTTGTAGTTAGCATATAAATAATTTTGGAGACTGCCTTGAAAGATATATCAGTGTAGGTTTTCACTTTCTCCTTCTGAGTTCCCCTTGTACCTCACTACTTAAATTTTCACATTAGACATATGTCGCATAGGTTGTTTCTAGGGATTTAATAGATAAAAATATGATTCAGAAAATACACAATGGGGGTTCTATATATAGTGTCACTTTTCTTGCTCAAAGATATCATTATTTTTGTTGTTTTTACTGTGCTATATATTTTTCTTTGCTCTACTTCCTTTCTCTTCCTCCTCTTCTGCCCTCACCCTTGATACCCATGCTCTCAGTTTACTCAGGAAATCTTGTCTTTTTCTACTTCCCATGTAGATTAAATCCATGTATGTCTCTCTTAGGGTCCTCACTGTTGTCTAGGTTTTCTGGGATTGTGATTTGTAGGCTGGTTTTCTTTGCTTTTTGTTTAAAAACCACTTATGAGTGAGTACATATGATAATTGTCTTTCTGGGTCTGTGTTACCTCACTCAATATGATGTTTTCTAGATCCATCCAATTGCCCGCAAATTTCAAGATGTCATTATTTTTTCAGCTGTGTTGTACCCCTTTGTGTAAATGTACCACATTTTACTTATCTATTCTTCAGTCAAGGGGCATTTAGGTTGTTTCTAGGTTCTGTCTATGACAAGCAATGCTGCTATGATCATAGTTGAGCAAAAGTCCTTGTGGCACAATGGAGCATCCTTTCGGTATACACCCAAAAGTGGTATTGCTGGGTTTTGCTTCCTAATTTTCTGAGAAATTGCCATACTGATTGCTAAAGCAGCTGAACCCGTTTGCATTCCAACCAGCAATGTAGGAGTGTTACCTTAACCCCACATCCTCTCCAGCATTAAGTTGTCATCAGTGTTTTTGATCTTGGCCATTCTGACAGGAATCTTAGAGTTGTTTTGATTTGCGTTTCTTTGATTGCTACAGATGTTGAGCATTTCCTTAAATGTCTTTAAGCTATTTTAGGTTTCTCTGTTGAGAGTTCTCTGCTTAGGTCTGTACCACATTTTTTTTTTAATTGGATTACTTGTTCTTTTGATGACCAATTTCTTGAGTTTTTTTGTGTTATTTTGGAGATCAGCCCTCCATACAATGTAGGTTTGGTGAAGGTTTTTCCCCATTCTGTAGGTTGCTGTTTTGTCTTGTTGACCATGTTCTTTTCTTTATAGAAACTTCTCAGTTTCAAGAAGTTTCTTTTACTGTTTCATGGTGTCTATGCTATTGGGATTATTAGAAAGTGGTCTCTTGTGCAAATGCATTCAAGTGTACTTTCCACTTTCTCTTCTGTGAGACTCAGTGTTGTTGGCTTTATGTTGAGGTCTTTGATCCATTTGACTTGAGTTTTTTGCATGGTGATAGATATTTATCTATTTTCATTCTTCTACATGTTGATATCCAGTTATGCCAGAACCATTTGTTGAATATGCTTTCTTTTACCATTTTACATTTTTTGCTTCTTTGACTTGTACATATCATTATGAAAAATTAATAGTAAGATCTAAATTGTTATTATTTTATTTTGACTCTCTGACCCTGAGATCAAAAGCTATCCTCTAACTAAATGTGGCTAATCTAAACTAAGATATGCCATCTGTATAAAATATGCATCAGATTTATTACATTGATGCAAAAAAGAATGGTAAATACCTTGTCTTTTCTGATTATATCTTGAAATATTTTCAAAATATTTAATTATATAAAATAAAGAATTGAATTACTTCATTAGTTTATATTTTAGAGAGAGAAACTAGAAAATTCTCATATTTGACACACATCACATATTTTTGCAGAACACCTTGGTCTAGATTTAATTTTTTTTTTTTTGCAAAGAGTTGTACAGATGAGCAGGTCAATGGAGGTGCAAATTCCAGATATTCTCCAGCTCTTTCCTCAGAGAAATTTTATGTTCACTGGGGATTGAATGGCTCCTACTCTTTTACTCCACTGACCCCCATGTCATTAGGTAGGGAAGCAGAAACATCTGCTTGAAGTAAGCACCAACATATACTGACTTCCATGAATCAGACAGAATGATACACAGGAAGGAGAGGCAGCTGTTCCTGAATTTTCAAAAGACCCACTGATTCATTTTTAATTGGCATGTGTTTGCTCTGTCTTGCCAGTTCTGTCTCAACTCAGTGCATCTAAAATCTGTGATACTCCTTGAGGACTCTTGAGTCTGCTAAGAGCTATCACGTTTCACTGAAATTTGAATCTTGGGCAAGTTACACCAATTTGTGTTATCTTGGCAATAAAAATATGAAGCTCTAGAGAGGAAAATCTTCTTTCTTCTCACTTCTGGAATCAATGTTTATTCTTTTTGCCTTCATTTAATGAAATAGATGCTTGGAATAGTAAATGCTTTCCTTAGGTTGACCAGTTGTCTTGCTGCCCATTCAGCTTCCTCAGATATTGTAATCTGGTAAGACTTTCATAATTTAATGACTTCAATCTAAAAAGGACACAAATGATGTATTTTAATATGTAAAAAATACTGAAGGCTAGTATTCAGATATACTCTCAACTAGTCCTTGTGTCAAATTCATGAACATGTTTTTTCTAGAGATGGAGTCAGGATACAGCCTGAGGTTGTTTATTTTTATCTTTCTTTTTGTTTTTTTTTTTTCAAGACAGGATTTCTCTATATATCCCTGTCTGTCCTGAAGCTAGCTCTTGTAGACCAGGCTGACCTCAAGCTCATAGAGATCCACCTGCCTCTGCCTCCTGAGGGCTGGGATTAAAGGTGTGTACCACTACCCTAAGCTTGAGGTTATTTTCTAATAATCTTTTTTGATTTACAGTAAAATGTGGTCATGATGGACTGTGTGTTAGCTAGAATAACCTGAGTCCATACATCCACAATTTTGGACCAACAAATTTATCAATAGACCTATTTTTGATGTTTGTTATTTTCATTTTCTGCAAATAATAAATTGGAATAAAATTTCTTCTTTTAAAATAAGTTTTTCCTTTTATTGAAAAATAGATTCCTTTCTCATGTAATGTAATATGCTCTGTTTATAGTTTCCCTTCCTTTCCCTTCCCTCTGCTTCTCTCAGTTCCTCCCCACTTTCTTCTGAATCCACTATCTTTCCGTATCTCAATTAGAAAAGAACAGACTTCTAAGAAATGCCAACAAAACTTGACAAACGTATTTACATAAAATTTAATAAGATTAAACAAAATTATCACACCAAGGATGGACAAGACAAGCCAAAAGAAGGAAAAGAGATCCAAGATGATGTAGGAGGAGAGGCCACTTGTTCATCCTGGTCGCCCAGGACAGAAATAATCACACAGAAATTGTATTAATTAAAACACTGCTTGACCCATTAGCTCTAGCTTCTTATTGGCTAACTCTTACATCTTAATTTAAGCCATTTCTATTAATCTGTGTATCACCATGTGGCAATGGTTTCCTGGCAAAGATTCAGCATGTCTGGTTCTGGTGGCTCCATGGCATCTCTCTGACTCTGCCATTATTTCTCCCAGCATTCAGTTCATTCCTCCTTGCCTACCTAAGTTTTTCCCTATCAACAGGCCAAGGCAGTTTCTTTATTAACCAATGAAAGCAACACATAGACAGAAGGACCTCCTATACCATTTCCCCCTTTCTGTTAAAAAAAAAAAAAAGGAAAACACACAGCCAGTTCAAGTTACCATCAAGCAAGCCGCAGCACTCTGCTCACAAACCCAATTCAAATGCTCTGTAGCTGAACCTTCTGCCTGAAAGAGTCAGAGTTTGCTCTGGCAGTGAACCAGAAAGCTGGCATTTTCAAAGAGCTGTGGCATTTTTCCTGCTACCCCTGAATCAGGAAAATCTCTTTTAAAGGTGCTGTGGCAAGCTGACACCTGAAATAAAATGTGGCTAAACTTTGCTTTTTGTGTCTAGACTTCCTTTTTAAGCCCTCTTAGGTTTTATGTGGATTTAGTTGGCCATGTGGGTGCCAATTGTAAGAAAAGAAGTCTTTATTAACCAATGAAAGCAACACACAGACAGAAGGACCTCCTACACCAAGAGGAGCAAGAGGAGGCATAAGAATCAGAGGCCTACTTGTTCACACACTCAGGAGTCCCTTAAAAATACTAATCTGAAAGGTATAACATATACCCAAAGGACCTGATAAAGACCCATGAACATGCTATACTTGATGCTTCAAGTTCTGTGAGTTCACATGAGCCTTGAAAAGTTCATTCAGAGGGCATTGAAACTTCCTAAAATATTTGAAGGAGATCTTAATGAGATCTCCTAAGTTCCAACTGGCCATCTCTAGTCACCAAATAAGTCTTTTAGTACTGGGATTAATTTGTATTCAGTTGAGTTGTTGGCCAATGGGGAGCTCATGGAAATACCCAAATAACACAGGCTGTTGCTAAGACTATAGATTGTCCCCAGTAAAATGACAGTGGGGCCCCAATTGCTGAGAACAACACCTATATTACTCATTGAATATGAAGTCAAGAGGGTGTTTACATGGAGTCTTCATCCCTATGTTCTAGTGTCTTTAGTGCAGCAAGGCACACTACAGGCTACCAAAAGAAAACCTAAACGCCAACTCTCTGACAAACCCTTGACCTACACTTTTTCCTGTCTACAAGATATGTCAGGGCAATATGACATTGAACTTGTGGGAGAAGCCAACCAATATCTGATTTGACTTAAGATCCACTTCATGAAATGGAGCCCATACTTGACACAGTTTACATGACCAAGAACCAGAGACTAGATATCTCAGATACCAAGGGTAAAATAAAACATCCTGGTAAAAAAAAAAAAAAGCATCAGTAAGTGACTCCTGTGATATTCTGCTATACTCATAGATGAGTGCCTTTTAAAGTTATCATCAGAGAGACTGTCTCCTTCAATGTATGGGAACAGATGAAGAGCCGCATGGTCAGGCAATGTATAGAGATAAAGTCTTTGGAACACACAGTTCTAAATGGGATGTCTCTATCCAATCTCTCTGATCATAGGTCATGAAACCCCAAGGAAGAGGATGTGAAAAGACTGAAACTTGATTTTTAATGTATGAAGTTATACAATGACATTTTACATAACTCAAATTAGTTACATTTTTGTTGCAATGACAAAACACCATGACCAGGACGATTTATAGAAGGAATGTGTTATTTGAACTTATGGTTTCACAACAAAGGAGTCCACCAAGGGAGGCATGGTAGCTATAGGTGCATTGATAGAAACAGGAGGGCTCATTACTACAACTGGAACAGAGAAAATGGAGAGTGAATTGGGAGTGGCACAAGGTTTTAAACTCTCAAAGTCTTTGTCTTCCTTCTTACTTTCTCTATCAAGGTGGCACCTCCAAAACCCAACAGCATCAACGAAGGGGGACCAAGTGTTCAAATAGATGAGTTTATGGGAATATATTCTTATTTAAACCAATACATGACTCTAAAATGTAGACATTTAAACATGCTGAATACCTTATGTTTCTTTGTAAACTGAACTATTTATTGAAAAATAATGTCACATATGTCTCTGCATATATCCATATATATGTATATATATGTATATATTTGTGACAGGAAACGTTTTTAACACTTGAAATGTCTTCCTCTGTTTAACTATACATGAACCTTTGATGTTGCATAATGTTTTTTTATTTTTGCAAATATGACAGCAGCAATGGTATTTAATGGTTTTGAGGATAAGAGTCAAAGCATCAAGCCCAGGAAGCTTGTCTCCAAATTCTACATGCAGAATCTTTATACTGCTCCACCTCTTAACATGAGTTACCTACTTTAATCTTTCTTCAGAGATCTATAAATGTAAAGTTTATAAATTTAGTGCCAGTATCCATTACCAGAGGGAAAAAAAACCTTCAAAAGTTCAGAATATGAGCTGAATTTTTAATAGAGTCAGATCAGATGGTTTTGCTTGTCGATACAGCATTTCAGTGTGTATCCCTGGCTGGCCTGACATGTGTAGCATGTCAGTCTCAAACTTTTAGCCTCCTGTCTCTACCCCACGAATATTTAAAGGCAGCTAGTAATTAATACTTAACTAGTAATAAATGTCTGAAGAGGAAAAATATCTTCAAATTACATTGTATTGATTTTTGGCATCTATTTGTGCCTTAGAAATTTTATATTTACGTATTTGTTTTATTTTAGTGTTTAATAAAATCTAAAGTTATTTCAAATTTATTTCTTCTTGAATAGAATCAAAGGTCAAACTATCATGGTATGTACTGCCAGTGTTTGGCTTTGCTTCTTTCACTGGGCCTCTGAGCATTTAGTTTGAAAGTCAAAACATAATGTAATATTGGAAAGCATCTACAGGGCCAGTCTCCGCCTAAACTTAACTACACCAGTCATAGTGGAGTGACAAGAATTGCATCCAAACCATCAAAATCTTTTGGTCTTCATGTTGAAAAGATCTAAACTGGAGGAAAAATGATATGATATTCTCAGTAAGAACAGAGTGTGAAGGCCTATCAAAGGAATTCGGGTAAGCTGGGTTTTCAGTCCCATTAAAGACATTTCCTGATACCACATTTGTAGAACTGTGTTCACTCCAAACGTTTTATCTACTTAGACTATTTTTGTTTTTTGTTTCCTTTCAAGCAACTGATGTTTAAAACACAGACCAGCTCAGCTACATCTTCAGTTAGGAGTTTTTCTTCATCTTCAGAAATGTGGCTCAAATGTATCAGACACTTTAGTGGGCACGAAGAACACTGTTTTTAAAATGTACAGCAATTTGCACTAAAATTTGATTTTAAATTCTTGTGGCCTCATTCTGGTAAGGACTTTTTGCATATCTTTTCTTACTATCCTGAGAATAAGGGGAAATGCTTCAGAATTTGATAGATAAAATTATTTAATGCATTGTCTCTTCTCTTAATGTTGGTATGCTTTGTGACGATTTCAGACATTTTAATTTTATTTTAATTCAAATTTAAGGCTCCTGTAGTTTGAGTTTTTCTTTCTTCCTCCTGTTTTTCACTTTTATTTTTGTTCTTATAGACTAAGGAGCATGTAAAGACAAGTTAGCCCTGGGTGACTGTGGGTCTGAGGGGCACTTGTTATGTGCTGATAAAGAATAAAAAAAAAAAAAAAAAAAAAAAGAATCCCCTGTAGGCTTTTGTACTAGCCAGAGAGCAGAAATCCTACATACCAAATTAATTCCCTATTGATTCAGGCTATCCCCAGCTTTTGGGTCACTTAAATCTAGTTTTTCTTGGTCTTGAGTTCAGGCTTTTGTTTGGAATTTTCTATTTAATTCACTATCAGTCACTGTGAATATTTACTGATGTTCAGTATCTGTCCCTTCAGGCAGCTTAGCTCTCTATTGAAATCCAATACAAGATTGCATAATAAATGGAATCAGTCAGAAACAGTAAGAAATAATTTAGTCTGCAGGTTGGGTATACTATGCCATCCTCTTACATTCTAAAGCTCTAAATGTTGGCCTGAACAAGAAAACTCTTAAGCAAGACTGTGCAATAAGATAACATCGTTCTTTCTCTTTTTCTCTCCCTGATTACCTCCATATCATATCTTTGCTAAAATCTCTTCTTTCCATCCTCTGCTCTTTGAAATCAGTCAATCTTTCAGTATGTTTGACCTGGGAGGTGATGTGCGGCCCTGTGGAGCCTACCTCCTGTGTTTTCCCCAGTGCACTATCGAGTCAACCACCCCTCCACTTTGTTCCTAACACTCAGGCCTTCACAGACTCAGGGTCTTTCACTTATTATTGCTTTTACACAAAGCATGTTTGCTTTGGTTGTCTCATGCATAGTCTTTCTGACTGTGCCAGTGCAAGCAGTTCTTTCTCAGAGAGGCTTTATTTAAAGCTCTAGTGAGAAGAAGTAAACAAAACAAACAAACACAAAACCCCTTTCATCTTTATGCCTGGTCACTACATGCACTTAAACGTCCAGATTCACCTTTCTGTTCTCACTCTTATCTTCTCACTGTATTTTGATTTCTCTGAGGTCAAGGGTCTTGTAATTTTTCCCAATTATTGCATATATTAGCTTCTAGTATGCTGAAAAAATCCTGGAGTGGATGAATAACCACAGTTCAGCTTTTCCTTTACATGCAGTGGCTTCCTGTGTGTGTGCGCATGCATATGTGTGCTCTTACGCATGTGTTCACATGTGCGCTTGTGTATGTAGGCCTCAGGTTGATGTTAGGTGTCTTCCTATTGCTTTCCATTTTAGGTTTTGAGACAGGGTTTCTCACTAAACTTGGAGCTCACCAATTCAGCAACAATAGCTAACCATAAGTCTTAGGCCCGGACCAACCTGTCTTTGCCTCCTGAATTTTGGGATTATAGGTGTGTGCCACTAGAATTAGATGTTTATGTTGTTGGAGTCCTGAACTTATACTGTCATGTTTTCCCTGCAAGCACTCCAGTGCTTTGTCCACAGAGCCACTTCCAGGTCCTACACAGTGGCTTCTTGTATCATATTTGTGTTTATCTGAACAGGATTTGCACAACGGTTGCAAAATACCTTGCATCAGAGAATAAGGAAAAAAAGAGAAAAAAGGCAGTTGAAGGACTGTATTCACTGTCTGAATGAGCTGTTGATAATCTTTCTTCCTCCAAAATGACTTCTTGAAGAAATAAAAATTCCCCAAACTGTTTAAAGAGCAAAAATTAAATCTAACCTCAGTTATGTGGCAGCACCTCTGAAATGTAGAACTGAAATGAAATTGGGCTAATTGCTTCAAGGAATTTCTTTGTTTGACTGTAATCGTGATTTGGAATTGTGTATGCCCTGAATCTATCTTACTACATTTCAGGCAGAGAAAGACAATTACTTGGGCACAAATGCATTTTCCTCCTTTCCCACTGCAGAGTCCCAGTGCTTTTGGTTTGATAAATTGCCTAAAATACCTGGTTGGCTTGAAGGGAAAGTTATGTTTTTACATTTATATTAAACAAAAACTTGTGCTTTAAAAATAAATCATCCCATCTGATGCTATTGCCTCCCTTTCATTTGTTCGCTATTGAGTGTGAGTTAAAGGTTACACACAGAACAATCTCAGGGGTGCAATTTACACGTCCAGGTAGCAGGAACGCTCTGTAACCAATAACCAGCAGCGATGGAGGAGCTGTCAGAGTGCAGATTCATGGCCTCCATTCCCAGAGTCCTTTTTGTTTTAGAAGACACTGATATATATTCTCTTTCCTCAGCCCACAGGGATATCTGAGATGTTCTTTAACCTGTCTTTTCACCGTACAATAAATATAGAAAGGTCACATTTTGGAGAGAAGGAAATAAGTACATGAAGTTTTGCTGAATGGCTTTAACTCTTTAGCCTCAAAACCTTTTCAATTTGGTGCCAAGCATGGGGGAATCAGTCTAATTTCTGGGTGGCAACATTTGTGCACTCGAAGCCTTTCCTAGGAAAAGGGTACGCATTATTCCATGTTGTCTTTGGCTTGTCTAAGTCCTGGGTCCTCTGCTCATGTTTCTCAGGGTGGTAAAGATTATGATAGACATTTCCTAGCACATACTTTAGTGTTTTCCCTTCTCAAGGATTTCTGAGTGATAGATAATTCTGTCCTCTATGTCTTTTTTTAAAACACATTTCATTTTTTTTTTCTGGACCAGACATTGGCATTTTTAGAACATTGCTACATTGGAAAATCTTTTTTAAAATAAAGTGACCAAACATTTAATGTGCTTATCTGCACGAGGCCATTTGTTCTGACAAGATACCAGGAATGATGATGCACTTTTTAGTTTTGTTGATTTTTTTTTTGGACACAGGGTTTCTCTGCAGCTTTGGAGCCTGTCCTGGAACTCACTCCACATACCAAGCTAGTCTCGAACTCCCCCATCTCTGTCTCCTGAGTGCTGAGATCAAAGGTGTGTGTCACCACCACTTGGCTAGTGTTTCATTTTTATCTCATGAAGAAACGTATTAACTAATGCTTTGCTAATTTTTATAAACATTACTTGCTAAATAAAAGAAGGCACATAGGATACAAGCATTATTAATTGGAAAGAATTAGTTTGGGAAATAACCTGTGTAATGGGAACGCAGAGCTAGGCAGTATACTATATTAACTGGGGGAGTGAGGTGACTCTTACGGAAGGCCTGGTTCCAGTGGACTGTAGCAGGGAAACAAAACTTTTCCAGGATAAAACATTTGTCATCATGGGAAAAGATTTTTTTTGAAAGTAGTTGGTGAGTTTTCCCTGGAATCTATTCTTGGAGGCTATTTCAGACAGATTGCTTGGCTAGCATTCAGAAGGTCGGAGATTCTATCCCAGCCCTGAAAAGCAAGAAAAAGACTAAAACTCATTGCAATAAAGTATGTGCTTTTGCTTTCCCTAAAATATAAAGTGTTGATGTATAAGATGTTTCCTTACCAACAAAACATAAAAAGGGTGGCATTTCTCCCTCCTTGGCAGTGGAGTTTGAGCACCCCTTGTATTGGCTTTGAGGTCTAGCAGGAAATTCCAGAGTGGGGAAATATACATCAGATTCCCCTTTATGGCTCAGGAGTTAAGAACACTGGCTTCTCTTACAGCAGATTCAGGTGTATTTCCCAGGACGCTTATGTCAGCACACAACTGTCTGTTACTCCAAATCCAGGGAATCTGATACCATCTGATCTCCTTGAGAAGGTCATGCACCTGGTATACATACATACATGCAGGTACTCACCTATACTTACAGAATAAGAATAAATAAATCTTATAAATATGGACATTCTTCAAGCTTGAGACCAAAGGAGGGTAGTCGTTCAAGGAGAAGATATTCAACCTTGGAAGACTGAATAAGGCCAGTAAAATTTCAGTTTTCATAATTGACTAGACCCCATTACAACACTGTGGGATCCCAGGACAAATACACATAGAAGAACCTCACTTGCTAAAAACCTGACACTATGAATTCAATGCAATAAAATATGTTTGTTTAAAGCTTAATGACAGATACTTATATTTGGAATAAATATTTTGATTTACATAGCTTAAATATTAAATTTACAGGCATTCAAAATTGATATTCTGTCATCTTAGCAACAATTGCATAAACCATTGCCTAAAGTGGTATGACATCAAAAATATGAAGATCACTTATAAAATATACATTAGAACAGATGGCTACGAGGAGAGCCAATTGAACAGAATAATAAACAATACAAATGAAGAAACTCATAGTTAATTAAAGAAGATTAAGGGCACATGAAGGGGACATAAAGACCACGGGAGCCCCTCAAACAAAGGATTAGCATGTTGGTGCTGTGCCATGTTCTCCTTTCCAATGTGTAGCTAATTGAGGGTCAGTGATGGGCAGGACAGACGAAAAGACTTCATTAGGATGCTATCTTCAATAACCCAAATCCCTTGATTCAACACAGAGTGACAGCATGTCATAAATTCCTGTGTAATTTGGTTTGAGTATTCCTCTCTCCTACTCTGCACTATGCATTTGGATCCCATTAACTTTTAGAAGGACTTTCATGCACAGCCGATAATAGGCACATTTCGTGGGTGTAGTGACTTGTAGTGTTTTATAGTCTTCAGCTCTGGGAAGCACTGCTCCACTGAATGTTAATTCTCAAGGGCTTTGCCCTTAGCAGGTACTCCTCAATCAATATCACCACAATGAATGAAGGAGGTTGTTCAATAGGAAAAACAAACTGTTTCCCCTTAGATTTAAAAGCACTTCACAGGTATATTTCAAAAGGTCATCTGTTAAATACCATCCATTTTTCAAGATCCACCTCACATTATTAACATCTCTATCTATCATTAGTTCATTCATTTGTATACTTATCCATTCAATAGTCAATATCCATCATCTGCTCATTCATTTATCTGCTTAATTCATTCAGTAGTCAACATTGAGTACCTATAGGGTGCCTGCTGTTTTGCTAGATCTGATTAATAAAACAGGAAAAAGTAAAGATAATGTCTGAACTGAATCTTTAGTAGGATGGTGGGTTCCATAGCCTGTTGGCCTCTCTATAAATTTGGCACTCTAAGAACATGCCATGTCCGAGGCTACTTTTCTTCTACATACAAAGCAGCAGAGGTTTGTAGTGGTGACCATGACTATGTAGCTGGCCAGGTGAAAAACACATCCTCTATAGTCTTTGCAGAAGACATTTACTGGAGGATAAAGTCAGAAGAAGTAGCATGCCCAGATAACACGATGGAAAGTGGGTGGTCAAAGCAGAGTCAGGGCTGAGGGGAAAACGTGTGAGCTGCTAGAGGGAGAGTGAAAAGGTCACAAGCCAAGAAGACAAAGATTGAAACATTTCCTGAAGATGCAAATTGAGTGCTCTAACGTTACTAGAGAAAAACCTGAATTCTTTTGAGAATCTTCATTGATCTTTGTGGATGACCATAAAACATATTTGATAGAAATGTCAGATAGTAAATCAAGTATAACCCTGTATTCTCCACTTATTGAATCATAATTTTAATATTACTTTTAACATTTATTTTTAGTTTTTCAAGTACCAGAGATTGACTCTAGAGTCATACAAGCACTATGTCATGAGAAGTACCCTTGTTCCTGCTGTCTCTTGATGGAAGAATGGATAAGGAAAATGTGGTACATTTACACAATGGAGTACTACACGGTGAAAAAAATGACATCTTTAAATTAGTGGGCAACTCCCTGGACACTTGCGAGCCCCTCTAGAGTCAAGTCTCTTGCCAACCCTAAGATGACTCCCTTAATTAGGATATATACTTCCCTGCTCCCATATCCACCCTTCCTTTATCCCAACCATCCCATTCCCCCAAGCTCCCCCCATCCTCCCCTTCTCACGTTTCTCACCACATTTCCCCTTACCCCATCCCACCTCACCCCCAAGTTCCTAGTTTTTGCCCGGCAATCTTGTCTACTTCCCATATCCAGGCGGATAACTATATGTTTTTTTTTTGGGGGGGGTTCACCTTCTTATTTAGCTTCTCTAGGATCACAAATTATAGGCTCAATGTCCTTTATTTATGGCTAGAAACCAATTATGAGTGAGTACATCCCATGTTCATCTTTTTGGCTCTGGGATACCTCATTCAGGATAGTGTTTTCTATTTCCATTCATTTACATGCAAAATTCACGATGTCATTGTTTTTTTTTTTTCCGCTGAGTAGTACTCTAATATGTATATATTCCACACTTTCTTGATCAATTCTTCCATTGAAGGGCATCTAGGTTGTTTCCAGGTTCTGGCTATTACAAACAATGCTGGCATGAACATAGTTGAACAAATGCTTTTGTCATATGATAGGGCATCTCTTGGGTATATTCCCAAGAGTGGGATGTCCCCACTGGGCAACTGAGGATAGGAAACCTGAAATGACCCTATCCTATAGCCATACTGATGAGTATCTTGCATATCACCATAGAACCTTCATCTGGCGATGGATGGAGATAGAGGCAGAGACACACACTGGAGCACCGGACTGAGCTCCCAAGGTCCAAATGAGGAGCAGAAGGAGGGAGAACATGAACAAGGAAGTAAGGACCGTGAGGGGTTCATCCACCCACTGTACAGTGGGGCTGATCTATTGGGAGCTCACCAAGGCCAGCTGGACTGGGACTGAATAAGCATGGGATAAAACCGGACTCTCTGAACATGGTGGACAATGAAGGCTGATGAGAAGCCAAGGACAATGGCACTAGGTTTGGATCCTACTGCATGAACTGGCTTTGTGGGAGCCTAGCCTGTTTGGATGCTCACCCTCCTGGACCTGGATGGAGCGGGGAGGACCTTGGACTTCCCACAGGGCAGGGAATCTGGACTGCTCTTCAGACTCGATAGGGAGGGGGAATGGAGTGGGGGGGGAGGTAGAGAAGAGTGGGGGGAGGGGGAGAGGAGTGGGGGGAGGGGGAGGGAAATGGGAGGCAAATAAATAAACAAAAAAAATAAATAAATTAAAAAATAAAATAAAATAAATAAATTTGTGGGCAAATGGATGGATCTAGAAAACATCATATTGAGTAAGGTAACCCAGAAAGACAAATATAAAACATACTCACTCATAAATGGCTTTTAGAAATAAAGCAAAGAAAAACCAGTCTACAATTCACAATCCCAGAATAACCTACCTAGACAACAAAGAGGATCTTAAGAGAGACATACATGGATCTAATATAGATGGGAAGTAGAAAAAGGCACGATCTCCTGAGTAAATTGGAAGCATGGGGATTATGGGAGAGGGTAGAAGGGAAGGGGAGAGAAATGGAGGCAGCAGAGAAAAATATATAGCTCAATAAAAAAACAATGTAAAAGTATACCTTTTTTTGTTTAAAAAAAAAAAACTGCTTATTAGGTTTCTTCTTAGTCTTGTCCTGGTTTTAATCTGACATTCACCCTTTTCCAAATAAACCTCAGGGTATGTTTTAAAAAATGTCTTATGTGCTACATAAATGGTATGCATTTTTTGACGTATAAAGGTCAAATTTATCGTATACAGACAGATACTTTAAGACACATGTAAATAATGGAATATGTCAACAAGTCTAACTAAAAAAATCTGTGTAATGTTTGCACACATGCAAACATTCAGCTTTGGGTGTGTGTATGAGTGCGTGTGTATGTGTGTGTGTGTGTGTGTGTGTGGTGTGATGGGGCACGTGAAATCTACATTTTTTTGCGGTTTTCAAAATGCAGTGCAGTTGTCCAGTGCTCTCTATGGGGATTAGATCTAAGTCTTCCACCTTGTTCTAAAATCTGGGCATGTTCAAAGTGTTTGCATATGAACCTACTTATACCTTCCATGTGTAGCACAATGTAAACATTATATAAGTAGCTGTCATTTTATATATTTTAGGGAATACTGGTATGCAAAACGAACAGATAGATCTTTTTAAAGAGTATTTTCTTTCTTTCTTCCTTTCCTTCTTTCTTTCTTTCTTTCTTTCTTTCTTTCTTTCTTTCTTTCTTTCTTTTATTTATTTTTGGTTTTTGAGACAGGGATTCTCTGTGGCTTTGGATCCTGTCCTGGAACTAGCTCTTGTAGACCAGGCTGGCCTCGAACTCACAGAGATCTGCCTGCCTCTGCCTCCCAAGTGCTGGTATTAAAGGAGTTGCGCCAACACAGCCCAACAGTATTTTCAATTTACAGTTGAATCCACAAGGGTTGAATCTGTAGATAGAGAACACCAGCTGTACTTTTTTTTTTAACTTGTATAACCAAGTTGTACAAGAGACATGTTTGACTCATTCCTCTCTGTAAATGAAATTTTGTATTTTGTGACTGTTGTCTCTTAGTGCCTTATTTTTTTTTTTCAAAGTGAGACCCTGTGGTATTTGGCCTGTTGTGTCTGCCTGGTTTACTTCACTTAACGTAATACATGAAGCTTTTTGTTATAAGTTATAATAGAAGTTTGCTTTTTGAAAAACTCATATTGAGGGAGTCTCTCCCATGCTGGATTATAGCATGCTCTTTCAAATGCTCTCCACATTCACCCCCATTTTCTGGGTCAGCTGGTTTCAGTCTATAATAAGAACGACAGTCAGCTAAGGGTCTTAAAAGCATTGTGCTCTAGAGAACAGCTAGAAGTAGTCTATTTTTAACTGAGGCTACCGTCACTTATCTCACAATATAAAAGTACCTTCTGCTGTGGTACATTCACACAGTAGAGTATTACTCGGTGGTAGAAAGAAAAAAAAAACCAAAAAACCAACACCATGAAATTGGCAGACAAATGGATGGAACTAGAAAAAAAAAAATCATCCTGAGTGAGGTAACCCAGACCCAGAAAGACAAACACGGTGTGTCATTCATAAGTGGATATTAGATGTAAATCAAAGAATAAACAGGGTAAAATCCATAGCTGCAGACAATCTAGGTAACATGGAAGACCTTAAGAGGGACACAGGGATCTCTTGGGAAAGTGAATTAGATGGGATCTCCTTGGTAAACTGGGGACGGGGTGGGATGGAGGGGTCGTGTAATGAAAGAGATATCTTGATAGAGGGAGGCATTTTGGGTTAGTGAGAAACCTGATGCCAGAAAAACTCCCAGTAATCCACAAGGTTGACCCCATCTAAGACTCCTAGCAATAGTGAAGAGGGTGCTTGAACATGCCTTCTCCTGTATTCAGATTGGTGACTAAACTACCCTAATTGTCATTATTGAACCTTCATCCAGTAACTAATGGAAGCAGATGCAGAGATCCACAGCCAACCACTGGGCCAAGTTCTGGGACTCCAGATGAAGAGAGGGAGGTGAGATTGTATGAATAAAGAGAGAGGAATTAATATAATGATGGGGGACGCACAGATACAGCTGACCTGTGCCAGTGGGAGCTCATGGACTCTGGACTGACAGGTAGGGAGCCTGTGGGTCTGCTGTAGGCCTTTAGCATGTGGTGACAGTTGTATAGCTTGGTCTGTTTGTCAGTATCCTAACAGTGGGATCAGGACCTGTCCCTGGTGCATGAGCTGAATTTTAGAACCAACTCACCATGCTGGGATGTCTCGCCATACCTTGATGCGAGAAACTTGGTCCTGCCTCAACTTAATATGCCGTGTTTTGTTGACTCCCATGGAGGAGGAGATGCAGAAGTCGATGAGAGGTTAGGGGAGGAAATTGAAAGAGAGGAGGGAGGAGCAACTGTAGTTGCCTACCATAGTGATGGGAAGTCAGAAGCGCATTCATGGAGAGGAACCTGAATTGGGAACTAGCTAACTACATTCATCTCACTAGTCACTTTCTGCTGGATGCTGACAGTGTCTGGGTTGATGATGTTATCTGCTGCTAGTTGCTTTATTTATTTGGAAATCGTACCTGAAGGACACTCTTCTCTACCTGGGATTACTTTTCTTTCTTTTTTATTGTTTTTTTTTCTTTATTGAGCTATATATTTTGCTCTGCTACTCTCCCTTCCAATACTCTCTCTATCTACCCTCTCTCATGGTCCCCACACTCCCAATTTACTCAGGAGATCTTGTCTTTTTCTAACCCATGAAGTTTAGATCCATGTATGTCCCTCTTAGGGTCCTCTTTGTTGTCTCGGTTCTTTGGGATTATGAATTGTAGGCTGTTTTTCTTTACTTTATGTCTAAAAGCCACTTATGAGTGAGTACATACTATATTTTTCTTTCTGGGTCTGGGTTACCTCACTCAATGTGATATTTTCTAGATCCATCCATTTGCCTGCAAATCTAAAGATGTCATTATTTTTTTCACTGTGTAGTACTCCATTGTACTACATGTACATTTTCCTTATCCATTCTTTGGTTGAGGGGCATTTAGGTAGTTTTCAGGTTCTGGCTACTACAAATAATACTGCTATGAATATAGTTGAGCACATGTCCTTGTGGTATGATTGAACATCCTTTGAGTATATACCCCAAATTGGTATTATTGGTTCTTGAGGTAGGTTGTTTCCTAATTTTGTGAGAAATAGCCATACTGATATCCAAAGGGGCTGTACCAGTTTGCACTCCCAACAGCAATGGAGGAGTGTTCCCTTTTTTCCATGTCCTTTCCATCATAAGTTGTTATCAGTGTTTTTGATCTTGGCCATTTTTATAGGAGTTGTTTTGATTTGCATTTCTCTGATGGCTAAGGATGTTAAACATTTCCTTAAGTGTCTTTCAGCCATTTTAAATTTCTCTTTTGAGAGTTCTCTATTTAGATCTATATCCTATTTATTTATTGGATTTTTTTTTGATGAGCAATTTCTTGAGCTCTGTGTATATTTTGGAGATCTGTCCAATGTGGGGTTGGTGAAGATCTTTTCTCATTTTGTAGGCTTCCATTTTGCTTTGTTGACTATGTCTTTTGTCTTACAGAAGCTTTTCAGTTTCAGGGGGGTCCAATGTATTAATTGTTTCTCTCAGTGTCTGTGTCTTAGGGCACACAAAAATGGAATTTGTATGTTCCTTTTGAAACTGTCCATGAATCTCTGGTTAGATTTAAGGGTTTATTGAACCTACATCTCCTTCCAAAGGCTTGTCAGTGTATAGCCAGGTACTCACAACTGTGACCCTGCTTATTTGTCCCGATTTTTTGTTAGTCATTTTTTTTATTGGTGACACAAATTATTTGGGGAAGATCAACTGTAAATTTTGAGTCTGCATCTGTATAAATAAATGTTTTGAACCTATTTTTTTGTATGAGCTATGTATAGTAAATCACTTTGCAAGTGAAAATCACAGTTCAATTTTCCAGGTTTTATCTAATTTAAAATAAACTACGGTTCAGTTTCAGTTTTCTTAATTTTTGAGATTATAATTACATTACTCTCTTCCTTTTCCTCTGTCCAAACTCTTGCATAAACCTCTCCTTGCTCTCTTTCAAATTCATGACTTCTTTTTTCATTAGTTGTCATTACATGCATTTATGTATATACATATATAATCCTATATAATATAACATGGTCAGCATGTATAATATTATATTCATGTACGTTTTCAGAGATAAGCACCTAGTAATAGATAACATTGGTGCATTCTTCCATGGAGAAGACTATTTCTCCTACTCTCAGAAATTCCTTAGTTGCCGGTAATTCCTTTCATAGGGCTGAGGCCTCAAGGACTTTCCTTCTTCCACCACTCTGGCACATCTATTGTTATTGTCCTTGTTCAACTCGTATGTAGACAGCCATGTTGGTGAGACTTTATGGATGCAGTTTTTTTTTTAATATTTATTTATTTATTTATTATCTGTGTGTATGCCTGAAGACCAGAAGAGAGCGCCAGACCTCTTTACAGATGGTTGTGAGCCACCATGTGGTTGCTGGGAATTGAACTCAGGACCTTTGGAAGAGCAGGCAATGCTCTTAACCACTGAGCCATCTCTCCAGCCCTGGATGCAGCTTTTGATATAATACGAGACATGACAAACTCCTCTTTCTCTGACTCTGACTATTTTTCTGCCCTGTCTTCTACAATGTTCCCCAGTCCTTAGGTGACAGACATATATATCCCTTGGAATTAGACTCCAGAACTCTACTCTGCATTTTGATTGTTTCTGGTTTTCTGTAACCGTCTCCATCTGTTTTAAATGAAGTTTCCTTAATAAGGGGTGAAGTCTGTACTTACTTGTGGGTATAAATATAAATGTTAAGATTGTTGCCAATGATTATGCTGGCTTAGTAAAGCAGTTGTTATAGCAGTTGGAAGGTTCTCTTCCTGGTGTGGGAGAACTGTCTGTAATCTGTCAATCATGTTATAAATAAACGCTGATTGGCCAGGCGGGAAATATAGGTGGGAAAACCAGACAGGAAGTAGAAATGATGTAAATGAGAGCAGGAGAATTCTGGGAAGGAGGAAGTTGATTCCTCCCACTCCTGTCCAGATCATCGAAGCAGCAGGATGTGATCTGCCCCACTGGAAAAAGGTACTGAGCCATATGGCTAACATAGATCAGAAAAATGGGTTAATCAAGATGTGAGAGTTAGCCAGTGAGAGGCTATAGCTAATGGGCCAATCAGCTTTATAACTTATAGAAATCTATGTGTGATTTTCTTTGGGACTAAACAGTTGTGGGGTACTGGGCGGGACAAAAACCCCAACAAACAAACAAGCCAGCCCCCTCATGTTACATCTTCCAATAGCCGTGACTTCATCAGTACTGAATAGTTAGCTAGGTTTCCGGTAGCATGATTTTATACTTTTGTTGAGTGTGTCTTAATTCCACTTAGAGAGCTTTTGGTTACAACCATGGTATGTATTCCTTTACTGAAAGCCTAGGGTCATTGTGCTATGATGGTCATTGATGTGGTTCATGGGTATGATGGCTGGGTAAGACTATTGACTGCCTCCATCTTCCAGAATCTTGCATGACAGACAGAGAGAGGGAGGGAGGGAGGGAGGGAAGGAGGGAGGGAGAGAGAGTATATGTTTGTTGTATTCATGTGCATGTGTGTTTGCATGTGTATGTATGTATGTATGTATGTATGTATACATTTGTGCATGCATTGAAGCCAGAAGTATAGGTTAGGCTTCTTCCTCATTTTATCTCTATCATTTTAGACAGGGTTTCTCACTGAATCTATAACTAATGATTTGGTAACTGACCAAGAAGGCACAGTGATACTCCTGTCTCTGCATGGTCATCATGAGCATTACAGATGCTTTCCGCTATTTCGGGATTTGTACGTGCTTGCTGGGGATCTGAACCCAGGTCCTCATGCTTACACAACAAGCATGATGGAGCTACTTTTCCAGCACTAATGACCTATTAGTTTTGCAAGTGTATATATGAGAGAGAGATAGAGAGAGATGTATGTATGCATGTGTGTGATATGCATGTATGTTCTCTCTCTCTCTCTCTCTCTCTCTACATGTCCTTGTGGGTACATGTATGACATGACACATTGTAGATGTCACAGGAAAGTGTTGCATAAGTGTTTTGCCCTTGACCTTGTTTGAGACAGGGTCTTAAACCTGTTGTTGTTCTCTACTGTGTTTCCCAGGCTTCTTGAGCTGTGAGCTTCTGGAGGGTCTGTCTCCATCTTCCATCTTGCCATAGAAGTACTGGGATTACATATGCTGCCTTTCCTGGATTTAATTATGTTTTAGATATTCAAACTCAGGTCTTCACACTTGCACAGCAAGCACGTTACTCACTAGACTATCTCCCAGCATAATCTTAGCTAGTAAAGCATCTACTTCTTTAGCAATGGCACGCATAGTCACTTTACATTATGAGGAGTAAATATGGTGAGAAGAAGGTGGTGATGAACAGTGTTGCTCAAATTAAAGGAAAATTCCTTTAATCTTCTCTACAGAGAAGTAAATTAGAGGGTTTCAAGCTGGGACAGAAGTCATCTGTTTATCAGCTTAAACTGTCATCCATACTGAAGACAGAAAGGCCCTTGAGGAGACAGTAAAAGTCATTCTTTTGTAAAGTGAGTTCTTACGATCTTTTCATTAACTCTCTCTTCTAATATCTAAGGATTTTTTAGAAAGAGTAGAATTATTAAAAATTGAGTATTCCTCTGAGAATTCAGTTGTATTGACTGATTTTAAATATTGTACCCTGAATGCAGACAGGTTATAAATTTCTATTATTATAAAATATAAATGTCCTGGTATCAATATGACAGATTTTTAGCAATTAGATTCTGGTAAGTTTTAAGCAATATTTTGTGAGGTGATTTGATGGGTAGTAAGTATTAGGAAGAGAGGGAACATAGGACTTAAAAGGCAGAGGGATAATCAATATGTTTGATTCTCTAACCTATCCTGGCAAGCAGTGACTCAATTTTCAAGGGTACTGTGTAAAGTGTTTTTATGGACTCCTCACATATTTTATGCAGAATAGTTCATACATTTATCTCTGTCTTTATGCACCTAGAATCCAACCGTGCAGAGCAAGGTACTCAGGTTTAGAATAATTAATCATAATTTGATTCAACATCACAGAAATTGTCACATAGAAGTAAATTCACTGGTTTTTGCTAAGAACAGACACAGGAATTGCAATTATTTCCATATTGCAGAAACATGTTAATATTATATTAAATGTCACAACAAGCGGTGGCATTGGAAGCTGTATAAAAAACTATTAATCTGGTACTTATTTGTGAATGACTGGCATAGAATAAGGATGGCTTTTCACTAAACTGAAATATGAAGTAAATCTAGGCACAATATAATCATGTAGATAATTTTACTAATTATCAGCAAAGGGGATTGAAAGTAACTTTTAGGGTAAATGTCAAATTAAATGACTTTTGAAAGAATGAAAGCAAAATACACAATTTGGTATCAAGGGAGAGAAGACAAAATCATTGTTTCGGATGTCATGTGCAATGTGGCTAGAGTTTGTTCTGAGGTCTTTATTCCGCGTTAGCCTTTAAGCTGCAGAGGGGTCTTGACTTAGGGCTGGATGGAAGGTGAAAGTAGTTGTTCCAAGCATAGTACAGGGATGAATCTGAAGGGTCATAGAAACTGCTGTGTGTGAACTGAAACCTTAAAGCACTTCTAGCAAACAGAGTCTATCTTCTGTGTTTCTTGATTTCTCAAGTCTTTTCTGTTCTCCATGGAGGCATTTCCAGCAACTTTTTGTCTATTCAACTGTTCATGCTTAGGACAATAGTTTCTTTCATCATAGCCAGAACTTGGAAACAACCTAAACGCCCTCGAATGAAGAATGGATAAAGAAAATATGGTACATTTACAAAATGGAGTACTACACAATGGAAAAGAATAAATAACAACACCTTGAAATTTGAGGGCAAATGGATGAATCTAGAAAACATTATATTGAGTGATGTAACACAGACCCAGAAAGACAAGTATAATAAGCACTCACTCATAAGTGGCTTTTAGTCAAAAATAAAGAAAAAAGAAAAACCACCCTACAATTCACAATTCCAGAGAACTTAGACAACAAAGAAAACCCTAAGAGGTACATACATGGATGTAATCTACATGGGAAGTAGAAAAAATCAAGATCTCCTGAGTAAATTGGAAGCATGGGGATCTTGGGAGAGGTTAGAAGGGTAGGAGAGAGGAAGAGAGGGGAGCTGAGAAAAATATTTGCTCAATAAAAACAATTTAAAAAAAATAAATAAAAGGTCCTATGCTTTGGGAAAAAAGCTGAAATTTGCTGGACCAGGCAAACATCATCAAGCTGTTCCACATCATCAATACTAGAGACCATTAATACATAAAGGAGTACGCAACAAAGGGGTTCTTGCAGGCCACATTGAGAAAGTGGGCTGTCTGCAGGAGGAGCAGGCCCAGCACATCTTCACTCAGATGGTGTGCACCGTTCACTACAGCCATGAGAACAGCATTGCACACAGGGTCATGCAGGATCTGTAAGGCTCTCCTCTTCAGAGACACTGCTTTTCAGCTCCATCTGCATTGTCATGTCCTCTCTTGTCTTGATAGTAAGTTTTTGATAATTTCCACACCAACTGGATAAAACCACATAAACATCTATGGCTTTCAGTTTCTTCATGGAGAAGGGACAGATTTGTGAAGCAACCTTACAATAAACTTCTGGGTCACAGAAAAGTAAGAAAAATCTAAACTACAAAAATGTACCTGGGAAAGATTCTGAAGATGAGAATGGAACCTAAGGGAATGGACAGCAATGAACATTGCAAATGTATAAAAACCAGGCTATTGAAAAGGAAGAACAGACCCCAAAGTGATTAAGAAGGAGAAGATACAGTGTACTTCTATAGCCAGACTATGGTGCTGTTACAGCAAAAATGGCTGGAATCACAAGAATCATTTGGAAGTGTTTTTAGGCAATTAACAAGTTGTTTTATTTTGATATGTAGATACCATATCTATTCTGTAAACATTTTTGAAGATAAAATGTGTTAAAAAATTTATACCAAACCAAAAAAAGGAAGTTTGTAGCTCAGACTCTGAAGGTAGTATCTAATAAATACCATTGATACACTGATTCATTGAGAGGGAGATATTAAAAATTCCTCCATTACGTTGCTGATATTCTATTAAATTGTTATTATATTTGTAAGTAATGAAATGGCAATTCTTTTATGCCCTAGAAATTAAGTTTTTTCTCATTAATTCATATGGTAATTTTTCATATTTGATTAAAGTCAATTTGTTTTTTTTATGCTTGGAAGAGAAACAATATTAATCTAATTTATAAAATCATAAAATTTAGTATGAATCAAGTGTAGGTGTGGCTTTTGCCTTTGCCTGGTAACAGACTATGCAGGCCTCGTGGCTCCTGCACTGTGGCTCTGTTTCGTTTGGCCAGTTGTAAACATGTGAGACTTTCCAGGTGTGGTGAATCCGGAAGTTACCGAAAACTGGTGCTGCCCAGAGAAGAGTCCATGGCACAACCCAGGATGGAGAGGGAAAGGCAGGGATTGTAACTGATCTGCAGTTAGCTTCTAGAAGCTTGTCCTGATCTACATTTTTAGTCACTGCCCTTTGTAGCTTCTTTTCCAAACAGAATTTCTTCTGCCTGAAACACTTATTTTCTCCATTTCCCAAAATGATTTGGTATCATAATTTCAGTTTCACATCCTCTGGGTGGCCTTTCTTAAGCCTCTACTAGACTTTCACTGTTAAACACTTTTGATAAGTGAAAATCCCAACCTTATAGTCTCACATTGCTCAGTGAACTATAGTTTATTCATTTGTAAATAATTACTTGGTGTCTGCTGTTCCTACATAATTATTCTTCTTTTTTCTTTTCTTTCTTTCTTTTTTACTATTCTGCTATGCTTTAGCAATAATGGAGTCTAAAATTACAGGTACATAAAGCAATAAAGGTTGGTTTCTTGCTTGTGGTTTTGTTTTAGTGCATGCCAAATGTAGGTTCAGTGTTGCATAATCATTGAGGACTAGAAATCCGAGGCAGGCCTCCATGTGTTTCAGATATACTTGGTGGAGCAAGTGACCCTTCCTGTAGGTGGATATTTTTTATTATCATTATTTTGTTCCATTTTGGTTACTTGTTAAAGGGAAGAGAGACTGCTGAGAAATTGCTTAAGGGCGTCTTGCTATCTCTTGTCTGGGGCTGCTCACACACTTCTGATCAATTGAAATGGCAGAAATATAGCTCTCCATGTATCCTGAATGAAGGACAGATGATGGCACAGGCTACTTCCTGCAGTTATAATAGAATACTCTATGCCAAGTAATTCATAAAGAACATTGATTTATTCTTTCTGTGGATTGGGAAGTCCAAGGCCAGTGTGCTGGTGTCTGATGGAGGCTTTCAAGCTGTGTTATCCAACGGTGGAAAGTGCGAGAGGGAGAGAGTCCAGGAATGGCTGAATTACTTCTGTAACAAGCCCACTCTTACATTAATGACATTCATCCATTCATAAGGGCATAAGCCTCATGACCTCACACCTCTCCTCATTCCCAACACGATTCCATTGCCCTGCACCCTTTCAGGCTTCTTCATTACACAGGTTTTTATATCAGTGAACAATTGTCTTAGTCACTACTCCATGGCTGTGAAGCAAAACCATGACCAAGGCAACTCTTATTAAAAATAATAATTGGAGGCTTGCTTACAGTTTCAGAGGCTTGATCCATAGTCATCATGACAGGAATCACACAGACATGGCTCTGGAGCAATAGCTGAGAGTTACATCCAGATCTGCAAAGAGGGAAAGACAGAGACTAGGCGTGGTGTGACTTTTGAAACCTCAAAGGCCACCCCCAGTGACACACTTCCTCCAACATGGCCACACCTCCTAATCCTCCACTCCCAATTCAGAAGCAGAAGTGTTCTGCTCCCTGGTGTCCACTACAGTGATGATAATCATCTTTGAATTTTAAAAAGCATTAGGAAAAGCAATGGTCAGAAAGAAATGATGCTTTTTCATGTTTTGTGAGAAAGTGCTTTTTAACTGTTATAATTAGCCTTGATCTCATTATACAACACAACCTCTAAAAAATTTGCTACCGGGACTATAAACCTGTTTTGGCGGTTATTGAGTAGTTGTGCACAGGTGAGGTTAAAAAAATTGAGAGGCCAAATGTAATCCATTTTCTAGAAGCTTCTAGGAAGTGGAGTAAGCAGACTCTGAGCCCATGACATACTGGGGGCGGTCATTGATGGGAAGCTATGGGAAATTTGTATAGGTCTGTGATTGCTGTTCTCCATATGGCAAGTCCAGAAAGGGGAGTGTTTAGAGACTTTTCAAAACCAGTTACAATATTTCTTATTTGTTGGATCTAATAATAACTTTTATTTTAAAATTTAATTTAAAATAAATAAAAATGAAGCTATATTTTCTGTCTTGCCTTTTTATTCATATTTTCTATCAAATTATTTTCATTATATTTTTTGGAAGTCTGTCAGTACTTGATAGATTGGAAAAAAATAGTTAATTGTGACAGGCAGACAATTTGGGAAGTCCTGGTTTGGGCATTTCCAAAGTAATAAGAGAAATTATCCTTGGGAATCAGTGTAGTAGCTAACAAGGGAAAACACTTATTTTCCTTTTAAACAATTGACATGTCTAGTAATATTAGGGAAGCTCAATACCTTTAATGCACATATTATTCTTTCTTGTGACAAGCTCTTTTGGAGAAGGAAAGTTAAAATGTATGTTTGATGTGGGAGTGATTTCTTATCAATAAAGAAACTGCCTAGGCCCATTGATAGGCCAACCCTTAGGTGGGTGGAGTAAACAGAAGAGAATGCTGGGAGAAAGAAGCTGAGTGAGGGAGTTGCCATGATTCTCCCACTCCAGGCAGACGCAGGTTAAGATATTCCTGGTAAGCCAGCTTGTGGGCTACACAGATTATTAGAAATGGGTTAGGTCAATATGTAAGAGCTAGCCAATAAGAGGCTGGAACTAATGGGCCAAGCAGTGTTTAAAATAATACAGTTTCCGTGTAATTATTTCGGGGCATCAGCAGCCCCGCCGCTCTGTATTACTACATATGTTAGGTCCCAGCATCCTTGGGCAGATTGCAGATTAAATGCCTATATGTAGAGGACCATATAATGTCAATATCTACTCTCTATTTTCTTCACTAGACACTATTTTATATCTGGGCATAGTCTCAACTCTTTCCTACATTTGTCAGCCTCTCCCCTTTTCCATTTTTCTCGTTGTACTAGTTCTGAGAGATAAAGAATGCAGACATCAAAGTAATTTCTAATTTTTTTCTGAGAAAACATAGAGGAAGTATATGTTAAGTCTTAATATAAGAGGGGAGATTATGTACAGTCTCCTGAAGCTCAAAAGAAGCTTACAAGACTCTAGTTTGGGGGGCCTCTCCCAAAGACTAGATAAACAATAAACAGTTCCCAGAGAATAACAGACTTTTTTATTCATAGCTACCTGCAAGTTGAAAGGGAGCCCCAGGGATGCAGTTTTCATAAGGCATTGCCCATGCTGGGGTGGGGCTCAGTGATGTAGCTGCCTGAATCACCCATGCTCCTGTAAGTCATGTTCACTAGCTCCCTAAGCTAGACTTAGGTGGAATTATTTCTTTGGTTTGCTGTGGGTCTGTTGAGGTGCTCACATCTCAGATAAAATCACCCCACAAAGCACATGTGATGAGACATATGCATGCCAGTGTGACAGTTAAATGTGTCATTTGGATATCAAGACAGTGAAAGTAATTTTAGATTGCATTATTCTATTTTTAAAAATACATATCAGCCTATATTCAAACTTTCTGCCACACTAAATTGCAGTCCGTTTACTATCTATATGTAGTTGGAAAATAATATTATTAAACAATTGAAGTATTCAATTAACTAAATTATATGCTGCTATATTTTAGTCTAAAATCTAAGTCTAAAATTTGTTTCTGACTGATCTATTGCACAGAACAAATGACAGTTAGGGCTAAAAGTGTTGCTTTGCAAAAATGTGCACTTTACCCTAATGTTAATAATTTTGAATTACTATAGAAAAGCAATTCTGTAGCACAGCAGGCAGGGTTTACTGATAAATATTCAAAACAATGCTGCATTTATTTGTTTTAATTCTCTTACTGTAGTGATTTGGTGATATGGCTTGATCCAAACAGAGTGAAGTACCTAATGGGTTGTGTCAGTGTGACCCAGGGAGAGTCCTAGTTGGCAGCTGCGGGGTCGGATAAGGGAATCATTGTTAGCAAGGGCATCTCAGTGGATTTTGATGCCCGTACCACCCATGGACCACAGCTTGAGGAAGGTTCATCTAGAGGAAGTACTGATAATTTGCCACAGATATTTTAATCACAGTTGAGCCTTGCATAAGAATCTCTGATACTTGCAACTGTTATTTGGCAAGAGTTTGACTTGCAGAAAGTAAATTTTGCTTATTA
Organism: Microtus obscurus; assembly: GCA_963919715.1. Taxonomy (NCBI): domain Eukaryota; kingdom Metazoa; phylum Chordata; class Mammalia; order Rodentia; family Cricetidae; genus Microtus; species Microtus obscurus. Next base: position 1,493,944 of record CAWTZC010000892.1, on the reverse strand, counting down.
AAAGGACATCTCCATGTAATTTAGCCTTAAATGCTTCCTGTTCAAATTGTTTTTAAGAAGGAAGATTGACTTCTGCTGTGTCATCTATTTCTCCTGGCTCCTCAGCTGCAAGTAAATATGCCAAAAATGGGGTGGGGTTTCATCTTATGGAGTTAGAACGGCCTGTGCAGAAAAGCTCACGTAGACAGAGTAAACACAGAGCCTTAGGAGGCTCATGGCTGATGGGTAGACTACATAAAATACAGCCTTAAAGGTCCAATCCACAAGCACCTTCTAAATACAGTCTTAAAGGTCCAATCCACAAGCACCTTCTAAATACAATATTTTTTAATCACCTAAAAATCTTTTGGCTCATTAAGCATCACTTCAGATGACTTAGGGTAGTGCCCTTTATTTATTCTGAAACATAGTTATGTTATACAAGAAGCAAATGGACTAGTGTCTTTTATAAAACAAGGTTCAAAGTAATGTGTTTGAAAGCAGAGAAATAAGTAAAGGTTTTAGGTTTTACACAGACTGAGAAACACATTGTAGGGGGTGAGTACTAAATTTCTTAGGATTTGTGTTACTGATCCCCTGAAAAGGTGTTTGAACTAACCTCAAAAGAAATTTCAGTCACCTTCTTACAACTCAGGCAGTATTAAGAATCAGAGGAGAAGATGAAAAGGGTCTGCTCTGTCCAAAAGGAAAATCTTTTCAAAGGACTTCAGAAAAGACAGAAGTGAGAAGAATAGGTGTCCTGGATGACAAAATGTCTTTTCGTTTCATATACAAACTTGGGGCCACGTAATCCCAAGTCCATCCTAATGTTCTAAGGATCTTGCAGGTAGATCTGTTCATTATACTTTTTCTAAAAGGGCTCTATTTTAGTGGAACATGTTAGACATGACACACTGGTAGTCACTCTTAACAGGGAACCATCTTTCTGCTAACATAAAAGTGCTGCCTAAATTATGGTAGTTCTTGAAATATTATGCATTTCCTCATGGAACTTAAAGTACAAATCTTGTTTTACAGAGTGAGAGACTGATAGTTCTTGTCCACAGGATAAGAATAGGAGCCAGGTATTTTAATTATGATTTTATATTCCCTAATACAGGCATTTTGACACATTAGCACAATGTTATCTATACAGGACCGGATTCTTTCTCACTGTTCCTTCCAGGTCCACATTGGGCCAGCTATTTCTCTAGATAGTGCTGCGGGAGCATCTTTTCCTCCTTCAGCCAATAGCCGCTGAAATACCAGACCACTGGGGTGTGGTCTATTTCACTTTTAAAAAGAGCGGCAAGCCTCAGCTTGCTCTCTTGGTTCCGGCGCTTGGTTCCGGCTCTTGCTCCAGCAACTAGACTGCTTTCCTGACCGTTGGTGTTTTGTAAGTTTTACCCCTAAAATAAATACCCCTTTAAATCCAAACTGGTGTGGGATTGTTGTGTGCAATTAAGATAGGGCTTACCATTCTGTAATGGAGGCTCTTGCTATGTATTGCTAAGTGTTGGCAAGTAGTTAGGCTATACTTTCTCTTCTGATAACTTTATTCCTGCCCCTCTGGAATGACCTGGAAAAAGCTAGCAGGCATCCAAGGGATCTTCTCAGCACTGTGTAGGTGTCTTTGGTATTCTTCAGTTCTCTCCTCTAGCAAGAAGCTTCCAATGACTTCACATTTCAATTACCTCGTGTGCTTCTTGTACTGCTGAGTAGTGTTCCTGGATTTTTAGTTTTGCAGACTTTCTTAACCGTCCCTTGATTAGGAACCACCATTCTTAAGGTATCCTGATCCCGCTCATCATTATTTATGTAAATTGATGTTTGCTGCCATAATTTTTGGTTTGACTTCTGTAATCAGACTCTTCAAATAGCAGGAATACAAAATTTAGGTCTATTTCTTTACATTGGTATCAGTTATCAATGTGTGTGTGTGTGTGTGTGAAATGATCTTTAAACTTATTGGTTTAACACAAGCACTATCTCACACAGGTGCTGAGAGCATTTTAGATGGATGACTCGGGGTAGGAGTCTTTCTCGAGGCTACAGCTAGCGTTTGAGGAAGTTCGAACTTCTACTGCTGCTGCAGTTATTTCCAAACTAATTCAGACGGCTTTTTAGGAGCCTGGCTCTCTGTTGGATTTCCGTTGGTGTACACAGATCACATAGTACCTGGGAACCAAGAAGCGGACGTAAGGAACCTAACCTCAGAAGTGACTGCTGTACACAGCAGCCCCAGAGCAGAGAAGGAAGGGACAAAACAAGAAAGTTAATTCAGGAAGCCCAGAGCAGAGCGGCAGCTTGAGGGCGGTTGACAAAGAGCTATCCATTACCCATCTGTCCTGGCTTAATTTCTTTGGTCAAAAGCAGATTGGGAGAAGAGTCCGTTTGACTCATATTTCCAGACTGCAGTCGTCACTGAAGGAAGCCAGGGCAGGAACTCAAGCAGGAACTTGAGATGAAAATCATGAATGAATGCTACGTGCAGGTTCATGCTTAACTAACTTTCTTCTGTAGACAGAATCCCCTGACCAGGGAATGGTACCACCCACAGTGGACTGGATCCTTCTATATCAATTAACAACAAGGATATGCCCACAGACCAGTCTGACTTTGACAATTCCTCAGGTGAGACTGTGTTATTAGGTGACTCTAAGCTGTATCAAACTGGCAGTTAAAGCTAAACAGGGAACCATCCAAGGCTTCATTCAAACAGGAATACGTTGGATTCTCCTGAGGGTTATCAGTTTGTATTGGAATGGACAAAAAGTTGATTGTTGAGATAGGAGATTGGCATTGTGAGTTTTTCTGTGTCTTCTGATTTCAAATACTTACTAGTGAATGGTCACAGTCTGAATAACCTCACCCAGTCTTCAGACAATGATCTAAACTGCATCCTGTTTTCACTTCAGTCCTTGCAGTATTTTCAAAGATGGAGGTGTCACACATAGACACTAGTCAAGATTAGCTTTTTCACATGAAGTCTTCATAATATTTTACTCAGTTTCAGAAATTTAGTTATATGTGAACATGCTATAATTTGGTGCATTATCGTTTAATTGGGACTATTTTTGTCAAGACAGAATGTATGGAGGCACAAAGTCCACGTATTTATTGTAGCTTTGCAAACTAAGGTCTTCAGTGAGGGGAGTGAGGCTTTGCATATTCTGCTTCCCAGGGTGCCAAGTCAGACTGTTGGGGAGCTGAGCCACTGAGCTTCTGCTATGCTAAGTTCTCCCTAAGGGTTAGTTACATTTGAAAGTTGCTTTTTTCTTGTTTGCTTAGGTGATATTGTATCTTTCTGGAGTCTTTGATGGAGTTAAGAATAGTTAGTTATAGTTATACTTTTCCTTAGTTATGATAAATAATAAAGATTATTGTAATTTTTACTTGATAACTGTTTTATGTAATTTTGCTATGTTAAAGTTAAAGCCTTTCCTTTTTGTTTAAACAGAAAAAGGGGAAGTGATGTGGGAGTGTCATATATCAATCTGTTGATTTCATTGGTTAAGCAATAAATAAACTGCTTGGTCCTGATAGGTTAGAACATAGGTGGGTGGAGTAAACAGAACAAAATGCTGGCAGGAAGAGGAAGTGAGGTCAGACTTCACGCAGCTCCTCTCAGAGCAGGACACTCGCGATGAAGCTCTGACCCAGGATGGACGTAGGCTAGAATCTTCCCGGTAAGCGCACCTTGGGGGCTACAAACCTGATTAGAAATGGGCTAAATTAATATGTGAGAATTAGCCTAGAAGAGGCTAGATAGTAATGGGCCAAGCAGTATTTAAAAGAATACAGTGTCCGTGTAATTATTTTGGGTAAAGCTAGCTTTGTGGGTGGCTGGGATGCTGGGGACTCAGCCCTGCTGCTCTTATCACTTCAGAGTGAGGCTTTGTATATTTTGCTTCCTAGGGTGCCAAGTCAGACTGTTGGGGAGCTGAGCCATTGGGCTTCTGCTATGCTAAGTTCTCCCTAAGGCAGAAGGAAGTTTTTTATCTGACAGTGGACCTTGTTAATTCAAAAATGCTTATCAAGTTTAGCACAGACAAAGAATCTATAACCATCCTGCACCCATTCTTTCTTCAAGTGCTGTACTTGTGAATTCTGAATTCTCAAGAAGTAATTTCTGAGCGTGTCTCATGGCATTGTGTTATTTGCAAATGACGGCTGTGTTACTTTAAGAAAATTCAATATCTGAGGATCATTGTTTACCAAATATGTAGAGGAGAAAAATGGTTACTCTTTGCACTATAAAGAGATTTCATTTTAGAAAATGATGCAGTGTGTGCTTCCCATAGACAAGAAACTCTTCCACGGCACTCAAGAATGTGGACTGGACAGCAGAGGTGTGCTGTGTGGAGCTGTTAGTCGCATTCTGCCGTGCACCAGAAATGTAGAGACTTTTTCCCCCTCTAAGTTTGTTTCTGATTAATAACTTGAACCATTTGACAAATACCTTGAAAGCCTTGATTATTTCCACCAGTAATCTTGTCATAGATTTCTTCAATCAGCATGATCACACTTATCTTTTAGTCACCCAAAACCCACGGAGTTTCTCTGAATTATATTGTCAAGATGCTAAATGAGGATATAGGACATCTATGATCTCCTAATGCATCTGTTGCCATGGAAGCTATTCTTCTGACCTGATTTCATCAATTTTTCTCAAGCAAGTAATTTGATAATTCCTTCCGAAGAGAAAATGTCATAATGTTCTTGCTACCAAATTGAAAGAACCAAATGATTTCTTTTAGCTCATAATGGCCTCCTCCTAATAGCCATATTTTGATTATCTTATTTACAGTCAGCAGAAAACTAAATCTTGAATTTATTTTAATGCATATCAGTAGACAACTTTTTACACTCCTTTCTCTGTACTTCTCAAAATATTATTTCAAACAATCAGAATGTTTAAGGAATGGAAATATCCACAGGTCTTTCTTTGGGCAGGGCTGTTAAATTGTACCACAGTTAATAAAACCCATAGCCGGTCTCTCCCCTCATCACAAGCATTCATCAAATGCAGCATCTGAACATTGCATTTGTCACCCTCAGCAGAGTGGGGATCAATGTTTGGAGTCTCTTGGCCACCTGATTTTGATTCTCGCTTCCTGAAATGAAATGCAGCACGGCAAAAACATGCCTTCTGTGCCTTTCTGTGAAATGTCGTGTGCCCAGGGGGCATTTCAGCTTCCTGCAGCTAGTCTCAAACTCTAGGCAGCCTTTTTATTTTACGATTATAGATATAGACCCAGTGGGCACTTACATACTTAATTTTAATGCTGCATGAAAAACAGGGACATCATGAAATTAATTAGGACGGCTATTTTCAGTCATGAGAAGGAAACAAGTTATTACCTGCCAGCTGTTGACTGTCCTGTAGGTGGCAGTGTGTAGCAAGGAGAGGCGGCTGCACAGTTCTTGGGAAGACTATCAAAAAAGAAGAAAAAAAAAGAAACCCTGAGTTTCCTCTCAGAAATGTGTTTTTCATTGTCAGTGTCTGGGTTCTCTTTAATGCCGGACTCTGGTGGGAGACCCCATAACATACATGCCCCGTGTGAATGAAATCATTGCTTTGGTTCAAAAATGTGATCTGTTCTTTAATATGTACCTTCACTTCTTCACAAGAGCACTGTGTGCTTCTCGGGTGTGATGGAGTATTTTCTGATGGACTTACTGACTGTCAATACTGAGCTGGAAATAAACATCTCAACTGCTCTCTCATTTTGTGTTTCAAAATTGGAGCATAGAAGTTGTCTGGCAAAGCACTAGACAAGATATGAAGAACAAATATATAGGCAGGTTGCCTAAAAAGTACCCAGAGATAGTTATTTGTTTTGGAATTCCAAATTTCTCTCTGTGAGATGCCCTTCCATCTGGTTGTGTTGGGGATTAGCCTTTGCCAGATCTGCCAAATGTTCTGTCAGGATTTCACACATGGAGCCATGTTTATCCCTGTTCATTGTATCATGTGTTCATACAGACCCACTTCCTTTTAATGTAAAAATAATTTTCACATTGAAATGCAAGGAGAGGGATGTCCCTGTGAATATTTCTGATTTTCTTTTCTGTCTCCCTAAACAGGAAGTGCCAGAGGTCACCAAACGACGTAGATGTCTAATCACAGCCCTCTCTTGAGAAAGACAGTAGAGGAGTTGTAGCCCTCCAGAGGCGGCAGCTCTGAATACTGAGCAGGGGCTCTGGGTCTTTTTTAGGAAAGTGTATTCAGTCTGTGTCAGATTCAATTAGATGTCTTTCTGACAAGCAGGTTACATCATCTGGAGCTTTTGGTCTTCGTTAAGCCTCTGATGCAATCATGCCAGATGATCACTTCAAAAGGAGAATGCAAACCCCCCAAACCCATCGCCCATTTCAAATGATACTTTTAGTCCCCAATGCTTTCTGCAGCTGCCACCCAATGCCTACAGCTGATGTAGCTGCAGGCAGCAAGCACCATGGCAGAGCACTTCAACAATCATTTAATGCTGTGTTTGTCAACAGTGGCTTACTTTCTTTGACTATTTTTTAAAAGGGCACTGAAATTCAACTTATTAATTCAGTGTATTAAAAAGCAGAACAAAACTCTGGAAGAGCAGCTATTCAAGATGACCTTTTCTGGCTGCATGGACGTGTGTAGCTTTGCCAAGTTGTGAGGGATTTTCTGTTTCCTTGGTCATTTAAGTTTCTTTTCTTTAGATTAGATCCCTCCCACCCCCATTCCACATACACAACCAAGCTTTTTCTCTCATCTTAACATTCATCTTTCTGTCTTCAGATGTCACTAATCTTCATGCTCTGATGGACTTAGTGCTTTCCTGTCCTGCGTGAGGTCCTATGTATGTTTGTGGGTTCATTTCCCTGACGTTACTGCCCTCCTCCATTGTGAGTTCCCCACTGTGGGTAGAGTACAGATCAGCCGCTGGCCACTGAAGCAGGCATTTCCTTCTGTTGTCGAAGGGTATCAAAGTGTCTTTGTCTAGAACTGAAAGTCTTCACTATTATTTGATTAACTTGCCACGTACAAGTGATTTTTCATTTCTTGATTGAAGAGAGAAGCTGTCAAGGGTGATGTTTTCCTTGTCAATAGGAACAGGCCAGTCTTGCTTCCAGACACAAAGAGCATGCTCTCCTGCCATTCTGATAAGGACTCAGCCTCCAGCACCTGGAAGTGCTCATCTTTTGTGAAAGTCAGTGATATTTGGAGGAAAATGCCACATATTATGCTTCTGTTGAATTAAGGAACAAAGAAAAAAAGCACCACACAAATGCATGGACTGCTCAGTTAATTGTGGTAAGGAATTCTGATTGTTGGGTATGTAAGTATTTTTCTTTGTTCATAAGAATATAAAATTAAAACATCCATATATGGACACCCATTTATTTTCTTCCTATTATTCTTAAGAAAAAAACAAGGGTTGCTTTTTTCCCTTTTTGTGCATGGGCAAAGTGAAGCGAGACTAAGAGAGCGAAAATATAGTGACAGAAGACAGAATAGATGTCTCCTGACTCCAAGCTTGCTGCCTCCAGCACTTTGAAGCTGCTGGCTTCTGTTAAAGTTAGTGATATTTGGAGGAAAATGTCACCATTAGAGCATGCAGTAGCTTCTACAGGACCAAAGGGATTCTGTGACTACAGTCTTCATGTAATGCCATAACATTTTGAAAAGCCTTGAGAATCTGTAATTGCTAAAACAAGACTACGTTGTTTAGTTACTCCAAGAGTTTCTTAACTGATTAGAAAGAGTTCTTAGTTGTAATGAGATTTGTACCTGCTATGAATGTCCGTCCACTGCACATTCCCTGTGGCGGCTCATCATTAAAACCCTGTTAAACCTACAAAGTGTGTACATATTGAGGAACAGACAATGCCTATTGTAAGGTCTGCAAATAACCAATTCTGCTTTTCTGAGAAAGTCCTAATTATACACACACACACACACACACACACGTAGATATGTATTAACTATCTTCAGAGTTTTGAGGTAGTAGGAACAAACATTTTTCATGCATAGATTTTAATTTTCCAGAGAATCTCAATAGCCAGTATTCTTTTTCTCCATTTGAAAATATTTCCAGAGAGAAAAAAAAAACCATTTCTAACAGACATTGGAAGACAAAACATTACCCTAAATGTTAACAAAGAGGATGTGGAACAATTGCCTTTACATTGCCTGTGAAATGCAATAGAAAATCCCAGAAAATTTCCCCTCTACGTTCCAGTAGCACTAAACTAGAGCTTCCCGGTGCGGACAGCCTGTCAGGTAGTCAGACAGCACAGAGGAGTGGAAAACTTGTGTTCTCTGTAGGCAAAGGCCCTCTCACACAAAAGGGTACACTCTGTCTAGTCTGTCTATATGTCCTAGTGAGTTAACACTGATTACAGTACTGAATTTCATCTTTGTTAAAGACACAGTTATTTTCTTTGCATGAACTATTCAAGTATTTAGTGCATTTACTGCTTGGTGACTGAGAACACTATGTTATTGAAGTGTGGGTCCTGCTCACAAGTTCAAATGAATGTATATGATTTGTCAAGTGTGGCCTTTGGGCCACATTGTACAGTAAACATTGATGGAAATATTATTTAATGAGTTAGTAGTAAATATGTGTTGTTATCAATAAACACAGATATATACTAGGAAATTTATAAGCATGAGATCATATAATTTTGTGCTTACTTGTGTTACCTAATCTCTAAATATTCAAAGCAGACTAACAGAACTGCCTCATTCTAAAGATCTTTGGAACATAAAAACAGTGAGTAAAATGAAGAGACAATCTCACAAAATAAGAGAAAAGATTTCTTGAGAAGCGTGTATTTGACAAGGAGCTACGGGCCAAAAGTAAAAGGAAACCTCAATGCTCATTGACAAAGAAGAATGATAATACACCAATCAAAACAATTAAAAGTAGGTCCAGATAGATATTTTTCAAAAGAAGACATGTAAATAGCTAACCAATAAATGAATAAGTACTTAATGTAAGGAGTTCTCAGAGAAGAAAATAAAATCCTCCAGAAAGGATGCTTATTCTAAAAACACCAAACTCAGACACAAGCAAAGTGCACTCATGATAGCAAGATGTGGCAAAAGGGAACACTCCTACACTGATACAGCCTCTGTGGAGGAAAAGAACAGAGTTCTCAAGTAAGTAAATATGTATCTTATAACCCTAGAACCTGAATATTCATGTATCTATAGAGATAGATAAAAATAAAATAAAATAAATATATTTAAAAGATATCCAACCTCGTGAGAGAAAAATGAGAAGGGGAGGATTGGGGGAACTTGGGAAAACTGGATAACTGGGATAAAGGAAGGTTGGACAGGGAGCACGGAGGCACAATTCTCAGTCAAGTGAGCCCCCTTAGGGGTGGCAAGAGACTTGAACCTAGAGGGGCTCCCAGGGGCCTAAGGCGATGTCCCCAGTTAGTTTCTTGGGCAGCTGAGGATAGGGAACCGGAAATGACCCTATCCTATATCCATACTGATGAATATCTTGTATATCACCATAGAACCTTCATCTGGTGATGGATGGAGATAGAGACAGAGACCCACACTGGAGCACTGGACTGAGCTCCCAAGGTCCCAATGAGAAGCGGAAGGAGGGAGAACATGAGCAAAGAAGTCAGGACCACAAGGGGTGCACCCACCCGTGGAGACAGTGGGGCTGATCTATTGGGAGCTCACCAAGGCCAGCTGGACTGTGACTGAAAAAGCATGGGATAAAACCAGACTCTCTGATCATGGCAAACAATGAAGGCTGATGAGAAGCCAAGGACAATGGGCACGGGTTTTTGATCCTACTTCATGTTCTGGCTTTGTGGGAGCCTAGCCAGTTTGGATGTTCACCTTCCTAGACATGGACGGAGGGGGGAGGACCTTGGACTTTCCATAGGGCAGGGAACCCTGACTGCTCTTTGGACTGGAGAGGGAGGGGGAGAGCAGTGGGGGAGGGGGAGAGGAGTGGGGGGAGGGGGAGAAAAAGAATAAAAAAAACCAAGAAATGGAAGCAACCCAAGTATATATTACTAGGTGAGTAGATAAAAAGAATTGATCATATCCACAATACTATGCTGTCAGAGAAAGCATTAAATCCTGTCATTTGCCACTCTATCTCTAGCTCTACCTACCTATCTATCTATCTATCTATCTATCTATCTATCTATCTATCTATCTATCTATTATCTATCATCTATCTATTATCTATCTATCTATCTATCTATCTATCTATCTATCTATCTATCTATCTATCTATCTATCTATCTATCATCTATCTATCTATCTATCATCTATCTATTTATCTATCTATCTATCTATCTATCTATCTATCTATCTATCTATCTATCTATCTATCTCTATACACACACACACACACACACACACACACACACACACACACATATATATATATAGTCACTCTTTATATATGTACGTATACACACAGACAGAACTGGAGAGGATTGCATTGCATGAACCAAGTACAGAAAGAGAGGTAGTACATGATCTCATTTATCGGTAGAGTCTAAAATGTTTGACTCATGGTAGCAGGGCATAGGGTGTTACATAGCAAAGGCTGGGCCTGTTGAAAGGGAAGAAGGTTTTGAGAGGAACAGAAAAGTGGCTCAACATATAGTGAGTGACAGGAGAAGGACATTCTCTTGTGTGCTGCACTGTAGGGTGATTGTGCATCATAACTCACTGCATATTCAGCATCTACAAGAAAAGATTTTGAATGTTTCATTGTAAAGGAATGATAAGTTGTCATGGAAATGGATATATTATATAGTTTCCTATACATTTATAGGTTTATACGATACACATTTATACTATATACATTTGTAGGTTTTTAATCTATTGACTAAAAATAAATGTAATTCAATTAAAAATATTCAAAATAACAAAACATCAAATAGTTTAAATAATTAACAAGAATTTAATAGAAAAACTCAGATATTCCTCGACTCCTGAAAAAGGAATATAATTTGATTAGCTCTGGATCAAAAGAAAGAACATTAGCAAAAATAGAGTCACATCTGAGGGTTTTGTGGATTCTTAGAGATAGGAGCACATTTCACCTAACAACATCAACCTTTTGATTTTTATTCTTTATAAAAAACTTCAATATCCAAGTTAGGCTAGGCTAACGTTAAGCATTTAGCTCAGACTGGCATGTAACTCACAATTTTTCTGTGTCTGCCTGAGTACTTGCGATTGCAGGCATGCATCGTTTTGAGTACAATTCTTCAGGGAGATTTGTATGTTTTGAACTTGTAATGCTGGAATGGAGACTCTGGTTCCTTCTCTTCATCATCACAGTAACCCTGGCCTTCTCTTCCTCTCCTTTGGAGCTTCTGCCTTTTCCTGTCCTTTACCTCAAAATACTGGAAATGGAAAGCAATTTAATTCTTATGAAGCAATTATGAGAAACCCTTAAATGATACCCACCTAAGCACATCTGTGATCTGGCCAAGTGGTAACTCTAGAATAATCTTCAGTGTTAAACTACACCGTAAATAGTGGCTATTGTTTCCAAGTATTTCATGCACGTTAATAATATATAGAATATGCAGTAAAATTGCTGACCCCAAGCATATTAACATCTCAAAGGTTAAATGTTTTACACCAGGGGCTGGTGTGCATCCCACGATGGTACACTAGAGGATTCTTCAAAGTTTCACATTTGTAATAACTGGTCTGGTAAGTGTTGATTCAGCCACAATCATTAATATTTATGAACTGTGATTGCACAGTATTTTTTAATAACAGCATATACCATTGTGGGAATCCTTACCAATTGGTGTCTGCTTGTGCTATGAATAATGAAAACCATTATATACAACAATTCCTGGAACAGGGGAGTATTTACAGTGGAGGAAAACTGGAGTAGATTTCTGAACTATGGGTTAGTTGATAGGGAGTTGAAAAAATAGTTCGAATTGGAAATTTTAGTTCTGGCACTCATCATTTTCATCCATCTCAGGAAGGTCTAGGCCTCAGAACAAAGTAAGAATTTAATAACTTATATTGCATAACTAGGTTGTTCCTTACATGAAACCTATACTAAAACATCATATATATAGTATAATATATAATATGTAATATATATTAGAATGGGTTGTCATCTTTAACGTTGTTTGTCATACTTTAATTTTACTTATAACACTTGATACACACAGTTCTAGGGTCACCTATGAAGAGGGAACCTCAACTGAAGACTTGTTTCAGGTCAGGCTGGCCTCTGGCTACCATATCATTGGAGTATTTTATGAATTGTTAACTCATGTAGGAGGACCCAGCCCACTGTAGGTAGTGTAGGCCAGGAGGTCCTGTAGAAGAGGGCAAGCCATGAGAACAAACAAGTAAGCCGTGTTCCTGTTGTTTTTGCTACAATACTGGCCTCCAGGTCTCTGTCTTCAGCTCCTACCCTGCTTCTGTCATGGAAGCTGAAATAAACACTAGCCTGCCTTAGCTGTTTGGGTCATGATGTTCATAAGAGTCCAGAAAATTAAATTAGAGCATCACAATTATTATACTTATCACCCAGCAATTTATAAAGTTCAATTTTAATTCTGCCCCAACATTCTGTACTGCTTAGCATTAAATCATACATCCAAAGGTATTACTTACTAATATGTATACAAGATTTTGCATTTATCATATAAAATAGTTGGATTTGGATGTGATTCTTTTATTAATCATGCTTTGATTCTGTTTTTTCACCAAGACATGTTTTGGTGGTTTGTTTGCACTAATATTTTTCTTCTTTTTATCGTGTGCATTTGGAAGCTGTTTATGAAATTCTTCATTTTCTTGACAGAATATTTGTTTCAAATATTTTGCTGTTTAAGCCTTCTACAGAATAGTCTTTTTAAATTAAAAGCTCTGGTTTTGCAATGTTAGAAAAGAGAAAATTTACATCCAATAGGAAGTTAATGTCATACTTTAATGCAGTTTTTCTTCTAAAATATAAATACTTAAAAATTTAAATGTATTTTTACTATGTTTTCCTTTTGTGTTTTAATATCCATATTTTCATGGCTAGTTAAATACAATTTATTTTATTTCTTGAGACCAAAAAACAATTACATCATTATTGCCTTCTCTTTCTTCTTCCAAACTCTTCCACGTACCCCCACTCTCTTTCAAATTAATGATCTCCATTTTTATCAACTGTAAATATACACATGTATGTGTATATACATAAATGCAATCTATGCAGTCTGCAAAATGATACCTGTACGGACCTGCTCTCAGGGCTAACCACTTAGCACTGGATGACCAACCAGTGTGTTCTTCCCCACAGAGAGTGGGACAAACAGTGTCCCCAGCTTTTCGTTCTCAATCAGGATGTTTGTGTTGTGATCCTATAATATAATATATTTGTTTGTTCTCTACTCCTCCCTCTCGAATGAAATGCCTACTCCTATAGGATGTGTTACTTAATGTTTATCATCATATAAATTCATATTTTTGTAAACATTTAAGAATAATATATAACAGTTCTCAAAGCTTTAACTTACATTCAGTAAGGATACTTGATAATTAGAAAATTTATATCATTTCTAAGGGACAGCCACTCACTATTAGAAAAAATAAAAGATGAGTGCCACAAAAATATAATCTTGACTTTTAACCGTTTTGACATTGTGATGCAATTAGGCCATTTTCAGAATTCACATTCCAGAAATGAGCAACTGAGTATACACACATTATAGGGATATTTGATTTGTGTTTTAATAAATTAAGCTTGTCTGAAGATCAGAATGCAGAGAAAATTCACTGGATGCCAGAAAGTGAATGGTGACAGACATGTTGTCCGAGACCGCTTGTTCCCGGCCTCCCAGACTGGAAATAATCACACAAAACTATATTATTTGCAATACTGTTTGGCCAATAGCTTAAGCATATTGGTGGCCAGCTCTTACATCTTAAATTAACCCATTTTTATTATTTTATATTTTACCACAAGGCTTGTGGTTTACCAGCAAGGTTCTAGCACGTCTGTCTCCTGTGGTGGCTACCTGGCATCTCCTTTATAATGCCTCTTTCTCCCAGCATTTAGTTTAGTTTTTCCCACCTACCTCTATGCAGGCCAAAGCAGCTTCTTTATTCATTAACCAATAAAAGCAACACAAATACAGAAGTACGTCCCACACCACACACACCTTTAATTCCAGGACTCAAGGCCAGGGGCTACATGAGACTGAATCTGTCTAAAAAGAGAAATAGAACTCACACAAAGGTGCTCCCAGCACTTGGGGATCATACGCCCCAGCACTAGGGAGGTGGAGACAGGAGTGATATGGCTGGGCAGAGAGGGGTATATAAAGCAGGAGGAGACAAGAGCTCACTGCAGTCTGTGTTTTGGTGGAGAGCATTGCAGTCTGCAGTCATGTTGAGGACAGGATCGCCCCTTTGTCTGAGCCTTGGTAGAGGTAAGAACTCTGGAGTGGCTTGGCTGCCTTGCTTGAATTCCAATATCTGTCTTTGGCTTGAATCCCAATATCTGTCTCTGGAGTTTTATTATTCATGCTACAACACATAAAATCACAAACTGTCTCACATCTCACAATGCCCAAGTGACCTTTTGTATTTTTTTTTTCTGTGTTCAGTTTCTTTCCCATGCTTCCTAGCCACACATGCAGGCTGAAGGCTGGACATGCCTGGCCGCATTCATGAGGGCAATGCACACGAGTGTTCATGTGGTAGGACTATGACTGAAGGATCAACGGCTGCATTTCATGCATTTCATGGGCCTGCATGCAAAAGCCCCAGGCTGTTCTTTGGTTTGTAGCAACGACTGTGTTTCCCTTAGATTCAGATATCCTGTACTCTATAGTTCAAACAATAACGTCTACTCCTGAGCATAGTATGAAGTGATTGAAGAAGGATTTGGCCTTTGTTTGTTAACATAGTGTATCATTTACTACTGTGATTTATTAGCTAACTGCCTGTGGATTTTCTGTTTCATTAGTATATTCTTACTTGAATAGATTTTTTTTGGGGGGGTACACTCATCCATTGCTGGTGGGAATGCAAACTTGTGCAACCACTTTGGAAAGCAGTGTGGAGGTTTCTCAGGAAATTTGGGATCAACCTTCCCCTGGATCCAGCAATACCACTCTTGGGAATATACCCAAGAGAGGCCTTATCATACAACAAAAGTATATGCTCTACTATGTTCATAGCAGCACTGTTTGTAATAGCCAGAACATGGAAACAACCTAGATGCCCTTCAATTGAAGAATGGATGAAGAAAGTATGGAATATATACATATTAGAGTACTACTCAGCAATGAAAAATAAGGACTTCTTGAAGTTTGCAGGCAAATGGATGGAAATAGAGAACATGATCCTGAGTGAGGTAAGCCAGACCCAAAAAGAGGAACATGGGATGTACTCACTCATATTTGGTTTCTAGACATAAACAAAGGACATTGAGCCTCTAATACGTGATCTTAGAGAAGCTAAATAAGAAGGAGAACCCAAAGAAAAACATATAGGCATCCTCTTGAATAGATTTTTATGTTATTTATTTTCCAGCTGAGACTACACTGGTGTTGTCATGTAGATGTGTCATTTTTTTCACAATTGATAGCCATTTTTTTTATAGGACTAGTTGGTGACTTTTTCTTTTCTTTACTTTTATTTTATTACTCACGATTTATATTGGTGAAACTTTATTAGAAATCAATAACCCTCTCAAATCTTATAGATATTTATGGGGCTGAAACTGAATGTGGCTGCCAAGAAGTCAGAGGATAGAGCATAATTCCTCAGGAAGAAGTTACCTCAGGTCATATGAGCTAACAGCACGGGTGGATTGAGGTTACATGAGGTTTGGGAGACTGGAGAGAGTCAGTTTGATGTGTATGTGATCTACAAACTCATATTTATGTCAAATGTTAGCTTGCATAAACTTTGTGACAGTTATTATATACATGTCAACAATTCTGTTGCCTAGGACAAGAGAGTGATTTTTATAGCTTTCCCTTAGGGCAGTCACTAATGCATAAGGCAGCGCTTAAGAAAACCGTTTTCATACGTTATCTTTTTGAAGAATAAGTGCATTCATTTTTTATTTTCATAGCATCTTTCAAACTACAAGCTTAACCATATAATTGAAAGTCATAAGGCAGCCAGTACTATGACTCAAGGAAGAGGGGAGAAGATGAGAGGGCAGAGTATGTACACTGACTCCTCCTGTATGTTGTCTCTTGACGATAAGCTGCGTTCTTACCCATTTCTGAAAAAGAACAATCTATGCATCTACTGCGGCGGGGGTGGCAGTGTGGTGATGATGTAAAAAACTGTTGGAATATCTGTCTTAGGAAAATAGGAGAATGAACGTTCTATTTTGTTCTGGGAATAGAATTTATCTTTTATTGTTTAACTTCCATGTTGTGTGATTTGTGTGTGGGCATGTGCTTATACATGTCCATGAGCACGTGTCTGTGTATCCAATATCTTCAGGAAGAAAAAGTTCTTCTGGTGTTTCCTGCCTCTACTCTCACTGTCTGTGCCTCTTAGAAACATGTGGCTTTACTAAAGTCTCAATCCACTTAAAGTAGAGTCTCAGAGAGTTTCAGCTGCCACTTGGATCGGCTCTAAGAATCTGACTTCCAGAGCGCTTTTGTGGTTTGTTCTCCATCAGCCTTTAGGAAATACCATCAGCACTGCGTCATCATTATCACTATGGAGAGTGATTAATGCAAAGGAAGTGTTGCAGAATACAGCTTCTGCAAGATGGTTATGAGAAAGCCACAGTGCAAACATGGGAGGAAGGAAGAGTCCATTCAAAGATGAAAGACAGTGAGAATCTGGGACCAGAAGGTCACTAGTGGCTTAAAGTGATCAGTCAGATCAAATTTTAGTTAAATTTCTGCTTTCCTTAGCCCAGGGTATATTCTTTGGATATGTGGAAAGGATGTATGGTGCAGCCTCCATCATGGTGTCTCTCCAAGTCCATCCGTTGACCTCATACATGCCATCCTTGCTTGAAGGAAAATTTCTGGATCCCAGATGATGCTACAATAGCATTCATTTTTGGAATCAGAGATCATGATTTTCCTGTTTCGCAGGTGTTTCTGGTGCTCAGTAAGCACATGAGTCTCTTGCAGGGGAGTTAAAGTTATGCCAGGTAAACGCATACGTTGACAATTTTGTGATGGTGTTACCATGTGCACAGTCAAATAGCATCTGGGGGGTGTGGTCAGTGGTAAGAATCTAGAAGAACTGTGTACATTTTGTTTTCTTTCCTCTTTTGATTTTCTTTCTCTTCACACTATGGCAGTAGTAATGAATGTTAATGAGGCAATAGTTAATCCCACCCCAGGCATTCATTTTCGCTGATTATTTGAAACCGGAGCAGCACTTAACAGCACTGACTCACCTGCCTAGGAGATTAAGTAATTAAAAGCTCAAGTCAGACAGGGTTTTTCTTTCTGCTTTTCATTTTCTTTCTATTAGCTGGGTGAGAGGAAGGAAAGGACAACAAAAGGCCACTTTACCTCCTGATGTCTTCCTACTGCCACTTTATGTTATTGAAATAACATAAAATAACTTAACATTCCAGCCTCATAGGATATGGCACAGAAGGCACAAGTAGCAGATAAATCATCGGGTATCCAATAACATTTATCTAGAAAGGTAGAGGAAGGGAAATATTTTTGACAAATTATCTGGATTGTTAAAAGAAAACTAAGTCCTAGATTTTATTACCTAGGTAGATTTAAAAAAAATACAATGTCTCAAATCACTGCCCAGCCTCTTTACTGTATCCAAGCTCCAGCTGGTTAAGGGAGAGCAGAGACATCTGCAGCAATACCAATCAATGCAAAATGCAGGTATTGTTGTCGTGAGAGGATCTGCTTTTGCTCTGTTTTTATTTTTCTGAGAGCATTAAAATGAAACCATACTATCTTTTGCCCGGTCTTGAGAGACCTTGTGGCACATGGATGCCTGTTTACTTTTGAAGCTGTGTAGCTTATATCAAAACCATCTTTAGAAGCAGAGTCTCTTTCAAATGGCAATACCTTCTCTTTAAAAGTTTCCAGGCATTAATGCATTGTAAGGATGCTGAAATACCTGCTCTGGACAGCAACGTTTTGACTAAATTTCACACATTATTAATCTCTCAGTGTTCGTCTTATACTCTGGGCAGTTTGGTTGCACACTGCCTCTTACAGTGTGGCGTACCTCTCCACTTTCTCCTTCGAGGTGCTGCAACAACATTGTGTGTGAAATGATCCTGCTTATCATTTGATGTCAGCTTGTCAAATCTGGGAGGTGATTAGAAGAACCTTTGGTCTGAGACACACGTTGCGGTGTATTGACAATGACCATTCATGAATTCAGACTCATGCATGTAAATGATATCCCCTTTTCTCTCTTCTGAAGCGGAGAGACGAGGGCTGCTAAAATTATTATCTAGAATGTTATGTGCTCCTTAGTAGAATGTGAAACACGGCTTTATTAAATATTCATCCAATCTGCAGGACTTGTAGAGTTTATCACCGTTTCAATTTTGAGCTTTTATTATCTGCCTCCAGCACCGCCACCCTGGACTGCTCTCTTCTCTCCCTTTGATTTCAACAACAAAAGATATAGATCCTTTTGAAAATCTATCTCACGCTCATGTGTAGCCTTAGTAAACAATCTTATAACACTCATTCACATGCAATTGTCTCGTGGGATAAGGCAGTGTTTTTTTTTTTTTTTCCTACAGTTCTTTTTCTTCTTTTGTTTGAATTGAGGACCTAGTCTTTATTTCCCAAGGTTCCTTCAGCACATCCGACTTGTGGTGGTGCTCCCCGGAACAGCTGTGGGTAGTGCTGGGGGCGTTTTGAGCCAGTGCTGTGGCACTCTACCCATGCCAGCCCGGCAGCTTTAGAGAACACCAGACGGTGTAGGTATATAGCTCTGCTTTGTGGCAGATGGACTTTCAAATAGCGTTCACCGAGAGCTTTCCACTTCATATCAAGAAACACGTGCTGTGTCCCTGCTTAGTATGCTGACATTTCACAGTTGATATCCTCGTATATTTTCCCCTTCACTTGGTGGGCAAGGATGGGAATTGAGGTGCCCTTTTCAAACAAAACATGTTTTCTCTATTCTCTCTGTTCTCTCTCTGTCTCTCTTTCTCGCCCCCTCCCCCCACCTGTGAAGGGTGATTGTCCTGAATCTATTTAATGAAATTCTGTTTGTTTTCTGATGGCATTTGCTCATTAACTCTTGGTGATTGCTGATTGCTGGGAAGATGCAGGGCCCTTCTCAACTTGCTTCATTACCTGCTGGCCCCGTAAGTGCTGTGTTCACACACGTATTTTGTTTAGACATTGTCATGAAAGTGACTTTTGTGCCATCTTCTGTTTCTTTACTTTTACTAGTTTGATCACCTGTGTTATAAGATTTAAATCTATCACAGAAATTGGTGCTAAAACATCCCTAGTGGACAGTTTGATAATATCAGATATGATATTTGAAAAATCCTGGCAGTAAAAAAGCATTACCCAGTTTAGTGTATGATTGCAGTTTGTACTGTCTTTTATTGTTTATTCTAGAACAATTAGATAGCCAAGCAATTTTCTCAAATGGAAGATGTGAGCTTTTGCCAAAAAGAGAGAGGGGTTGCTCTGAGGCTCCAAGCTACTTCTAAAAGGCAGTTTCAAATATCAAAGAACTTTGAGCAGAAATTGCTCTTCTCCTCAGCCCTGCAGAAAATTTGGTTATGGAAAATTTAATACAGCCCAAAGAGGCTGGAGATAAGCAAGTGTGCTGTTTCCTCTTGGGTAACTCCAAATTGTTTTCTTTAAACTTGTGATTTAGCAGGTAATCCTCCAGGTGAGCCCTGACAGTCTGGTTACACTGTGACAGTGGATTCCTGGAAGCAGCAGGTGACCCGCCATCTGCCTCAACATTTCAGGCATGGCCCCAGTGAAAATGTTTATGTGGATTTCATGATGAGCTTTGTTTAGAGTGAAAAGCAACGATGAAGGAGCAGAAAGGCCGTTTGCAGAGTTTGGACTTTGGGGAGAGGCCATTTTGAAGTCTTCATTTATGTAGTTCTGACTCCTGCTATCAGCTCTCTTGGTTTCGGGACAAATTGCTCTCAGAGATTCAAGATTAACTTTCAGAAGAGGTAATTTTGACCTCTATTTACAGGAAATTATGATGACCACAGGGATAGGCTAAAAGTTGAAAACAACCGCAGTTATTGTGAAAGTCAAGGGTGGATTTTGCCAGAAGTGAATGAGCACATCAGAGACAGGTGACCACTATGGCAGCGACAGGATAGGGCCATCAGCACATGCAGATGCCGAGGCAAATATGCACGTGTATGCTCACCCTTATTCTACAGCCCTACTCTGCAGGAGCTTTCATTCTTCCTGTTAGGCAGGTGAGGTAGTTTGGCCTGATGAGAATGGCTTTGGTTTTACAATTTAGAAAATAACAGGACCTGGAAGTCCTTCAGTTTTGCAGAACAAGACTGACATCAGGCTTTGAGTTCTAGAACTGTAAGCTACTAAGTATGTTTAACAAGACTGACATCAGGCTTTGAGTTCTAGAACTGTAAGCTACTAAGTATGTTTAACAAGACTGACATCAGGCTTTGAGTTCTAGAACTGTAAGCTACTAAGTATGTTTAATAAGACTGACATCAGGCTTTGAGTTTAGAACTGTAAGCTACTAAGTATGTTTAACAAGACTGACATCAGGCTTTGAGTTCTAGAACTGTAAGCTACTAAGTTCACATTTGGTTCTGTTATGACAATGTAAAATAAACTTAGCAATGCTCTTGCTCATAAAGCTGCCAGTCAGTAGAGCTAAGATTAAAACTGAAGTTCACCTCACTGTGGAGCTGAAGGCTTTGATTTGCATGTAATTTGTTTCTTGTGAGATTGCCAAGAACTATGGTCTTTTCTGACTCTAGCTTAGAACGTAGGATGGAAGAAAGATTCCAGCTTCTATTTTACCATGATGCCGAAACCCAAGGTATTGTGCATGCTGTGTAAGTTCTTTGCTATTAAATTGTAGCTTTAGCTTCAGGTCCCTTTAAACACTCAATAATGTTTGTTAAGGTTTGGCTCTGAAAAATTCTGTAAGTATTCTAAAATAGGCACCATGTATATATCTATTGCAAATCCAAACCCACACCAAAACTACCAACAAATCAAGAAAAGAAAACAACAAAATACTAAAATTCAAAGGAAGAATTTAAAAGAAGTAAAAAAGTAAATGGTCTAAAAGTTCTTTCAGTTTCGGTTCAAAATAACTCACTCGGCTTTGGAGAGGGGTCCACAGAGGTCTGCGTATATCTCTGGACTGCCTTACTTGTGGCAAATCATTTCTTCTTTTTGGTTCCACTCAACATGGCTGTCAGTCCGTATCCCTGGATCTCTCTAGAGTTAGTTCCGGCTCATTTCTTCACTCTGGGCAAACATCCCTTTCTGAGACTGTGTGTGCGCTGATGTAGCTACAGAAATTCCCGGCTCACCCAGTCTGTGGGATGGAAGCACAGGTTGTGGTGCCAGGAAGCTCACTTTTTTCTTTCTGCTATGTTTTTTCTAAACAAGGATAGTTAGTGGGAAAGTCTGCTCCTAAAACTTTTACCCCAAATGCTTCTCCTAATGATTACTGAATTGAACCAGCCCACTCCCCTCCTTCAATTTCCATTCTTCCCACGTTTGCCCTGTATGTAATTTTTAATTCTTACTCTGTTTCCATTCTAATAATGTAAAGTGGTGGGAAATTAGCTTTGACATATGACTGGGTAAATTTACCCTCCTGTGGAATGTTCATGCTTATCTTAAATAACAACCTACACTTAATGTTTGGAGTAAAACCACGTGCTGAATTTTAAGCAAAATGAGAGAATGTAAGAAAGATTTGTGGATCAGGAAATAAACAGCAAAACAAAGGAAATAAATAACAAAAAAATAGAGGTTATCAGTTCTTGTTCATACAGAAGTCCTTTTGGTTCTCAAGGCATCAATTAGTTCTTAGCTGACCATGATAGACTGTTTTTTTTTTTAAATAATAATTCTAAACCATATGAAGTGATTTTATTATTAGAATCTTGAAGTTATTAAATAATTTGTCTTCACACTCTCTCCACGTCTCCATGTAAAATATTTACTGATTGCTTATTTTATGCCAAGCATGGGGATAGGTCTCAGGTAGGTGATAAATACTATGGTCATGATTGGTGCTTTTAGCGATAGTCAAGCAAGTATAATAACCACAGTTTTAAGTAAGTATGAGGGGTTATATAAATGAATGAACAGGTTAGAACTGCTATGGTGCATTAAACAGCTGGGGAAGGCTTCTCTGAAAAATCCACAGTGACACCGAGACCACTGAGGTTGACAGACAAAGAAAATGGGCTGAAAAAATAGAGCACGACACACAGAACAAGGGAGGCAAGGGTGTGTTGTTACATCTACAGAACTGGTAAATATCCCAGAGTTAAGAAAGGGGACAAGGGGAGACTTGGGGCTGTGTTGGAACTAGAACACCAGATCAGACAAGACTTTAACAGACTTTCATTAGGAGTTTATGTATTGCTGTAGCTGTAGCAATAAGCCATAGGACAGCAGAGGAAGAGAATGGTGAGGAGGAAAAGGAAACCTGTTCTCTATCTAGAAGAGTTGAGGAGAGCAAGAGTTGAGGAATGTAATCCTGCCAGCTAGGATGGTTCTCAGCCAGCACAGGCCCATTTGCATGCAGGTCAGTGCATGTGGGGAAGAAGAGCATGTCAGGTTCTCACCTCAAAGAAAGTGCCTTACCCTGGCAGGTTCTTTTAGTCTGGATGGAAAGCTCTAAGTTCCTGTATGAACTGGACATAGAGAACAAAGATTTTTGCAGTCTTTCCATCCGAAGGAAATATATTCTTTCTGCATGGATATTTGTTTCTATACAAAATCTGATAGCGTAAATTGGAGGCAGGCATTAATCTGTGAGCTGAAATAGCTTCTTCAAAATCATAGTTCATACATGTGAATCATTTTATATTTCTTCTGATTTTTTAATGTGATTTGTATGGTTCAGGTTAAATAATCAAGTTGCTTGGGTATAAAAACTGTCTCTGGCACTAATCTAATGTCTATGTATGTCCCTCCTCTCTTTGATGTGTTCATTTATATAAGAATCTTTATTTTGCTCTGATGACATTACAGAAAACTTGAAAAATACCAAAATTTGAAGTGGATGCAACTTATAATTTCAATTTGAAGTAAAAAAAATCATTATCCATAAAAAAACAAAAAAACCTTGACAATAACAAGTTAAGGCTTTATATAGGAAAAAAAATCCTTCAAGAAGTTAAAAAGGCAATCATAAGCACTTGCCCACATTGTTTATGTGTGACATTCTGCTTGTTAAAGAGGCTTGGACTCTGCATCAATGTGTGGAGTTCATGCTGTGGAGGTGAATTAAGAGTTGCTAACTGCTTGTATTGTCAGCTGTGCATTTTTGTAGGGTTTTTGTCCTGAATGCTAATGTGGTTTTTTTTAAAGCACCACTGTGATGGATTTTACTGTTGCATTAGATACAGCCTGTTTTTACAGTCATGTCCACTTTGTCACTGTCAATGTGCTACCATAACATTAGACATGGCCAGAGGTAAACGTTAGTGAAAGCTGTGTCTGCCACCGCTGTTCTACACTAGCTTAATTTTGTTTTTATTTCCTTTGATTTTATGCTGATATGGGTTGCAGCAGTATTTGCCTGCAGCCTCTCTCAACTTTTCCTTTTAATTAAAAAGCCTAATTGGGAGTAATAAAAACTTCCAATTAAGCCTTTTAAATAAAAACCGAATGCTGAACGTGGCTGTAGTTGCAGATAGAGGCGGTTGCTGACACACTCGTCAAGGAGGGCTCTATTGCCGCAGCCCTGTTTGTGGTGCAGAAGTCTCACCTGTGCCTGTGTGTTCAGAGCTGTGGATTCAGCAGATGTCCACACCAACACCACTAACTGTATGGTTGAGCAGTTAGGGATTTTTTTCTCTTCGGTGGGTGGCACTGTCTTTTCAGAGTCTGGAGAGTTCTAAAGAGATAAGAAACAAGAGTCCTCCCATGTTGGAACAGATGACCATCTCTTTTAGTCCATGTATTATTTCCATTTAGGTGGAAACCTAAGGTGTGGCATGCATGTGATTTCTTAATACACTTCCTTTTCTTTCATTAGTGAAATAATCACTAATGTGATATGAAAGGCAAAGCCTGCTTTGGAGCCTGTGATGACTCCATTTAAACTTGGGCAGATTGTCGCACAGTTTGATCCTTGTGTACTAATTGAATAATAAGAAACTAAGATAAACTTTTCACATACTTGAAATGTGTATATAGCTGGTGTTCTGGGATTTGTCTGCAAATATAATCTTTTAATGTCAACTTAAGTTCCCCTTAGCTTGCAGTTCTATTTGTATTTGGGAATGAGGAGAGGATACAGCACGTGCTGTACTGGGAAGGTGGACTTGTGGCTTTGTTCTTAGCTATCTTTATTTACCTAAAAGTTACAGGCAGAACACTCTCTGTCTCTGAATATCCTAGTTAAGAAAATTAGTTTTAAAAGTAGTGTTTTATGTAACGGTCAGCTTCCACCTTCAGTACTGGGGTCACAAGTGCCTCTGCCATGGCCAGTGTTGGGTTCTAGGATTTGAGTTCATGTTCTCAGGCTTGAGTTCTTAACCTGCTCAGCCTCCCCGTTCAAATATTTTAACATACAAGTTTGCATTTAACAAAACTGTGGGTATTTTCCTTACTTTGCTATCTGACATTTTTTCATGCTTTGTCTTATTTGCCTATATACTTCTATCCTATCTTCCGTTTAGTGCTCAGAGGGTTTTGTACAGATTTCCTAATACTTATTATTTAAAAATACATTTGTTGATTTTATTGTATTGTTTTTTCTTTTGTTTCAAACTCACTTCTACTTTTATTTTTTAATCTAGATATTTTTGTAGACTCCCTGAGTAAGTGATGAGTTTAGTTTAAAAAAAAAATAAAGAAAAAGCTAGCTGGGTAGCCTGGTGGTGGTGGCGCACACCTTTAATCCCAGCGCTCAGGAGACAGAGGTAGGCTGATCTCTGTGAGTTCACACCAAGCCTGGTCTATAAGAGGTAGTCCCAGAACAGGCCCCAAAGCTACAGAGAAACCCTGTTTCGAAAAGCCAAAAAAAAAAAAAAAAAAAGGAAAAGAAAAGAAAAGGAAGAAGGAAACAAAAAAAAAGGAAAAGCAAGGCCATATTTTGGTTACACTTCCTGTTTGCGTCTTAGTGCATTTTGGCATTCATTTATTTTTCATTTCCTTTTGTTCCCCAGGTTTTAGAAATATTGTAGATATTACTTGGTTACTGTTTATAACTTTCACATAGCTTCTTGGTTTTTCCATTCACTGTGTTTGCAATTTTTCTTTTCTGAGTCCCATGTCACAACAAGTTCCAGACTGCTTGTAGGGGTATCTATTTCTTCCTTTCTTTCTCCATCCTTCCCGCCTCCCCTCCTATCTCCTGTCTTTTCCCTTTCCTTTTATTGAAAAATAATTTTTCTCATATAATATATTCTTATATTATTATTATTATTATGGTTTTCCCTTCCTATACTCCCTCTAATGCCTTCCAATCTTTCTTCCCTTCTGGATCCACCCGCTTTCTGTCTTTCATTAGGAAAAAAAAACCCAGGTTTTTAAAGGATAATAATAAACTAAAATAAAATATACTAAGATAAAACAAAATATGACACATTGAGAGAGAACAAAACAAGCAAACAGAAGGAAACAAGTCCAAGAAAAGAAACAAGATTTAGAGACAAACAAGAGACTCACTTGTTTGCACACTCAGGAAGCCATACTATATATGCAAATGACCCATAGGGTAAGAAGAGAGGGAAAATAAAACGTATTAATAAAATAATATAAAATAAAAATTAAAAAATAAGATAAAATAAATAAATGAAAAGCTCTGACAACATCAAGAAACAAGGAACCTCCAGTGATGCTGTTGAGTGTGTTTTCTGTATCCTCTGTTTCTGGTCATACAGCCTACCAGAAGAGGAGTTTGTTTCCCCAAAGAGACTCCGTTGGAGAAAACTAAACTGGGTTTTTTTTTTCTTCTGTCAGAAAAGGACATCAAATCTCATTATAGGTGGTTGTGAGCTACCATGTGGTTTCTGGGAATTGAACTTAGGACCTCTAGAAGAGCAGTCAGTGCTCTTAACCTCTGAGCCATCTCTCCAGCCCCAGGATATCTTTTTTAAAAAAGATAATTTCCAGTTTCCCTAATTAAAATATCCATCGACTCTACTTGGTATGGCATGAAGTCAACATTTTCAGAACACAGATAGTCTGTGTGCAGCGCCTGAGCCTGCTCTGCACTCTAGGTCTACCATGTGTTCTTGCTGCCTCCTTTAAACTGGCTCATCATTCATGCGGGAAAACTTGGACTCTTTATTTGACCACTCTTAGGACATCACTCTGCGTCTTTATTCCTATCCTTTCCCATGCATTGCTCTTTGTAGAATGGCTTGCCAGTCTCTATAGGACATGTTCTTCCTTTGAAGTTAGTGTGATACATCATGGTCCACAGGCACCATTACCCATTGTGCTAGCACAGCTCCCACAGCTGTCAAAGTCACAAAAACCTGGCTTTTTGATTTTTATATCATCCCCTGTATTTAATCATTAAATGTGTGAAAGGTTGTGTCCACAGGCTTGACTGACTAATTGAACACCAGTGTAGTGTTTCTATACAGCATTTTCTTACGGCATGTACAAGACCTGACAGGTTCAAGTCAGATGGGGCCCCAGCACCTCGGGGGAGAAGAGGACATGGGTCCCACCCCTAACAAGAAGTTATTTGCAACTGACAGTATTTTCTTCTGCAATAAACCTATTTTTTAACTTCACCCTAGTATATTTCCATATATGTTTTAATATAAAACAACAGTTTTTTATTTTCCTTTCAAGTAAACACTATTTTACCTGGCCCTGATAGTTGACTACAGCCTGTATGCACTCTTTGATTAGTCGATCACACCGAGATTGTTAGTCTGAATCCCAAGAGGCAAAGCCATGTTTTAAATTCAACACTGAGACAATTTATTTTTTCTATTAACCCAGGCTCCCATAACAGCATACATACAAATAATAACACAGGTTAGCTTTCGGTCACGGAAGAGAGCTGCCTAGAATTCCTCCACAAAGTGATATAGTGCAAAGAACTTAAGCTAATGGAGATTTCTACATCGTTCTCACTTTATTGAGACAGAAAATCACCTTTTCATGTGTGAACTAAAGGTTTATCTCAACTCTGGCTCTTTACTATTTCCAGAAAGTTATTGTCAATGGACATTTTCCCCAAAAATATTATTTTTAATTTTAGCAACAATATCACTCAAACATTTAGTAATGTCTACAACTGAATTTCTTTGTTAAGCTCTTAGACTTCATTGTCACTGTACCGTATGTTTTACAGTAAATAAATTTATAATTTTGCAAAGCTGTGGTTATGCATTCAGCCTCAAATGAATGTCTGCTTGATACACTAACTTTACGAATTACTCTATTATCAAGGATATAAATGAAGCAGGTACCTTGCCATTTTTTGTTTCCTTCACAAAAAAGAATAATGTACTTGAGCAATGAATTATAAGCCTCTCATCACTGACTTCTGAAGCCATAAGAAACAATCTCTGCAGTAGAACCATCCTTCATAGTCACCATTCATAAGATTATGTTTTATAGATGAACAGTTGAAGTGTATTTAAAATGTTTTTTTTTCTGCCACATTTACCATATCGAAAACTTGACTGAACACACTGAAATGACCTAGAAGCAAATCACTTGACTTCCTGGATCCTCAGTTTCTCAGCCTACTGCTGCTGCATGTGTATGTAGTTCACTGGGCAGAAGCAACTTTCTTCCTCCATTCACATTTACCCATTCACTCATTGACTTTCCCAGCCAATAGGATTCTTCCTTATAGATGGGTTCGGATATATTGGTGACATATTTTTCTTCAATTATAACTGTTAAGCACTTTCAAACGTGCACGTGTTAGTAGACATTGTTACTCGACATAGGGTATAATGAGTTCGAGAGCTGCTCATGGTCCAGCAGCGTTCTTCATCCTCTTTCTCCAGATACACAGACTTTTCATTAGAGAAGCTGACTTGGGAGGACATTAAACCATTTTAATAATTTGCTTGATTGACGTTTTTATTATATTATTTTAACTTACACCTTTCAATTCCTAGCTCTTCACTAATCTACCCAGTAGTCACCATTTCCTTGATATTAGATTTTAAAGGGGTGCTATAAGGTAGTTGAGTTTTCATGTGATGAGGCTCATTGAACTCTGCTTAGTAATAAAAACAACACTATAGAGAGCACCCAAGGATATCTGAATGATCTTCAATTTACTTATACATAATATTGGGCTAAAGTTATTACCATTATGTTTGATTCTGTGTTCTTCTGAAGGAGCCGCGGTGGTAGAATTAGATAATGACCGAATGTCTTCATCACCCCAAATAGGAGTTCAGCTTTGCTATTTCTGGCATTGTGCCTTTCTATTTGAAAATGGTTTATAAAGTTATTAACCTAGAAAGGAATGAAATATGACTCTGAAATAGGTAGAATAAGTGTTTTACTACTTAATTATTGACAAGAGCGTGAAAGCAATACAAGATAAACTTACACCTTACATTTTAAAAATTTGAGTTTGTACATCTTCTCCATGAACTAAAATTGATTTATAAAAGTCAAATTGTGAATATGTGTGGGCTCAAGCCTTAAAATAATACATGATATATAATGTCAAAAATTCATTAAAGAAAGAAAAGAAAAAAATGGGAGAAACAGACAATTTTGCATGTCTCTACAGACTTCTTGAGCCATTACACAGTTAGGAAATCTTCTCTTTTGGACCAATTTGTCGTAAGAGAAAGAGTAGATATTTTTCTCTTATTTTTTTTTGATTTGCTATTGCTTGCTTTCTTTTCTCTATCTTCTTTTTTTTTTTTTGTTTTCAGTATTTCTCAATCACAGTTTCTCCTCCCTCCACTCCTCACAGTTCATCGCCTACCTCCTCTCTTCCCTAAATCCATCCTCCTTTATTTCTCTTTGGAAAAGATCAGGCCTCCCAGGGATAACAGCCATACATGGCATAACAAGTCACAGTAAGACTAGTCACAAAAACTCATATTAAGACTGAACGTGAAATCCAGCTGGAGCAAGCGAAAGAGTCAGAGAGACTCTTACTCCCATTGTTAGCAGTCCCACAAAACACAAAGCTAACAATCATAAGACATATGCAGAGGACCTAGTGCAGACCCATGCAGGCCCTGTGCTTGCCACTTCAATCTCTGTGAGTCCCTTTGAGCTTGTTTGTTAATTCTGTGGGCAATGTTTTTATGGTGTCCTGACCCCTACAATTCTTTCTCCCCTCTTCCACTGGGTTCTCTGTGCTCCCAGGGGAGAGACCTAATGGAGATGTTCAATTTGGGCCCCCTCTCTGCCTAGTGCCTGTGGGTCTCTGCGTCTGCTACCATCAACTGCCAATGGAAGCCTCTCTGATGAAGATTGGTTTAGGTAGCAAAATATGTGTAAATCACAATATCATTAGAAATATCATAGGTCTCTGGGCTATACAGCCTCCAACTCCTTGTCATCCAGACAGTGTGAGGCATGGGTTCCCTATCATGGCATGGGCCTCAAATAAGACCAGTCATAGGATGGCCACTCCCACAATTTCTATATCTCCATTGCCCCAGCACATCTTGCAGGTAGAATCTACTATTAATTTTTAAGTTAATTTGTAAAATAATGCATTTCAATTTTATGGCCATTCATCACACTTAAAAAATTCTCTTGTCAAGTATTTGCATAGAGAATCAATTTTTCAGTATGTAAAAATTTAATGCTGTTGAAATATTTTACATAAATATGATAAAATCTGTATTTACATCTCTATTCTTCCCCTTCCACCTCTCTTTCTTCCTGTTCTGTTCACCTAAAGTTCTCTTGGTAACTTGACCTTAGTGAACACTTGGAGACAAGAGATCTGGTTTTCAAGGAAAGGTCTATCTTTCTCACAGGCCTTCTTGTCTGGAGTCCTAACCCTTGTTGCAGTTAAGTTTCTATTGCTGTGCAACTTGGGAAGGTAAGGTTTTATTTAGCTTATGCATCCCTATTATAGTCCATCACTGAAAAAAGCCAGGAAACTGAGGCAGAGACTGCGAGGAGTGCTGTTTACTGGCTTGCTCTTAATCTGATATAACACCAATGCATGGAGGACTGGTCAGTTCACATCAATATTAATCAAGAAAATCACCCTCAAACTTCTCACAGGCCAATCTGATACCTACATTGCATCAAGTTGACCAAAACAAGCAATAAAACAGTGAGTCAGCACAGCCCAATTTTATCCTTTCAACCTCTGTGTTGCTCCTTACTCAGCATTCCTGGATGTCTTCTCTGTTTAGAACAGTCACTGTTGAGTGCACCGTGGGACTAGCAAAGAGAAAAGGGAGTGGTCTGCTCCTATTGTCTCCCTCAGTTTTTTGCTAAATGAATGAACATTTATTAAATATTACTGAAGCATGGAATTACTAAAGGTTTATTGCAATAAGAAGCGAAATATTTTCCATCACATCTCCCACAGCCTCCTTCACAGTATTAGGGAAAGAACAATTAGAATATCATGCCCTGAACCTGGTCTAAGGTTTCATCTTCATTCCTCAGCTCTCAGAGTCCCAACTCTTCCAGAACACCTCCATCTTGAACTTTACTGATCTAGAACACCTCCCTCCTGCACCATGCTGCTCTACAATACTCAACTCCTTCCTTCTTTCGTGAATCTCCAACATGTTAAAAAGAAGCCCATGAGCCAAACTCTCTAATGCAGAATATAACTTAAATGCTCAGGGATTTAACGTGAATGAACCCAAATAACGTGCCCAGCAGCAGAATCTGTAGACACTGGTATTCTGAATGAAAAAGACTCAGACTCTAGAATATGATGATACTTTATGTCGATTATTTTCTCAGGATAAATGTTTGCTAATATGTTGTTGGCTTTTGTGAACAAAATAATATTAAAATGGTAGAAACTTTGAGTCATTCAGTTTGTGCCAACGGTTCATTTGTGACCCCAGTCTCTTCTCATCTTTCCTTCTCAGACAGTGTGAGTGTTTAAATTAAGCCTCTCCTAAATTAATTCCATGATAAGCATTTTGTGCAAGTTTGCTGATAGAATATTATCAGTGCAACTACTATTTACATAATTTTAAACTTGTACTTTCTTATATTATGATCTGACATGAGAGAACAACAGAACAGTTGTTAACTCCACCTCTTGTTTCTTTGTACATTTGTTATTACATGAGGACTCAGGTTTTCTGGTGAGTGGATCTGAAAGCTTTAAATGTAACACCCTTGAAAGCTTCCTTTTTCATTTAAAAGTCTCATCCTATGATCTCATGCTTCTTTTTCCTTGCCGATATGCTAATTTTTGGTGCAATTAGTACAAGCTATGAAGGAGTGTAAATATGTTCTCTTGGACGTTTCATGGAATTATTTATACTGAAAAGGAGGTCAGTGAAAATATGCATATGTACATCTGTGTGGAGGGTTTGGTTTAAAAATGCAGTCATTAAATTAATAGGTAATCGTTACAGAGGGACTGGATTTTCAAATGTCAACTGCTAATGAATGATGATTATCCCTGGAATTGCATCCTGAAATCTATGTTCCTTTAACCTCTCATTATAAAATATAAGTGGTTTCACCTAGAATCGCATTTTACTAAAGCTAATAAAGTACTTTTTTGGGGGGGGGATCTATTTTGGGCACTAAATAATCAGGAAGAATGGAATAGGGTTCCTCACCAAAATGACAGAAAAGGTAAATCACAAAGCAGGACTTGGAGGAACTCAAGACAGTCTTTGCTGATTTCTGATTATACTGCAAAGATTATATTTTGTAGCCTGAAAAAAGGAAGTCATGATGGGCAAAACAGGAAGAAGCAGATTCTTAGTTCCTGTCTACCTCCGTCAATCAACTTCCCATGGATTTTCTTTGGATCTCTAAGCTCTACACTAGATGAACTCTGAAGTAGAAATAAAAATGATAATTTTATTTCTTTTTTTCCTATTCCATCATAATAGGCAGACTTTTATTAAACATGGGAAGATAAAAAATGAGAAATGTATTTTCCCTGAACTCTCTTGATGGTCTATATAATGTTCAATTAATTGTCCTTGCCACCACCCATATTTCTTCCATCCCGTCCAGATCACTTGAGGTCTCTCTGGCGACTGAGCTAGCATTAAAAGAAGAGACTCAATTTATTATTTTTACTGAACGCAAAAGAGCTGGTGAAGCAGTACTGCTACTAATCGTTTCATTTGCCTTGTGACCTGTCATGTAAACTTTTAAGGATCCTAGCACAGCAGAACAATAACTACCTCAAAAGAAAAGTTAACTAGTAGCTAACAGGTATAAAACATGCCAGTCTCCCTTGCCTTTGTGTTTCACATCTGAGCATCTCTTTAAAGTGGGCAAGTGAGTCATCAACTGATAACCAGGTGATTCCATTTTACACAGTGCTTGCAAAATTAGCAATGACAAAAATCACACAAGAAGAGGTGATACCCTCGGGACTGTGAGGCATTGCACCTCGGGAAATCTGGGTGTGAATAGCAATGCTGTGATCTAGTAGCTGTGTGTACAGGGACAATTTACTTTGAGCTGACATCAGAGAACAACAGAACAATTATTGTACAATAACTCACTTGTATAAAAGGGACATTCCTTGGCTTCTTGACTCCACTACTGAGAACTACTTATGCAGAATAGTCAACTGCATCCAGTCACAGAAATATATCTTCACACAGTGTACAAATATCTACTACAGTTCACAATAGTTTAAATGTTTTCATTTTGAATTTTAATATGGCAGTATCAATGTAGATATAATTCAAATAAGCAATAAGTCTCTGGTGTCCTTGGCTGTTTTTTTAAGATGTAAAAGGACTCAGAACAAAAGATGTTTAAGTGTCACCAGCCTAAACAATATTCAGTGATGATGGAGTACCCATCAATAGCTGTGGATCAGTAAAGAGAACATTCTGGATGATAAAACCTTCCTATTAGTCGCTGTGTGTGATGGAGGAAGGTCATTGGTTAAAAAAAAATAAGCTGCTTGGCTGGCCCTGATAGGTTAAAACATAGGTGGGAGGAGTAAACAGAACAGAATGCTGGGAGGAAGAGGAAGTGAGCTCAGACTCAACAGCTCTGCTCTCTGGAGCAGAGACACCAGGCTCCGCTCCCCTGGGCAGACGTGATAGCTCTGCTCTCTGAGGCAGACGCAATGAAGTTCTGACCCAGGATGGATGTAGGCTAGAATTTTCCCGGTAAGCGCACCTTGGGGTGCTAACACACATTATTAGAAATGGGCTAGTCCAGGTGCAGGAGTTATCCGAGAAGAGGCTAGATATAACGGGCCAAGCAGTGTTTAAAAGAATACAGTTTTTGTATTGTTATTTTGGGGCATAAGCTAGCCAGGCGGCCGGGGTGCCGGGGACGCAGCCCCGCCGCTCATATTACAACATGTGTGTTTTTTCTACCTGCAGACTCCTAGTCAGCCTGATTCTGCTTTCAAGTTCTTGCCACTGTCTCAAGATCTTTAAATGAAGTAGAGTGCAGAAGACTAAAGTCCCAGCAATTAGGGACTAGCAATGCATTTCTCCTTGAATCTGCCATACATCTGTTGAGCACCCACACAAATCATGACTATAATAAAACCAGTAGTCATCAGTGGGCATAATATAAACCCAATTTTTCTTGTTCCATGGATGCATCCTTTTCAATATGATGACAGTAAATAATGTTTTAAAACAACCTGTCCAAGACCACTCAAGCAGGAACATCACCGTCCACCGCCAGACATACATATACACAACCCTTTATAATGGAAGAAACTGATAAAAATATTATGCTACATTTTCTTAAAAAGAAATCAGTTAGTACTTTTCCCTATTTAGAAAAGTAATCCCTTGATTATAACAATGAGGAAAAGCTCCCGTTTGGTTTCTAATGATAGTAATATCACTGCGATATTACATTAGCATCTTCTGCCACTTCTTATTCCTCATGGTTTTTGTCCTCTGTGCCACTGAATCCTCATGACCCGCCTGTGAGTAAAGTTTTTCCTTCTGTCTCACCTTTTAAACTCAAAGTCTTTTGGAAATAGAACTGCCATTTCTGAATGTCCTATTATGAACTTTATATACCTTAGAATTCTTCCTTGTGGGAGATAGAGAGAGTAGGCAGAGTCAAGGAGATACCATGTAGCTGCTGAAGGATGAAGACACCGCCTTAACCTTTCTGGTTAGCCACAGTCTTGTAGTGATACACAGAGTAATAGAAATGGGCTAATTAAATATATATAATATATTATAATAGATATGCTGCTCATTTGTTCCTGGCTGCCCTGACTAGAAATAATCACTCTGAAACTATATTATTTGTAATACTCTTTGTCCAATAGCTTAAAGGTATTTCTGGCTAACTCTTATATCTTAAACTAACCCATCTCCACTAATCTGTGTATTGCCATGTGGCTATGGCTTACGGGTTACATTTGGTCTCCCGTGTCTGTGTCTGGTAGCACTACATGGTGTCTTGTGACTCTGCGTACTCTCTATTGTAACATGGAGGGGGGGCCCTGTTTGTTGTTGGGTTTTTTGTCCCATCCAGTACCCCACAACTCTTTTGCCCCAAAGAAAATCACACATGGGTCTCCATAACTTGTGAGCTGATTGGCCCATTAGCTATAGCCTCTCACTGGCTAACTCTCACATCTTGATTAACCCAATTTTCCGATCTATGTTAGCCATGTGGCTCAGTACCTTTTTTCAGTGGGGGCAGATCACATCCTGCTGCTTTGGTGGTCTGGGCAGGAGTGGGAGGAATCAACTTTCTCCTTCCCAGAATTCTCCTGTTCTCATTATATCATTTCTACTTCCTGTCTGGTTTTTCCACCTATATTTCCTGCATGGCCAATCAGTGTTTATTTATAACATGATTGACAGAATACAGACAATTCTCCCACACCACTCTATATAGATCTCTTCCAGCCTGGCTATATTCTGTTAAGCTATTGACCAAAAGAAGCTTCTTTATTAACCAATAAAAGCAACACATATACAGAAGAACTTTCCGTGCCATAGGTAGGAATTGGCCAAGCAGTTTTGTAATTAATATAGTTGCTGTGTGACTATTCATGCCTGGGCACCAGAAAATGAATGAGCCATCTCTGTTTACAGGAGAGAAGGAATTATGGACAATGATTTAGACTTGAGAAGTTGGATATGGTCACCATGGGTAGCAGCTGCATTTTGCATCGACTCCAGCATTTAATGATAGCTTAAACTTAACCAGTTTCTCTCTTTTTACAAAGTTTTAATTTCCAGTGTGTAAAATAGGGCTAGTAATATTCTATTCTTGATGCTATCCTGTTGACTAAAACAGGAAATGTATGTAAAATGCTTAATATCTAGCAAAGCAAGATCCATTATTAAATGTTGTATAACTCTTCCTAGGGAGATATAGAGAAATATTTACTCACCCCAAGTAGAAAAGAAACTAACACACCAAAGAAAAGATTGTGTCCATGTCTGATTTAGTGAGTCAGTGAGTTCACTTACAGGATGGCAGGCAGCACTCGGGAAGCTGAACCACTGGAAAACCTGCACAAACCAGGTATCTAGTCTGTATAAAGCAGTGGCTTGCATCTTAGGAGGAAGGGGACTGCAGGATGACATTTGAAAGGATTTGAGTCTCATCAATCTCCTCCTCCCTCCATCATAGATGAGTATTATAACGTCCTGAAGATCTCCCATGGGTCATCACTGCTGCATGTCTCTGCTTCAACATGGTGATGGCCTTGTCCAAGTGGGGGTAGTGACAGGGGGTGCAGCTCCACTGTGTTTCACTATATCTATTGTTATCCTATCCATGCTCTCCTTTGCTTTAATACATTTGAATTCTCTCTTTAGGGTTATTCTGTTCTGTAGCAATAAATATCTCTGAAAAAAAGCTTTTAATATTTAGAATAATGTACTCAGGTGTAAATGAAGGTTGCTCATTTGTCTCCCGGCCGCCCAGTCCCTAATAACCACACAGAAACTGTATTATTACAACACTGTTTGGACAATGTCTCAGTCATATTTTTAGCTAGCTCTTACATCTTAAACTAAACAATTTCTATTATTTTATATTTTACCATGAGCCTTGTGGTTTGTGACCTTTTGCTTCTTACATAACTACATGGCATCTTTCTAACTCTGCCTACTCTCTCTGTATATCTCTGTTTGGATTTCCTGACTGGATTTTTTTTTCTGCTAAGCCATTGGCCAAAACAGCTTTATTCATTATCCAATACAAGCTACACATATGCAGAAGGACATTCCACGTCACTTAGGCTAAAATCCCATTCGACTTAATTGTCGCAGTCAATAGTTGTAAAAGTTTGAATTTCTGTGGTAGGAGATTAGTTTTGAAAGGGCTCTAGAATCACTACTCTTGTCAGGAGAGTATGAGTGCACGGGAAGTTTCCATAGACTCTGCATCCTGAAATAGAATAATAACAAAATAGAAAACTTGTATTTCCTATAACAAGTAAAGTAATTTGTTTAAATTCTCACAAGTTCTGTAGATAAGAAACACTATATTTCCTGACTGTGAACTAAGAACACAAGCCTTTGGGGGGAAAGGTGTGGTCTCGGTACATACAAAATCTTTTTTGTGACTTAACTAGCAGCTAATAAAAGTGGATTTATCATGCTTTTCTGAATCCCTAGTGCTAAAGGTTTTGTTTTGTTTTGGCTGGTGGACCTTAAAAGCTTTCATAGCATAGTTTATCAAGCTATTTATTTTCTAGGCAGGAACTCACCCTTGGGAAATATATTCTAAGGGCTTCGTATTTTATCTTATTTTCAGAGAGTGGTAGAGATGAGGCAAGAATGAGGGCAGCATATAAGGTTGAGCAGAGAGGCTTACAGTGGCATGGAATTGTGAGGAATCAGATTCCTACAGGACTGTGGGTGTGGAATTGAGGAGGAGGGAACCAGGTGGTAACATGACCTAAATCATGTCTTTTCCTTGCTGCACTCTCCAATCATGGTACCTGAGCTGTGGTTTCTACTTTCTGAGACAGGGTCTTTCTACATAGCCAGAAGTCAGAACTCACTATGTAGACTAGGATGACCTCAGACTCACAGAGATACATAGACCTCTATTTCCCAAAAGCTGAGATTAAAGGCATGCAGCTACCAAGCCTGGTTGGAGAAAAGACTTTAAAGAGATGACTATGACTACACTAGGTCATCTAAGAGGCTCAATCCAATATGACTGGTGCCGAAGTAAGATGAAAGATGAAAATGGACATCTAGTAGTGCAGGGAGGTGTGGTGTGCATTTCAGAAAGACCTCGGGCTGAATCTGACTGCTGTTTCCTTTTTTCTTTTTCTTTTTTTTTTATTCCTTCCTTCCTTTCTTTTTTCTTTTTTTGGTTTTCATATTGTTTGGGAACAAATTTAGGAACAACTTCTCTGAGAATTCATTAATTGGTGAAGATGTTTTGATAAGAAAGCTGAAGCTAGAGATTCTATTCTCAGGATTTCATTCTGAGGAGACAATCATGCAAGAGTCAGAGTTGCTGATGCTGTGCTTGTTGATAATATTGATGACAGACAGCTTCAAGTCTCCAGTCTCTAGTAGATCCTCTGTAGCCATAGGAACAATGCTATGCTGACTGCATAGAATCGTGTACTGGTAAACTGGGTGTAGATACTGTCCTTTAGATCATATAGACTATAGCAACTGGCTACGCTGAGCCTGAGTGATGTCAGAAAATGTGACAGGTACAGAGCCACCTACCCAGACTTTTATGCAAGAACAAGAAATGAGCTCCTATCATGACTTTACCACTATTTTTCTTGTTTTCTACCCCTTATAGGGGAGGGGATATGTATAAATGTAACCAAATTACAGTAATTAGCGTATTCAAAAATTTGACATTTTTTGTGGTAAAACATTTAAAATTTGTTTTAGATACTCTTCATATTTTTTAATGTTTTAGGGTAGTAAACAAAGTGATAGATTTTATTACAACCTTTTAACGTGTGTACACGCAATGAATGTCACTGTTTCTAGACTGCAGAACACACAGTGATTTATCTTATCTCTAGACACATTTTACAAAAGCAAGTCAGAAGAAAAATATAATTCCCTTTACTTCTGCCCTCCAGTTTCAGTTCAGTGATCAAATTCTCACCTGCCCTCAGCCTGTCCACAGAGCTGTGACTCTGAATGACTGTTCACCCCACTTCTCTGCTTGCCTGATGCTGAGGCTCAAGCTTTGTCTGCAGGAACGTGTCTTCAACATACTGTTCTGCAGGTGAGGATGCGAAAGAAGAAAATAACAGCAGCGGGCACAGCAACAGTCAAGCCAGCTCATTTCTCCAGGAAGAAGTCGGGGAGAAGAAGTCGGGGAGATGTGCATCTGTATTCCATTTATTTGTTCAATACACAGAACTGCAGGGGTCTAGGCTCCTGGCACTGTTTTAGGCACGAGTTAAGGCATCAAATAAGAGTCTTTGATGCTATAAACCACATGGTCTTGTAAAAGGTACAACACTCAGCCATAAAACACATGGTCGTGTAAAAGGTTTAACACTCAACAATCATCCATGTTCATCCATATTTTTATGACTAATGTAATTGTACAAAGTCGTAGAGGACAATGTGATGTTGGGATAAATGTTTACCTTGCATAATGGCCAAATCAGTGTAATCAGGGTGATAATCACTTCAAACACTTCATCCTTCTATTATTATGGTGATACATTCAAAATGGTCTTTTAGCTATTGTGACAGATGCACTGTATTATTACTGAGCTGACCCTGTTGCACACAGCTTCTGAAAGGAAACGTAGACGAGACAACAACACTCACACATACAGTGCGGTCATGTGCAGGTGCCAGAAGACTATCATTTACAGGCTCATGAAAAGGGCTCACAGAAGGAAGGTGGTCCACAGACACTCTGACCTTGGATGTATTGCTTTCAATACTGTGAGTAAAACAATTTCTGATATTCAAGATACTTTGGGTGTGGAATTTTGTTAGTTATCTGGTTCAGACAGCATCTGGGGACAGGGAAGGTCAGTCCATGTTCTAGAAGTTTCTTGAGGCCAGGAGGGGCAGATTTCTGTATGGATCTAGTCCCATCATAGCTCCTGTCATGAATCCATGTTCTTGACTCTGATTTGTGGCTGCTGAATGGGTGGATGATAAATACAGTCAAAACTATAACCAGGAGGAAATCTTTTGAACATGTTGTTAGTATTAAATATGAACTTAATCCATTCTTCTCAGAGTAATTTTCATAAGAATTTCTTTGCCTGCAATAACACTCGCATGTTTTCATAGGTATCAAATTTTACTTGGTCATTTACTTTACAAATGACTTTTAAATTACCTTGAAATTTTAAACAGGCAGCCAGGCTTCCTTGCAGAATAACTTTTGCCCTAGTAGTTGTTTTGCTATTAAACTCCTTGTTGTAAATGTTGCAAGCTGAATTGGAATAAATTTAAACTTCCCTAATTGAGTTAGGTTTTATTAAAGTTATAGAACTATGGATAATTAAGTCAAGAACAATAAACTACACGGGATTCTAGTGGAAAAAAAATCAATGCATGCGAATCCTATTGGTGTTTTTCCTAGAGATGCTAAATTAGGGTCTGCAGACTGCTTTGGTATGCTAAATTCGAGGCCTCTCTTTTAGCTGGTACACATTAGCAGAGGCATTGCTTTAAGAAGTAATGGAGATGGCTTCAGATAATGACATTAATTCCCTGCTTTCTGTCTTTCTGGATACTGATGCTTCCCCTCCAGTACTCTATGAAGGAGAGACTGTTTGCCACATCATTGTTTTTCTTCGTCAGATCCCTTTGAGTAGCAATGCTCAGAGATTTGGAATTACGCACATAGAGTAGGTGGTAAATAATTCATTTAAATAGGTTTCATTTTTTTTCTGGAATATATTCTGATTATTTATATTTTTTAGTCATTGGGTATGGATAGAGTGATTACATTTTTAAATCTTTTGGAAGTTGTTTGAAATTTGAGAAGGTAAGATACAGACTCATTTGTCATCTTTATTTCTACAGAAATATTTTGAAAATTTATACAACATTTATTTTAAAAAGAACATGATTCCTTTTAATTAGTAGAATATGTCATTCCTTCTTTGATTCTACTATCTGACTTACGTGTTATGCGATATGATTTGTATTAAGGTTAAGAGAAAATTTAAATGGAAAGTCTTAGGTTATAGTACTTAGAAAACACACAAAAGTAGGTGTGGGAACCATGTAACTAAAAATCACAGAAAAACACCCAGCACTCACTGTGTATATAAATTATGTGCACTTATATTCTCTGTGTACATTTTAATTTTGGTCATTGATTTTGCTCCTCTTCTTTCTACCCCACCTTTTACTGTTTTTCTCTTTTTTACCCACCAGCTTGGTTCACAGGATTTTCTCACGGTACCTTGTCAGGTTCACACTGAGTGCAGTTTCTGAAGGCTCAAGGAGCTAGGTTGAATCCATTTGTTGTGACCCTCGTAGCAGCCTCACGAATCATTCTTGTCTACTTTTTGTAAGAGCTCAATAACTAGTTTCTGTGAGTTCCCTCTGCCTCCCTTTCCAGTTTAAACTTGTGTGGAGAAAATAACAATTTTAGTATCAGAATGGTTCTTTCTTGAAATGGGAAGCCCACAGATGATGCAAATACTCGTGTGGGACAGGTCCATCTGAGTTTTGAGGCCTTATTTTATAACCAGCCCATTTTTCTCATATTTTCTGACTTACATAAAGTTCTTCTAATGAGATATTTTAGTAACTACAAAAAGCTATGGGGACTTAACTCCAATGGTTATTGGATTTGATATGTTTTTAAAATTGTGGGTTTTTTTCCCCCTCATTTATAGAAACAGTGATTATAGTCTCCATCCAATGCAATTGAACTCAGAATAGCACTGGGTGCTTGTTAGAAGCATAGATTTGAGGTCTATGTTTTCCTTTTGACATCTCAAGCACTCAGTATTGAGTGTGTGCATTTATACAATGCTTCCAGGGTAGTTCTGACTAAGAAAGAGTTGAGATCTGAATCACTCGATACATCCTTATACACCAACCGTCCCCTGTGGCTTTTTGGTTTAGTTTCATTTATATCAGAAAGTTTGCATGTGGTGTAGCAACATCTCTGCCTCGCAGCTCACTATTTTGCATTTGGCTTGCTAATTGTTTTGATTCTGATGAAATGTTACTATATTGATATTTGTTGTGCCCAAAGCCAGCTTCCATGTTTACTTTTTCTCCTCTCAGATTCATTACTATTTTCAGCATGACTTATTATCTTATGAAATTGCATTATTGTGTGTATATATATATATATATATATATATATATATATATATGCCATCAATTTATTGTTTTTCATTGATGATACATGGCCTTTCTTTATTAAAAATTAAAGGATTTCCTAAACAAT
This sequence comes from Microtus obscurus, assembly GCA_963919715.1. NCBI lineage: Eukaryota > Metazoa > Chordata > Mammalia > Rodentia > Cricetidae > Microtus > Microtus obscurus. Next base: position 1,452,337 of record CAWTZC010000892.1, on the reverse strand, counting down.
TATAGAACAGATTACTAAATTGCTAAAAAGAAATAAAGCTATTATAGTTTGGCTAACTTGAATAAGAGATTTTTTGATAGATTAGAAAAAAAAACGAGTGAGAAAGAGCTGCCTTTTATGTCAGCATGTTTGTAGAAGTAGTGAATTGTAGATGAAAAGAAAAGAACACATTGTTGTTAAAAGGTAGTGAGGTCATTGATTACCACAACAATAATTTGCAGGCCACTTATGTTTTATCAGATTCTCCTAAAGATAAGGTGTAAATAAAAGATTGAAGGTCTTTGCTTATCTGGATTAGAGTCATACTGGTGGGAGGTGCAGGTAGTCAATAATCAATCAATAATTCATTAAACAAATGTTAACATTAAGACAGATGATAAATATTACAAAGTCAATGAAGTGATAAACTAGAATTACTTTGTGGTTTCCTTGTACTGGGGACTGTGCAAAGTTTCTCTGAATAAGTAGCAAGAAAGCTTAATAGAGGCCTTTGACCAGAGACAACCATGCAAAATTTAAGACCATCCCTCTGTGTTGAAACGTGAGCCTGAAACATTTGATGAGCCACAATACCATCTTGGAGAATAGTAAGCAGTAGAAAAGTGTTGGAAAGTGGATAAGTTAAATGGCCCACGGCTTTGCAAGAATGTTTACTAAGCTTAAATAAAACATTGTATAGGTAAGAAGTGACATTGCTTTATTTAACATATTTTTTTAACAGAGTGTAGAAAAGTATTAGAAGAAACCATTAACAGGTTTCAGAAGGTAATAATTTGTTAGGCAAGAAAGAGTGGACTTATAGTATCAGAGATGGAGTAGCAGAGTAGTGTGTGAGACTTGCTGATTGGTCTACAGGCAAAGTTGGGAGTCAGAAAGCATTCAAGATACAAGTTTGGAGCATCTTGAAAATGATGGCACTGTTTACTGAGAAGCAGGTGTTTGCTTCTCTACTCTTAAATTACCTAAGTTATTTGAAATGGAAAGCACTTCTATGCTGTAGGAATTCCTCTTGCCAGTAACCTTTAAGTTACCTGCCCACATGGGTGTGACCTCTTATACTATAAATGCCAGTGTAAAGTGCACACTCGTCTGAACTCTCTTCTGGCTGCGGGATTCAGTTGATGTTCCCTGTTTGAGCAGAGGACTATAATCCGTGAGTCTCCCCCTAAATAAATAACCCTCTATTATACTCAATTCTGAGCTAGTGTGGGATTTATTTTAACCACATGTCTTCACTTCTATATGCTAAAACAGCCATGTTATATATTCAAACAGCCTGGACATTGAACTATTTGTGTAGATCTTTGAACTTAACCTTCTAATGTGTAATCTTGGCATTTGATGAGATCTTTAATGTGCATGGCCAAGTTATGGACACCATTAGCAGTGTCGATCTTTCCATAAGAATCCAAACTTACAGCTGGGAATGTAGCTCAGTGGTAGAGTACTTGCCTCATCCAAGTGAAGTGCTAAGTTCAGTTTGTAGTATAGAGTCCACGTTCTATTCTTTTAACAAGAGCATGGCTTTTACTGTTTACTTATTGCTTCAGGTCATTTTAGCTCATGCAATCTGAAATGATGAAGGATCTGGAATGTTTTGATGTTTCTTTGAAGATCTTGAACCTTAATTACCAGCTGAATACTAAGCAATTCTCTAGTTCATCTTTATGCATTCACTTGACCCTATTATTCTTTCAACGCAGGAATATGGGTTTTCTTAATTGACTGAAGGCTATTATTCATCACACCTAGAGGATAGAGTCTGTTGAACAAGCTCGGTAAAAAATGAGACATCTGGTTACTTAGATAAATTGATGGAACCCCAGTTGTGATGCATGCATCTTAGAGCATGCATACTTATATACATAAATATGTTAATCATATATGACTGCTAAACAGTACATTCTCATATTGCTGAGAAATTCTATTTATTTATGTTGTTAAGATATTTATACTTTAAAACTTAACATTACAACCACTTATAGGCATGGGGTTTAGTGATATTGAATGTATTCATCACATCATATAGCCATTAGCACTGTCCATCTCCATAATTCATTTAAAAATATTCTTATATTTATTTAATTTTTACAACATATTTAAATATATTTATGAGCAGTGAAATGGTTTTTTTTATCAGATGAATTAGTGACCATTAGCTCACAAAAGAACAATAATTTTTGTGGTGAGTATACCAGAAAGTACTGCTATGGCAAAATATTGTATAGAATACATGATGAAGTGGGGCTCCCTTGCAGCATGAGGCTTCCAGATTTGCTCATCCCTGCAATCTGTGACCTTGTATCTCCTATCATTTACTCTTAACTCCTACTAACCTCAATGTTTGATTCTCTGTGTGTATTCAACATTTTGTTTATGTGTGAGCATGCACATGTGTACATGTTTATATGTGTAAGTATGTTCACGTGTGTGTGTTTGTGTGCCTGTGTATGTGTGTGTGGATAAGCACATACCTCTATGTGTATATGTGCATATGAGTATTCTTGTATGTGGAAACTAGAGGTCAGTGTTGATTATCTTAATCCTTCTACATGTTATACTTTGAGACAAAGTGTCTTATCATCAATTTGGCTGGACTGACAGGCGAGCAAGCTCCTGGGATCTTTATGTCTCTGCCTCCCCAAGTGCTCGGATTAGAGAGGTACATTCAGCATTTTTTTTTGTAGGCTCTGGGAATTGAACATAGGTCTTACTGCTCGTATGACAAATACTTTAATGATTGAGTCATCTCCTCAGCCTTTTTGCTTTTTAAAAATCTTACATATACCTATGAATTGAAGTTCTAAGCAAAAACTTTATATTAAATAGTACTTAAGGCCAATCGACTAATTAGAACTACCATGATTTAGGATGATTGGAAGGTTACAGATCTTTGTTTATCATATTTAGGAACTCTTTGATTGTTTGTTTCTGAGACCAGCTTTCTCTGTGTAAGCCTGGTTGTCCCGGAACTCATGCTGTAGACTAGGTTGGCACTGAACTCAGAGATCCATTCCTAAAGGCTATCTATTTTCTACTTCTTTAATCTAACATCCATCCTTGTGACTTGTAGGAAAATTCTCTTGAAATGTAGCAAAAGACTATTAGTTTCACTGACTCAAAGGTTCAGAATGTCATCATATAACATTGGAGGCTTATAACAGAAAATTCCATGGCTTATTTTAACTAGTCTACCTTCTGTTACCTTCAGAGTATTTTTATAACTATAAGAACGTCATAAAACTGTTTTCAAGCTTGAATATGTTTTTTAGGGGGGGTGTAGCAGAGTCTGTGTTTCTAGAACGTGGTTGCTCATATTTGGGTCAAAAAATCAACTCTTTTTTATTCTCTTTGGAGAGCTGTGTTTTTGTGTTGACATACTTGAGGTCATAAAGTGCTTTTATTTTCTGTCTGGCTTGCTTCAGTTTTCTTGATGTCCCCAGATGCACCCATGTGGTGACAAATGGCAGGTCCCCTTCTTCAACACTACTTAATGTCCTGCCATGGATACTCTGGGGCATGCTGGATTTTCTTATCTCTTCATCTTCAAATGGACCTTTTGGTTGTGACCACATCATGGTTGTCCTGAACAATGCAGCAATGACTATAGAATTCAGGTGTGTCTAGAAGATAATGGTTTCATTTCCTTTGGCAGTGGTGGGTTTGCTGGATTATGTCTGATTAATTTAATTAATTAATTTAAACACTCTTTTAAAGTTTGTTTTGTTTTTTTATTTTCATGTATCTCTACAAGATATTTTATATTTTTAGGTATGTCTATAAGATAATGGTTTTATTTCTTTTGGCAGTGGCGGGCTTGCTGGATTGTGTCTGACTTACCCTCTTTTAAAGTTCATTTTATTTTTTATTTTCATGTATCTCTGTGTGGGCATGTACACAAGAGTGCAGATGTTTGGGAAGGCCAGAGGAGGCATCGACTTCTCTGGAGCTGGAGTTATCTCATAAGTACTGGAAACTGAGCTCAGGTCCTTTGCAAGAGCAGCAGTACATGTTCTCAACAAAGAACTCTCTTCACATCATTTTCCATGATGCTTTCTACACAACTGCATTGATCTCTGTTCTGGTCAGCAGCTTCTCCTGTTTCCACACCTGATGACGGAAGTTACAAAATAATCCCCCACTAGTTCAGAATTATGTATAATAAAGGGTTATTTATTTAAGAGAAATTCACAGAGCACTGTCTTAGATCACAGTCCTCTGCACGAAGGGGGAACAGGAACCGAATCTAGCAGCTGGAACTGAAAACAGGAAGCAAGACTGTGAGTGCATGCCTTACAGTTGCATTTATAGGATAAGAGACCATGCCCAAGTGTGCTGGTATCTTAAAGGCTATTGGCCAAAGGAGCACCCACAGCACCTCCCTTTTTTGTTTAAATAAGAGAGTTTCAAACCCAATATAAAACTATATACACTAGGAACAGATATCAAATATAACGTTAGAATTACAACCAGCATTAACAATATTAAGGAAAATATCCTAATGCTTTAACAAACATTCTATCGTAAGGAGTCTAAGCCTCAGTCTAAGTCTCACACCCTCACTGACATTTGTTGCGTCTCCCCCTCCACCATACTCTACCCCAAGACAGGATTTCTTTGGGTAACCTTAATTGTTCTTGGCTGTCCTGTAACTTGTTCTGTAGACCAGGCTGGCCTTGAACTCAGAGATCCTCCTGCCTCTGCCTTCCCAGTGCTGGAATTAAAGGCATGTGCCAGCATCTCTTGACTATCCTTCTGGTAGTGGCTTTTGACCTGGGACAAGGTACTGTCTCATCATGTAACTGATTTGTATCTTCTTGTTAGTTAACAAATGTGGAGTATCTCTCTATAGACCCATATCTGGATGTTCACCTAGTTCCACAGTTTTTAGTTGACTCATTTGTTTTTCAAGTATTAAGGTGTATGAAGTTTTCATGAGCTTTGAATATTTGCCCAATAATTTCTTCTAGGAATTTTGTGGTTTCAGATTGTATCCTTTGGCACCGATCTCTGTATAATGTGGGTATATGATAAGGGTCCAGTTTCATATCTGTGAATATGGAAGTCAGTCCAGCTTCTCAGCACCATTTATTGAAGAGATCAATCCTTTTGCCTTTATGTCTTGGTTCTATGGGACTAAAATTAGCAGGGTGCATTACTCAGATTTACACTTTGATGATATGCTTTCCCCTCTAGTGATAGGGTAAGCTCTCCCTTATCACTGTGTATACTATGAGACCCTGACCCATGACTCTTCATATATCCTCCTTGAATGAGCCATGCCCTGCTTTAGAAGGCCTCTCATCATTAGCAGAACTGAAGGAGTTAGAGGGGACATAAGTAGATAAAGAAAAAGTGAAAGAAGTTTCCCTGAAATGGTTGTTTCTCTTTCCTGGAAGACATTATATGGAGAAATGGTGGGAAAGTGTGGAGGAGGTTTCAAAACAGGACCAACAGGGCAAAGGGGAGAACCCAGTGACTCTATGAGATACCTAGCATCTGTTTAGTGGATTCTTTGCTCCAGGATGCTTCCCACCCTAAACAGATAAGTTGTCACTCTCCCTTTCTCAGTGGCTTGACTTCTGTTATTCTCAGACAGTCAATTGTTTAACTGTGCCAGGAAAGGATCTTAGTGATTCCCTAGCACACTGTGAGTGCATCATTACGGTTTTCTATCCTTTAAATAGGGCTGAACATTTAGTCACTAGGGCTGCTGAATCATTCATTTGTGGCTTTTAACTTTACTTTTGGCTGCTACTGTAGAGTCATCACTAGCTGCACACAAATAGAGCTATTCTATATTTTGAGTACAAACTTATGATTTGGGATTTTGATAAACCAATTCATAGATTTAGGCTCATATTTTTTCCATGGATACTGGACAAATTGAATTATTTTTAAAAGTGGAGTGGATTTTATGTTTAAAGAAGCCTGTATAATTGCCTTTAGCTTCTTTCTATATTTAAACACTTCTTTGAGGGGAAAGCATAGAGCCTAATACCTTTGAAGCTGGAATTAAAGTGCATTAAAGCTTTTTTGAAACTTGCTATCTGTCATCCTAAATCCTCTTGAAGTTAGGTATAAAGAATAATAGATATGTATGCAGTCAGGATACTGAAGATTTTTTGCTGGCTTTTGGATTAGAAGATTTTCAGCTATCAGTGTCTAAGCTTCAACTTACTGACAGTTTTGTTAAGGCCAAAATAAGATTCTAATAGTTGAGATTGTAAAGGGTGGTTTTTCATTAGATGAGGCAATGTGTCAATTAAAAGAGTACTGAGATAAAGAAATAGAAACTAGATTAAGTTTAAACTTTTTCATGGGTGATAAGAAAATCCATTTTTGAGTTACAGTGCATGAGAGATACACTATAAAGGTAAAGTGGAAATACCTTACTAGTTTAAAGATGGCCTTTGGTCCTCAAAAGACTTATTAGCTTCCTGATACTAATTTCAAAACAATATATATATATATAATTTGCTATATATATATAGCAAATTTTAAATACAATGAAATTCCAAGACCAAATAATGGTAGCATCTTGCAAAGAATTTATGATCACTGCTTTTATTTTCCATCTTTCTCCACAGTCCTTACTGTTTGAACACTGAGCACTTGTCATCAGTACAGCTTCCAATCTCACAAAAAGCCAGAAATCTACATTTGATGTATATCCACAAAAATAAATACTGTGTATGCTTTAATGTGACTATCACATTTTAGAACTATGTGTGGCAAGCCTAGGCTTAAGATTTGAGCATTCTCAGGAAAACTAAAGATGTGTCTATAAGATGCACTAATACTAACGTAACATTTGCTACTCTGTTGACAGAGGTTTCTATCCCTCCTGGCCCCGAAGTGGTTCAGTTCCAAAGAAATACACAGTGGTCTACATTAATTATAAATTTATTGGCCTATTAGCTCAGGGTTATTATTAACTCTTATATCTTAACCCATAGTTCTTGTCTGTGTTAGCCATGTGGCTTGATACCTTTTATCAGTGAGGCATTCTCATCTTGCTCTCTCTGTGTCTGAGTGTCAACTGCAGACTGAACCTTTCCTTTTCCCAGAATTCTCCTATTCTTGTTGCTCTGCCTGTACCTTCTGCCTGGTCACCCTGCCTATACTTCCTGCCTGGGTACTGGCCAATCAGCATTTTATTAAAGTAATACAGCTGACAAATCTTTGCACGGTACAGGTACAAGATCATTGTCCCACAGCACTCCTCTAACTAATCATTATGAATAAATTAAGTTTCTCTCTGATGGCTACTGAATCTCATGAAAATGGCTTATTAGATATTCCTAAGTTTAGATAACCTGCTTAAGACCGTTGAACAAAAGATATAGGCTGTGTGTCTAGTAAGATTTTCAGAGAATGAGCAAGGTTTCTGCCACTAGTGGAATGAAGCTATGCATCCACACAGAGTAAATTTAGAGCAGCCATTTGCTTCTCCCTAAGCACCACCCAGCCCTTATTTGTTTCTTTAAGAGCTTGCTTAATAGAAAAAGCACAGTGTTGACACTAACCCTCTCCTCCTGTTTCCGTGTTTGGTAGAAGAGCAATGCTGTCCTAGAATTCTATTTCTCTCTTATACATACAAGTCTCTGTTAGGTATAAAATATCAAGATACTTTCTTCATTTTAGTTCTGAGAATTTTAATTTTGGGGAGTATTGACAAGTATTTAGGTGGGTTGATCTTGTTTAAGGTGCATTTACTTTCTTGACTCTTACAAACTTAACATGTCTTTAAACTTCCTCTTATCGTTTTTCCTCAACTTCTGGGACTCGATTGATAGATTCATTGTGCACTTGTTTGCCATTATCATGTAGGTCTGTTAATTGCCCCTCATCTATTTACATTTTTGACTTAGTATATTATCTTTTCTTCACTTGCCCAGTTTTGTTACTCCGTTTCTAAGAGCACCCAGGAAGGTTATGATTTCTGTTTTTGTGAGCTTTAGCTCTACAATTCACATTTAGTTTATTTTTGCTAATTGTATTTCTTTGGTTTTCCTTTTTGTTGTTTTTTTATTTTTGAGACATGGTTTCTTTGGAGCCTATCCTGGAGCTCACTCTATAGACTAGGTTGGCCTCAAACTCACAGAGATCCACCTGCCTCAGCTATATTTTCTGTTTATTTAAAGAAAGAAAATTTGTAAATGGTTGTTAAAACTTATGGTGTATACTTTAAAATCCATTATAGATGATTACAATTTGCAATTCACCAGCAAATGTTAATACTTCTCATTTAGTTTTCAACTTTGTGACTTGGGGCATGATGTATAACTTTTACTGCACTTTGGACATTTCATCTATTTTGGAAAAGGGCTGTGTATCCTTCTAAATATTTACTTAGTAGGAAGTTGCTCTGCTTTGGCTGAGCATTTGCCCTGGTACTTCATTGAGTTTTATTAACAGAGCTTCCCTTGTGTTGTCTGTAATGAAGGGAAGGCATGTAAAACATCTATTGTGCATTTTTCTTGTCTTGGGTTTTCAACCTATTTTAATTTTCATTTTGACTGCTCTGGTCTTATTCCCAGAGTTTAAATCTATCCCTAAAGGGAGGGACCTTGGGCTCTTTTGCTTACATCTCAAGTTGCTTTAGGCTAAAGCATGTGCAAAACAAAATGAAATTCAGGGCCAATCAAACTCATCTTTAGGGAAATTCACTAAACTTCTTAGGGCCTTGTTCTCCTAATTTGTGAAATGGATTGAGTCACTGGCTCATCTGCTCTTTGAATGAACCCAGTGTTCTTTACTGAGGTCTTGCTTTCTGAAAGGCCCTGCACTGGGTATGCAGTAGAAGCCAATCTGGTAAGCTGTCACAGCCCCTCTCTCAGGAGTTGTCATTGTTATATGTGAGAAAATGGACCAGTCCTGATGGGGAACAGCTGATATGGGTAGTGATGAGAATGTTTCTGGTGCTGAGGGAAGGCTACTTGAGGATGTGACAGTTCGTTCACACATATATTTCACCTACATTATCTCCTTTAACCCTTATGACTCCTCTATAATGTTGATATGAGAATTACTTCTACTTCACTGATAAAAACTATCCTATATTCTGCCTGCAAAATGTGCTAGGTCAATATTGGCACAGAATATTTAGGAGTAGCCAACCAATGTCTAATTTGAGTTAAACCTACTCTACAAGGAGACACTATATAACACTGCTTAGGTAACACAAGAACCAGAGACTAGATAGCCCAGAGACTGAGAGTAAAACCAAACACACATGACTATGGTGATATCTTATTTGTACAAACAAAGCTTGCCTAAAGATCAGAGGGTGGAGCTAGCCACTAGCTAACCGTAGAGGTCTTGAGGTCTGTATAGACAGACCAGAAGTGATATGATAGAGCAGAGAGAGGAAGTAATAAGGCAGGAGGAAACAGGAACTCAGACCCTCTTCAACTGGGCTGTGGAATAGGTAAGGTGGCTGTGGTTTGCCTCCTTGTCTCTCTGTTCTTTCAGCCTTTTCCACAATATCTGATGCCGGACTCTTATTATGAAGACATATTAGAATTTGTGCTACACATGATTGGTCTAAAACGTTTCTAATGATATTCTGCTATACCCATAGATCAGTGCCTTATCCAATAATCATCAGAGAGGTTTCCTCCAGCAGCAGATGGGTACAGATGCAGAGAACAGACATTATGTAGAAAGAGAGTCTAAATGGGAGGTCTCCATAAAATCCCTCCCCTTAGAGCTCAGGGAATCCCATGAAAGAAGGTGGCAAGATTTTTAAGAGTCATAGTGGATGGAGGACACTAGGAGAACAAGACCCTCTGCATCAGCTAAGCAAGTCACATATGAGCTCACAGAGACTGAGGCAACAAGCATATGGCAGACATGGATCTGTCTATACCAGGTCCTGTGTGCATATATGATAGATATTAGCTTAGTTTTTTAAAATGGAACTCCTAACTATGAGAAGGAGTGGGTCTCTGCTTCTATTGCTTGCTCTTGGGACTCTTTTCCTCCTGTTGTTTTGCTGTGTCCAACATTGATATGAAAGTTTTTGTTTTATTGTATTATATTTTATTTTCTCCTGTTGTACCTGTTTAGTTGTAATCTCTTAGAAACCTTTTCTAATGAGAGACATAAAGGAAGTGGATCCAGAGGGCAGGTGAGGTGGGGAGGGACAGGGAGGAGCATGGAGAGGGAAAACTATAACCACGATACAGTGTATGAGAAAATAATCTATTTTCAACAGAAAGCATTTCAATAATTAAAAACTCCAGAATCTGAGAAGTCACTAGGGAGGGCTGTTGGTACGGCCTCCGCACTGTTGGACTTGCATATGAAAGGTATATCACTTGCTGGCAAATAGTTCCTACTTATTAGCAGGCATATACTGGTCTAGGCAGGTAGTCCTTTCCCTCCTGAGGCAGTGAGACCCAGATGGCCAAAGAATAAAAACCAGAAAATAAAAAATGGCTTGTCTAGTGGAGTATTAAACATTTGCTATAGGACCTAGGGACAGAATTTATGTTGTTTTATTTTCACAACATCCCTTAAGGTAGGACTTCTGTTCAGTTTTATAGCTGAAGGAATTGGTGTTGAACAATGTGAGTGCAGACCTAATTTGGGGCGAAACCCAGACAGCACCACTGCACTTGCTAATGGGTGTGTCTGTGATGGTGCAATGGCCATAAAAGATATATAAGGCTTCTCTCTTGATGTGTGATCTGTAGTGTCCCTGAGAATGTTCCCCCGAAGAGTGATATGAAGACGCTCGACCTGTCTGGTGTGGAGAGAGCGCTGCTGACAGGCAGCTCCGCCAGCCAAGTGTGGCCTTAAAGACGATGGTACAGGGCGATGTGAGTCAGCTTCATGTGTGTCTCCAGTCTAGCCTTCTTGCACGACTGTGGCTGGGAAGCACTGACTGACTTCTGTGCCAAGGTTTCAAAAATAACTCCAGAATGTTTGAGGATTCAGAACAGTGTAGAAGCATTGAGGTTAATGAAATCAACCAGAAACGGAAAACCAGATGGCGACGTGTTAGTTATGTGGAAGTCTACCACAGGACAGCTTTGCGTGCTGGCGGCGCTGCCAAGGAAATCGGACTGTAGTTAACTTCAGGACAGTCTGCATGCTCGGAAAGTGCACAGATTTCCGCCGTTTATTTCCCCTTTCTACGTTCTGCAGCACTGTACCTCTGGTAATTAAGATGGAGGTTATGAATTAGTGTTTATTATGTTCTAAGTGTTTTTACTGTTTCTTAAAGTAGACTGTAAATTCTTCAGGACAGTAACTGTATGTAGATACTCTAGTATCTAGAAAGGTCTGGATATATTTATTTCCAACACATATTAAAGGGTTATTAATCTGTTGCTTGAAAGGACCTTAGGACTTTTAAATTTAGTATTATAATCTCTTTGCTGAAGAACTTGCAGAAGATAAAGGGCCCATCCAGGTTCAGAGGCAGGTCAGGGGTGCCATGACCATCCAGTGTCTTACTGCCTATGTCACTCCTCCTGGCTGGAAGATTGAATATTCATCCAGTTAAGCTTTCTTAAGCAAGAACTGGATGAACTTGCTGAGTTTAAAAAGAAAAGCTAAATTCATTTAAATGTTTTACAAATTCTAATTGCCCATAATTATATGAAATTTCTTAGATGGTGTAATTTTTAACAAGGCCTTCATTCTGTCATTTGTCATTGATACTGGTGACAGGAATAGAATATGTATTAAAATGTCAAGTGTACCAGGACAATGACATTTCATCTAAGTGCATAATTAAATTGCATTTTAGACCTAATAATCCCTATTTCAAGGGATGTGAATTGTATTTGAGAATCCTTTTTTGAGGTGTTTCCAATTGACATTCCATTGCTCTGTATCAACCAGCTCTATGTATGTTTCCAAAGATGGAATGGGAACATGGCAACATGGGAAGACAGTGAAATGGAGGATGTCTAAGTGCTTCCCCAAGAAAGAGTCAAAGATGAAAGTTTGTGTCTAGTAGCATGTCCAGGTGCCAAACCTGAACTGCTCACCTCCCTTAAAAATAGTGACAGAACTAAGATCCAGTATGGGCTAATTGGATAATTGAAAAATATTTACTTACTAGAAAGCAATAGTACTCACAAGGCTGCAGGTGGTAGCAATGCAAATGCCATGCAGCAGAATTCAGCACCTATGTTTTGGACCCTGTTGTATTAAGTTCTCAAAAACCAAGGTTTCCACTGTACAAAAGCATGACTATAATTATTGAAAATGTGTATATATTATTCTGCTTTATAGTTACCTGTAGGACATAGAATATTAGTAATAGTAATTTTAAAGAACTCTATAAGAAATCAAAGTTCTTCATATGTAAATATACATGCATATAAATACACATGTTGGTATAAATGAGTTAGAAGAAGACTAAGGAAAAAGTCTTGTAACTGAAGAATTGTATAATTAGAACTAGTAAATTATTTCGGACCTGCTATTCACATTTTGTTCATTCTTTATACTTCCATTGCTGGGCATGTGTGGTGTGTTTACACAATTTTACATTACATTGTGCGATGACAAGAAAAGTCTCCGGTTTTGTGTGCTTCTTTGGTTTTAAAGATAACATCTTGTTATGTAACTCATGATAGATTTGAATTGCGTACTTTTTTTCTACCTCAGAAAACTGCTGTGATTACAGGCATGAATCATCATGCCCAGTGTGTTAAGGTTTATTATTATTATTATATAATTTTTAATCAATTAAACTATACAAGGTGACATAAGAAATGCTCTATAGGGCTCAGATGGAATAATATGTAGTTGTCAAAATATTAGAAAATGTTATAGTACAAAGTATAAATATTAAGCATCAACATGTCTTACAGATCAACAGGCAGTTCAAGAAGCATAGGTCAGAATTTTTTGCTTTAAGATTTTGATTTTAATTTTTTATCCATTATTCTATAATCTTTTCCATGAAAGCAATGTCTTTTTTGCACCATTTACTGAAAATAGCTTCCACTCCCTCACATGTTGTATGTCGATTATGGTTTCTACTCCCAGTTTCTCCCTCTCTCCCCTCCTAGGCAACTCCCCAGAGCTTGGGTATGCAGACATGGCCTGGGTGTGTCAGGGGTTGTGCAGGCTGGGGTCTGGGGCACTCACTGAACTGGGCTGGTTACAAGCTTTGTGATGTGAGCAGAGACATACTTATGCCCTTGATTCCTTTGTGCATTCCCCCTTTCTCCATAAAGCATCTGTCTGTATATTCTAGGTTCTAGGTGGAAGAGTCGGCAATCCTTTTAAGGATCTATTTAAACTGCAGCTCAACACTTCAGCCCTACACTTTCCTGTGCTAAACCAGATGAGGAGCCACAGGATAATAAGTAAGGGAAAAAGACTGACCTTCAATCTTGGCAATCTTGCCAAGAAAGTAAGCCTTCTAGAAATAAAATATGAATACATTATTACTCCTTGCATTTCTGTGAGAAATGCTGTTCTCCTTGCATGCAGAGGGCACCTCAGGCTGATGAAGAGAAAATCAAATTCACAGAACAGAAAAAAGAGAAAGTACATGGATCTTTTTGTCTTTTCTAACTAATTCTTTGATGTTGCACAACACTTTTGTATTGCCTGTCTGCTTTTATTTTTTATTTGAAGGTATACATTCTGTTTAATAACACCAATTAGATATTTAAGGTCATAAACATCTATGCACTCATTTCTCCCTGCATCCCTTTCCTCTGCAAACTATAGTCTTCTATGATTTTGTTGAATATATTTTCTGTGCTTTTGAGCTAGAGTTCTTCTACTCTTGTATCCCTAGTATCCCTATTATTCTTAAGTTTGGTCTTTTCATGGTGTCCCAGATTTCCTGGATGCTTTGTGTTAAGAATTTGTTGGATTTAATGTTTTCTTTGACCAATGAATCTATTTCTTCTACAGTATCTTCAACCCCTGAGATTCTCTCTTTTGTCTCTTGTAGTCTGTGGGTTATGCTTACCTCTATCTATAGTTCCCACTTATTTATCTAGATTTTCAATATCCCGACTTCTCTTGGTTTGTGTTTTCTTTATTGCCTCTATTTCAGACTTCAAACCTTGAACTGTTTGCTTCATCTATTTGGTTGTGTTTTTTCCCTTGGTTTTATTAGGTTTCATTGAGAAATTTATTCCAATATTTTGTTTGTCTTTTTCTCCATTTCTTTAAGGGAGTTTTTCATTTCCTCTCTAAAGGTCTCCATTCATAAATTCATGTTTAAAATAAATTTCTTGATTTGCATTTCCCTGATCGCTAAGGAGGCTGAGCATGACCTTAAGTGCCTTTTGGCCATTTGAACTTCTTCTGTTGAGAATTCTCTCTTCAGATCAGTGCCCCATTTTTTAATTGGGTTAATTAGCATTTTAAAGTCTAGTTTCTTGAGTTCTTTATGTATTTTGGAGATCAGACCTTTGTCTGTTGCAGGGTTGGTGAAGATCTTCTCCCAGTCAGTGGGTTCCCTTTTTGTCTTAGTGACAGTGTCTTTTGCTTTACAGAAGCTTCTCAGTTTCAGTAGGTCCCATTTTTCAATGTTGCCCTTAATGACTGTGCTGCTGGGGTTATACCTAGGAAGCGATCACCTGTGCCCATCTGTTGTAGGGTACTTCCCACTTTCTCTTCTATCAGGTTCAGTGTGTTCAGATTGATATTGAGGTCTTTGATCCATTTGGACTTGAGTTTTGTGCATGGTGATAGATATGGGTCTATTTTCATTCTTCTACAGGTTGACATCCAGTTGTGCCAGCACCATTTGTTGAAGATGCCTTCTTTCTTCCATTGTATACTTTTAGCACCTTTATCGAAAATGAGGTGTTCATATGTTTGTGGGTTAAAATCCGTGTCGTCTATACGATTCCATTGGTCGACTTCTCTATTTTTATGCCAATACCACCCTGTTTTCATTACTGTAGCTCTGTAATAGAGTTTAAATTCAGGGATGGTAATGCCTCCAGAAGTTCCTTTATTGTATAAGATTGTTTTGGCTATCCTGGGTTTTTTGTTATTCCATTGAGATATCACCTTACACCTGTCAGAATGGCTAAAATCAAAAGCACCAATGATAGCCTTTGCTGGAGAGGCTGTGGAGAAAGGGGTACCCTCATCCATTGCTGGTGGGAATGCAAACTTGTGCAACCACTTTGGAAAGCAGTGTGGCGGTTTCTCAGGAAATTTGGGATCAACATACCCATGGACCCAGCAATGCCACGCTTGGGAATATACCCACGAGATGCCCGATCATATGACAAGGACATTTGTTCAACTATGTTCATAGCAGCATTATTTGTAATAGCCAGAACCTGGAAACAACCTAGATGCCCTTCAATGGAAGAATGGATGAAGAAAGTATGGAATATATATATATTAGAATACTACTCAGCGGTAAAAAACAATGACTTCGTGAATTTTGCATGCAAATGGATGGAAATAGAAAACACTATCCTGAGTGAGGTAACCCAGACCCAAAAGGATGATCATGGGATGTACTCACTCATAATTGGTTTCTAGAGATAAATAAAGGTCAGTGAGTCTATAATTTGATATCCTAAAGAAACTAAATAAGAAGGTGAACCCAAAGAAAAGCATATAGCTATCCTCCTGGTTATGGGAGGTAGACCAGATTGTCGGGCAAAAATTTGGGATCTTGGGGGTGTGGAGGGAGGGAGGGTAAGGGGAGAAGGGGAGAGAAATGTGAGAAGGGGAGGGTGGGGGGAACTTGGGGAAACGGGATGATTGGGATAAAGGAAGGGTGGTTAGGGGAGCAGAGAAGCACACATCTTAATTAAGGGAGCCATCTTAGGGTTGGCAAGTGACTTGGATCTAGAGGGGCTCCCAGGTGCCCAGGGCGATGTCCCCAGTTAGCTCCTGGGGCAGCTGTGGACAGGGAACCTGAAATGACCCTATCCTATAGCCATATTGATGAATATCTTACATATCACCATAGAAACTTCATCTGGCGATGGATGGAGATCGAGACAGAGACCCACACTGGAGCACTGGACTGAGCTCCCAAAGTCCCAATGAGGAGCAGAAGGAGGGAGAATATGAGCAAAGAAGTCAGGACCACAAGGGGTGCGCCCACCCGTGGAGACAGTGGGGTTGATTCTTTGGGAGCTCACCAAGGCCAGCTGGACTCTGACTGAAAAAGCATGGGATAAAACCGGACTCTCTGAATTTGGCGGACAATGAGGGCTGCTGAGAAGCCAAGGACCATGGCACCGGGTTTTGATCCTACTTCATGCTCTGGTTGTGTGGGAGCCTACCCAGTTTGGATGTTCACCTTCCTAGATCAGGATTGAGGGGGGAGGACTTTGGACTTTCCACAGGGCAGGGAACCCTGACTGCTCTTCAGGCTGGAGAGGGAGGGGGAGGAGTGGGGGGAGGGGAGGAGGAGAGGGAGGAGTGGGAGGGAAATGGGAGGCGGGGAGGAGGCAGAAATTTCTTTTTTTTTTCAACAAAAAAAAAGAAATAAAAAAAATTAAAAAAATTAATTAAAAAAAATAAATTTCTTCTGCTTCTTCTGGCATAGGATGATCATGTCTTCCTATTGTACAACCACTGGGTTCTGGTGTTATCATGTTGCTTTTTAGGTTGTTGGATGTTCTTGCATTGGTGCCTACCCTTCTCTTCCTTCAGTTGATGCCGGCAGTGTCTTCATATCTTTGTCCAGTCTTTGCAGTGGCTGTCTGTGTCTTGGGAACTGCTATCTGCTCTGTACTGTCACTGTCTGTGTCCCAGGGGGTTTGGAGCATCCTACCTGCAGGAAATTCACCAGCTGGCTTGCTATAGAAGCTAAGGGAGTGGAGGAGGGGCCCAAGGTTTTGACCCAGTATGTAGCAGAAAGTGGGGTCTCCTGCCAGGTGGCTAGTCACCTTTTGGTCCTCTCTGTGTAGTAGTGGGCTGTGTCTTAGAGTTCCACTGAGGTTGCAGGGGGATAGGCAAGTTTGGAGGTGGTGTGGGATTTGTACCTTGCAAGGTCTGATGGATGGGATGGGGGTATTGGAACAGCCTACATGCAGGAAACTCTCCTGCTGGCTGGCTATAGAAGCTGAGGGAATTGAAGGAGGGGCCCTGGGTTTTGTCCCAGTATGGAGGGTCTAGAGAGTGGGGTGTCCCACCAGATGGCTGGACACTCACATCTTGGTCCTTTCTGTGTAGTAACTAACTGTGTTTCAGAGTTCCACTAAGGTTGCAGGGAATAGGAGTGTTTGGGAGCAGATTGGGACTTGTAGCTTTCCGGGTCTGGTGGTCAAAATGGGGGTAATACACAAACCATAGTCTTATATAGAATTTACATTAGTTGTCACAAACCAATCTTATATAAAATTCATTTTAGCTGTCAATCTTTCTGTTGTAAAGTTTCCTGATCGTTTTGATATTTTCTTTACAGTTTCAATTAAAAATCATATTTTTCCCTGCCATTCATGCTAGCCATCACTTAGGTTAACTTCCTGGTTGTTTTTAATTTAAGTATGCAAACGAGTGGGTCTTTGATTCTTCTGCCTTCTTTTGAGCTTGTTTGCTTCTGTTTGTTTCATTGAATTCAATGTGTTAGGTTTTCATGGTTTACTATTATCTCTTAAAAGTCTGTTCTTTTCTAATGAGAGACAGAAAGGTAGTGGATCTGGATAGGAGGGGAGGTGGGGAGCAACTTGTAAGAGTGGAGGGGAGAAACTGTAACCAGGATATATTATGAGAGAAAAAATATTTTTGATAAATAAAAAAGAAGAAACTCTGTTTCATTAATTTTTTGTATGTTTTTGTTTATTTCTTTTTTTATTGATTTTTACTGAGCTCTACATTTTTCTCTGCTCCCTTCCCTACCTCCCCCTCCCCTTTCAACCCTGCCCCCAAATCCCCATGCTCCCAATTTACTCAGGATATATTTTCTTTTTCTACTTCCAATGTAGATTAGATCTATGTAAGTCTCTCTTAGTGTCCTCATTGTTGTTTAAGTTCTTTGGGGTTGTGATTTGTAGGCTGGTTTTCTTTGCTTTATGTTTAAAAAACATTTATGAGTGAGTACATATGATAATTGTCTTTCTGGGTGTGGGTTACCTCACTCAATATGATGTTTTCTAAATCCATCCAATTGTCCACAAATTTCAAGATATCATTTTTTTCTGCTGTGTAGTACTCCATTGTGTAAATGTACCACATTTTCCTTATCCAGTCTTTGGTTGAGGGGCATTTAGGTTGTTTCCAGTTTCTGGCTATGACAAACAATGCTGCTATGAACATAGTTGAGCATATGTCCTTGTGGCATGATTGAGCATCCTTTGGATATATACCCAAAAGTGGTATTACTGGGTCTTGAGGAAGGTTGTTTCCTAGAAATTAAGACACTGCCATCCAAAGGGTCTGTACCAGCTTTCATTCCCACCAGCAATGCAGAAGTGTTTCCCTTTCCCCACAACCTCTCCAGCATAAGTTTTCATCAGTGTTTTTGATCTTGGCCATTCTTACAGGTATAAGATGGAATCTCAGAGTTGTTTTGATATGCATTTCTCTGATGACTAAAGATGTTGAACATTTGTTTCTTTTATTGATTTTGACCATAAATTTGATGATTTCTTGATGTGACTCTTTTTGGGCATGATTTCTTTCTTTTGTTCTAGAGTTTTGAGGTTTATTTTAAGTTATTAGTATGAGAGCTTCCTTTTTTTATGTAGGTACTTAGTGCTATGAAGTTGCCTCTTAGAACTTCCTTCTTTGTATGCCATTGAATTAGGTATGTTATTTATCAATTTTCATTTCATTTCAGAAAGTCTTTAAATTTTGTCTTGGTCCAATTTTCATTCAATAGAGAATTGTTCAGTTTCAATGAATTTGTAGACTTTCTTTAGTTTCTGTTGTTAATGTCTAGCTCGAACCCATGGAGGTCAGATAGGATGCAGAGTGTTATTTAAATTTTCTTGTATCTGTTGAGACTTGCTTTATGTCCCAGTGTGTGGTAAATTTTGTAGAAAGTTCCTTAGGATGATGAGAAGAAGGTATAGTCTTTTGTGTTTGGATGAATATTCAATAATATCTGTTAGGTCCCCTTGGATTATAGTATTAGTTAGTTCCAGTATTTCTTTGTTTAGTTTTCATCTGAATGACTCGCCTTTTGGCCACAGTGGGTTACTGAAGTCTCTCATGATCAGCATGTGAGGGTCAATATATAATTTAACCTGTATTAGTGTTTCATTTCTTTTACAAACTTGGATGTTTGGGGGATCCATGTTAAAAATTGCAATATCCTCTTGGTGGATTTTCCTTTTGATGTATATGTATTATTCTTTTCTATATCTTCTGATTAGTTTTTCTCTGAATTTTATTTTATTTTGTTAGATATAAAAATGGCTACAACAGCTTGCTTCTTGGGTCCATTTGCTTGAAATATCTTTTTCCATATCTTTGAACCTAAGGTGATGTCTATCTTCAATATTAAGGTGTGCTTCATGTATACATGTATACAGTGGAATGGATCCTGATTTTCCTTCCATTCTGTTTGTCTGTCTTCTTAGTGGGGGAATTGAGACCATTGGTGTCAGGATATATCAATGAGAAGTATTTGTTGATTCCTGTATTTTTGTTGTTCTGCTGCTTTGTGATTGCATGTGAGGGGGTGTCCCTGCTTTGGATTTGTTCGTCTGTAGTTATGTATTCCTTGTGTCGGAGGTCCTTTTGTCTATGTGTTGTTTTTATTAATGAATAAAGAAACTGCCTTGGCCTGTTAATAAAGCAGAACTTAGGTAGGTGGGAAGGATTGAACTAAATTCTGGCAGAAGGAAAGCAGAGTCAGAGAGATGCCATGGAGCCGCCGGAGACAGATGCTGGGAATTTTACCAAATAAGCCACTACCATGAGGCAATACACAGATTAATGGAGATGGCTTAAATTAGTATAAGAGTTAGCCAATAGGAAGGTAGAGCTAATGGGCCAAGCAGTGATTTAATGAATACAGTTTCTGTGCGATTATTTTGGGACTAAGCTGGCTCGGCAGCCCTGAAGAACAAGCGGCCCCTCCTCCTACATATTCCTTGTGTTTTCTTGGTGTGGTTAATCTCTTTAGATTGGAATTTTCCTTCTAGCACCTTCGGTAGGGCTAGATTTGTAGATAGATATTGCTTGAATTTGATTTTATCATAGAATGTCTTATTTTCTCCATCTATTATGATTAAAGTTTCTCTGGGTATAGTAGTCTGGGCTGGCACAGCACATCTCTCTGGGCCCTTCTGTGTTTAGAGTCTCCATTGAGAAGTCAGGTGTTACCTTTTAATAATTCCTGATCTTTTCCCCTTTGAGATTTTAGCATTCTTTCTTTGTTATGTACATTTAATGTTTTGTTTATTATGTACAGAGGGAATTTCTTTTCTGGTTGTCTCTTTGGTGTTTGATTTCTTCTTGTACTGTTAGAGTCATCTCCTTCTTTATGTTAGAAAAAATTTCCTCTATGATTTTGGTGAAAATGTTTTCTGTACCTTTGACCTGGTGTCTTCTTTCTCCATTTCTATTATTCTTAGATTTGTTTTTTTCATAGTGTCCCAGATTTCCTGGGTGTTTTGTGCCATTTGATTGAGGTATCTACTTTTCTTTTGGGTCTTCAATTTTTGAGATTCTCTTTTCCATCTCTTATATTCTGTTGAGGTCATTTGCTTCTCATGCTTTTATCGGGTTTCTAACTTTTTCATTCCCAGATTTCCTTCAGTTTGTGTTCTCTTTATTGATTCTATTTCCACCTCCAGATATTGAATTGTTTTATTCATTCTCTTCCACTGTTTATGTTCATTGATTTCTTTAAAAGATTTATTCATTTCCTCTTTAAAGACCTTTGCTGGGACATTGTGATTCTTGATTTTGATATCTGTTTTTCTTTTTCTTTTGTGACTCTTTTCCTTGGTTTCTGTTGCCTTCTCTGACTCTTAGGAGGGTGTGGCCACTATGATTTGCTCAGTAGGTAATTCTTCTGGGATCCTGCTAGGACTGGTCACTGGGGTTCCGAGAAAAAAAAAAAAAAAGCATTGTTGGCTGACACTCTATAATGGGGATGGGGTATTTAGAAGGTCCTCTGGAGGGAGGAGAGCAGGATGCTCCAGGAGGATCTACTTAATCCTTTAGAAATAGTGTTAGAAAGTGAGGGGAGAACCTCTTGTAGAGGGCCAGATGAGACTGGGAAATTAGATATGAAGAAAGGAGGGGGAATGAAGATCTGAAGGCTGTCTATCTGCTTTGCTGGCATATTTGCTTCTATGGCAGGCTGTTCTGGTTTCCATTGAGTTGGCAGCTGTGCTAACAGCATGACTGGGGAGAAAGGTTGGAGGAGAAAATTTGTGTGATCCACTGTAGACAGTGGCAGAGAAGAGGTGGAGGCCACAGTAGGCAGTCTGCTACAGTGTTGGGGTCAGTCTGATGGACCAGATCTAGAAGACTCGGGGGAAAAGTGAAGAGATGCAGTCTACCTGATTCCCTGGCCAGACTGGCTGACATAGTCCCAGGGAGCGCCTCCTGGAGTTGGGGGCTAGAGCAGACCTTCCAGTAGTGGGATAGAAGTTTGGAAGGGAGATCTCTGTGATCTACTGGAGCTTGGCATGTGGATGTCATGCTGCAGCAGGTGCTCTTTTACAAAGATGGGATCAGACTGAGAGAATGGGTTTGGAGGAGGAGCAGAAGTAGAGAAGATCTCCTGACTTCCCTGGTGTGAGTGCATTGCTACAGTTTTCTAAATAGAACTTGTAAGATACCTAAATATGTCAATTATTGTTTTGTCTAGATCTTCTGATTTTTATGACTAATATGGAAAACACTTGGGAGTTACACATAAGTAATTATAATTTCTCTGTGGGCAGGATACAGCACGTTTAAGGCCCTTTTAATGAATTGTCAAATGAGCTCTGTCTTTTACTCTGGACCCAAAACATCAACTATGTGATGGTAGAAAAACCACCTTACAAGAGGAAATTTTTCTCTAAATAATAAATGGCATTCATAAGAAGCAAAGTGATACTAGAAAGATATATGAAATAAACAAGATAGAAGTATTGTTGTTAGTATATCTGCTAAGTAATCATTTATGATCTCATTCGTAGATTTCTTTTTAATTAATTTAAAAAGTCAGTTCATGAATAATAATCATTGTTATGAGAAAGAAAAATATGCCGTTATAATAAATTTGTGTACACCAGTCAGTTTAATTATCTATCTATTTTCTATAATCTATCATTTATCTATCATCTATCTATCTATCATCTATCATCTATCTATCTATCTGTCTGTCTATCTATCATCTATCTATCTATCTATCTATCTATCTATCATCTATCTATCATCTATCTATCTATCTATCTATCTATCTATCTATCTATCTATCTATCATCTATCTATCATCTATCTATCTATCTGTCTATCTATCTATCTATCTATCTATCTATCATCTATCTATCATCTATCTATCTATCATCTATCTATCTATCTATCTATCTATCTATCTATCTATCTATCTATCTATTATCTATCTATCTATCTATCATCTATCTATCTATCTATCTATCTATCTATCTATCTATCATCTATCTATCATCTATCTATCTATCTATCTATCATCTATCTATCTATCTATCTATCTATCTATCTATCTATCTATCTATCATCTATCTATCATCTATCTATCTATCTATCTATCTATCTATCATCTATCTATCATCTATCTATCTATCTGTCTATCTATCTATCTATCTATCTATCTATCTATCTATCTATCATCTATCTATCATCTATCTATCATCTATCTATCATCTATCTATCTATCTATCTATCTATCTATCTATCTATCTATCTATTATCTATCTATCTATCTATCTATCTATCTATCATCTATCTATCTATCTATCTATCTATCTATCTATCATCTATCTATCATCTATCTATCTATCTATCTATCTATCTATCTATCTATCTATCATCTATCTATCTATCTATCTATCTATCTATCTATCTATCTATCTATCTATCATCTATCTATCTATCTATCTTCTTTCTTCTTTCAAATAGTGTATGGTTTAATATACTAATCTACTCATCACCCACCCTTCTGTCATCTAACATATTACCATCCACCTCTCATTTATCTAACCTATAAATTATCTATTTGTCATTTACCCTCTATAATGAAGTATAAGAAGGAAATCTAAAAGAAACAATAGTTGATTAGGGAAATGTATCCATCTATTTTATAAGTAATAAAGAGTAGCATGTTAATCAGTAACCAAAGGGAGGAGCAACCACCGTTAGGAATCACATGGGCTACTGGATACTAGGAGCTTGGGCTAGGGCTGCATGAGGGCTGTAGCAAGGCCTTTATAGAGCAGGCATCTGGATAGAGTATGCAGCAGCTCTGATGATTTCTATTTAGCAGTTCGTCAGACACGGAGCCTTTCTGCCAGGAGAGCAAGAGAATAAAAGAGAGCACCGTGGCTAATGTTCAGGCTTTTGGAGTGTGAGGTCATTTGTCTAGCTGCCTTTGGAACTGGAAAGGTGGTAGGCAACATGAAACTCTACTACAGAAGAAGCTTGGAGTGGGAGGGTGCTGTCTGATGGTGTTAAAGTAATATTTGTAGCCACTAGAAAACACCAATTAAGTCATCCATTTCTCCTTCTTTCTTACAACCTTCAAAAATAAAACCCAATGATCAAAACCCAGCGATATCAATCTTGGGCGTATTAGAAAAGGATGCACAATCATACCACAAGGACACTTGCTCAACTATGTTCATAGCAGTATTATTCATAATAGCCAGAACCTGGAAACAACCTTGATGTCCCTCAATTGAAGAATGGATAAAGAAAGTTTGGTACCTTTACACAACGAAGTAAAAAAATTAACATCATGAAATTTGAAGGCAAATGAGATAGAACTAGAAAAAAATCATCATGAGCGAGGTAACCCATACCCAGAAACACAAACATGGAATATACTCACTCATAAGTGGATATTTACTGTAAAGTAAAAGATAACCATGCTGCAATCCATAAGAGGGACACATGAATTTCCCTGGGAGGGGGAACTACAAGAGATCTCCTGGGTAAACTGGGGGATGTTGAAAATGTGAGAATATGAGGGACAGGGCTGGGGACAGGATGAAGGGGGAGAGTAATGAAAGTGATATCTTGATGGGGAGCATTCTGGTGTCAAGTAGAAACCCGGTGCAATGGAAACTCTCTTGAATTTACAAGGACGACTCTAGCTAACACTTCTAGCTATAGTGAACAGGTATCCTGTAATGGTCACCTCCTGTAATCAGATTGATGGCTACTCTAATTGTCATCAGTCTTTATCCAGTCACAGATGGAAGCAGATTCAGAGATCTATAGCCAAAAACTAGGCCAAGTTCAGGAAATTCTGTTGAAGAGAGGGAGGGAGGATTGTATGAACAAGGAAACTCAAGGTCATCAGACAGAAACCAACAGAGATAATTAATGTGTACTCATAGGAGTTCAGGGACATTGGACTGACAGGTATGGAGCCAGTATGGGACTCACCTAGGGCCTCTATGTGTGTGTGACAATTGTGTTGCTTGGTCTGCTTGTGGGACTTCTAGCAGTGAATGTGGGGTATGTCCCTAATACTTTGACTGGCTTTTGAGATCCTATTCCTCATACTTGGTTGCCTTACTAACCCTTAATATGAGGGGAAGAGCTTAGTTCTACTTCAACTTGATGTGCCATGCTTTGTTGACACCCACAAAAGGCCTGCCCATTTCTGAACAGAAACAGAGGAAGAATGTATTGGGGCTAGGCATAGGGAATGTGGGAAGAGGGAATGGAGAGAGAGAAGAGAGGTGACTAAATTTATTTAGTGAAAAAAATCTCATGGAATAAGTGAGAAACAAACAGGAAGACAGAAGTGAAACATATATGGACTATGTAACTTTTAAAAAGCTAGACTCAAGCTCATAGAGCTAAATATAGAAAGATGGGCACCACTCAAAGACCACAGCCTGCTCTTCTTACCTATTTTGTGACAGTTACCACCAGACACCTTCAAATAGCACAAATGTAAAAACTGAACAACTGAATTTTGTCCCTCATTCTTAAATATGCTCCTTTCTGTCTATGAATGACATATCCATCAGTCTACCATCTGTTCAAACTGTTTAGAGGAAGGCTAGGGACTGCAGACCCCTAGCTTCTTGATTTTCTTTGCCTGCCTCAGATTCTTTGCCTGCTAGAGTGAACTGAGCAAAACAACTTGTTTTCCTATGCCTGCAGCTGCTCTGAGCACGAGATCCTCATGAGTTCCTGTTGTAAGAGGTGTGGGCTCCTGGTTCCATCCCGCCTGGCTAGCTTACACCTGAAATAACTACTTAGAAATTGTATTAATTAAATCACTACCTGGCCATTAGCTCTAGCCTCTTATTGGCTAACTCTCACATCTTGATTCAACTCATTTCTAATAACATGTATATCACCAAGAGGTCATGGCTTACTGGGAAAGATTCTAACCTATGTCTGTCTCAGGCCAGAGATTCATGGTGTCTTCCTCACTCCCCTTCTTCACAGAATTCTTTTCTGTCTACTCCACCTACTTAAGGGCTGCCCTATCAAAAGGCCACAGCAGTCTCTTTATTCAACCAATAAAAGCAACACACAAACAGAACCTCCTACTTCAAATTCCTGATGGCAGGGGAGTGAATACAGCTGGAAATCCCAAGAGCTGGGACATGTCTATCAGTTAAGGATCCCTATATAAGCTTCCCTGGAGCACAGTAAAGTTGGCAGTCTTTTTTCAAGGATAACCCGTGTCCCCATGTCTCTGTCTCTGTGTGCATGTTTCTAAATCTCCAGCCTAGTTCCCGGCTCACATACCACCCCATAGTGCAGGCATTACAGAGGAGAATTTTCATTCTCATTTGTTTAATAAGCAGTGTTCTCAGTCTTATCTCTGGAAGAGACCCTGGAAACAGTACCTCCTGTCATCTATATGGCCTTCATGTTTTTACATTTGTTCCTCTTTACATTAGCATAGCTACATCTCCCATATTTTGGCCCTAATTTCAAGACTATCTCTTAAGAGAAACTCTCTTTACCATACAGACTGAAGTTTTCTGTCCTGTTTCTCAATATCCATGGTTTATTTCTAGTTTAATTTTAGTCCTTTATTGTTTAACATAATGTTTGAAAACATACATACAAGTAACATCATACAGACTGCATATATTATATTTAGGAATATATGTACATATACATGGATTCATTCAATACCCATTAGGGCAAAAATAGGTCATGAGTTTGAAGGAGAGTAAGGAAGGGGTATATGGTAAGGTTTGAAGGGAGGAAAGAAAGAGAGAAATATTATAATTATATTATGATCTCAAGAATAAAATCAAGAGAGTGCAGAAATGCTTGCCATGCTCCATTGTTTCCATGACTATTCCTAGCTGTGCTCTCTAGGGTGGCAACATCAGATGGTAAAGCAGAAGCACAGCTACATTCATGAATAGAGAACCCTCAGACAAGGAGGCACAAAGCTACCAGTCCCTGAAGATGAGGCAGGTTAGGGAAGAGCTGATGACAACAGTCACACAAGCACTAAAGGAGTATTTTAAGTCAAACTGTTAAGAGAAATAACATTGGCAGAGGAATATTTAAAATAAATTGGTACATAATATTAATTAAGTATGAATCTGTCCATGACTCATATATTTTAGATATTAATTTTGGTATTTTTCATGTGTCTAAGACATATACAATGTTTGTTTTCAGATCATGGAAAAGAACATTGAGAGATGATTAACCCAGTAAGTCTTGTTTGTGCAAACAGAAAGCAAACAGCGACAACTTGCTCACATTTCTTTACTTCTGAGACATTTAGAGCAGCAGTAGCTCCTAAGCTAAAGACAAATGTGGGCCTAAGGAATGACGGTGAATGGGAAGCAACAAGCATTGTTCTGCCTGTACATGCTGGCTGAAATGGAGCAAGTGCATTCAGTCTGTGCCCACTGAATATTGGGATTACAGGGGGGTGGCTGCTACAGATACAGTTTTATGATGTGATAGTGATTTATAGGAAAATCCCTCTGTGATGAACTGGAGGTAAAGAAGGGTTATGTCAGTAAATTGACTTTAGAAATAATTGAAGATATAGGCTGATCAGATACCCAAGATTCAGATGATCAGGGAAAATGGAGACGCTCTGACAGCTAAGGAACTTGGGAAAGAGAGATAAAGTAAGAGATGTCTTATCCTTTGGAGACATACAAATGCTTTTAGAAATTTAGAGGAACAAAGATAAGGAGAAACAAAGGATTTTATAAAATTTTCTATTTAGTAGTGTAGTGGACTGTGCATGCTATCTTTGGTTTAGGCTTGTAACTGAAGCACAGTTGAGAAAGAGTGTAGCAGTCCCTACTTCAAGTTCTTAAGTGTTTATTATTATTTGGAGGTTTGAAATCATTACTCACTGAAATAACTTTGTGTACAGAGGACTCAAGGGTATTTTTGGTTTCTGTTTATTATACAGGGATGCTCTGCTGTAAGTGCATTTGTTTTGGAACAATATATAAAATAGAGATAAGGAGACAAAAATAAATGTGTTTTTACTTATGACTACAATCTGAATTTAGAATTGGTAACTTACTGCAAAAGCTACAGACTTGTCCTGTTCTTTATTATATTTCAGGGAAACAGAGGTTATGTTCTGAAAAAAAAAAAACGTTTTCATATTTATTAAGTAGTCTGGATATATGATGGGATATAGATTTGTAGGTATTTCTCATTTTTTTTTTTTTTGATTTTCGAGACAGGGTTTCTCCGTAGCATTTTTGGTTCCTGTCCTGGAACTAGTTGTTGTAGACCAGGCTGGCCTTCAACTCACAGAGATCCGCCTGCCTCTGCCTCCCGAGGGCTGGGATTAAAGGCATGCGCGCCACCACCGCCTGGCAATATTTCTCCATCACCATTATGACATTAGAAGAATGTTTCTTTTTTTGTAAAATTTTTACCAAAGTACCTAATTGGATTTCATCATTAAGCTCAAAATTGTTAAAATACACTAGGGAAAGGAGATTTGTTCTGTTATCTGAAGAAAGAGGTGAGTTTCAGAGTAGAGAAGAGATAGGTCAATTGTCTGGTAGAAGAGATGATTCCCTTGAGTGCACACACTGAAGGCTAATGGAGGAGGCAAATAGGAAGACAGAAGCCCTCAGAGGAGAGCCCTCCCACCAGCCAATGCCAGTCAACATTCCATGGAAGGAAGTTCTGACACCTTTGAAGAACCAAATAAGAGAAATTGTGGGTAATCAATCAATGGTTTTCCAGGCCTGGTACAGAAATTGAGCCTCTGAAATCCATGCTGCCCTTAGTACCATCTACCCCCTACCTTTCAGAACATTTTATAAAAACACGAAGCTTTGGAAATTTGCAAAGCTCGTAGTCAGTGAAGCCGTTTGAGAGACTGGGTTTAGTCTATCAACAAACCACAGTTCTTTGATCATTATTTTCTTCTCTCTTTCCTCCTGTGTCCTTCCTTTCTCTCCTCATTTCCTTACCAACTCATTCCTTAGTCCTTCAGATAAAACTGCCAGCATGTATTATCTTTTTAAACAAAACTCTTCAGCATCCCATTGTGCTGCGGGTGGCTAGCATCTCTGGACCTCACATCCGCGCACTGGCCTTCTTGCCAGGAAAGAATGTTACTATCTTAAATGATGAACAACTGTGCTTCATTCTAAGACCTACACCTTTCTAACAGCGTGCCTCATCATGTTTTAGTCTGTGTGAAGGCTGGGTGTCTGTTGCAAACGTCTACAAGGGAAGATGGAGGAGGCAAGATAGAAAATCTCACAAGCACGGAGATTTGAAATTGTGAAAATCGTCACAAACAGCTGATTTACCTCCTCTTAAATTAACTTTATAATTCGAAAGTCCTGCAAAAGGATGCTCTCTGAACCACATTTAAATGCTCCTACTGAAAACATTTATGTATGGTCTGCTTCAGTCTTTCTGAAGTCTGAGTGTTGATGTATATTTCATAAAAGTCATCCAACTACTTTTAACAAATTTGGTTATTTTATCATTTCAGGTATATTCAGCTCTTATACGTGACTGAGGATAATGTAATTATAGCATACGCACATTTCATGTCTTTCTTAAGTGTTTGAGTTTTGAAAGACTACCTTAAACTCCAGAGTTTCTGTGTACTGTATCAAGGGTAAGATACTTACCTCGGCGCTGCTCCCTCCCTCAAAGCAGCAGAGAGAAAAGCTGAAAATGGACTTTCTGCAACACTTTATTGATTGTTGGCATGAGGGAGAGCACAGGTGTGTCCTTGCGTTTGCTTTTTGTTCTTGGATTTTATTATTGTCTATTATTGAGACTTAAACTATTAAGTATAATTACAGGATTGGGTTAAAATGAAGCTTGTATGAGAATCTAAGGGAAGAATCCATGCAAAGTGAACCGACCTGCTTGTCATTACACCATGGTCAGGCAGACCCAGACTGCCACACACAGTGGAGTTACTCACTTGGGAATGACGGTCTAGCTGGTGACCAAATGAGCACCCTCACTGCCTGTCAACCGACAGTGCGCGTAGTCTTCTATCTCATGTAAGTCTTTTAAAATTCATATTTCTAGCTTACAATTAGCATGTTTGCTTTCATAATCAATATTCTCCTTATAACTATCTTTAATCTGTTAAGTAAGCAGTGTAGAAACAAAGTCTAATTGCTGCTTGCCAGTGCAAATGCCTAGTTTTGTCTTTAATGGAAACTTGTCAAAATGTCTTAAGTTGATTTTTTTTTATTGGAAAAAAAAAGAAATTTCTGCCTCCTCCCCGCCTCCCATTTCCCTCCCCCTTCTCCCCTTCCTCCCCCCTCCCCCCACTCCTCCCCCTCCCTCTCCAGCCTGAAGAGCAGTCAGGGTTCCCTGCCCTGTGGAAAGTCCAAAGTCCTCCCCCCTCAATCCTGGTCTAGGAAGGTGAAGTTGATTTTTGAAGATGATACTTTTTCATCAGGAAGATATTTTTAGCATTTAAATTATCAAAAGAGCAAGTGAAAAGAAATAGAACCGAAAAACAGCACATTTAGGTAGGGTTTTGTCCCCAAGCCAGATGAAATCACAATCAGTTTGAGTATTTAAAGGGAACAAAGGCTTCATGCAAACTGAGAAATTACCCAGGAAGAAGAAACAGAATAGCAACCCCTCCCAGCTGACTGGCTGCCAGTTTTTGTGTTTATTCTTACATTCTCTATACTTGCACAATCTAACACATTTATCCTTCCCACAGGAGTTACTCGGATATGCATTGCACATTAATATGCACATTTAAATGAGGAGTCAGGTTCCAGGTTATAATAAAAACCACTTATAAAAAATGCCTTCCCGATTTCAAATCTTTAAGACAGCCACAACAGATGAAATTATTTTTCAAGGAAGGTAAGTTGGGCTTTATTTCGTCTTTCTAAATGTTCAAAATTTACTTTATTAGTTATTTTATAGTGTGTCCCTAAATGAATAAATTCATATCAGACCAAGGGGAATGGAGCCCGGCACTTGAAAAGCCTCTCTAATGAGCCATGCCGAACTGAAATAACTACATATGCACTCCACAAATGGACCATTAATTGGAAAAAGAACCAAAGTGTGAAGACATAATCCTATAGGATGGGACTGGAAATGGTGATATATTTTAAGGCATTAGAACTTTCGATTTAGTTTTATGAAGGAAAGAGTGAAGGGAAATGTGGAATCTAATCCTTTTCCCCATCTCTGCAGGCACGGCATTTCCATTACGCCTTTGTGGTGCCATCGAGAAAGAAATCATTTTTTAGGAATTTTGTCAGTTCAAGAAGAACTCTCCTCTTGATCTAATCCATTTTCCTCACTATTTCAATAGCCGATATCTCCACACTGGTGGTTTACTCTCTCAGGTGCTGCAGAAACTGATTAAGGCATGATATCCTGACAGCAGGAGAGACAGGGACGTGCCAATACTAATGGATCCCAAATGGAAGCTGAGCTGTGTTTAGATGAATTCCTCTTTTAAACTCGGATCCTTTGGAGAGTAATGGTTCATTGCAGTCAGACCATAGGTCTGCTTTGGTCTGTTGAACGCATTGCATATATGGTCACCTAGCTCCTTCAAAAGAACAGCTCACTTACTGCCTTGCATTTGAGCTCTGTCCATCGCAATGTGTGGTTTCTTTTAACTTATCTGCAGTGAAGCCGGCCTCTTGTTCAGTGTCTGCTCTTAGCTTTGCTCAGCACTCATGACTTTTCTCCACCTCTTTTTTCTGTGTCTATTATTTTATCACACCGTTTAAAAGCAGTGCTTTGTAGACTGTTCTCTGGGACGTGATGTGGTGTGGGGATTGGTTAGCTGAGGACTGGAGGTGCAGGGTGTTTTTCATACACTATCTCTGCTTCAATTAGGAAAGCCCCATTTTTTTATATTTTATTTGTTTCTCCTAGTTAGCTTTTTATTTTTTTGAGAGCAAACATGTTGACTAAAATGTATCAGAAATTTTTTCCATTTTTTGTTAGTGAGGATGTGAGTTGGCTTTAGAGCTGAGTTACTGTATGTGGAATATAGTTATATTTTTTGAGTAGGGGACACACACTATGTTTCTCATTTATTAAACAAGTTTACAATACATTCAGCAAAACTAGTCAAGGGTTATGTATGACACTCTCGTTTTCTGAAGAATGTGTGCTTTGGAGGTGGTGCACCAGGCCTTCGAAGCTGCTGGTTGCTGACGATCATACTGCATGTTTCAGCCGGAACACTAGTGAAATGATACTGGGGTGATGCAAGCACTCTTGATTTTCAGGGGATAGGAAGGATGCTATTTTCCTGCCCACCTGATGTAGTCATTCTAGCCTGCATGTGGACATATTTGCTATATGGGAAATTTAATATGTTTTGTTCAATAGCCTTTGTTGACACATGGCAAAACAGGAAAAATAGTGAATCCCATGAAATTTAAACAGGAAAAACAATCAGTTTTTAATAATTGCCAAACAAAAATACTTAAGACTAGACTTAAAATGACAGCATTTGCCATTTCAGTGCTGTCTGGGGTCTCTCAGTCTGTGCTGTGGGTTTAGAATATGATCCAAATGCCTTGTTTATCCACTTAGAGTTTTGTCCTACAGTCTTTCCACAGTTCCTCTGTCTAGGAGACTCTTCTGTAGCTCTCCAACTTGGAGATTGGATTCCAAGAGAATAAGGCTCAGCTTATAAAACCTGTGCTTCTCAGTTTGGTAGACCAGTGCCAAGCAAGTCTCACGTGCAAATGCAGAATCAGTATGGGAAAGACAGCCCTTAAGTACAGTGAGTAGGAGGCATGGCGCTCTAGAATGCATTGGTGTGCATTCTAAAGAATGCACAGAATACACAGGCACTTTTGGAAGTGAGTGTCAGGCAGGTCAGTAATTTACAGACAGAAACAGAGTCTATCACCGTGTACTATGCTATTTTAAATATCCACCTTAAGAAGATATATCAACTCATCTAATCTTGGAAAATTTCATGATTTAAACTTTTCTGAGGGCAGAAAAAATGATAAAGTGTTATATTCAAAATATTTTCACAAAACATTCAGGAAATAAAAATCAGTGGGAGCATAGGCTTAAATAGTAGGGTGAAACTGAGTTTAATAATTGAGTCATTCTTAATTTAATATATTGAGTCATAGGACCAAATAAAAATTGATTCTATGCAAAGGTTGATAAAAATCCATAACCAGAAAACCAGTAAAATAACACACATACACAACAAGTAAACCAGCAAAATCACACACATACACAACAAGTAAACCAGTAAAATCACACACATACACAACAAGGAAACCAGTAAAATAACACACATACACAATAAGGAAACCAGTAAAATAACACACATACACAACAAGGAAACCAGTAAAATAACACACATACACAATAAGGAAACAAAGTCAATTCTAGGAAGATGTGTTCTTATGATTACTTGTAGGGTCACTAATAATGTTTGTGTTACTATGCTGGGTTTGTGACTAAACACTATAAAGAAACTAATGCTGATGTGAAATTGCTGAAAAATATTTGAACAAAAAGTATTTTTAAAATACAGGGAACTCAGTAAACCAACACCAAGAAAGACAAAGTAAAACAACCCAATTAAAAAGGAGGCCCTGGAAATGAACAAAACAGAGAATCCTCACAAGAAGAAGTACAAATGACTAAGAAATGTTTTAAAAAGTGTTGAATATCAGGGGAATGTAAATTAAAGGTACTTTGAGATTTTATCTCATTCCAGTCATAATAGATATCATCATGGAAACAAATGATAACAAAGCCCGGAGAAATAAGAGGAACCCCTATGTACTGCTGGTAGGAGTATAAACTAGTTCACACACTATAGAAACCCTGAAACTAGAACTACCATATGCTCCAGTTACATAGCTCTACTGCCCATGTACTCAAAGAGTTCCATATCCTACTACAGAGCAACTCTCCATGAATGTAGTCATTGCTGCCCCATTTACAATAGCCAGGAAGTAGCATCAGCCTCAATGTCCATCAACTGATGAACGAGTAAGAAAAATGTGGTCCATACACACAATGGAATTTTGTTCAGCTGCTAGTGAGCTTACACAATGCTGGAGGATGCTTTGCAGACCTTAGTTGGAGAAAAGTCATTGGTGCTGTTAATACTCATCTGACCCCCCTTGAATGTTACAATGCTGTGATGTGCCTGTGGTACGATACTGTAGGATTGTTTCCTGGGGTAATCAACTACTTTTAAAAATCAGATTTGAGGCCTGCTCCACAGAAGGGAATCCATGCCTAGTACTGTAAACTTGACCACAAGCTCCTGGTTTAGGATGTCATAGGTTCTAGTAAACACTCTACTGTTGTTTTGCTAAATGGCGACCTTGTCAAACTGTTTTCTAAATACTTGTATTTATATTCCTAGGTTAGTGATGTTATCAACTTTGGCCTGAAAAGCTTTTATTTTTCTGCACTGAGATGCAATTAATGCAGAAATTTATAATTGCTAAAAGTGCTGAGGACAGATGTGTGTTGGATATTTCGTGCTGAATGGGATATCTCTGCTAAGCCCTCTTCCCCCTGCTCCAGCAAGGCTGTGGAAGAGGAAATGTTGCAGGAGCTCCTTCCACTCCTTCAGCCAATAGCTGTTGAGATATCAGCCCATTGGGGTGTGGTCTCTCTCTCTCTTTAAAAAAGCGGCCACTTCCTTCTGCTCTCTCGCTCTCTGGCTTCTGGCTCTGCTTCCGGTGACTAGGCTCCCTTCCTGATTACTCAGAGGGCTGTTGTCTGGGATGGTGATCTGTAAGTTTTCCCCCCTTAAATAAATAACCATTCTATTAATCATAATTTCAAAATGGTGTGGCATTGTTTGTGACTTAAGCCTTCAAGGAAACAAACAGAATCAAGAGCTGGAGGGTGAGGGGGAGTACTGTGAATTTCTGTCCTCTGAATATGCCATGGCTGGTGCACTCATGAAATCAGTACAGATATCATTACCTGCAAGACAGGCATAAGATCAGGGCAGCACTGATTAGATTCAATGTGTTATAAAAAATGGAATGGACTTGAAAGTGGGAAGGAACTGTGTTGGATATTGTTTTGGAGAAATGGAGTTGGGGGAAAATTGGGGAAAAGTATGATCAAGATACATTTAGACAGGTATGAAATTGTGAAAGAAAAATAAAACACGTTTTTAGAATTTGAAACATGGCTCAAAATTATTGGAGATTGTCTAATTCTGAGGTGCTCTTGAATATTTTCTAGATGAGTAAGTATTAATAAGAACTGACAAAGATTGTGTGTCTCCTCTAGAGAAAATGACAAATACTAGCACTTGAGATACAAAGAAAACACCAATTAAATGAACACATGGACTGTTTCCAGATGCAAGGTATTGGTGTTGGATATGTACA
Organism: Microtus obscurus; assembly: GCA_963919715.1. NCBI lineage: Eukaryota > Metazoa > Chordata > Mammalia > Rodentia > Cricetidae > Microtus > Microtus obscurus. Next base: position 1,417,424 of record CAWTZC010000892.1, on the reverse strand, counting down.
TTTCATTCTGCTCAAGATTTAAACCAAAATCAAATCCAGGTCCCTTCCCAAAGTCAAAGCCACTTGATCTTTCCCAGATGAAGTCCATTGGGTGCCCTCTCCAAAATCAAACCCATTAGATCACTTCCCAAAACTTGGTAAAACTTCAACTCATAAAAATGTTTATGGAAGTAAGTAAGTAGGGAGAATAGTTTTATTACTTTTTAAATAGGAAGCAAAAGTTTGAAGGACACTGCCAGATACTTAATATTAAGCAGTGTGAAGATAATCAAAATAAGATTTGACCAGCACCAGATCTCAATGCTGACATTACTTGAGCTGAATAAAAAAGTCAGGAACAGACTTCAGTATAACTGTATTTGATGTATGGTTGGGTAAAGTTTCAAACGGGTAGAAAAATAACAATATATGTAGCAATGCTTGAAATATTGTTAACTTTTAAAGGTTAGCTCTCTACTTCATTATAATCCATAATAAGTAAAAACAGTAATGTAAAACTAATTGGGTCACTTTTTTACATAAAAATAAAAATATTATCTGCAGAAAATAAAAAAATATATCTTCATATATATATGTATGTATGTGTGTATGTATATCTTGGTATAATGATAAAACTTGAAAATTAATCTCCATTCTCTAAATATACACTAAATATACAAGGCTTGTCTTTCATCTGCTGACAGGGATATGGCTTTCTTCTGGTCATTCCACATTCTTTGTGTAGAGGATCATCTCCCTGCCTCCACGCCTAACACCTGCAGAATGTTACTTGTATGCCTCTGTTCGCAATGATGAACTCTCCCAACCATCTCGTTTTCCCAGGGTGCTTAGGAAAGTCTGTTTGACTCGTGCCCCTTCTTTCTCTTTCCACTGAGAATCTTGTTACCATCTCTCGTTTTCTAAAGTCTCTGGATATGAAGACACCATCTTGAGAGTTGGGGTAAAACAGGTGAAACAAAATTTTAATTTGTCAGTGGCAATTTCCCCTTTGAAAGCAAAAAGAAAAAAAGAGTCAAGGATCAAAGGTCAAACATCTTATAACACTCATAAATTAAATACAAGCTGGTATTGGCAGACAGGATTCAGGTGCAGAAATGTTCTGATTTATTAAACTTGGTGAGGGAGATAAAGGAATTACTCCAATAAATGAACTGAGTACTCACTGCTTGAATTTCCGAAGGAAATAATTTGGGCTTTGGGGAGAGAGGGCAGTAAGCCTGGTTGAGCTCTAATGGACAGACTATGGGAGAGGATCTATGTAATTTTGTGTAACGACTGTGGCTAATTCACACGGCGCTAATTGTTCCCTAGCTGCCAGTCAAGGTGAGGCCGTGAGACTCAACAACCCTGCTGAATCTCCTCCAAGAGCTGAGAGTGATGCAGACTGTGTATCTGAGGAGGAAGAATGGGCTTTGCCTTAGCAGTGCCCTGACTCCATCCCAGCATGCAGTGTAGGAAGCAGGGGCAGGGCAGGGTCATGTCTATATCCTTTTCCTTATACGGTCTACAGTTTTTTTTTTTTCCTTTATTGTCCCCTGTCAAGGAATGCTCAGCTCATTTGGTTTATTTAAAACAGTGCTCCTTACCAGCAGTCATGGAGGGATGGTTTAGGGCTGGAACACAGAGGCCCAGCAACAGAATGGCCGGGATTCTGCACAGAGACCTAGTGATGTTCTCTGTTACCTCTCGTTGAAGCAGGCAGGCAGCATAGCTGGCTCCTTCTTAGGAAAAATGATTCAAAGAGATCCGTGAGACTGAGAACGCTTATTTAAGACAGACCTATTTTTAAGTTTTTTTTTTCTAAACAACGGACAAGCTTAGAAAAAATTCACTAGGCAAATTTACTCATGATCAATTTAGGAGGAATGACAGGTTAGTTACAACTGAAGTCATATACACACAAATACTTATTGCTTGTTAAACAAAATTTCAGTTGGATAGACTATATTTGGAGTTAAGATGACTCTCATTCTTATGTTAACACTATTCAGGTATTTCTATTTTAGTCATGATGAACCTGGAGAAATTCCGCCTTATTGTGCTTTAGTAAGGATTAATGAATTTAAAAATTGTAACAGTATGCATTTGTGTGGTTGTTTGAAAGAAAATGGCCCCCAAAGGGTATGGCAATATTAGGAGGTATGGCTTTGTTGGAGTAGACATCCCTTGTTGGAGGAAGTATGTCACAATGGGGATTGGGCTTTGAGGTCCCCTATGCTGAAGATACTCCCAGTGTCACAGTCTACTTCCTGTTACCTGCCTATCAAAATTAGCAGCTCCTCCAGCACCATGTCTGTTTGCATTATAACACGAACCTTGTCATGATGATAATGGAACAATGGAACAAACTTCAGAAACTGAGCCACCACCTCAATAAATATTTTTCTTTATAAGAGTTTCTATGGTCACAGAGTCTCATCACAATACTAGAAAACAAACTAAGAAAATTGTCTGTATTCTGTCAATCATGTTATAAATAAATGCTGATTGGCCAGGCAGGAAATATAGGTGGGAAAACCAGACAGGAAGTAGAAATGATGCAATGAGAACAGGAGAATTCTGGGAAGGAGGAAATTGATTCTACCCACTCCTGCCCAGACCACCAAAGCAGCAGGATGTGATCTGCCCCACTGAAAAAGGTACTGAGCCACATGACTAACATAGATCAGAATAATGGGTTACTATAAGCTACCATAGCTAATAAGAGCCTAGAGCAAATGGGCCAATCAGCTTTATAATTTATGAAGACCTATGTGTGATTTTCTTTGGGGCTAAACAGTTGTGAGGTACTGGGTGGACAGAAACCCCAACAAACAAGCAGCCTGGCCCTCATGTTACAAATTTGCTTCATAGAATCTGTGAACTTAATACAGTTTATACTTTTTCTGTACATATAAGCAGTTTTTCCCATTGGGTGAAGATCAGTTTTTCTCATTGGGGCTTCAAAGAGAAATGAAAACACATTGAGAACCTTTGTTTCATAATTCCTTTATATGACCGGCTCATTTTTTTTGTCTCATTTACTCTTTATTTTTACTTTCTCTTAGTTTTTTTATTCCTCCTTGATAATGTGACTAGGAAAAATATTTTTGTGAGCATAACAAATTTTTGTTGTTTAGATCAGAAATGGAAAACAGTGAACTAATTTATATTTTTTCTTGAAAATGTAGAACTTTCTTATTTTCTGCTTTTGGCTTATTTTCCTAACTGTAAGTCATTAGATGTTTTAAATCAAAGAATACAACAAAATAGCAAATATATATGTACATTCAAATATATATTTCTTTTTATTTTTAAAAATAAATGTAAAAAAATAAATCATTTATTATTTTGAGGAAATTACCTCTCACAATCCAACATTTTATGAATGTTGAATTAATAAGACATTCAAATCACATTTAAGGAAGAATGAGTACATATTCTAAAATCTCCAATATTTTTGTCCCTTATATCACAGAAGGCCAGGTAGGAGGATGCTTTCTGGTATCACATTGACCCTCAAGAGCTTTTGGTTTTTGGAGCATTTTGTATTTTGAAATTTTGAATTGGCGTTGCTCAATCCATAACTGGTCTGGAAGAAATGATGAGAATAAGGGTTAGTTAAGAAATGAACGTGAATACAGAAGACCTCTGAAGCACAGATGAGCAGTTATAAAGGCCAGAGATGAAAGAATAGGTCCCTCTGGGAAGCTGACCTTAATCCTTCTGATTGACAGCAGCAAGGAATTTAAGAGAGAATAGTAAAGGATGGAAGCACAAAAGAGAAGGGGGAATTTGAGCACTACAAAGAGAGAGCACAGGCATGGGCTGAAAAATGGTTTTAAACAGAACATCAATTACCACATATGAAGGCAGGAAGGACATTGGAAGCTATTTGGTTAGCTGATGTGATTTTAGTGAACCCACAGCTCTGTTTCTGTCATTATGTCTTAACTTAAATATTTCCATCGAATATCAGAGTAAGAGATACTTGTTCTTCTGGTTTGTACTTAAGGTATAATCTGCAAAAGAAATCTGAGTTGCTGTATGGGGATTAACTGAGTTTTTGTGCCTTTTCTTGGCTGGGATTTTTTCATGACTGATGGTGCAGAGATCAAAGTGGGTGACAGTAAAATGGGACCTAGTTAAATCTCAAGGTTACTTTTCACTCTCAGTTGGCGTTATGGCAATCCAAAATGAGTGAATTGACATGCAACAGTAAGTTATTTGTGTTACAAGAATTCACGTTCAAGTTTATCTTAAGGAATCATGTTACCTGTGGCAAGTTCAATATGCAATTTATAGCATTTCAGGTTAATGTTGTTGACCACTGGGGGAAGGCAGTTAAATTGAGAGTGTGTGTCAAATAATCTTTCATAATAGTAGACTTGTGCTTGCCTCGTTTGACCTTTGATTGCTTCGATGTTATATGCTGCAGTATTCTGGAACGGTGCACAGCATCCTGGACCTTCAGAGGCATAGCATCTGTTCGAAGTGTAATGACTCTTATCACTCTGCACACCTGTGCTCTGAAATCATGGTAGCCATGCTAGCTCATGTGGGTAACAGAAACCGTTTCTGCCTCTGTGGTAGTAAGTGCTCTTAAATGATTTTTTTTTCCAAAAGAAGTTTTCCTTATAGAAACAATCATACTGCTTTTGACATTGTACAGAACTCATTCTCCTTTACAAAAAAAAATCATTCCTGGCTAAAGACCCAACATTCCGTGACTATCATGGATGGCTGGCCTAATTCCAGTTCCAGAATCCTAAGAAAGGGAACCAAAAGGGGGCGCTTGAATCTTGCTCTGCACTGATAACTATTGTTTCCCCTGTCTTGAGACAAGCTGTTTTGATTTTTTTTCTTTGCAGGGATTTATATTACCCAAGTAATTGTCTTTCTAATTTCCTTTGGGAATTATTAAACTGCACGATAGACTAACTGGTTTAGAGTCATATTTCTGTGGTTTGACTTTTAGATACTTTGAATTGTAAAGGAGGATTTCAGTTGTTCTAATTTATCCTGACAAAGTAAAGCTATAAAAGAAGCTTCTACTGTTTGAATTTGAAGGGATGCCTATTTTAAAATATCATGGTACTATTTTGTGTTTTTAAACTTCATTTGATATGCATATATTATATGTATTTATGTTTGTATGTTAGTTTATATATGTTTGAATCTACTTTTCAGAAACTATGATGGAGCTGTTGAGAGGTGGCTCAGCAGTTAAGAGCCCTTATTGCTCCTGTGGAAGACCTAGGTCTTCCTGTCATTACTCACATGGTAGCTCACAATCAGTGGTGAGTCCAGTTCCAGGGGGTCCAATGTCTTCTTATCTTTGCAGACATGAATGTGGTACACAGGCCAAAATACTCATGCACATAAATCTAAAAAATTTAAAAGCTGTGATATTTATATATGTGAAATAATACAGCAAAAGTTAGAAGTTGAGAGGGAATATTTGTATCTATGGGAAATGAAAAGATTTAAATGAAACAACACAAATCATGCAAATGAAGAAATTAGTGCTGATGTTGATGAAAGAAGCATTTGGGTTTCCAGCAGCTCATTAGATCATTGCTGGATGTATTTTTGAAGCTGATTCTGATTGTCCTTTCTGGGTTGAATATATTAAATATCTCTCAGCATTCAAACATTCTCTTTTAAGATCAGTTAAAATCAATAAAAAAAATGCATTCCGATTACCAACTGCCTCTTTCACAGGAGATAATGTGCAAACATTTGGAATCCCTGTCCTCTTTATGCACTTTGGTGAGCATGTCTCCACTAGCCATCACCACATGCTATGCAGTTGATCAATTTCTTTCTTTTTTTTTTATTGGAAAGAAAAAGAAATTTCTGCCTCCTCCCCGCCTCCCGTTTCCCTCCCACTCCTCCCTCTCCTCCTCCCCTCCCCCCCTCTCCTCCCCCTCCCTCTCCAGCCTGAAGAGCAGTCAGGGTTCCCTGTGGAAAGTCCAAAGTCCTCCCCCTCGATCCTGGTCTAGGAAGGTGAACATCCAAACTGGATAGGCTCCCACAAAGCCAGAACATGAAGTAGGATCAAAACCCGGTGCCATGGTCCTTGGCTTCTCAGCAGCCCTCATTGTCCGCCAAATTCAGAGAGTCCGGTTTTATCCCATGCTTTTTCAGTCAGAGCCCAGCTGGCCTTGGTGAGCTCCCAAAGAATCAGCCCCACTGTCTCCACGGGTGGGCGCACCCCTTGTGGTCCTGACTTCTTTGCTCATATTCTCCCTCCTTCTGCTCCTCATTGGGACTTTGGGAGCTCAGTCCAGTGCTCCAGTGTGGGTCTCTGTCTCTATCTACATCCATCGCCAGATGAAATTTCTATGGTGATATGCAAGATATTCATCAGTATGGCTATAGGATAGAGTCATTTCAGGTTCCCTAGCCTCAGCTGCCCCAGGATCAATTTCTTAAAATCTTCCCTAGTCTAGAATGATCAACTTCACTGTGTTCAAGTGGGATGGGAGATGCAGAGTAGGCATAAAATTGAAGTCAGAGACACTACTGTCTTGGAGGTGACTCAGCAGCCAAACATAGCAATGAAAATCACGTTGATATGGAAGTGAAAAGGACTTTAGTGACTCAACTATCTCAAAAGCCCAAAGAATTTGAATTAAAAAATATGTAAGAAACAACAGAAGTTTCAAGTTCTAGCTGTTAGCCATCTTTTTGTAGAGCAGAGAGCAAAGCTGATATCCTGGCCAGAGATTTCCTGATTGCATGTAAGAAGGCACAGGCGAGGAAACTTGAAGATACTCTGCCTCAAGCTTCTGTTTAACGTTCTTATAAATAATTGAATTTGAGGAAAATTTTCTATATTAAATGTCTATTATGAAATACCTACCATTACATTGTAGAATCATATGCACATAGACTGAGCCCTAATTACATTGACTTTAGCAGTTTCTTGGATATGATACACAAAGTAGAGCTAACAGAATAGTGTAGATCGGGGGATAGATCTTCAGGGTTCTACACAGTATAACATCTTCCAATGATTAGTGCAGATTTGTACAAAACCTTCAAATTACATGTGTGAGCAGTTTAATTTTGATTTTTTCTTTTAAAATATTTTTGATATTTTCCTCCACCAAATATAGAACTAGCTTGTTTTAATTTATTATAATTAAGCTATAACTTTTATTAACATCCCATTAATTCTATGAATCTACTTGAAGAAATAAGTGTTTTATTATATAAAGTAACAGGATTTGTGAACCTGTCTGATTTTTGTTATATAGGACCTCCTTGATTTTTTTGTTGGTGTCTTTGAATCTCCCTCTCCCTTTCCTTGTCCATCGTTCTGTGTGTGCATGCATATGTCTCCGTATGATTGTGTTCACTTTCATATGTATGCCACAACATACTATGATTTATATAGAGAGATCAGAAAACAACCTTGAGTGTTGGTGTGGCCTTCTAGATCATAAGGCGAGTGAACTGACCTGTGAGCTTCTAAAGAAATGCTTGCCCTCACCTCCCTTTACTCACAAGAATGCTGGGATGATGGCTGCATGTGCTCCTGTGCCCATTTTTATGTGGGTTCTGGGCATCTGATGTCAGATTCTTATATTTGTGTCACAGTGCTTTTGCCTAATGAACCCTCTCCCGAGCCTCAGTGTTATATATGTCTCATAAAGACATTTTGCAGATTGTCTTCAATATATTTCTATGTATGTATAATATTATTATAAATACATTGATTTTCAATGTCATTTTCCAATTATTGATTGCTAATACAGTGAGCCCTCCCTCCCCAGTGGGTCTTTATCAATATATTCAACCAGCTGCTACAGCTTAAAATACCCAGAAAAATTGCATCTATACCAAACAAATACTTATTTTTAATTCATGTCATTATTCTCTAAATAACAGAATATAACAGCTTCTACATTGAGTTAGGTAAACAAGTCAACCAGAGATGGCTTAAAGATCACAGAAGTGTGTGCTTTGATCATATGCAAACACTATCATTTTTTTTTACAGGGTTTCTCTGTAGTTTTGGAGCCTGTCCTAGAATTAGCTCTTGTAGACCAGGCTGGCCCCCAACTCAGAAAAATCTGCCTGACTCTGTCTCTCGAGTGCTGGGATTAAAGGCATGTACCACCACACCTGGCAATCACTACACTACCATTTTATATAAAGTACTTGAACACTGGAAGATATTAGTATATGTAGGGTTCCAAGGATACACAGAAAACTGGGAATGTAACAGAAACTTACTGTTCTAAAGTTATCCTATAATATATGACATTATAAATTCAACATTGGCTATAGAGCACACTTAGTGTCCCCTGTACTTGTAATTCTGTGGCTGAATTTTAGCCAGGATAACCTAAGCTCTGAATGCCACCTCCACTGACCTTTGATTCTTGACCCTCTGTGTATCATCCCACACACCACACCCCAGTTGAACCTTGGAGACTACAAAGTTGTATGGGTCTCTTCATGACTGTTTGGAAGAGTTAGCATGCCAGCATAGGCATCTGTTCAGTTAAATGATAAAAATCTAATACCTTTGGATCATGGGGGTTCATGGGGAGCTAGTGTTGCCTAAGTTTGGAACTGGATAAGACCTCTTTTCTAAAACCATTATAATTTTACTATTATAAGAAACTAATGGTCAAATTAGATTATTATTAAATCATCTTGAAGCATAATTTAGAGAGAGAACCAGTTATTCTCTCCCAAACCTATAAATCTAAGGTTAAAAAGGAACAAGTTGTAATAGGTACAAGTTTGTTAGGTTTTGTGTACTTCTAAGCACAGTAGTTGACTAGGTAGAGGCAGGAAGATCTGGAGTTCAAAACCAGATTAATCACATCGTGAACACCCAGCCAACCTTTTTACCTGAGACCTTGTCTCAAACACAACAAACCAAAACACAACCACCAACAAATGGAACAAAGCCAAGAATCTGTTAGTGAACGACTCCAGGTGAGGCTGTAATACTGCTTGGCTGTTTGGTTAACGGATAAGAACAGTAATCCAAGCAAAGTCTCAGAGCAGGCATTCTGAGCAGCACTGACATTTAGTTTATTCAACTTGAAACTCTACTCATACTTGTGCAGAGTGCAAAGGATGTTGACTCAGGATTGCTGGAGGATTGCAGTCAGGAAGTCAAAAGATTTACATGTGCTCGAGCATTGAGAGATGGCTCATATTTATACAACTCACAGTTTCTTTAATTCTGCTTTAATCCTAAAAGCATTTGCACATTGAAGACTTTCTATAGTTAAGAAATGAGAAGCTGACAATTAAAATGCAGTGATCATAGATTCACGTGCTTTCTGTGTGATGCAAGATTGTTTAGGCTTCAAGGGTTATTTTGTCCTGCACCAGAGTCATTAATCTTCCTTCTTTATTTCCTTCTACTGTTGGAATACAAGGATTTTCCATCACCTTGAAAAACTATACATGGTAAGGGTGTCTTTGTCTTATTCATGAAGGCTTGACATATCCTATGGAGTAAAAGTAAATTGTTTTTTCTTTATTCTTCACTCCATTATATTCTTGAGAAATGGTCTTCAAATTACAGATTTGATTTCTCTCCTGGTATTGGAAGATCATAAACAAATGCATTTTTATGCCTTTTTTTAGTAGGCTTTATGTTTTTATTCCCAGCAACTGGACTAATTCAATAAGCAGCAGACCATAAGGCAGTGAATGGATACACTATTAATTTTTATTGCTAAAGTTTCTTTTATGTACTGTTTGATCTAAAGATGTTATTCACACTTTTATGATGACAGCGGCAGACTTGAAGCAGATCTGACTCCATAATTCTTATTGGTAAATCCTGGAAATTTAAACTTAGCAGCCAAAATGAATGACAATTGCTCACCAAGTAGTTGATAGTGTGTGAAGTCAAGGCTGTGAGAAGATGGAACAGCAATCACCATTCAGCTGGCCAGTAGGCAGACCACAGTTGGGAAGGGCTGGCTACAGTAGGAGTATGGGTTCAAGACAGAAACCTTGTAGATGATTAATTATTTTTCTTTGTTCTCCTCTGAAATGAGGAATGTTGGCCTTAAGAGCAGGTTTTCTAAATTATTTAATTCTGTGGTTACACAAAAATTGCAGATGAAGCAGGTCCTCAGTAAAAAACGACGGCCAAGCTGGAAGCAAATAAAAAGGAAACAAAAACAATGAATGAAAGGGTTTTCTTAATCCCAGACAGACTGGTACCCTGGCCACATCGCCTGGGACATTTTGTATGAACTTTGCATCTGTAATTAACAAATGCAGCTGAATCTTCTATTCTCAATTCCTGACTCATCCAGTGTTAATGATTAATATTCCCTTAAGACATCCAAGCAACGACAACAGTGGACAATTTATAATGCAGGAGGAGTGATATTATTAAAGCTTGAAGGGATCACAGTATATCAATGTGACCAGTATTTATTGCAGGCTCACAATGCATAAAATTTTATGGAAATGCAAATAAATATAGTTCAGTATTTCTGGAAACCTAATCAGAAGAATAGCATCTATTCAAAGAAGACACATAAGGTATAAGTAGATAATTGTGAAACGACTGTTTTAGCCTGTTATGTGGTACATGTCTAGCAACCAGTTTGGGTGTTTCAAGATAAAATAGTGTGGACAGAATGTCACAATGGACAATCCATTTACTCTTGGAAGGTTGTTCAATCTTAGATAATAGTAGAACACAAAAGATACAGGTAAACACTAAAGGCATTTGAAGAGGAAGACATTCTCCAGGATGCATGGTTTGTCTGCAGCTTCTTTTAAGGAGGATGCAATAAATGATCTGAATGTTCCCATTAGTTACTATGTTGTGGCACACTCGATTCATAATGAATATATGCTAGAAAGCACTTTTCAAAATGAGAAACAAGGCAAGGATGTCATGACTACTTCTGTTTCATATTTGGCTAGCAGTTCTACCAAACTCAGGAAGATACAAAGTAATGAAAAGAATGAACATTAAAAAACATATGCATACATGTTACCTAGTAGTAGCCCCAACAGACCAACTCTCAAGACTATCCTCAAGGTTTGTCAAAAGCTTTACAGCATAGTGAAACTGAGCTTAAGGTTTTCCTGTCTGAGGGGTACAGAATAAATTCACACACGTGCTGTTCGCGTCATGTTCTTTACTTATCTATTTTTCTGTTCTCTAATTTCCTCCTAAGTTCTAATTCTTTCTCCTTCTCCTTGGTTTCAATTCTCTCTTGCTTTTTTGTAGTTAAAGATTTATGTCTTGCCTGGTCCCACAGCCATTCACTCCAAACAAAAAACACAGATGCTTATATTATGTATGTACTGGTTGGTTTATTAGCTCAGGTTTATTATTAACTAGTTCTTTCAACTTAAATTAACCCATAATTCTATCTATTTTAGGGGCTTGGTACCTTACTCAGTGAGGCATTCTCATCTTGCTTCTTACACATCTAGGTAGTGACTGCAGACTGAGCCTTTCTTCTTTCCAGAATTCTCCTAGTCCGGTGGCCCTGCCTATAATTCCTCCCTGAATACTGACCAATCAGCATTTTATTAAACCAATATGAGTGATAAATCTTTATAGGGAATAGGAGCATTATACTACAGCACTTTTTTGTTCACCTAGCTCAAGTACATTTTTTTACAGGACACTTGAGGCAATAAGAAAAAAAAGTTACAAGAGTTACCTCTTATTGGTCATAGCATATTCCTTTCATAAATGATAAGGCATCGAGCCATTTACCATGGCACAAGTAAGACTGTGCAAGACTGTGATCAGAGGCAGGGGCACAGTGTCTGCTGAGACAAGCTGCGGAGTAATCTGCAAAGAGAGTCAGGTCTTCGCCATCAGACTTTGCAAGTGAAGAATTGCCTGGTTTTGTTAGATTACGTTGTGCTAATAAGCTTGGTAGACATCTGAAACTCTGATCTTGAGTATATCTGTAAAGTTTTTAACTTAGGATCTCTATATAGAAACATTTAGTCTCGTTTGAACTTGCTCTGAGGTAAAATGAGCTGATTGTGTGCAGCTAGTCTTAGACTGGAGAGAAGTTGTTATTTTTTGTGTTAATCTGAGTATAAGAAACAAAGCGGGCTTTTAGGCTCTGGTTTTGAAACAAATCCTAGTATATTTTCTCTATATCAAACTATATAGGTTAATAAGAAGCCATATTCCTAACCAGCCACAGATATAAATATGTGCCCGTAAGATTGAGATGCAATATGACATGTCATAGACATATCACATGAGACTTCCTACTACAATGCAGGTAGTGGGGAGAAACCATAGATGCCTTTGCACATGCAAAATTACCATAATGAGCTACAGCTTCCTGAGTTGGTGGGCCCATAGGCCTTGCCCAGATGGGATTCTCCACCATCAGAGAATCATTCCTCTGGTGGGCTGACATCTGAACACTGGTTGTTACCTGCCGCAACTCCCATGGTTTCCTGAGACAGTTACTGAACATAAGTTGTGGGTAGACTGCCTTGAAATAATTTTAAGAAGTTGTAACTCACACACCAAACAATTCAGTTATTTGAAGTATGCAATTCTATATATTTAAACATAGCTACAGTTGTGCAACCATGCTCACTACTATCTACATTTAAAATATTTTCATCAATCCCCAAATAAGCTAGTGCCAGTAGTGATTTATCTGATTCCATGTGCCTGTTGCCTCATCTTCAATCAGCACATTCATGTCTCTCTGTCTGTGTTGGGATAGGTCATGGGAGCAGACTGAACAGGCCACATGCTGGATAGGAACTCAGCTCCTCATGCTTATGCAGAAAGTGTTTTTTTTTTTTTCATTGCTGATCCATGTCTGCAGTCTTGAGTTATCTGTTTTTTGTATATGGTGTAAGATCATTCTTGTGAAAATGCCTCTGCAGTGATCTGAGTACTATTTGTTCTAAAGAGCCAGCGAATTGTTTTGACAGCCTTTAAAAATAATAAATGATACGAATATGAGGGCTTATTTCTGATTTATTTCTGAAGATAGAATCTTTTCTGTTTATTTGTATTTCTACCTTTTGACAGTCTAGTGCCTTTGCAACTGAAGATTTGTAGAAAATAATGAAATTTTGAAGCCTGAGTTTTACTCATTTTTTAAATTCTTTGAGTGTCTTATATGAATTTCAGAATCACCTTGTCAGTTTCTACAAAATCCATCACCTGCCATTTTGGTGTATTATGTCAAAGATCATATTTGGGGGAATACATATTTTATAATATTAAGTCACCTTTAAAATTCTTAAAAATGATTGTTTATACCATGTTCAAGTTCTTTAAACTATGTTTTATACTTTAAAGACTATAAGTTTTGAAATTAACTTTATTCCTAAATATTTTTATTTTCAATGAATATAATCTATACATTTTATTTTCAGCTGTCTGTTGCTAGTAAATAATAATAAAACAAATTTTGATCTGTGTTCTATAAACTTGATGCATGATTTGTTAGTCCTAGTATTTTTATGGATCCATTAGAATTTTCTGTATATAAGATCATGCTATCTGAAAATATATTTACATTCTGATTAAATTTCTTTGTGTATTCACATTGAATGCATTTTTAATATATCAGGTTTTATCTCTGTGACATTTTACAGTTTTTAATATGTCTTTCTTTTCTTTTTTTTATTAGATGAGTATTTTAGTGTGATCTTTCTAACTCCTGTAATAATACTCCTGTATTATAGGTTGTTCAGGGACTTATCCTATATCTCTTATCAGAATCTGCCTCATTTTTATACAAAGATTTCAGTACTGTTATTATATAAGTTATGCTTAAACGTGTTATAACTCACTGATTTAAAAAAGCTAAGACAAAGATGAGTTAAAATGCGTAGCTACACAGTTTGTACTCTGAAAAGTATTACCCTGTTAATTTTCCTCTATAGATTTGAGCTGCCATTACTCTGTTAACGCATTATTCCAACATGTGTCCTTTGCATTATTATTTATTTTTCATTTAACAACGTTTCCTGAAAATTTGCTAGATTTATATAATGGGTTCTGGTTACCTTCATCCCTCTACGTTCTCTCTGTATGCTGTGATTACCATTAATACATAAAGAAACTGTTTTGGACCTATGGCATGGCAGGACTTAGGTAGGCAGAGAAAGCTAGGCTGAATGCTGGGAGAAAGAAGTGTAGAGTCCGAGAGACGCCTTGTAGCCCCACCAGAGACAGATGCAGGAACTTTAGCTGGTAATCCACAGCCATGTGGTAATACACAGATTAATAGAAATGGGTTAAATTTATATGAGCTAGCCAATAAGAAGCTTGAGCTAATGGGCCAAGCATTGATTTAATTAACGTAGTTTCTGTGTGATTATTTTGGGGCTAAGCAGCCAGGAACCAACAAAGAGCACCCATCTCCCTTCTCCAACAAATTGGCATGCTAATGTGGTGGACTAAAATCTATATAAAACCTGAGAAAGCTTAAAAAATAATTCTAGACACAAAAATACAGAGTTTAACATAGCTTCTTGCTGTTTGCTGGTGGTGAGACACAGCTCCTTTAAGAGAGATTTATTATCACATGTACACTCATAAGTGGTTTTTAAATGTAAAGCAAAGAAAAACAGCCCACAAATCACAATCCCAGAGAACCTAGACAACAATGAAAACCCTAAGAAAGATATACATAGACCTAATCTACATGGGAAGTAAAAGAAGACAAGATCTCCTGAGTAAATTGGGAGCATGGGGACCTTGGGAGAGGGTTGAAGGTCCAGAGAAAAATGTGGAGCTCAATAAAAATAACAAAGAGAGAGGTTTTCCTGATTCAGTTGCTACTGCTTTGCAATGCTGGCTTTCTGGACCTTGCTGCCAGCGTGACCTCTGGCTCTCTCGGGAGACAAGCATTTGGATGGGGTTTGTGAGGAGATTGCTGCAGCTTGCTTAATGGTAACACGGATTGGATATGTGACTGAGAATGGGGTGGTATGCATGACTCTCAAAGGCAGCAAGCAGCTCCAACTTGCTGGACTGGGTGGGACAAGCAGGAACTGTAATAGTCAAGCTTATAGTCATGTTAGTTGGATTTTCTATATGTACAGAGATGTATTTCAGATGAATAGGCATTCTTCAAACTTTTCAAAGACTACAGAATACTGCATTTAAAATGTTTTAATAACTTAGGACTTTTCATGATAATGAGAAACATCTGTGTGGCTACACCAATTACTTCAAGAGGAAGATGGGCATTGAAGA
Organism: Microtus obscurus; assembly: GCA_963919715.1. Taxonomy (NCBI): domain Eukaryota; kingdom Metazoa; phylum Chordata; class Mammalia; order Rodentia; family Cricetidae; genus Microtus; species Microtus obscurus. The sequence continues at coordinate 1,402,228 of CAWTZC010000892.1, read as the reverse complement.
GGGTCCTTATAGAGTTGGTTAGCCATTTGGACAAAAAACTACTCTTGCCTGGACTTCTTAACTGGACATGCAGGACCCACAGAGAAATGACTGCTAAACTTTCCTAAAGGTGAAACAATCCTTCGGGGTTCCTGCTACACAAAAGAGTCTGCCAAACATTCTGCAGGACACAGAAAATGTGACAGACAAGCTCTCAGTATAGGTGGAACTGTCCCTAAAATTTCCTGCTTCATGGAGAAAGTCTGCTGGATACTGTGGGCCTGTGGGCTGAAGATTGGATGCCCCAACGGTACTGAAGAACTTTGGGTGACTGTCCAGATAGTGAGATGTCTCTGTCAATTCCAGAGTTTTGGAAGTTGCTTACAATGAACTTATTGTTACTTAGGTAATATTATATCCTTGTAAAGTCTTTGATGGAGTTGAAGAATTTATAGTGATTTTCCTTAGATATGATAAAAGATAAAATAGATATAAATATTGTAGCTATAATTCTTGCTTGATAACTGTTTTATTATATGAAATTTTACTATGTTAAAGTTAAAACATATTTTATTTAAACAGAAAAGGGGAGGTGATATGGGATTTCCCTCTATATGCTGTGATTACCATTAATGAATAAAGAAACTGTTTTAGACCTATAGCAGGGTAGAACTTAGGTAGGCAGGGAAAGCTAGGCTGAATGCTGGGAAAAAGAAGTGTGGAGTCAGAGAACTTTTAGCTCCACCAGAGACAGATGCAGAAACTTCAGCTGGCAAGCCACAGCCATGTGGTGATACACAGATTAATAGAAATGCATCAAATTAATATGTATGAGTTAGCCAGTAAGAAGCTAGATGGGCCAAGCAGTGATTTAATTAATACAGTTTCTATGTGATTATTTCAGGGCTAAGCAGCTGAGAATCAACAAGTGGTGCCCTCCTTCCATGACACATGTCTTTCATGTTTTAGTTTGCTTTTGCTTTGTAACACAGTGTGTTTAACCAGGGCTGCACATGTGGGTATGGGCATGATGCTATCAATAAAAGAATGTGTAAATCGAAAGTGTGTACAACTGAAGACAACGACTTCCTCTACTCTAACAATCCTAAATTTGCATTACCACACTTGAGTGAGATGGGGTCCCATGAGCCCCTTACCTTTCTATGACTGAATGTTTGCTAGTTCAGTCTCATGAAAGTCTGATGCAGTCAACTATTATGAGTTCATAAGTGCCATGGCAACATCATGCCAATAAGATGGCATTTCATGGCCTCCCTCTCCCCCACATATTTGACACAAATTCTTTCTGTCCCCCTCTGAGCTTTTCCCTGCACCATGGTGGAGGTGATGTGTGTGCCTTGTTTAATGCTGAACACTCAAAAGTCACTTGTTCCTAACACCTTGACCAGTCATTGGTCTTTATATTAACTGCCATTCACTAGATAATGGAAACTTCCTGACCAAGACTAAGGATAGTACTAGTCTATGGCATGTTATAGGTATGGGCAAATATTAAAGAGACAGTTTGACAAATACTCTTTTGAGAAGAAAAAGTAGTAGGTTTTGCTCCTATTGTTTGTGTACTCTTAGTCATGATCCTTTAACCAGGTGCTTGGTATCAGGCATAAACTATCTCTTATGGAGTAGATTCAGAACCAACCAGAAATTAATTGGTTACCTTGTAACTGGTGTTTCACTATTATACCACTGAGCACTTCTTATCTGGAAAACTGGTCTTGTAGCATTGTAGAGTCTAAAGCTAAGAAAAAGCATTGCTGACTTTTCTTCCTAACTGCTTGAGTAGCAACTTCCAGCACTAGAAAGGTCTTCCAGCAGGGAGGAAATTTCAGTCTAGTTTCAACATCATTTCTTTCAATTCTGAAACTGAAGAGTATGATGTTTTCCACAACAGGGTCTTACCACTCAGTTATGGTGGGCAACCAATGACAATGACTGAATGGTTTCCAGGCCTCTGGGAAGGTTCCTGGTCAACAACTCCTATGGAAGTGTCCCGTGTCTGGCACCAGGATTTTTGTTCAATAATCCTTGACTTCTGTGATTGGCTTTATCCACCATAAATGATATCCCCATTAAAAATATTTTAAGTTAGCTTCTTCATAATATTTACAGGCATGCCCTTTATCTTAAAATGCTATATTTCTATGTTTTATAGAACCAATGATATAATTATATTTTATATTATTTTATGAAATTTCTTTTTAAATTAGCCAAAAAAGAAGAAACATTTATGATTGTTCTTAAGATGACACTGATATATTTATTCCATTCTTTTCTTTTTAAAAATATTGGTAATAATCATTTCATTATGACATTTTATTTTGTCTTTAAGATTTTACTTATTTAAATGTGTGTGTTAGTGTCTGTGTGAATGTTTGTGGATGCCCCTTGAGGCTAGAAGATGCCATCAGATTCCCTGAAGCAAGTATTCTTAACTGCTAAGCCATCTCTCCACTGCCTCTTCTTTGTTCTTTATATAGCTTGAAAGTACCGTTTGAAATAACTTGCTTTTCTTAGAGTTGTGTGTTTGTTTATGTGTGTATGTATGTCTCTGTGTGTACATGGTATATGTGCATGTGTGCACTTGTGTTTGTAGGTTGCCCTCACCCATTGATGGTTTTGTGGATGTCAACCTTGAGCATTTTGCTTTGTATTTTTCACCTCATTTTGAGGCAGCATGTCCCCGTAACCCTTCCCTCAGTGATGTGGTCACGTATGCTCCATGCCTGAATTTCACACAGGTGTGGGGTATCCAAACTGTGCTTTTCACCTTTTGAGCAACAAATACTTTGTTCACTGACCATTCCCCCAGTTCTTCCTTCATATTGTGTGTGTGTGTGTAAAGCTGATTACTCACAAGAAATCTTCCTTTCTCTTTTGTCTGTGATTGCATTTATATTTCCTTAATGTTTGAAAGATTCAAGATTCATAACTGTAAGGCTTTGCCAGCATTTTGGGAGTGCCACTCATTGCCTTCTAACAAAAGTTTGCCCTGATATTAGAGTCACTGTAGTTCCCAGAGGGATGCTTTCAAGATTTGTATTTGCTTTTAGTTCTTATCATTTTTAGTAAGAAAGTGTCAGATTGTCATTTTTAAATATATTTTTTAAATATAAAATCTTTGGATGTGTTTTAAATTTTTAAAAATAAAATTTAGAAATTTACAGTGATCATATCTTTATTTTATGTTTTTTTATTAAAAGATTTTTTTTTCTTTTTGCATACCAACCACAGTTTTCCCTTCCTTCCCTTTTCCTGCTCTTTCCACCTTCTGCTCATCCACTCTCATCCACACCTCAGAAAGTGTAAGACCTCCCTTGGAGAGTTAAAAAAAAAATCTGACTTATCAAGTTGAGGCAGGACCAAACCCCTCCCCCCTGTATCAAGGCTGAGGAAGGTATCCCTTTACAGGGAATGGGCTCTAAAAAGCCAGTTTATGCACTGGGATAAATCCTGGTCTGACTGTCAGTGGCCCCACAGACTGCCCAAGCAATGCAACAGTTACCCACATTCAGAGGGCCTAGTTCAGTCCTATGTAGGTTACCCAGAGTTAGTGAGCTCCCACTTGCTCAGGTCAGCTGTCTGTATGGTTTTCCCATTATTGTCTTGACCCCTTGCTCATATAATCCCTCCCCCCTCTCTTCAGCTGAGCTACAGGAACTCAGCCCAGTGCTAGTTGTGGATCTCTGCATCTGCTTCCATCAGTTACTGGTTAAAGGTTCTATGATGACAATTAGGATGGTCATCTGTCTGATTACAGGGGAAGGCCAGTTCAGGCACCTGCTCCACTACTGCTAGTAGTCTTAGCTGGCATCAGTGGTTATCCTTTTCTTTAGGTCTAATGTCTACTTATGAGTGAGTACATAACATATTTATCTTTCTGGGTCTGGGTTATTTCGCTCAGGAAGGTTTTTTTCTGTATCCATACATTTGCCTGAAAATTTTAAGATGTCATTATTTTTCACCAATGATACTCCATTATGTGATTTTACTACATTTCCTTTTTCCATTCTTTGGGTGATCATATCTTCAAAGTTATTTTCTGTTCCTCGTTTTTGTCATCTGCATTTGACATAACTATCTGATGGCATTTGCGATGGTGCTCACCATTTCCTTGAGGCTCCTGTAGTTTGTCTTCATTCTTCATTCTCTTTGTTCTTCGGAGTACACCTATTCCCTCTATCTTTTAGTTTGTGGGGTTTTCTTCTGGAGGCTAATGCCTACTGTTTAGTTTCTTGTGGACTATTTATCTAGTTACTGTACACAGGTAACAGCAAGATAGCTTTATGAAGGAGCAAGGTAAACTGTATGTTACCCAGAAGTTTACCAAGGAGTCCAGGAAATTCAGAAATAAGTAAACTTCTGGATTCAAATACACCTGAAGGACTGTCCTCAATGACTACCACCAGCAATTGAATGTTACTATGGATCACCAATGACCACAGAGCATTGGAAACAAAAGGGAGATCAAACTATAAGTCATCCTATGTCTTCTGAAATCATAAAGTGACTCCAGAAGATTAGAAAATCTGACGGCATGGTCAATAAAAGTTTACTGTCATTCTTATGACTGCTCTTTTTAAAATAAGTCATATTTTATTATCGTTATTACTGTATCTTATCTACATAGTAATACATTTCCCTGTGATGTTTCCATAGTAAATATACTTTTCTATGCCATTTTTCAGCTACTGTTTCACCTTCTTCATCTATTCCTGTCCTTTAGCTCTCTTACCTTTCTGTAGTATCTTTAATACATTAAGTCATATAAAAAAAGTTGTGTGTGTTTGTGTGTGTGTGTGTTTGTGTGTGTGTGAGGGTGAAGCATTATAGATTTGGGTGTAAACATATGTAGAGGTCAGAGACAACTTCAAGTTTTGTTTTTCAAGCATTGTATCCCTCTTTTTTCTACAATGTTGTGCCGACTGGCAGTGGGTACAAAATTTATCTCTAATGAATGAATTGGAATGAACTGACATTTTGGAGCCCATTCTCATTGAAAGGATAACATGCTCAGCCTAGATATAAAGGAGAGGGCCTTGATCCTGCTTCAAAGTAATTTGAGAATATGAAAAGATGTTTAAGAGCTAAAAGTGGCCTTAGATGTTGGAAGCTAGCAAGAAAATGAAGGAATTAGTCCTGCAACGCAAATGAATGCTAAGAGAAAAAGTAGAATATATGTATATGTGTATATGTATATACATGTGTATCTTGTGTGTGCATAATAAATTTTCATTTATTAATTCAGGTATATGGTTTATTTAATTCAAAAATTAAAATTATGGCATAAAATCCAGTAATGAGTTTTTACAGCATAGCTCATAGTTTCTTTCTTAAGGTCACATGTCTTTGAAGGATAAGCTTAGAATAATGATTATTAATAAGTAGTATGTAAAATTGATATTTACTGTGCTGTTTTCTCTACATTTGTGTGTAGCTGAAAATTAGCATAATAAAAATAGAAAGAAGAGAATGTACTGTAGATCACAAGATTACACATGACACCTTAAATTCCATGGAGTTGAAATTTTTGAAATTGTTAGAAGGATATTAAACTTTGATTTGATCATGTCACATTCTTTGACATCTTTGTGTGTTTGGAAGATGTATGCACTGTATGTCATTCAGTAAAAGGCACCATATCAAGAGATCTAGTCTTCAAAATCAGCAAATACCCTAGGTATTTGAAATAGCTGATGGGGAAGAAATATGTGCAGCATTGAAATTAGAGAGTTGGGATGAATGTCAATTCATTACATAAAATGTACGCAGGCCCATGTAGATACGTGTGGTTGTTTAAAGTCTATTTTTTTAAATATTTTTCATTTTTGTGATTTTTTTTAAAGAAAAAAATAGTAAAGGAAAAAAAATGGAAAAAGATATTTTGTCAAAATCTATGGATATTATTTTATCTTTAAAAAGTCTTTAGTATTCAGTAAGATTATTACTTTAAGGATAGCTAAATTACACTTCTCCGATTTCAGAAAAATTAATGGACTAATGACAGAGTACATTACAATTTAATGACCTTTAAAAATCAAATTAATGTGTCATGAGTAGCAGGCAAATGGATATAATTTTAATATTTACTAACAAATTAATGAGAACACCAGCTCAAACCAACCCTATGTTTTGATTTTTCTTTATTACTTTGCTCAAGATTAGGGCGGATAAGAGTCAAGCACCATTTCTCACCTCATTGTTTGCTCTGTCAAATTCTATTTCTCTAAAATTAAACACAAATGCAACCCTACTTTGTTTGGTGCGAGAGGCACAGCTTAGAGGTATAATTTATTCCACACCCCTTTGAAATGAAAGAATAATGAGCCATTAGCGTGTCCATGTTTTTCTATTTATCCTTTCAAAGTCAGACCTCTCCTTATCAAAAGTCCAGACCTGCTTATCTGTCACTAATGAGAACCTTTTTTCCAGCGCTGGTGCTTACATTACCACTCCCATATACAGTGTCTCTGTGTTGTAGCCTTTATTTTCATAGCATTGAGTGTCCTTAAAACTGAATGATATTAAGTATGATATAGCAAATATAAGTCTTCTCTAGAAAGGTATTTTAAAAACCCATTGGGCTTCAGGGTTGAGATTTTTTTCATCTCCAGAACAGAATTTGAATAATGACCTTCTAAAGGATCTGTTTACCAGAACCTGGAATTATAGTTGTATGTTCACTTCCAAGGGTAAGACATAGTTTGATTTACCATTAAAAAATAAAATTTTGCCTGTTTCTAATCCCACACTTGGGAGGCAGAGATTTTAACCTTTTATCTATTCCGGTTACCAACTATTTATTTGGTCGACTGTAGAAAAGCGATCTCTATTTATACATTACATTCAAACTAAACCCAAATCATTAAAAATCCTGGGAAGATTTCATCGACGTGTACAATATTTTCTAATATAACATTTTTTTTTTTTACTCATTTTGAATGTGGCTGGTTCTAAATAGGATGTCTCTGTCAAATCTTTCTTCTCTGGAATCATGCAGAAGAGGAGGCAGAAAAAAGTGCAAGAACCAAGAGAGCAAGGTCCTCTAAATCAACACGAACAAAGCTCATATGAACTAGCAGAGAATCAAGCAGAATGTACGTGTCTGCACTAGGTCCTATGTGCACAAATTATGTTTCCACTTTTGTGTTTTCTTAGAATTCCTGAGTGTGCAAATGAGTGGGTCTCTGTTTCTTGTTCTATCTCTTGGGCTCTTGTAATGGGAGGCTGCTTGTTTGTCCCAGGTCACACAGACCTGAAATAATCACATAGAAACTATTAATTACAACTTGCTTGGTCAATATTCTTAGGTATATTCCTGGATCACTCTAATATCTTAAATTAACCCTTTTCTATTAATCAGTGTATCACCCCGTGGTTGTGGCCTATCAGTAAGGCTCCACCCAGCATCCGGTGTCTGTCTCCTGCAGTGGATACATGGCTTCTCCCTGACTCCACCTACTGTCTCTTTCTCGATTTGCTTGGAATTTCTGCCTTGCTCTCTTCTGTGTTGCAATGGGCCTAAAGCAGCGTCTTTATTAACTAATGGTATTCACAGCATAAAGAGTGGACGCCAACATCACCTCTCCTTTTCTTTCTAAAGAAAAGGAAGGTTTTAACTTTAACATAGTAAAATCATATGTAATGAAACAGGTATCAAGTAAGAATTACAGCTACAATATTTAAATCTATCTTATTTTTTATTATAACTAAGGAAAACTATAATTCTAACTATTTATTCTTCAACTCCGTCAAAGACTGCCGAAAGCTGTAACATTACCTATGTTAACAGGAAGTACATTGCAAGCAACTTCCAAAACTCTAGAAATGACAGAGACAACTGGCTGCCTAGAAAGTCAGGCGATGAAAGGAGACAGAGACAGAGACCCACATTGGAGCACCAGACTGAAATCTCAAGGTCCAAATCAGGAGAAGATGGAGAGAGAGCACGAGCAGGGAGCTCAGGACTGCGAGGGGTGCACCCACACACTGAGACAGCGGGGATGTCCTATCGGGAACTCACCAAGGCCAGCTGACCTGGGTCTGAAAAAGCCTGGGATAAAACCGGTCTTGGGAAAAAACATAGAGACAATGAGGACTACTGAGATCTCAAGAACAAGGGCAATGGGTTTTTGATCCTACTGCACGTATTGGCTTTGTGGGAGCCTAGGCAGTTTGGATACTCACCTTACTAGACCTCGATGGAGGTGGGTGGTCCTTGGACTTCCCACAGGACAGGAAACCCTGATGGCTCTTTGGGCTGAAAAGGGAGGGGGACTTGATTGGGGGAGGGGGAGGGAAATGGGAGGCAGCGGTGGGGAAGAGACAGAAATCTTTCATAAATAAATAAATAAATTAAAAAAAAATAGAAAGTCACCCAAATTTCTTCTGTATCATTAGGAAATCCATCTTTAGCCTACAGGCCCATAGTATCTGGCAGATTTTTCCATGAAGCAGGAAATTTCAAGGACAGTTCTACTTATATTGGCAGTTTGTCAGTCACTTTCTTCTGTGTCCTGCAGAATGTCTGGCAGACTGTTTTATGAAGCAGAAACCCCGAAGGATCATCTCACCTTGCGTTCAGCAGTCATTTTTCTGTGGGTCCTGAATGTCCAGTTCAAACAACATACCAAAAAGCAATCTAGGTAAGAACAGTTTCTTGCCCAAATGGGTAACCAACTCCATAAGGGGCCTCTTTGATGCCCATCATTGTCTTGAAGTAGCTTGGTGCTGCCAGGAGCAGATGTGTCTTGTTGTCATGAAAATCCTATGTTTTTAAAATATTTTAAATGCCATATTATGTTAGTCTTTGAAAGGTTTGATTAATACCTGTCCATATGAAATATTTCTCTGTATATCTAGAAAACATAAGTAACATGACTACAAGCTTGACTATTATACATGATTATCTATTAACCTGTATTTATTAATTATACATTACATTTTTTCTTTTTTGGTTTTTTGAGACAGGGTTTCTCTGTAGCTTTGGAGCCTGTGCTGGAACTAGCCCTTGTAGACCAGGCTGGCCTCGAACTCACAGAGATCTACTTACCTCTGCTTCCTGAGTGCTAGGATTAAAGGCATGTGCCACCACTGCCCAGCTTATACATTACACTTTTAAATGAGCTGCACAAACACAATACCTTAAACAAGAGCAGATATATATGTATGTATACATATATATCTCCTTTTCATAAAGGAGCCACAGTGCTCCTGCTCACTGCCAGCAAACAGAGCCCATCCTGAAAAAACATGAGACTACCAAGGAGCTGTGCTTGGCTCCTGTTCTTGTGGGTCTAAAAGCCCTCTTTCGTTTGTCAGCGTTTCTAGGCTTAATGGAGATCCATTGTCGAATGGTTGGCCTCCCACATCAGGCACTTTTGCTTCAGCTGGTTTGCTTTGTCCAGTTCCAATGTGTTGGTTTTTGTTTTATCCTTTATATGGTATTTTATTAGTTTGCTTTAGAATCTTGCTTTTTTTTTCTAATGGGGGACAGAAAGGGAGTGGGTGTGGATGGAAGGGGAAGTATGATAAAAATTCTATTTTTAATAAAATTTTTAATAAAAGAAAAAATAGTAAACAAGCAAACGAAAAGGAAACTGACTAATTATGTGCATGTGTGTATGGTGCTTTTATTCTGTTTCTGATTTCTTGCCCAATATCCTGTGAGTATATTTGCTCCTCTGTTCAAAGGACCAGTGCCTCATTTCTTACCATTGTTCATTCCTCACCAGTCATTGGGCATTTATTAACTACATCAACCACAAACTGCTTTCTTTTCTTTTAGTAATGAAACATCACTTATGAAGTAGTTGTCATATCATAAAAATTCAAACTCAAGGGAGCTGGATAGATAGCTCAGTGTTTATGTTCATAGACTAGTCTTGAGTAGAACTCAAGCTACAATGTCTCTGGCTTCTGTGGGCACCTGCAATGATGTGCACACACACACACATAATTAAAGTAAAAAAAAATCTTAAAAGTAAATTAAATTTTGTCTTTTAATTCTGTCTCTTGATAGCTTTCCCAAAACTATGACTTTGAGCTATCATAGGACCATTCTCTCCCCATCCTCACAAAGCTACAAAGCACTGATAAGAAAACAACACAATTAAGGAACAACACTGTGATTGTGTGTGTGTATTTGTGTGCATAAACAGAACTATTCTAGATTCCAAAGATAACTTCAGCAAAAAATGCAAAAGAGCAGTGTTGACATTCATAAAATGTTATTTCCTTTCTTTATATGCCTGATTGTTATTCTGTGTAACTCTATGTTATTATTCAAGAATTTCTTTTAAATATCAAGTATTTGACAGCATCTGTTGTATAGTGCCACTCAACAAACATTAGTCAGTATTAAATTATTGCTTTTACATTTCCACATCTTTTCTAATTCTGTTTTCTACAAAGTTCTTTGTTTTTAAGTAGAAAAAATATTTGTTTCTCTCATCTAATATATACTGAGAGTATTTTTATGGATGGACTAGCTTTTGTATGGTCCTCAGGAGTCAGCTTAAAATGAAGGAAAACAAACAGCACTGTACAACATGAAAAACCTGGATGGAAAGAACATAAACTTTACTTGACTATTTTGGTAGAATTCAAAAAGAATTTTGTATAGTGTTATGTAGTCTGTAATGAATTGTTATGATATTGTTATTTTTAGCTTCACTATCTGGCCTTTTGACTCATCCATTATATTAATAGTACATACTGATGTTCAGCCAATTTAACAATAATTGAATGCAATACGATGCATGAAATACTGTATGATTACTCTCAAGATGAAAACTTATTTTGTGAATGATATGAAGTGCTTTGAAATGAGAACTTCAGATCTTACCTTGAGATAAAGCTACGAGAATGTTTCAATACAAGTGGCTAGTTGAATTTTCAAATACATTTTGAGGGCAATGGAATAAATATGCATTTGTGCTGCCTTTCAGTGATGCAAAAATAACAGACTGGCCCATTCTTTGAAAATAAATGCTACTTGGTACCATTCTTCAGCATTTGCTTAAAGCAAAGTGTGTCATAATAATTACTCTTGCCTTCTAACATCAGTGCTATGAACTGTTCTTTCAAAACATCTCATGTCTCTGCTTAAGTCATCTGGTCATCAACGTGTTATCAATTCAATTGTGGAAGCAGATATATGTTCCACTGCTGATCCTTCTACATACTTTAGTAGTTTAACATATGCAAACCTTACAGAAGTGTTTCCTTGAAGGTAAGTGAGGAACTCATTGTGCCTAAGTATTATGGTTTTAGTGTTCTAGAGATATTTTATCTGCAACCCTCACAGGATTCTTTCTAGAATCTCTTCCTATATTCTGCTTCATGTTCATTGCTCTAGACATTTTAAGTTTGGTTATAAACTCATTATTTTCTCTCCATTTAATATTAACAAAGGAGACACCCCTCACAGTTTTTTTTGTTGTTGTTTTCTTATTTGGAATAATCCAAGGTCTTCTTTATGAGCAGTGTTCTCAAGAGTCACTGTGTGCTTGGAATCCTGCTTCCTTTACTGACACCACATTTGTTCTGTGCCCATTATTAAAGCCATCCATGTAATTTAGAGTCTACAATTCAGTGTTGCACTGATGTGACAAAATGCTTAAGATAAACTTAAAGGAGCAAAGTGTCATTTTAATGACAGTTTCAGATGCTTCGGTCCATAGTCACTAGGTTGTTTCTGGGACAGTGTTGAGGCACAGTGTCATGATGGTGGTGCACAGTCATGGAGACCAAGAAATGAGAAAGAGAGGACCTGCCATTCTAACATTTCTTTCTAAGACCATGCCTCAACAAGATTTCTCCCACAAGGCCTTGTCCCATGAAGATGTCACAGTCCCCCTTTCCAATTGTTTACAGGCTGTTCACATATTTAGTACATGGGCTTTTGGAGTATGCTTAAAATATAAATCATATTTGTTCCTGGTTTCCAAAGACTTACACCCATCTCACAGTTCAACATGCATTTAGTTTCTCTCAAAGTGTTTCCAAAGTCAACTGTCCCAATAATGATCAAAAGTTCAAGGCCAAGGTCTTCTCTAATGTTTAAAGAAAACTCATCCATAGGCCACTGAACAATAGAAATGAGAATTAAATGATTTAAAGGTACAGTGGCATGAGCATAAATTTCACTTTCCAAATGTCAGGAATAGGAGAATAGTAAGGAAGACTTAGACAAAACCACACCAAAACCTAGATGCTATAGCTCCATGTTTAACATCTGAGGTCCATGGTGGGGTGATGTTAGTTCCAAACAGCGTGCCACACTTTGTCTCTTAGACATGGCTGACATTAACCTGCATGTCCACTCTCCAGGTCAGGTTCTGCTACTGTCAGTAGCTTTCAAAGTACAAAGAAAGGTTTATTTTGGCCTTAAGTACATAGATCCCTTGGAGACACTTAAGACCCAGCCTATCACATTTGTTTTCTTTGATTTTACATCCCTAGATGCAATGTCAGGTAGAGAGTTATTTCTATCATGGCACAATCATGCAAGCAATTGCATGAATGGATCCTTTGTGCCCTAAAACTAAAGAGAAAACTATTTATCAGAGTTCCATATTATTGAAATTGAATTTTCAGTGCAGTGGCTTGGAGATGTGGGACCTTTAATAGGAAGTTAGGCCAGGAGGGCTCAACACTTATGCATAGACTCATACAATTATCTCAGGAGTGGTTGATGGTGACATGCTATGTCCCTTGGTTCAGTCCTCAATCTTTCGCTCACATGCTTTCTTATGATGATTATGTGATGCCCATGGCCCTGTTATATTGCAGCAAGAAGGTACCCAATAGATGTAACTTCTCTTGGACTTTGAAGCCCCCGTTATTTTGAAATATATATTTTACTTATAAACCACTTAGCCTGTGGTAGTCTGTTTAACCGTAGAATATATTCAGACACTCAGGATACCTTCACCCAGCTTCAGTTTTTTTCTACCACGTCCATGCCTGCTTTTCTGCACCATCATTCTTTGCTATGTCTCCACTAGACCTTTTTCAGTTTCTAGAATATTTTAATTATAATCTTGCTTGGGACACATCTTTCTACTCCATCTGTATTATTTGTCCTTTTTATTAGTTAAAACTCTTCAGATAAATACTACTAATAGTGTATGTGTATGAGCATGCATGTAGGAAGAGTGATTGTTATAAAAAGATCTGACTTATGTGATTATAGACACAGAGAAGTCTCATGCTCTAGAGTAACAAACTGGAGGTATGGGTGATATTCCAATGCAAAATGAAATGGATCAAGTAGATCAGCTGATGGCATAATATTCAGTATAAATGTAAGTTCAAACAAGTGAGGAAACATATTCAACTAGAAAACACTCATTCAGAGATGCTTCCTTACTTGACTGTTTTAGTCACTGGACCAGGGTCATCACAGTAGGGAGGCCAATAGGCTTTAGTTAGTCCACAGTTCAAGTGTTCATCTTATACAGACTACAGAAACACGCATATATAATTCTGAAACAGAAAACATGGTCCACTGATGTGGGCATAGGGAACTATCATTCTTTCCTGCATTATGTTGCATTATGAATGCACCCTTGCTCCAGATATTGTACACAACCCCCAAGTTCTGAGCATGTGCCCACCTGCTTATCCCTATGCAAGATTCTATACCCAACTTCTGTTTGTCTTGTTCCTTCTTGCCCTTGTAATTCCTAAACCCAGAAGTTATGCTTTGGCACTTAGAAGGTGTTCAATAAGCGTTCATTGGATGCATGAGCTGTTCCATTAACCTTTCGCTTGAATTCTTACTAACATTAAACAATATAATTATTTTGGCTTGATTGCTTGTGTAAAGCCAACATTTACTCCTGGCCAATTACCTTTGGATATATATCTAACAATATTCAACATTCTGGTTTGATTAACTTTCCTCTGGGATTTATACACTAAACCTGCTCAGTTCAAGGTTTGAATAGTGTATGCTGATTAAAGCTGCGGCTACCTTGTTAGAATTCTCTTTGTTGCACTCCATCAGGGAAAAGGATGTTCAATTTAGCTGTTTCAAATTAGAAAGTAGCATATGAAAGGAAAAGACGTTTCTGAATAAAACTGTCTCAGATTAGGAAGCCGGTGCTGGCTGTCTTTGTCCTTAGTTACTGCCTGGCACACAGAGTTTTAGAAAGCCACCTGAGACAAATATGGTTCAGAACTGCTAGGTAGATGAATCGTGATATGGTATAAAAATGATTGGAGTCACATGATGCTCATTTTGTGAGTGAGTTAACTGTCTTTACAAAGATTTTAAAGAGAGCATAGATAAGTTAACATATCAAGTTGCTGTAAAATTAAACTATATTTCTTGTTTTTATAGTATCAGAATGTCTGCAGATGTCCTTCAATCCCTGGTCACATGTCCCCACCTCCCCCTTTTTAAGGGCTCCTGCTATTCTAGGTATGTGATCTGTTTTACATACATAATTTTATTTTTCGTCCTCATTTTCTTCTTGTTGCTGTGATAAGCATGATGACCCAAACCACCTTTGTGGAGGGAAGAGCTTGTTGGCTTACAGGTTAGAGTCCACTGTCGAGGGAAGCCAAAGCAGGAACCCTGCAGAGGAACTATGCTTCCAGGTAGCTTAGCTTATTTTACTGTACAACCCAGGACCCCACCAATACATGCATGGGGTAGCACCACCCACAGGGGGCTGGGTCTTACTACATCAGTCATTAATCAAGAAAATGCCCCACAGGCCAATCTGATGTAGGTAATTCTCCAACTAAGTTTTCCTCTTTCCACCCTGGTTAGTATCAAGTTGATGAAAATAACAAGCACACCTTTTTTTATAAGGCATCGCTTTTCTCAGCTGAGAAGAGAAATCTAGTCCCATAAAATAGCAACATTTTCCCAAGCTATACAGCTGTGATGTTTCAAATTCTATACTGGCTTCTGGGTTTATCTGTTATGAAGATCCACTAGGCATAAAACTGTACAATTTCAAAACACTCACAATTTACCCTGTGTCTATTAAAAAGGTAATTTGTTTCCCCATCTTAACTACAGAATAAGCATGCTATTCTTTTGGTCTTTGGATTTGCACACAGAGTGTGCCACATTTAAGGGAGTGTGGCCACAAAAACTAAACAGCGAAGATTCCTGATTTAGTTGCTCTGGGCTCCTTTCTATCATCTCTACCCGCAGATGGCTGTGGATACCAGGATGGGGCTGTAACTCAGCATGGCTGCTTCTGATGAGGTCTTTCCTGGTATACTTATACTTAGTACTTTGTGGATTGCTGGAGGGTTGATGATCAGATGGCTTGCCTGTCTTTTCTTCATCTTTGAAAGTAAGAACTGGCTGGCAACATGCAAATATAGAGAAAGTACAGAGGTAAAATTTGCTTTGTGTATTGATACCAGTCTGTATCAGGTATTTTTGTTGTTGTTGTTGTAGTGATAAGAAACTAAACTTGACAAAAGCTAAACAACAACAAGGAAACAAAAACAAAACATCTAAATGAAGAAGGGTTTATTGTGGCTTATGGTTGAAGGGTCACAGTCCATTGTGGAAAGGAAGGGCAGGAGCATGCCCTGGGATGCTTCATATTTAGGGAAACTGGCAACGGAGAGCAGGGTGTTTGCTGTGCCTCTCTCCCCTTTATTCAGTATATATCCAAGCCCATACACTGATGGGTGTCACCCACCTTCATGGTGTATCTCCCTCCTCAGTTACACCTCTCTCGAATTGCTCCCAGAGGCATATATAAAAGGCGAGTCCAAGTCTACTGTAGGCAATGATCTGAACCATCACAGCATCTCAGCCACTATTCACTGCCTTTTATAAAGTGAGGTAGTGCACTCATTATTACATCTCAGTTTTAATAAGATGGTGTCTGTATTAGAATATTAGAATTCTAATATTAGAATATCATTATTAGATTATTAAATCTAATATTAGAATATTAGAATATCTACCAATATTCTAGAGATTTCCCTTGCTTTCCAGTCCCCAGTTCACTTTCATCTTATTGCATTAGCAGTGTTTTCCCCTTCATTGTTACTTCTGCACTCTTTCTCCTCCATGGTTCTAATTTACAATAAAAATACCAGTATATATTCAGATTTCTAATTTGCTTTTAAATTCCATGCTTTCTTTTTCCATTAACGTAAAAACCTTAGACTATATGGTCATCTTAATTTTTCCCCTATTGGTTGGTAAGTAATATAATTTACTTTGTAAAAAGAATTCTCAGAATATTTTAAACATATTTAAAATATATTTAAATATTTTTTCAAAATAATTATTGAAATGTTTGCATACTTATGTAAATTAATTCAATGGAAGAAGTTGATTTCATTATTTAAAACAGATATTTAAATACTCACAGGAACACTTACAAGCTATCTTGTTATATTTTACCTCTATAAAATTAATTTTTTATTTGCACATGTAGGGCCATTTTTAATATATTAAATCATTAGTCTATTTATAATTTGATTTATAATGCAAGATTAACTTGATCTTTATGATAAACTTAACTATAGTAAAAAGATATTCTTAATGAAAATTTTGATAAACAAAGTGTTTTCCAGACACGATAGGGCTACTGCATGTATCAACTCTCAGACACTGTGGGTGCATGTACTAGACTTGTATCAGATTAAGTTAGCCTGAAGTTCAGCATGAGTGGACGTCAAGGCTCTGAAATTCCTCCCTAAAGCTAAGGGGTTACTTAGCAGTCAATGGCTATTTGTGGGGAAGAGTTAATTATCTTTAGGGTTGCTGCCCCTGGTAGGTTGCCAATAATCTATGGAAGTTTCTATATCCACCCAAATACTGGAAGCACTAAATGGGTTCAGTGGCTTAAGGGGAAAAAAAGCATATGAAACTGGGGTGGGGGAGTAAAGTGTAGGAGAATTTAGAGTTTGAGGGAAAGTAGATTGGATAAAATCATATCATATCATATATATATATATAATTTTCTAATGATAAAAAAGAAATGAAAACAATTTAAATATGAGTGCCCTAGTGATTTTTCTCTTCATATGTTCTTAGCACACATATACAAAGACACATGCATATATTAATATCCCCATATATATCTTCCCACTTTAACCAATGTCAAGTTTCCTAGTAGGTTAACCAGTGGGACAAAGAACAAAGCCCTCTATTTATGATTAGCCTTTAAGAGGATCTTCAGCACTTGGTTCTGAGGAGTGGAAACTGACACTTTAAGAAACAATGCAAGACAGTACAGCAAAATATTAGACTGCTTTAGCTCCAAGAAGCAATGAAATATGTATTTGAACATTCCTTTTTGTAAAGATTTTTGTCTCTGTCTTCAGCAAATTTTTACCCTTCATTTGTGAATGTTTGCATAATATATCCAGTAAATAAGTTTTCTGGAAGTATCACTACTTTCAGCATATGTAGTTTTAATTTTATTGTTGTATATTTACATTAGAGCTTATTATGTTTGCCTGAATCTTGTCAGATGAACCTTTTTGTTTAGCTTCACGATTTCTGTTTTAAGCACTGCTAAAGTCTGTCACTGACAAAAGTGAACTACTGTCCGTATTTTTATGAGTATTGTGATGTTGAGAATGTGACAAAATATGCCTGTGTATAAATTAGATGACGAAGGTACAAGTTCTAGCTGTATTTATAAGAATGTGTACCTCTTATTCTTAAGCCTACTAGACGAGGAAATGTAAACCATTATTCCATTTTAATGCTACATTTTTATTTTGAAAACTATGATATTTGTTTACAATTATTCAATTCTCTTCATAAGTAAATGGACCTCTTTCAGTTATCCAACATTGAAATTAAATTCAACTCCAATATTGCTTTATGGAGAAAGCCTAATAACTTCTAAGTATTTAATTAACTCAGTTTTATAAGGGTCAACAATCAGATATATATCCAGGTCATCTAAAGCAGACAATAGTCAGGTGGTTGCTAGGCAACAGATACCAGGTTCAGCTGATGTGTGTTTCTAGGCAAAGCTTATAGTGTGAAAAGAAGAACAAATTACACGATACCTGCATTTTTGTTATTATACGTTTGGAAAATAAAGTTGTATTTAGAAGAAATCTTGACATTCATTATTTGCAGCATCTTTCTTCCAGATGTCAGAAAGACATAGTCAAGTGACAAGGGAATAGTAAATTAAAATGACAGATGACATTTCTTTTCTTATGTGATCGTAGATATGGACCTTTCTCATAATTATGTTTTTGTATCTTGTCTACAGTTAATTAGTTTTCCTAAATTCACTGTGATTGAAATAAAGCCACAAAATTAATGAAATATAATTAGTTTAAAATACACACATTTTCATGCTGCTGAAAACCAGGAATTAAAATGACATATAAGACATGATCTAGGCACAAAACCAAAACATTTCATCAGTGATAAAGATGAAAAAGTGACTCTTGGAAATCTAGGATGAAACTTTTTTATTGTGATGGCTTTAAGTGTTACTGACACACGTAGTCAGAGTAGTTCCTCTAGTGATGGGTATAACACAGAGGTGTTGCCATAAAAAGAAATATTATTCCAACCACACTTTCCAGTATGTTTACTAGATCCAGCAAGATATCCATTCCATGGCTAGAAATTTAGACCATGCAGTATTTTTGTCTTTGATTTTAACAATTCTTAATCATTGACATACAGGGAGTAGGTGAGAATGTGTGTTTGGGGCAAAGGTCATGCAGAGTAGATGAATCCTAAAAGAGGCAATCCAAGCCATTCAATAGAAGGTTGGGTAACAAAAATGTCACTTGGATGTAAGTTTTAAAAAATGTTTTCGTAAGGCAAGCTTGAGAGATATGACTTTTATCCCCAAATGAAGATTGTGACAAAAGTCATTAAAATTGCTTTTTATTAGCTTAGTTTTAATAAAAGCATCTAAATAAAAATTTTAACAAGCTAAAATAATGTGTGTAATATATTTTTGTAATCAGATATAATATTTCACAAATTAAGCAAAATTTAGGTGAACATTTTATATGTAGGATTGGAAAACAAACTTCCGTGGGAATTTGGTCAGCTTTCTCTCTGAAAGTATGAGTTTAGGGCACTCTGATCTCCACTAGAAAGTATAACCTAGAGACTTCCATTCAAGTGTGCCTGGAAGGTGAGACAGGTGTGGATAAATAGTGACAATGGCTTAAAAGACAACTGAAAATAACACCAAACTCAAGCTGCATCTCCTGTTTGCATGTGTTTGAATTCTGGATTCAGTTCACAGGTTAGACATCAGCAGTGGGCTTGAAAATTAAGTCTAGGATATATTGTTTAGGAATAAGTCATTGTTAAGAAAGAATGCGCCTATGATGGTAATAACTGATTTTGAAAATCATATGATAGTAAAATACTTTAAATTATAAAGCAACTTAAAAAGTTTTCTTAAATTTGTTTAGAACAAGTTTTTATAATATGTGACCATGTTCAAGAGCATGTTAACACTGTTTGAAATAAAGGAAATACTAAACATTGTTGACAGATTTTAGAAGCATTTTATATATTATGAAATAAGCAGATAGAGTTGTTGAACAACGAGACTAGTTTAATCTGAAGGGATGCCCTTAAAGTTGCCACTCTCAGAACTATTGTGTCCAGTTACAATTTTCTTTTGAACAGTCAGAAAGAGAGGGAAATCTGGATGCAAAACCAGTTCATTTATAAGACAAAAGAGTAACTTCAAAGGGATACACTAAGTGCTTGAATAATGACTTCTAGGGTGGTTTGGGGAATTAGTCAAATTAGAATACCTTTTAAATTACCTTTAGAGGTCTTCTACACCAAGAGATGTAAACTCAGTGGGTGCAGGTATGCAATGGAGAATGTTACTCTTAAACTAAATTTGTGTTAATTGTAATTGTTTGCATTGAAATAATGAGACCTTTCTTAGTATTTGGAGTATTTCTTGCCTTATAACTTCCTTTGAGTGGTTTGAGCACTGATTACTTTATTTCTCTATTCATTTCTTCAGTGCAACATCCACAATATCGTACATATTAGAAATGATGATGATTGACTCAGGCATCTTGAGGTGACAAGGAGGGAAAACGGTGGAGTGGTGCCTGGACAATTGAATCTTGATTATTAACTCTGGGTATTTTATGCTTGGATGAAACTATAATTTGATCTTGAGCCAGACATTTGCTCTCTGTATGGACACACTTTGATAGAGGTTGAGAGCATTCTATATTGACTAATAAACCAATTCAATACCACAGTTTTAAGTCCCAGTTTTCAAATCTGACTTGGAATATTTCAGTGCGCATTGTAACATTACTGAGGATGGTCCAAACAGATAATTTGCTCAAATATAAGTGAGTAAACTAAGAAAAAATGACCCAGGAGAAATAAATTGAAAGAAAAATCATGATTTGGTAAAATTTCCTTATATTACGCCATGTTATAGTATATTAGAGGATGAGTAGAAAGATAATTAGAAGTTCTGTTCCAGGGAAGCCTCTGCTTGAGATCAAGGCAAGAAACTCAAGAAACTTCTTTATATAGTAGAAAACTGTACCTGGGAGTTGAAGAAGACAAAGAATAGAGAGGAAGAAGGGACTGTATTTATCAAATGCTCTTGATATCCATAGTGTTTAGTATTGTGACAATATATATAATCCAGTGAATAGAAAGTGTCATTTACAAACCAAGAGGAGGAAAGAGAAAGTTGTGAAAAAAATCTTAAACTGAAGGCCATTGGCACATCATTTGATGGATGCTGAGCCTTAACTTAAGTCTATTTCCCTAATTCTTTTAAGACAAATAGTTCTGAGTTAGGTATTCAGAAAATATCTAAGTGTCTTGATTTTGCTAAAAGACCATGCAGTGTTTGTGAGAAGGAACAAATGGTGCCTATTGTTTAAATAGTTTTTTTCAACTTGTGTTTTCATACTTATTTTTGAATAAGACAAAGAGAAAATGTACTTCATCTCTAATACACATACCTACACTTATAAAAGTACTATTTTTTTCTAAAACTTAGCTGCATGTCCTCAGCAACATTATTATATAATGCATTTTTGCATTGCATTATATTTAATTTGATTCAATTCAGTTTCTTTCCAATTAAATGTCAAATCATAACATTCTATCTATCACACAATTATAAAATAACTCATTATGGACATAGCCTTGATTTCATGACTTGTAGTTTGTAATTTGCTGACTAGGTAGTATCAGGCACAGCTTATAGAAAAGTTTGTGCTGTAAACTATGAAGGTAGAATGAGGAAATAATTAATGAAAATGTCAGGCAAAAGTAAGGCTGGGTTGTGTTGTTTGCCAGGCACAGGAACCAAGCAGTGTGAAGGCAGAGCAGTGTAATGGGGCTCGTCGGCATGCTCAAGAGTAGAAAAAGACAGGGGAAATCCATGCGAGCAACTCTAGGCCATGCAATCATTCTAATGGCAACACTTTTGAAGATCACCACTTTGAAGGAAGGTATGATCAGATTTGCTTCATGAAGAAGTCAACTTGAAGGCCTCAGAATAATCCAAAGAGGAAGAAGGATGGAAATCAGAACATCTAAGAATTTCCGGTTATGAGGGCTTAGGTACTGACATGTGGTAACTTAGAATGGGCTTGTCCAGGAAAATTGGCTTGGGGAAGAGTTAGGGGTCAAGATACATTTAGCAAACAGAAACAAAAAGAGTTGATGATAAGTTAGTTAAGCAAACGAGGCAGGGGATAAGAGTGATGGTGGGCACCTTGGTTAGAATACCTGCTCCTGTTAGGATAACTGCTCTGTCGTATTTCATACTTAGAAACTCCTGGGAAATTTGACTATCATATTTTCTAAATGGCAGACACATAAGAATATCATTCATCATTTAAAGTATATGTATTTGTAGAATAGGATGTCTTACATGTATAAGTTAAAAATTGACAGCCATAGACTGAAGTTTATAGACATAAAATTGTTATGAACTGCATGATAGAATAGATTTTTTAGGCTATAGCAGATTCCAGAGAGAGAGAGAGAGATGAAGTCACGAACACTTCTATACAGGAAGCCTCTTACGTAGAGCAGAAGAAGTGTGCTGGGTGGGCAACCCAGGGTGGATGGTTTGAAGGCCTCTCACTCTTAGCTTAGCTCATTAAGAGGAAAAACTACATCAGCATTTAGGGGACTTCCTTGACATCATAATAGTTTTTATTGAAAAAACACATTTAATTAAAATATATAATAGTTGTACAATTCCATGTGGGTACATTATAGTAATTTGGAACATAGATTCTATATGTACTGATTAAATCAACATTTATGCGTGCTCATTTTTCAAACATAAATCATTATTATGTGTTGGGAAGCTCATCTTCTAAATCACTTTAAAATATTTCATTTATTGTTTAAATCTATAGTTACCTTTCTGAGGTATAGATAAAAAAGCAATTCCCTCTCCCTGCTAGTGGTTTTGTGTCTTTCATAACCTCTTCTCACCTGCTGCTTGGGCAGCATTCTGTTCCAGATTTTTTTCCCCAAGATTGATCTATTGCTTTCCACAAAAGAGTGAGAATATGTGGTACTTATTTTTTTTCACATTACTTCTGTGATTTTTTCCCTTTGTTATTTTAAAACAAGAGAAAAGACAAGAAATGAGAAAGAGAACAAAAGAGCTTGGAGACTTTTGAAGGGCTCCTGGGCAAGATGTAGTTGCCTGGTTGAAGATGTGATTTAAATCACCCCAGGCATGTGACTTGTCCTGCCCCTGCAGTGGTTTCCACAATGAAAGGGCTGGAGCGACCCTCACTGGTGGGGGGAGAGCTAAAGGGCAGTGAGGACACTCTGCTGACTCTATTTGCAGGAGCAGGCACTTAGATCATGGGGTCTACGTTTAAACTGAAAATATCTTACTCTTTTCTTAAGACTTTGTCTTTTTTTGTGATTATAATGCAATTATATCTTTTCTCTTATTCTACATATTCTACATAATCCGCTTGAGAGGAAGTATTCTATTAGCTCAAAGATCTTTCTTTCTTTTCTTTCTTTCTTTCTTTCTTTCTTTCTTTCTTTCTTTCTTTCTTTCTTTCTTTCTTCTTCTTTATTTTTTTTCCAAGACAGGGATTTTATTTTCGTTTTGGAGCCTGTCCTGGAACTAGCTCTTGTAGACCAGGCTGGCCTTGAATTCACAGAAATATGCCTGCCTCTGCCTCCTGAGTGCTGGGATTAAAGGCGTGCGCCACCACTGCCTAGGCTAAAGGTCTTAATTCTTATCGTGGATATTTCTCTCCAACTCAAGGAGTCCCACCTTCATCCTTTATTCCAAAGAAATGCTTCCTTGACTGGGAAGTTTATCAATATGAAGTGTGTTGATAAATGAGGCTGGTTTCTTCAGCTTCTTTTATGAAAGAGTTCGACTGTGACGGGGTGAGAGATGAAAAAACTGAGGTTCACTTTTGCGTTTATTCTTCTGACTTTTTCATCTTTTGTTTAGACTCTTCTTAGTAACTGGTGATGCTTCTGTTGGTGTCTTGTTCAAATAAGCACTGCCATTCTTCCCTATCAAATTATTTTCTTTGAGTACTGCTAAATGAAGGGGTTTATAGATAGGAAGAAAGGAGGGAGCCTGGTGAATTCTTAGTCCAAAATAGGTAAGAAAATAGATGTAGTGAAAGTGGTTCAGAAATGAGATGGAGGTCAAGAAGGAGGATGCCTGAGTATTTTATTTTGTATTATATTTATTTCTGGAGACCAGACTCAGGGTCTGGCACATTCTACCTTAAATACCCTTGGTTTTTCTGAGAATGGGTTTCACTCTATAGCTCAAGCTGGCCTTACTCTTTGTAATTCTCCTGCCTCTGATTGCTTGTATTATAAGCATGTACCATCATTCTTAAAAGGATGGTGTCTGAATTAAATGTTTAGAGCCGGGAAGTTCTTGTAGACAACAGTATCTAGAATCTGTCAAAAAGGCATTGCTGGTGGAAGTAAGACAGGTGGACACTGAAAAGAAGAGGTGGAAGGCTGACTTTATGTGATTTCTTATCAGCCATAACAGCTCTTCAGAGACCAGCATAAGGGTTCAGTGGATGCCTGATTCATGACACAGTCCTTGACTTAGGAAGGCAAAGAATACAAGTGGCCACGGCAGGAAGCAGTTTGGAGAGAACTAACATGACTATAATCTTGACTATTATAGATGACTATCTTTTAACCTGTATTTCCCAATTATACATTACATTTTCAAGCTGCACAAACACAATACCTTAATCAAGAGCAGAATATATATATGCACAATATCACAAAATTGACCTTAAATTTGTATCAATAAACCAAAATCCATATCAATGCAAATCTCTATAGCATATCCCCCTTTAAATGTAAAGAAACAGTTATAACAATCATTTATGGAATTGGGGCATAGTTCTCTCCAAACTGCTTTCTGCTTTTTGTTGGGGGAAGTAATTTTGGGGATGTTTACGGTGACCTTTTGTGGGGTCTTGGACTTCTCTAAACTCCTCCTTCTTTCTCCCAGCATTCAGTTTAGTTTTCCTCTGCCTAGCTCTACTCTACCCTGTCACAGGCCTAAGACAGTTTCTTTATTAACCAAAGGTATTCACAGCATGCAGAGGGGAATCTCAAGTCAAGTTAGCATCTTCATTTCCAGAGGATTAAAGGAAAGAAATAGAGGAGCAATTGGAAGCAACTGGGACAAAGACTCAGAGATGTTCTTCCCTTCCTCCCCTCTTTGTTCCCACCTGGTAGCATAGCAACTGATGTCCCCATTGCCACATTCAACAAGCTTGTCTGCTCTTTGCAGGGATTTGTATAACAGAATTTAAGAATGTAGTAGGAATGTAAATATTAGTTACTGACATTATTTTTTACAGTTTTAATACTATTACTTAATTTTATAAAATTTAATATTAAAATATTATTAAACAAACAGGTTTTGCTGCAAGCAGTTCAGAATCTCTCATCCTTGATTGTAAAATGCATGCAAGTTCTTTAATTTTTGAGTGGAATGAAGAGAGATATAGAAAATTCCTGCTTGAATGTAACTTGGCAGTTACATTTAATTCTTCAAATGAATGTTTCAAATTTATTGTTTAGTTGTGATTAACTAGTTATAAAGTTGATTTAATTAGTTTTTGCTTCAATTACTGAGGGTAAGTGGGTAAGTAATTTTTGAAATTTCTCAGGCTTCATTGTATGAGTAGTTTCTTTCAGTAGTTTTTTCTATCTTTAAATATATGTGCATGAAAGATGAATTACTTTAGTTTCCTTTCCATTAGGGATTTCAGAGTTGATAGTTTGAATATAGTTCTATATCAGAAAATCTGCCTTTAAAATATCCCCACACAAAAGCAAACTATACTAATGAATTTCAGAGTTATGATATGATTTCTTTATTTACCATCATGAGAATTTTTCTGTTACCAGAAATTATACCTTATTACATGGCTTATTTTTCTTTAATGCTAAAGGTGTTACCTAATTGAGCTGTAATTATACATAATTTATCAAATAGAAATAAAGACAAAACCAGTAATCAGAGACTCTTCTGCATTTACAGACACTGTGTAAAGGTGTGCCATGTAATTAGTTTACCAATGTTTACTCTAGAACAAGCAGAAGAAATTGTCATCATTTTGCCTTTCACCGTATGACAGCATGCTCGGAATTCATTTGCATAACTTTACAATGGAAGTCATTACCTCATCAGAGATGTAGTGTTCTATAATATAGGGAATACAGCAAGAGAAAGTAAGTTTATCAAGAGGTTAGAGGCAAGAAAATGCGTTGATTGTTGGAGGACAAGTGCTATTTCCATTCTTTTTTAATGAAGCAGCAAGGGCTTTTGTAGCCTGCAAGAAGACACATTCTGTTCTATTAGAGTGCTCAGACAGGGCTTGGGAAGGTCAGGGTCAAAACCTGGAGTTGGAAATTTGCTTCCTCACCACCCAAAGCAATAGGAAGAGTTAAATATGAACAATAAAGTCTGGAGCTCTTGACAGTTGCTTGCTGTATGCTGTTTTCCTCTTGCTTCTGATGGTGAAGGGGGCAGGAGGATGTGGGAGAACAAGGAATGCTCCCTTTTTTCTCTTCAGTCTTATTGCCTGTAGTAAATATTTCCACATTTGTTCTTTTGTCGAGATCACCACATTCATCTGGATCACAGTTGTTTAATGTCAAATCCCCAACCAGTGACCAAGTGTTTGAGTTTATGATATGGAAGGCATTGTTTGCTCATTTATCCAACCCAATCCCTTTTGCATTCTTTGCTCAACTCATGTTTCCTCTGAACATACTTCTTGAGCTTAAATAGTAGATATTTGGGTCAGACACATTGAAAAAAATATGCATTTGTTTTTCCTGAGGAGCTGCTCATGAATTCCTGGTGGCTATGAAGTCATTGCTGTGTGAATTCTGGAAGACCTGGATTATTGGTGCACCTGTGAGTCTGAAGCCTGAGAAACAAGAGGACATTATATGTACGACAGTCATAGGGCAAGCAATGGTATATTTCTGCTTAGGCACTGATACAGAAAACAATGCAAAACAGGGATACATTTTTTCCTTTGAGTTTGTTTCATTAAGGTACTCAACTCCAGGGATTTGATAGCGTCCCACAGTAAGGTGAAACAATGCCTTTCTTGAGCCACTGAGTCAAGTACTACTTATTTTTTTTTTAAAAAACACTGTCACAGACACATTAACAAAGTCAGTTCATTTGGACAAGTATAAGATAATCAAGTTGATGTAAAATGAATATATTTTGTTTAAATTTGTTTCTTAAGCAGAGGTTTCTGTCGCATTCCAAAGTCTATTCTGTGTAACATTAGGGTTATTTGATCTTAGTCTAATACTTGCTACTTAGAGAGGATGTATAAAATGAGCATTTCTTTGTAAGAAATAACAGTGATTTTTTTTATAGGGCCTCACAGATTTTGGTGAATTGAATTTGCCTAAAGGAGGGAAAGAGGTATAATATCTAGAAAGAAATTCTAATTGGTTTAGTTCACAGTATGGCCTAGTAAATGTTAATGCTATTATTTTAAATTAGATTTATTCATTTTATCTTATATGAATGTTTTTCTGCATGTATGTATGTGCATGATGTGTGTACTTGGTGGCTATGGAGATCAGAAGAAGGGCATTAGGAAGTGGTCTCCTAGAACTTGAGTTATGGATAGTTGGGAACTTCTACGTGGGTGCTGGGAATTGTACTCAGGTCCTTTGCCAGAGCAAGAGGTGATCTTGACTGTTGAGCCATGCCTTTAGTCTCCTCTTATATGTGCTTAATGCTTAAATATATGTGATATATTTGTTGCAAATATATACCAGGTGCATAGAAACTCTGATATTCTTATCTGACTTCTAACCTACCATTATAGCTACAGTTGTATGCTGGGTTATAGTCAGTTTAGTACCCAACCCCTAGCTGACACAGTAAAGAGGTTTTTAAACCTTTTATTTCTAAGCAGTTGTTATTAATTTTTTTCTAAGAAAATGCTTTGTTTGAATTTTTGACACAATGAAATATTGCAGTACTTTAGGCTGGATACCATATTTCTTAGATTATAGTAGTGATAAGAACTATTCACTAAATATCCTGACTGCTTTACCAGTCAACACGGTATAACTGTGGGGCAGAGATGTTAGAATCAACTGAAAAGTTAAGAAAGTATGTATCTGTCGATACAGTGGATTTATGCTTAGGGCAAGAAAAATTAACATTTTGATCTCCAGTTATCAGATATTTATTTTGCCAAAGGAATATGAATTAATGGATGCATATGTGCTTTTAAACATTGTAGCTAAGTTTGCAGTGTTGGCTTGGGGAATAAGTCCACTGTGATAATGCTTTGTCTGACAGGGATCTCAGCTGCCTGTGTTTGCAGGGAGCAGTAAATATTTTTCCTTGTGCATTCTAAGATTATAAATATACAGAAGAAATTACAATGAAAATCCATATGTATATAAATTTTATAATCATTTTTTCCACTCTATGTCTGCTATTACCTAAATCATATGTATGTGAAGAAACCAGTCTTTGTGTTTATGGAGTAAATACCAAGAAAACCTAGGTAAATTCACCTTTAAAATATGTATTGTAAAGTAATATTTGACTGATATCTACAATATACATCCTTATTAAGTTAATCTTAAAATACAATAATTTGAATCCTGAAAATATTTTTATTTAAGCTTTAATACTAAAATCACTACAATAATAAACATTTTGGTGTACAATTTAAAAAATATTTCTTTATTTTTTGAGATTATAATATACTTACATAATTTCCCATTTACCTTTCCTTTCTCCAAGCCCTCCAATACATCATTTATTGCTCTTTTTCTAATTTATGACTTTTCATTAATTGTTATTATGTAATATATAAATGTACACATATAAGCAAGTATATTATGTGAATACATGACTATGAATGTATAGATTCCTAAACACCTAAATATAACCTCATCGCATGTATAATGTCACGTATGCATATGTTTTCAGGGCTGACCATTTGCTATTGGAAACCCAACAGATATGCTGTTCCCTGAGGAAGATTTTTTGTGTGTGGTTTACATTTTTTTTTTAAATTCCTAGTTTTCTAAAAATTGTTCATGATCATTTTATTACTTGTCATTAGTAATGCTAGAAGGAAGAAAGAAAAAAAAGATGCTATGTTCTTTCTGGTCTTAGTATGTACTTCTATCTAGTGGAATTTTGTGTCTAGTTATGTCTTTTTTGATAAATCTTCTATAAAGCTGACTTGGGGGACTTGCCTCCAGTCAGCACTAGGGTCTGTGAGAAAAATCTAAGAATGTGATAAAAGCTTAGGAAAAGTTTTCATCTATTTAATAGTTAAACATTTTTTAATCTGTGGGAAAAATATAAACAGGCACATATGCTTTGTAATGGCAACTTTCTCTTTACTTCATCTTTAAAAAAATCCTCTCTAAAAAAAAAAAATCTCTCTTGCCCTCTCCTTCTCTCTCTGCCAGGCTTCTGGTGCCCGTTCATCGTTGCTCTTCACTCTGCCTCTGCTCCCCTGTTCTGCCATCTCTCTCAGCCAAACTCTGCACAATTGTAAGTTACATTTTCAGGCCTGACCCATACTCACAACCTAAGATCAGCCACATAGTTTTTTTATAGGCTAGGATTGTCACATTGACCCATTCACACAGTGCTAAGTTGGTGAGAATCTCCAGACAGTAAGCAATTGGCTGAACCTTGAGGTTGGGGTGTACATTCAGGCTAAAGTTGCTTCAAACTTTGACCTTGAATCAGTAAAACAACACGCAGAAAATAACTTCACATATTTGTCTCTAGGGTCGACCAGCTATTTGTCTTCAGGTGCAATCAGCCTGCTTTGAATTTGTTCTGGTCTAAAGCTAGCTTGCCTGTGTAAAAGGCTATCTTTGTGACTAAGGATCCTAAGTCAACCTGAGTAATGTAACATATCCTGGTATTATTTCTATTCATTGAAATTATACAGATAGTAGAATTCATCCTTCTGACCACTCACAGCTAAGTGTGCCCAATAGATGGAATAATTTTTTTATTTCTTTTCATGAGATAAACACACAAGTAGTGGAAATAAACACCCAGAGATGTTATTAAGTAAGAAATGAAGATCTTAGGGAAGAGATGAAGTGACTCATGAGAGAAATTACAGAAGGAGCACCTGGTTTCCACAGCCAGTGACCCCACGGCTCTGGTAGGTGGGGCTCCCCAGCAGGTGATCATGTCTGCTGCATTGGCTTGTTAAATGCAACTTGTCACTGTCATTGTCGTACATTCCCATGGTCCTTTGCACTTCTAATTTACTGCTGTTAAACCAAATCATGTGTGTACTTTGATATTATGTAAATATTATTTCATTTTTTTCTGATCAGAACAAGATTGGGACATATGATATGGAGGCATTGTTTTATACTCAGATTCTAGGGTAGGACAACTGGGATTGTAACAAAACACTCAGAGAAATGAAATGTCCATGTTTTGTAGAATTTAAGGAAGAAACAAAGATATTGCAATGGAAGAGGTGATTTTCACAGTTAGGAAACTGTTGTCTTTTTAGCAATTTTACCCTCTCATACGCAGGTTAACATGCCTGCATAGAAAGGCTCTTCTCTGTCAATATTCACGCCCTAGTTTTTGACAGAGAGAAATAACTGTACTCCATTTTCATCCTCTCTTTGGACTTAGAAATACTGTGCACATTACACACTTGAAACCCCAATGCTTACAGTTCCCTTGGAAGGATGGCTGTGAGGCAACTGCAGTCAAGTGGATGGAGAGATGCTTGCCGTCCTTTCTTCTAGAAGACAGGTCATAGGAGGAAGTTCTTTTCCATTTCCATTAATGTCCAGAACGTTTTGTAGATCTGTTCATGCTGTGAACCTACCAGCAGAAAAGTTGGAGACAGAGTGTCTGTTACACAGAACTCTGCTTCCCGTTAGCTCTGCTTACTATCTCATTTATTCCAGGAGCATAAACTTTATTGTTGTTATTACGATTTTTATTTTAGAAACCCAGAGCTAATATAACTGGCTGGAATGGGAGCTGGAGGTTTAACTCCCATCTCACGCATTTCTGTCTCCAAACTGGAGCCAAGGTTAAAATCACCCCGTGGTTATCGTGCCGTCTGAGGCTGTCTGCACGCGGTAGAAACAGCCTCATATGCAGTTTTGCTCACAGGAAAAACACAGGCTGTACAAATTGCTGGGTCAATCTGTTTTTGTGATATGATTATAAAATGAGAGGTCTGGTTTTATTTCTTACCTCTTCTACACCAAGGGAACTTGAGGAATAAAAGCTATCGTATGGAGTCTGTTGTGTTGAGCTTGCTTCCTGGTCTTGGGTTCTTGGATGTGATTAAGGGAAGCAATGGGCATATGCTCAGTTCTCTCTTTAATACCCAGGTTTTCTCTCCCAGCTGCCTTCAAGTTTTGTTTGCATTAGTTTACCATTCTGTGTTCAAGTTAAAATTTCTTTTAGATTTATTTTTAAAGTATTACTTATTTGTATGTGTCTCCATGTGAGTATGTATATGCACATGCATGATTGTGCCAGCATAGACCAGAAGAGGACATCAGATACTCCTGCATGGGAGTCATAGGTGATTACCAGCTTCTGTACATGGGTGCTGGAAACAAAACTGGTCCTCTGCAGGAACAACAAACAATTTTAACTGCGGAGCCATCTCTACGTCCCCTAAAATCCTTTAAATTTCAGGTTTCAAAAAACTCTTTTCAACTTCTAAATCTTATTCAGTATTTGCATGGTGCAATATAATGTTTTGATATTTATCTGTAAATCATGTGCTAATATACCATAGTGAAGCAAATTATCCTGTCTATTATCTTACATAGTAACCTCTGTATGTACTGGAAGGACATTTTCTAAGTGCAATGCAGACTTAACTGCAGCTCAAATGTTGTAAAGTAATTCTATCTACTTATTAACCGTGCACAGCTACAGTATACACTCCCTCGTTTATGGTTTCTTATCTCCTCCCTCTTCTCACTCTCAGAAATTATTCTTCTACTCTTATATTTTCGACTCTTTTAAAATTATACATGTGGGTGAAATCAAATAATCATTTCCTTTTCATGCCTAACGTATCTTTTTAGTAGAGGGTCCTACAAACGCATTTGAATTAATGGGAGGATTCTCTTTTTAATGACTGAATAACACTGGTGTATGTGTGTGTGTGTGTGTGTGTGTGTGTGTGTGTGTTTATGTGTTTGTGTGTGATTTTCTTTATTTAGTTTCTCTCTGATGGAAATTTCTGTCATTTCCATTTCTTGGTTCATGTGAATAGTGTAATTAAACACAAGAGGAAATACATTTCTAAAGAAGACTGATCTCATCCTCTTTGGTTATGTTATACTCAGTACATAGATTGATGGACACACCAAAATGGGAAGATATCCTATATTCACATATTGGAAGTTAAAGGTGGCAAACTGTTCATAGTATGGTACAGAGAGTCCACAAATAAACCAAAGCATAGATGTCAACTAATTTTCAACAAGGCCACGAAAAGTTATAATGCATATCACATTTTTATTAAATGGGGTTGGGAAAATTAATATCTAGAGTTAAAGAGACTGGACCTTTATGTTAAACCCCAAATGCACACCTACAAAATCAACTCAAGGTTAAAACTTAAATATAGTACCTGAAATGACAAAGCTAAAATAAAATCAACCAACCAATCAAAGAAAGAAACAATGAACCAGGAGAAAAGATATTTGGTCTCAACATTCTGCAAAATTTCACAAAGGCTCAAGCAACAAAAATGAACACAAGGAATTATATCAAGCTGGAAGACTTCTGCATTGCACAGAGAAAATATGGAAATTAAAAAATAATCTATGAAATGATAAAAAATACTCACAAATGGCATTATATTTCACATACAGGTATATTTGATTTGAAATTCACTAATCAAAAATCTATAAAACTACCAGATTTGGTGACACAGTCTATAATTACAGCACTTGAGAAGATGAGACAGGAGGACTGTGAGTAAAAGTTCACCTGGGCTGTTGGGTGAGACCCTGTTCAAGCCCACTGAGGGCAGAAAAGGAAGGAAGAAACACAGCTTGACAGAGTGGTGATCAGTTACCAGTTATGAAGTGGGCCAAGAAACTCACACACATTTTCTCAAGACAATTATAAAAAGGTCCAGTGGGAAAAGGTGACTGACTTCATTAGTCATTGCAGAAATTCAAATTAAAGAATTACAGGACAACTCTTCCCATCTCATTCTTTTCTCTGTTGTGGAATTGGTGCGGTTTGGCTTCAAACATTGTGTCATTGGCAGGAATGTGCTTTCCAGGTACGATCATAAATATGAGAGGGCTGAGGAGCTCCATCTGGACGGTGAGTGTGTGCTATTCAGGGGCGGCCTGTCCCGGAAGAGAGCACAACTCCCCCCTCCCCTAGTTCCTGCTGCAGGGCTGTCTTTCTTACACACGACTGAGCTCCCTAACCCTCCACCCCCACACCTGCCTTGCTGTCTGCTAGGTCCTTTGCTCAAGAACAGTTTCTTGCTCCTACACTAAGGCTACCCATCCAGAGCGGTGAGTGCCTGCCTACCGGGCAGGCCTCAAGGACCCTCAAAAGGGAGTGCAGGCACCTTCAGCTTGTGCTGCAGGGTCTCCTGTGTTCTACTATACCCTGCCCTGCCCCCCAAGTTCGCCCTTTTGTCCACGGGTCATTGGACTACCAGGCGTCCATGTTTTGGTGCTGAGGAGTTCCATCTGGACAGGAATGGTTCCTGCTTCTACACTGAGGAGATACACCCAGAAAGTCAGTCACAGCAAAGACTGGACCAAGACACCAGGCCTTTCCTGGCTCCATTTGAAGGAAGAGATGGGCAGGCGCCAATGCAAGAATTCCTCCAACATGACATCACCAGAATCCAGGGATCCCGAAATAAGAAGAATTGTACACCCTACTCAAGAAGAAATAGAAGAAATCGACTCTAAACTGAATTATATGAAAATAATAGAGGACCTTAAACAGGAGGTGAAAAATTGCCATAAACAATTAGAGATTACAAACAAAAAGGTAGAGGAAATGAATAAATCTCTCAAAAATACCCAAGAAAACCAAGAGAAACAAGAAAAAGCAATCAAACAGGTAAGGGAAACTATTCAAGACTTGAAGAATGAAATGGAAGTAATGAAGAAAACACAAACCGAGGGTAGGCTGGAGATGGAAAATCTGGTTAAATGAACAGGAACTACAGAGACAAGTACTACCAACAGATTACAAGAGATAGAAGAAAGAATCTCAGACACTGAAGATACCATAGAGAAAATAAACACATTAATCAAAGAAAACAGCAAATCTAACAAATTTTCATCACAAAACATTCAGGAAATCTGGGACACAATAAAAAGACCAAACATAAGAATAATAGGGTAGAAGAAGGAGAAGTACAGCTCAATGGTCAAGAAAATATACTTAATAAAATTATAGAAGAAAAGTTTCCCAACCTAAAGAAAGATATTCCTTTAAAGGTTCAAGAAGCATACAGAACACTGAATAGACTGGATCAAAAAACAAAATCTCCTTGCCATATAATAATGAAAACACAAAATATACAGAATAAGGAAAGAATATTAAGAGCTACAAAAGAAAAAGGTCAAGGTATTTTTAACGGTAAACCTATCAGACTTACACCTAACTTCTCTATGGAAACCATGAAAGCCAGAAGGTCCTAGATAGCTGTACTGCAGAACCTAAGAGACCATGGATGCAAACCCAGACTACTATACCCAGCCAAGCTTTCGTTCACTATAAATGGAGAAAACAAAATTTTCCAGGATAAAAAAAAAATTAAACAATATGTAGCCACAAATCCAGCCTTACAGAAAGTAATAGAAGGAAAATCACAACCCAAGAAGTCCAAGAATGCCCACAATAACTCAGATATCTAATGACCCTTCACCAGCACAACTCGAAGAAGGGAAACACACAAACTCTACTACCAAAAATAAAAAATGACTGAAGTTAACAACCACTGGTCATTAATATCAATTAATATCAGTGGACTCAACTCACCTATAAAAAGGCACAGGCTAAGAGATTGGATACAAAAACAGGATCCAACATTCTGCTGTTTACAAGAAACACACCTCAACCACAAAGACAGACATCTACTCAGAGTAAAGGGCTGGAAAAAGGCTTATCAAGCAAATGGACCTAAGAAACAAGCAGGTGTGGCCATACTAATTTCTAAGAAAGTTGACTTCAAACTAAAATCAATCAGAAAAGATGGAGAAGGACATTTTACACTCATAACAGGAAAAATTCATCAGGATGATGTCTCAATCCTGAAAATTATGTCCCTAATATAAAAGCACCCACTTATGTAAAAGAAACATTACTAAAACTCAAGGCAGTCATCAAACCTCACACACTAATAGTAGGAGATTTGAACACTCCTCTCTCACCAATGGACAGGTCAATCAGACAGAAACCTACCAGAGAAATAAGAGGATTAAGGGAGGTAATAAATCAAATGGACTTAACAGACATCAATAGAACATTCAACCCAAATAGGAAAGAATATACCTTCTTCTCTGCAGCTCATGGAACCTTCTCAAAAATTGACCACATCCTCGGTAACAAAGCAAACTTCCACAGTTACAAAAAAAATATTAGTAACCACCTGTGTCTTATCGGAGCACCATGGATTAAAGTTCGAATTCAGCAACAATGGTACCCCCCAGAAAGCCTAAAGACTCATGGAAACTAGACATTCAACTACTGAACCACACCTGGATCAAGGAAGAAATAAAGAAAGAAATTAAAGTCTTTCTTGAATTCAATGAAAATAAAGACTCAACATACTCAAACCTATGGGAAACTATGAAAGCAGTGCTACAAGGAAAGTTCATAGCACTAAGTGCCCACTTAAAAAAAATGGAGAAAGCACACATTGGAGACTTAACAGCCCACCTGAAAGCTCTAGAAAAAAAAGAAGCAGACTCACCTAGGAGGAGTAGAAGACTGGAAATAATCAAACTGAGGGCTGAAATCAACAAAATGGAAACACAGAAAACAATCCAAAGAATCAATGAAACAAAAAGCTGGTTCTCGGAGAAAATCAACAAGATTGATAAACCCCTATCCAAACTAATCAAACGGCAGAGAGAAAATATGCAAATTAACAAGATCAGAAATGAAAAGGGGGACATAACCACAAACACAGTGGAAATTCAGAGAATCATTAGATCTTACTACAAAAGCCTGTATGCCACAAAATTGGAAAATGTAAAAGAAATGGACACTTTTTTAGATAAGTACCATATACCAAAGTTAGACCAAGACCAGGTGAACAATCTAAATAGACCTGTGAGTGGTGAAGAATTAGAAGCTATTATAAAAAAACTTCCCTACCAGAAAAAGCCCAGATCCAGATGGTTTCAATACAGAATTCTACCAGAACTTCCAAGAAGACCTAATACCTATATGCCTTAATGTATTTCTCAATATAGAAACATAAGAGTTATTGCCAAATTCCTTTTATGAAGCTATAGCTACTCTGATACCAAAACCACACAAAGACTCAACCAAGAAAGAGAATTACAGGCCAATCTCACTCATGAACATCGATGCAAAAATCCTCAACAAAATACTGGCAAACCGAATCCAAGAACACATTAGAAAAATTATCCATTATGATCAATTATCCATTATGATGAAGCCTATATCCCAGGGATGCAGGGCTGGTTTAACATACGAAAATCTATCAATGTAATCCATCATATAAATAAACTGAAAGAACAAAACCATATGATCATTTCATTAAATGCTGAAAAAGCATTTGACAAAGTTCAACATCCCTTTATGGTAACGGTATTGGAGAAATTAGGGATACAAGGGTCATTCCTAAATATAATAAAAGCTATTTACAGCAAGCCAACAGCTAACATCAAATTAAACGGAGAGAAACTCAAAGCCATCCCACTAAAATCAGGAACATGACAAGGTTGTCCATTCTCTCCATACCTCTTCAATATAATGCTTGAAGTTCTAGCAATAGCAATAAGACAACATAAGGGGATCAAAAGAATTCAAAATGGAAAGGAAGAAGTTAAACTTTCATTATTTGCAGATGATATGATAGTGTACATAAGCGACCCCAAAAACTCCGCCAAAGAACTCCTACAGCTGATAAACACCTTTAGTAGTATGGCAGGATACAAGATCAATTCCAAAAAATCAATTGCCCTCCTATACACAAAGGATAAGGAAGCAGAGAGGGAAATCAGAGAAGCATCACTTTTCTTGATAGTCACAAATAGCATAAAATATCTTGGGGTAACTCTAACCAAGAAAGTGAAGGATCTATTTGACAAGAACTTTAAGTCTTTGAAAAAAGAAATTGAGGAGGATACCAGAAAATGGAAGGATCTCCCTTGCTCCTGGATTGGGAGGATCAACATAATAAAAATGGCAATTCTATCAAGGGCAATTCATAGATTCAATGCAATCCCCATTAAAATTCCATCAAAATTCTTCACAGATCTTGAGAGGACATTAATCAACATTATATGGAAAAACAAAAAACCCTGGATAGACAAAATAATCTTTTACAATAAAGGAACATCTGGAGGCATTACCATCCCTGACTTCAAACTCTATTACAAAGCTTCAGTATTGAAAACAGCTTGGTATTGGCATAAAAACAGAGAAGTCGATCAATGGAATCGAGAAGAACACCTGAATGTTAACCCACAAACCTATGAACACCTGATTTTTGATAAAGGAGCTAGAAGTATACAATGGAAGAAAGAGAGCATCTTCAACAAATGGTGCTGGCAGAACTGGTTGTCAACCTGTAGAAGAATGAAAATAGTTCCATATCTATCACCATGCACAAAACTCAAGTCCAAATGGATTAAAGACCTCAATATCAGTCTGAACACACTGAACCTGATAGAAGAGAAAGTGGCAAGTACTCTAGAACATATGGGCACAGGAGATAGCTTCCTACATATATCCCCAGCAGCACACACATTAAGGACAACATTGAATAAATCGGACCTCCTGAAACTGAGAAGCTTCTGTAAAGCAAAGGACACTGTCACTAAGACAAAAAGGCAACCCACTGACTGGGAGAAGATCTTCACCAACCCTGCAACAGACAAAGGTTTGATCTCCAAAATATATAAAGAACTCAAGAAACTAGACTTTGAAATGCTTATTAACCCAGTTAAAAAATGGGACACTGAACTGAACAGAGAATTCTCAACAGAAGAAATTCAAATGACCAAAAGACACTCAAGGTCATGCTCAACCTCCTTAGCGATCAGGGAAATGCAAATGAAAACAACGTAGAGATACCATCTTGTCAGAATGGCTAAAATTAAAAAACACCAATGATAGCCTTTGCTGGAGAGGTTATGGAGTAAGGGGTACACTCATCCATTGCTGGTGGTAATGCAAACTTGTGCAACCACTTTGGAAATCAGTGTGGAGGTTTCTCAGGAAATTCAGGATCAACCTACCCCAAGACCCATTAATACCCAAGAGATGCCCTATCATATGACAAAAGCATTTGTTCAACTATGTTCATAGCAGCATTATTTGTAATAGTCAGAACCTGGAAACAACCGAGTTGCCCTTCAATGGAAGAAGGATGAAGAAAGTATGGAATATATACATATTCGAGTACTACTCAGCAGTAAAAAACAATGACATCTTGAATTTTGCATGCAAATAAATGGAAATAGAAAACACTATCCTGAGTGAGATAACCCATACCCAAAAAGATGAACATGGGATGTACTCACTCATAATTGGTTTCTAACCATAAATAAAGGACATTGAGCCTATAATTTGTGATCCTAGAGAAGCTAAATAAGAAGGTGAACCCAAAGAAAAACATATAGTTATTATCCTGGATATGGGAAGTAGGCAAGATTGCCGGGCAAAAACCGGGAACTTGGGGGTGAGGTGGGATGGGGGTAAGGGGAAATGGGGTGAGAAAAGTGAGAAGGGGAGGATGGGGGGAACTTGCAGGAATGGGATGGTTGGGATAAAGAAAGGGTGGATATGGGAGCAGAGAAATATATATCCTAATTAAGGGAGCCATCTTAGGGTTGGCAAAAGACTTGACTCTAGAGGGGCTCGCAGGTGTCCAGGGAGATGTCCCCAGCTAGTACCTTGGGCAACTGAGGAGAGGGGACCTGAAATGACCCTATCCTATAGCCATACTGATGAATATCTTGCATATCACCATAGAACCTTCATCTGGTGATGGATGGACATAGAGACAGAGAACCATATTGGAGCACGGGACTGAGCTCCCAAGGTCCAAATGAGGTGCAGAAGGAGGGAGAACATGAGCAAGGAAGTCAGGACCACGAGGGGTGCACCCACCCACTGAGACGGTGGGACTGGTCTAATGGGACCTCACCAAAACCAGCTGGACTGGGACTGAATAAACATGGGATGAAACCGGACTCTCTGAACATGGCGGACAATGAAGGCTGATGAGAAGCCAAGGGCAATGGCACTAGGTTTTGATCCTACTGCATGAACTGGCTTTGTGGGAGCCTAGCCTGTTTGGATGCCTACCTTCTTAGACCTGGATGGAGGGGGGAGGACCTTGGATTCCCACAGGGCAGCGAATCTGGACTGCTCTTCAGTCTCGATAGGGAGGGGGAATGGAGTGGGGGGAGGTAGAGAAGAGTGGGGAGAGGGGGAGAGGAGTGGGGGGAGGGAGAGAGGAGAGGGAGGCAGGGAGGAGGCGGGAATTTTTTTCAACCAAAAAAATTTAAAAAAATAAAAAAAAGTAGGAATGGGAGTAAGACTCCTTCTTTATGGAAAGATGCTCTTTTAAATATACTTAGTACTTGCACAGTGATTAAAAATACAGTTGTTTTGCCTGAAAGGGGCTTCATTTTAATCATCCTATTGTTAACTTAGCGTTTAATCAATTACCTTGAATGATCAGTTAAGATTAATATAGAATAAAAAATTCATTCCATGTCTCTGAACAGCAATAACTATGCTCTTAAATAATATAGGAAAATATCAACTGAGGAATGACTTCATGACAAAATGACATAGGCATTTATTTTATATTTGTATGAGCGTCTCACCGACAAATGGTGACTGAAGTTCCCTGTATTAGGTATGAGCAATGATATTTCAAACTATAATGAAAAAAATTATTATATTAAATATAATTAGAAAGAGTCATTCAATGTAATATGCATGTTATTTTTATTTTATTGTAAAAAGAGTATACTTAGAGGACATACTTTCAATTTTTATATGTTTCTGCAGGGTGAAAGGCTTTATTAATAGAAACCAATCTTACATCAGTTATTCTGTGGTATTTTGTTTCTTTTCTTTAGTTATGTTTCTTTTCTTTAATTAAGTGTACATTTTTTTAATTTATATAAATTTTAAGAGGAGCATTGCTGAATGTAAGGTACATATCTGGAACACTAAAGTAACTTTAAATTTAAATTTATGAGATTACCTTTTAGTTTTTATCTATTACTCTATAGTATGTCATATGATATAATTTATATATACAGGTAGCTTGTGCTTGTGTATGTGTGTGTCTCCAGGAAAATGATACTTCTACTTATGTGCTTTCTTATTTATGCAAAATTCACTCTACTTCAAAGTACCAGATACTTTTTTTCCTGAGATACTCTATATATCTGGTTATATTGACCAGAATTGACCACGCTGGCCTCAAATGCTCAGAGATTCATTTGCTTCTTACTCCTGTTTTGAGGAGTAAAGGTGTGGACTACCACATCCAGCAATAGCTCAATATTCTGAGAATATGTGATTCTAAAGTGTCACATATTAAGCTTATTAGTAGTTGTCTTTATATGTAGTTACTCTATATTTATTCCCTCCAGAGAGCACACTTACCCAACAACAGTCCCTTAACCTTTAACTGCTGTCTGATAATAGAAACTGATTCAGTTTCCCAACTGATTATTTCAATGCATAATTAAGTTCTCAATTTTTTTTGGTACTTACATATCATTTTATTGCTTCATTCCTTCTTTTTTTCCTTCCTTCCATTTTTGATGTGGAAGGCTGAACCTAAGACCTCCTGTATGCTAGGCAATCATTTCATCAATGAGTTATAACCACATAGTTTTTTGTTTTAGCTTGGTCCAGGGGTCACTTAGTTGTTCAGTTTGTTTGAGTGTTCATTTTGTAGCCATGCAGGGAGGACCTTACTTTGTGATCCTCCTAATCCAGTCTCCATAGTAGCAGAGCTTCCAAACTCCAGCCAAGACGCCAGAACATTTTTCTACATTAGTGATATATTTCATAGATTATTGTAAACTTGGTCTAATCATTGCTTTTATAATGAAGGTAGAATGGATTTCCATGAAATGTGTTCCCATTAAAAATGTTTTTCTTTAAACTTATCACCAAACCAATGGTTCTATATTGAAAAGAATTCTTAAATATCTTATTCCATTTCATTCTGATAACACATGTTTTAAGGTTTTTATTTCTTTCCTTCCTCATCTTGTTTTTACTGTTTTTAAAAAGCCATTATGGAGGGTCT
Source organism: Microtus obscurus (assembly GCA_963919715.1). Classification (NCBI taxonomy): domain Eukaryota; kingdom Metazoa; phylum Chordata; class Mammalia; order Rodentia; family Cricetidae; genus Microtus; species Microtus obscurus. Next base: position 1,361,188 of record CAWTZC010000892.1, on the reverse strand, counting down.
GTGACTGAGTCAGGGGCCTGATTTATGCATCAGTTCCCTGGGACAGTCACATTTTAGTTGGTAAAATGGAAAGATGAATAGGGGCTTTGGCCCTCTAATATTTCCTCTGCAGTGGCTACAGTGCAAGGTCCCCAAACACAAACTTTGAGAAAGTGCCAAAGTTACATAAGGAGTGACTCCAATTACTTATGGTGCCAAATTCAATTTCCTTTAGGGTGTTGTTCACTGTACTTTGTACTAGGATGGAGAAGGTGGACACATTTATATATATATTGGAAAGTTTGAGCAAAATGAATTAAAATTGTGCTTCTATTGTTGTCTTTGCACATGCCTGGAATGCCGACCTTTCATCATCGTCTGCCTCACATCTGTCAAGAATCATCTCCCCCGTGAAATTTTCATGAGAGAAATGGATTCTTATTTATGTTCCTACATCCACATGAGAACACCTCCCCCACGTTAAAATGCTTTCTATCTGTGAATCTAGCTTAGTGGGTGGAATACTTGACCAGCATGCACTGTTTCCCTGAGCTGGATCTGTAACACCACATAAGGAAGTGGAGGCAGGAGAATTAGAAGTTCAAAGTATCCTTGACTGCACACTGTGTTTGCCTTTTTTTACTTTTTGACCTCACTTTAAAATATCTTCCACTTTAAAATAGGATCTTTTTATTTCTGTTTTTTCACCTAAGTGGAGTGAGGTAATTGACAATAAGGGCAGAGTTGATAATTTCTGCTAACTCTGGCCTCTAACTCAGTGCCTGCCATGTTAGACCATACAGTTGTCCTGAATACATAGATGGGTGATAGGAGAGAAGAATTCCACAAACCTGATTTGTTAAAAATTCCTTCAATATGCTATTATTCTTGTTCTCACCTCAACATCAACAGTTTAAAGATACTTCAATGATATTACTTCTGTAACCCCCAAAATAAATTTGTGTACTTTCCAACTTTCAGAGAAAAAGCTAAAACATGTCTTAAATTGTGCATTAGGATCTTTTATATTCCCAAGATTTGAGGAGTTCACAAAGAGTGTTGTAGAAATTCATAGAGCTATGAAGGACATCTCACTTGCTCCTTGTAAATGTGAATGTTCTGTTTATCGTCTTCCAGCTTACTAAGAAAGAAAAGACACATAACACTAGGGAAAATAGATCCTGCATTTTAAGTCACAGTGAACAAAGCTAATAAGCAGCAAACCACAGAGACCTGTCATCTGAAAGGGAGATACAGCATTCATTTTATTAACAATTCACCAGTGTCGACTGTCAATTTGACAGGCAGAAAAGAAAATGTATTTTTCAAAAAATATCTGTTTTGTTGAATAAATATTAAGAAAAATATTGGATGAGCTTCACTGATTGCTAATAAAAGTGGAGGAGATATGAGGCCACATTGCTAGCATTAAATAAAAATCTTTTGTTTTTACTGAGATGTATTTCTTTTGAAATCAGGAATTATTTGAGTGTCATTAATAATGAATCCCTTTTCATAATGGGGCACTTAAATAGATGTCATTTGAAAAGATTACCCTTTCAGTGATGATAAAAACCAAACATCATGTTGAATATTGTCATATATATATGTATATATACATATATATAATTATCTGCATATTAGTTCATGATTCTGTTGTAAGAAAAGAAAATCATAAGTCTGAAAACAGATTAGCATTATTGACATGTCGAAATACCAAATGGTGCAATAACCACTCAGCTTATAAAAATTGGTTCTGAGTTGACATAGAAATGAAGTGAGTACAATTTTCATTTAGTGGGATTCTTGTCATAGTTTGAGTTCTGTCAAAATCACCCCCTTAAACGTGGATTTAGTAATAACTTTTGGGAGGTGATGGCAGAATATTATAGTGAGGGAATGAACAGGACTAGACTGGAGCAATTGCGAAGGTAGCTGGAGTAGATAACTGAGAAGGCCTTTCCCTGCGGCGTCTGGGCTCCATCCTGTTGTGGTCCTCTAGGGGCCATGGGAAAGGAACCTCAGAATGTTTGTTTCAACAGAGAAGGCTTCTGAGGTGTTCACTCACTAGCACGTTTGTTTTCCTGACAAGGCTGTGTCTAAAGAGCTTTTCCTGCTGTCTTAATGGACTATATCTTTTTAGAAGATTCCAGAGAAGTCATAGGAATGAATCACATAGTATGTGCCAGGGCCACATGGCTGTCACTGAAGGAAGAGCCACCTCAAGGGGTTTGGTGGAAATAAAACAGTGAACATCACATAGAGCACTCATGTTCAATTTATAATTCATCTGGCAACTACTCTAAGTAGGAAGATGGCTAATTTTTATCTTAATTGCTTTAAGGGATAAGAAGTCATGGAATAAATAAACCCAACATTGAAGACATTTTTATTTTCCCCATTTAAAAATTGGAAATAGATTCTTTTCTTATCCAATATATCATGATTACAATTTTGCCTCTTTACTCCTCACAGTCCCCCCACCTCTCCTCCCATAGGGATCTACTCTCTTTTTGTCTCTCATTAAATAACAAATAGGCTTCTAAGGGATAACAATCAAGTAAAATGTAATATGACAAAACAAGATTTAACAGATCAAAATTGGACAGTACAAACAGACAGAAAGAAAAGAGCTCAAGAAAAAGCATAAGAAATATATATATAAAAGCAAAGACACATTTGCTGACAGGCAGGAATCACATAAAAACAAAAAAACTGGATTCCATAACATATATGTTGAGAATCTGTATGATAAAAATAAAATATATAAATAAAATAAAATAAATGTTTTTCTAAAGAAGTGATATGACATTATGAGACAATGAACCTCCAATGATGCTGTTAAGTTCTTTTCTTTTGAAATATGTGGCTGGGCATGAAGCCTATCCTTAAGAGTGGTTTATTATCCTAGTGAGTTTAGAGAAAACTAAATTTTCATTTGCAAGTGGTTATAAGTTGGTGATATGTGAATTTGCCAAATTTTTGAAACAAATTCTGTAAAGCTTTAATGTGCATGTAAGTAAGTCAACTTGGTGTTATTGCTATCGGGCTGAAGATGTTCCCCATAACTGTGAAAATGCCACCCCAGTGAAGATCTACTTTTCACTCTTCAGGACTTTTGATTTTGAGATAATGGAATGGGCAAATACTATAGTACCTGCAAGAATATCATTGCCACTGTCTTTACAGTGCACAGGGCAGAGCTCCCTTGGGCACCAGAATGGGACAGATTTTCCTTCCCTCTTCTCTCCCTCTACTCCCCTGCTCTCCTTTCCCTCCCCTCATTCTTTCCCTCTCTAGTTCCTTCCCATCCTTACTTTCCATTTTGATACTAAAAGTCAACTGTAAATCTTCATAAATACAAAATGTAGCCTTTAATTTGTAAAAGCTACAGTATAAAAAAAAATCTTTCCTATTGTGAATAACTTTTCAATAAAGCATATGGGAACAGACATGATTTCCATTTTCTGGGGAAGCTGACTGTATTAATATACGTAACCTTCATTCACACTGCAAGGTTTTCAGGGAGGTCAGAAGCATCTTTGGGTTCATGGAGATAGTAAATGAAAGTTTGAATGAATGAAGTTGCTGAGCAATGAGGATTTCGGTCAGCATATGTTTTAAACCTCTACTCGTGTGATTCCTAAAGCTGTGTTAGCAGTTATCACATAACATGTTCTTGAGATACCACTCTAAATGCAAACAGAGAAGATACAACTTACCTCTGTATCTGTGTGCTTGAAAGACTCTTCAACATAAACATAACTCTGATTGATGTGGTTATTTCTGATTATATCTACCCCATTGATATGAACTACTCATCTTATATCTACCCCACTGATGTGTTTGTTTTGTAGTTATCATACCAGCTCACATCTCATGTTTTTATGTCTTTAAGGCATGTCCTCAGAAGGTATAAGAACATATAATATTCTCCGTTCTCTTACATATTCTCTCAAGTAAACAATAATTTGAGAAATTATTTTGTAGTAAAGTCTCTCACAGCTTCTAGGCTGGTATTTCTCAGAACTCTTGTTAATCAAAGGAGTTATACAACATTTCTCTGCACTTTTAAAACAAATTTGAAAAGTCACAACCATTGTAAAATATTGTGTCTCTCAATTAGTGTTGTTTTTCAAGTTTTTCTTCTTTGTAAAGATTTGACTTTGTCAGATTTTATTTTTTTTCCAAATATCTTTTATTTGTCTTCCTTAATCCAACAGCTTCTGGATACCCACTTTAGGTTCTAGAAACAATCCTGTCAGCAATATTATATATTTTTTTACAAACATTCTTATATCATTATTGGTCCAGTAATTTTGAGACTTGTGGGATTTTGGGAGTGGTGGGAAGAATATTTTGTCATTTGTCTGGAAACAAAATGCACATGAAATAGTTGCTCTATAAAACCTTAGGTTGGTAGTATGTTGGGTTAAATATATTGTGTATATTTCTGGAAGGAAAATTTAGAACAATTGAATAAATGGTACACAGAGAAGGAGTTGAGTTTACTATGGACATTAGCTATGATAATAAATTCTGCATCTTCAGAGGTCTTTAAAAAGTGATTTAATGATCTCTTGCCAAGATATGATAGAGGGAGTTTATAAATACATAACATAAGCTCATTTGAATTCAACTTTCTGTTAGAGATATGTAAATGTATTCATGGTTTATTCATATTTCTAAAAATGTTATATGAATATATGTAAAACTACAAATTTATATCTATACATAAAATCAGAAGTATAGAACATAAAATTGTGAGATAAAGAAAAGTTACGACCAATTGTTAAAAAGAAAATCTGAATGTATGAGAGACAGATAGCTTTTAAGTCATTACTGGAAAATCTCTGCACATTGTAGGGAACCCCACACCACTACAGACACAGAATGCTAATGGTTGTGACCTGGTGAAAAATACCCAGTTGGGAGAAATCAGCCAGGCAAGAGACTCCTTGTGCTTGTAGATTCCTTGAATGAGGGTATGGTTGGTGTCACAACCAAAACACCAGGAGGTCTATTATAGAAAGCATCTTCATCCAGCTAGGACACATCAAAACTAAGATTATGAGTGCTTCTAAGACTTAGTGAATGTGAGGTTCAAGTTGAGGTTTTGTTTAAGGAAATAATTGCTCAAAGTTTCTTCTCAATAGTTTTGTAAAAGAATATGACCTGGTACATATATTTATAAAACCAAGTGGTCAGACACAATTCTCACATAGCTACCTCATAATGGAGATAGGAAATTTCATGATAAATTGGGTTTGTATATTGTTTTAATCTTATGATAAATGTGATATTGGATTTGGCATGCAGTCTAATATAAGCCACAAAAGAACAGAGAGTCTCAGTATTTTGTGAAGTGTTGTCTCTGTCTGTGGGTGGAAATCTGAGAAGATTTAAAGCTTCAGAACATGCAAATTTTCATTTTAATATTTAGATTCCTGTGTGAAATATGGTGCTTCATTATGCAGACAAAGAGAAGAAAGAAATTAAAATACAAAAATATTTCTATGAAAGTTGGAAAAGAGAGTGAGGAGTGTGGAAATTGCAGCCTCGAGTTATGATATCCCTGCCCCCACTTGAGGTGCTCATCTGCAAGGAAAATATAATAAATTCCCTCTGCTCCTGGAGCGGGAAAGGAAGGAATTTTGAGTGCTTGTTGACTGTTCCTTGATCCCTGCCAGGGTCAGGTTACAGTCCCTTGGCAGCCCCCTCCTCATTTGGTGCCATGGTATAAAAGCCAGCCCCAGCAGGACAATAAAGAAGCTGTTCCACCTCAACCTCATGCTCTGTGCATTCATTCAACCTGGACACCCTCTACCAAGATTCTTGGTTCCAGTCTGCGCTGGCGCAGCAAAGAGTGGATATTATATGCATGTAATAATTTTTCAAAGAATAAAAAATGCTTCTGGTATAAGCAAAAAACTCTGTAAAAGAATATTTAGAAGAGTGATAATATATATCCAATTAAAAAATATTGTCTGGGATCTCTGGTCTCTGGTTCTTGGTCACCCACAAAATACAAACAAAAGCAAAAATAACACCAAAAAAAGCAAAACTAAATTTACTCCTAATGATACTCTGAAGTATTCACAGACCTGTGCCTTACGAAATCAACATCAACATCAAGGAGCTTCTTCTTGCAGAAGATGGGAAAAAATACAGAGATCCACAGCAAGACATCTTTCTCTCTCCTCCCCCCACGAGAGAGAGAGAAAGAGAGAGAAACACCTTGGAACATTCAACACTAAATAGAATAGCTCCATCAAATCCCTCTCTTCAGGACCTCAGAGAACCCCACTGAAGAGAAGATGAAAAAAAATCTAAGAGCCAGAGAAGGAGAACACCAGAAAAATATGGCCTTTTAAATTAACTGAGTAAAACTAATAAGAACTCAAAGCACAGGGTTAATATGGAATTCCCCTCTGTATGCTGTGAATATGTTTTATTGCCATTAGTTAATAAAGAAACTGCTTTTGGCCTATGGCTTAATAGGGTAAATGCAAGCAGGAAATGCAAACAGAAACATAGAAGATCAAAAAGGTGGGAGTTGGAAATATGCCATGTAGCTGCCACAGGAGATAGATGCAGGGTGCCAGATGGAATTTTACCAGTAGGCCACAACCAGAGGCTACATGGAATCTCTCTGACTCTGCCTTCTTTCTATGTACATCTCTCTTCAGATTTCTGGGTATTGTTGGAATCTGAACATATTCATATTTACTAAGTGTGGTGATGATGACACTAGCTCTGTATGGTGACATTTAAGATATTCATTAATCTGATTACAGAGCAAGTCCAGATAAGGTACCTTCTCCTCTATTGCTTAGGGTCTTAACTGGGGTCATCCTTTTATATTTCTGGAAATTTCTCTAGTGCTAGGTTTCTTGCTAGCCCCATAATGGCTCCCTTAATCAAATTATCGCTTTCCTTGCTCGCCATCTCTGTCCTTCCTCCATCTCGACTATCCTATTCCCTCAAGTTCTCCTCCCACTCCCCTGTTTCCCTCTTCTTCTCCTTCTGCCATTCCTACTCCCCCACCATCCCCATGCTCCTAATTTTGTCTATTTTACTTTTCCAGGTGGGACTATTTATTGTTTTTTTTTTAGGGTTCAATTTATTACTTAGTTTTCAAGGTTCATGGACTATATGCTTGTTATCCTTTGCTTTACAGCTAGAATCCACTTATGAGTGAGCCATGCCATGTTCATCTTTCTGGGTCTGGCTTATGCCACTCAGGATGGTTTTTCCTAGTTTCATTTATTTGCATGTAAATTTCAAGATGTCATTATTTTTTACTACTGAGTAGTACTCCATTGTGTAATGTGCCACATTTTTTTATCCATTCTTTGGCTGAGGGTCATCTAGGTTGTTTCCAGTTTCTGGGTATTAGAAATAATGCTGCTATAAACATAGTTGAACAACTGTTCCTGTAATATGATTGAGCATTATTTAGGAACATGCCCAATAGTGGTATTACTGGGTCCTAAGGTAGATTGATGCCAATTTTCTGAGAAACCGCCATACTGATTTCTAGAGTGGTTTGACAAGTTTGCATTCCCACTAGCAATAAAGGAGCATTCCTCTTACCCCACATCCTCTCCAGCATAAGCTATCTTTGGTAATTTTAATCTTAGCCATTCTGACTGGTGTAAAATGGTATCTCAGAGTCATTTTGATTTGCATTTCCCTGATGGCTAAGGATGTTAAACATTTCCTTAGGTGTTTTTTTGGCAGTTTGAAATTCTTCTGTTGAGAATTTTTGCTGTTGTACAATGGTTTGTACCCTGTCACTTGTATTTTAAATAAATACTGATTGGCCAGTAGCTAGGCAGGAAGTATAGGTGGGGTGACAAGGCAGGAAGTAGAAGTGGGGCGATGAGAATTCTGAGAAGAGGGAAGTTTCAGTTTGCAGTCATCACCCAGACAGATAGGAGGCCAGATACAAAACAAGTAAAATGTGACTGCCTTGCTGATAAAGGTACCAAACCACATGGTTAACACAGACTAGTATTATGGGCTAATATAGGTTATAAGAATTAGTTAGTAAGAAGCCTGAGATAATAAGTCAATCAGTTTATCATTAATGTAGACCTCTGCATGATTTCTTTGGGACTTAATGACTGTGGGAACTGGACAGGACAGAAACTTCAGATAATATGTTTTATGTTTTAGTTCTGTGCCCAATTTTTAAACTGGATTATTTGGAATTTTGATTTCTAATTTCTTGAGTTCTTTATGTATTGTGGAGAGAAGTCTGTTGTCTGATGCAGGACTGGTGAAAAACTTTTCCCATTTTGTAGACTGCCTTTTTATATTATTGACTGTATGTTTTGCTTTACAGAGCTTCTCAGTTTCAGAAGGTCCCATTTATTTATTGTTGCTCTTAGTGTCTATGCCACTGATATTATATTTAGGAAGTGATCTCTTCTGCCCATGCATTGAAGGCTACTTCCTACTTTCTCTCTCCTATCAGGTTCAGTATGGTCAGATTTATATTGAGGTCTTTAATCCATTTGGACTGGAGTTTTGTGCATGGGGATAGATACGGGTCTATTTGCATTCTTCATGTTGACATCCAGTTATGCCAGCACCATATGTTGGAGATGCTTTCTATTTTCCATTGTATATTTTTAGGTCTTTGTAAAAAATCAGGTGTTCATAGGTGTGTGAATTAATATTTGGGTCTTCCAGTTGATTTCATTGGTAACCTGTCTGTTTTTATGCCAATATCAAGCTGTTTTCATTACTCTAGCTCTATAATAGTGCTTGATGTCAGGGATGGTGATGTCTCCAAATTTTCCTTTGTTGTACAGAATTGTTTTGGCTATCCTGGGTTGTTTGTTTTGCCACATAAAGTTGATTATTGTTCTTTCAAGGTCTTTGAAGAATTGTGGGGGGAATTTGATGGGTATTGAATTGATCTATAGATTGCTTTTAGTAGAATTGTCATTTTTATTATGTTGATTCTACCAATCCAAGACCATGAGGGATCTTCCCATTTTCTTCAATGTCTTTCTTCAAAGACTTAAAGTTCTTGTTGAACAGGTATTTCACTCCTGTGATTAGTGTTACCCCAATATATTTTATGCTATTTGTGGCTATTGTGAAGGGTGATGTTTCTCTTATTTCCTTCTTAGTTTCTTTATCATTTGTATACAGGAGGGCTAATAAATTTTTTAGTTGCTCTTATATCTTGCCACATTACTGAAGGTACTTATCAGCTCTAGGAGTTTCCTAGTAGAGTTTTTGGAGTCACTTATATATACTGTTATGTAATCTTTGAATAGTGAAAGTTTGACTTTTTCCTTTCCAATTTGAATCCCCTTGATCTCCTTTTGTTGTCTTATTGCTCTAGCCAGAACTTCAAGAACTATGTTGGATATCACAACAGTGGAAAGCCTTGTCTTGTTCCTGATTTTAGTGGAATCACTTTGAGTTTCTCTCAAAAAAATTGATATTGGCTGTAGGCTTGCTGTATATGGCTTTTTATTATGTTTAGATATGTTCTTTGTACTCCTGATCCCTTCAAGACCTTTATCATGATGGTGTATTGGATTTTGTCAAATGCTTTTCCGGTATCTAATGAGATGATCCTATGGTTATTTTTTCTTTCAGTTTATTTATATGGTGGATTACACTGATAGATTTTCATATGTTGAAACACCCTTTTATCTCTGGGATAAAGCCTACTTGATCATCGTGGATGAATTTTTTGATGTGTTCTTAGATTTGGTTTGTAAGTATTTAATAATATTCCATCTATGTTCATGAGTGAGAATGGTCTATAATTTTCTTTCTTTGTTGAGTCATTGTGTGTTTTCAGTATCAATCAAACTAGCCTCATAAAAAGACTATGTTTCATCTGTTTCTATTCAGTGGATTATTTAGAGTACTATAGTTACTAGTTCTCCTTTGAAGTTCTAGTAGAATTCTGCACTGAAACCATCTGGTCCGGGGCTTTTTATAATTGGGAAGCTTTTGATGACTACTATTTTCTTACAGGTTATATATTTAAATTGTTCACCTGGTCTTTATTTAATTTTAGTAGGTCTTACCTATCCAGAAAATTGTCCATTATTATTATTTTTTTTTGGTTTTTTGAGACAGGGTTTCTCTGTGGTTTTGGAGCCTATCCTGGAACTAGCTCTTGTAGACCAGGCTGGTCTCAAACTCACAGAGATCCGCCTGCCTCTGCCTCCCAAGTGCTGGGATTAAAGGCATGCGCCACCACCGCCTGGCTTGTCCATTATTTTTTACATTTTCTATTTTTTTTGGACTACAGGCTTTTGTGGTATTACCTAATGACTCTTTGGATTTCTTCAGTGTCTGCTGTTATGCCTCTTTTTTAATTTCTGATTTTGTTCATTTGGATGTTCTCTTGCTGTCATTTGGTTAATTGGATAAAGACTCATCTATTTTGTTGATTTTCTCAAAGAACCAGCTCCTTGTTTCATTGATTCTTAGTATTGTTTTCCTTGTTTGTATTGTACTGATTTCAATCCTTAATTTGATTATTTCCTGCTGTCTGCTTCTCCTGGATGAGTCTAACTTGTTTTTTTGTTCTAGAGCTTTCAGGTGTGCTGTTAAGTAACTAATGTGAGATTTCTCCACTTTCTTTATGAAGACACTTAGTGCTATGAACTTTCCTCTTAGCACTGTTTTCATAATGTCCGATAGTTTTGGGTATGTTGTGCCTTCATTTCTGTTGAATTCTAGGAAGTCTTTAAGTTCTTTATTTTTTTTCAGGAATGGTTCAATTGAGCACTATTCAATTTCCATGAGTGTATAAGCTTTCTGCAATTAGTGTTCTTGTTAAATTCTGACTTTAAACCATAGTGATCCAATAAGATACAGTGTTACTCCAATATTTTTCTCATCTGTTGATATTTGCTTTGTTAATGAGTATGTGGTCAATTTTAAAGAAGGTTCTGAGAGGTGCTGAGAAGAATGTATAATCTTTTGTGTTTGGGTGGAATGTTTTGAAGATGTCTCTTTAGTTCATTTGAGTCAAGACATCTGTTAGTTCTTTTATTTCTCTGTTAAGATTCTGTCTGATCATTTCATTGGGGAGTAGGGAGTGTTGAAGTCTCCTTTTATTAGTGTGTGGTGTTTGATGTGCAATTTAAGCTTTAGTAATGTTTCTGTTACATATGTGGGTGTTCTTGTAGTACTTGGGGGTATTGATGTTCAGGATTGAGACTCCATCTTGATAGACTTTTCCTGCTGGGAATATGGAGTCTCCTCCATCTCTAATCTGAGGTAATATCTCTCTTTGATGTTGAGGTATGTTTATTATATATAGCAGAAGGATGAATCCTGCTTTCATATTTATTTTCTTACCCTGTGTCATATTATAGGTGAATTGAATCCACTGATATTAAGGGGTGTTGGGGACACAGCCCCGCCGCTCCTATTTCAACAATTGGCACCCAAAGTGTGGACAACTGAATCCACTGAAAGCCTGAGACAGCTTGGAAAGTAATTCTAGAACAAAATGACAGTGTTGTACATGATTTTTGGTAGCAACACTTTCTCGGTCTACTCTGCTTGCTAGAGGCAAGCAAGCGCTCTCATCTGAGAGAGGCTTCCTGACTCAGCTTCAGCTGCAAAACCCTGCAGCTCATTAAGAGGTCCTGCCACGAAACACTTAAATGATGTTGACAAAAAGCTGAATGCATGCTTTTCGGTTTTCAGCCGTAGCAGGAAAAAAGCTGACCCATTTTAAGATGCCAGCTTTCTGGGGTGTCCTGCCAGGGCGAACTCTGAGTCTTTAATGCAGGCGGTTTGTGCAATTTGCAAGCACAGGCTGCCAAAGCTCACTTGCTGGCAGGAACCTTGAAATGCCATAAACTTGTGGCGATAAACATGCCTACAGCCGGTATCACAGCCATGAGGCTGAAAGCTAAGGAATGGGCTGGATCTAGCTGGCAAAGCCACGGCTTTAATCCTACCCATATTGCTCTGTAATTTAAAGGCTCGTGTGGTCAAAAAAAGAGAGATATACAGTAAAGAGAGATTCAAAGACAAAGAAAATTTCTAAATGGTTTACTGTGTGTTAAAAATATATGCAAGCTAAAAGTAAGTTCTTAAAAATAAAAAAAAAGGAAGAAAGAAAGTAGTTCGGTGTGGTAGTACACACCTTTAATCCCAACACTTGGGAGGCAGAGGGAGATTGACCTCTGTGACTTCAAGGTATGGTAGCACATGCCTTTAATCCCGGTGCCTAGAAGGCAGAGACAAACAGATCTCTATGGGTTCAAGGCGTAGTAGCATACACCTTTAGTCCCAATACCTGTGAGGCAGAGACAGGCAGATCTCTGAGAGTTCAAGGACAGCCTGGTCTACAGAGTTATTCCAGGACAAAGATACAGAAAATATAAAATAAAAGTAAAAATAAACAAAATAGAGTTAAAACAAAGCTACACAAAGATGGAAAATATACAGAAAATTTTGATACTGTATGTTATTATGCTCTTTTTGAATTGTTTAAATGCTGAGGAAGGAGCAACAGATGCCAAAAGATATTTGTTTATAAATGCTGCTAAACTAACCCAACATAGATATTGTGAAAATGCCTTGACTTTGAAATTTGGATCTAAGGACATGATACTTTGGAAAGGAGTTTCTTTTTTTGTTTTCACAGAGGATGAGACCCTGTTCATTTCTTCTATTCGGATATGGTATGATGGACCACGTCCTCCTGAAGGGTTGCTGTAAACATCTTCAGAGAATTGCTTCGCTCAACTGCCAACTGAGATGAAACTAACACACAGGTTATACCATGAAAGACCTAATTAACGACACCCCCATTCAGCAGGAAGCAGTTTGGAGAGAAAAAAATGCGCCCATGTTCCCAAATATGGTTTATAAACATTCTTTTACATTTAAAGGGGGATATGATATAGGTATGAATAATTTGCATTGATGTGGATTTTGCTTTAGTGATTTAAATTTAAGGTCAATTTTGTTATATGTATATGTATTTCTACTCTTGATTAAGGTATAGTGATTGTGTAGTTCACTTAAAAATGTAATGTATATAGGTTGTTAATGGATAATCAATAATAGTCAAACTTGTAGTCATGTTAGTTAAGATTTTCTAGATGTACATAGATATATTTTAGATAGGCATTCTTTATATCTTTCAAAGATTATAGAATATGGCATTTTAAATGTTTTAATAACTTAGGACTTTTCATGACAATGAGACACTCTGCTCCTGGCAGCACCAATCTACTTCAAGAGGAAGATGGGCATTGAAGAGGATCCTTATGGAGTTTGATAGCCATTTGGGCAAGAAACTGCTCTAGTCTGGACTGTTACATAAACTGGACACAGAGAACCCTCAGAGAGAGGACTGCTGAGCTTGCCTAAAAGTGAGATGACCTTTTGGGGTTCCTAATTCATGAAAGAATATGCAAGACATTCTTCAGGACAAGCAGATAGTGACTGCCTTTGAAATTTCCTGCTTTGTGGAAATGTCTGCTGGAAGCTATGGGCCTGTAGGCCAAAGATGGATGCCCCAAAGCTACAGAGGAACTTTGGGTGACTGTACAGGTAGCGAGATGTCTCTGTCATTTCTAGAGTTTGAAAGTTGCTTATTTCTTGTTTGCTTACATAATATTGTATCTTTCTGGAGTCTTTGATGGAGTTAAGAATAGTTAGTTATAGTTATACTTTTCCTTAGTTATGATAAAGATTATTGTAATTTTTACTTGATAACTGTTTTATGTAATTTTGCTATGTTAAAGTTAAAGCCTTTCCTTTTTGTTTAAACAGAAAAGGGGGAAGTGATGTGGGAGTGTCATACCAATCTGTTGATTTTATTGGTTAATCAATAAATAAACTGCTTGGTCCCGATTGGTTAGAACATAGGTGGGTGGAGTAAACAGAATAGTATGCTGACAGGAAGAGGAAGTGAGCTCAGAATTCACACAGCTCCTCTCAGAGCAAGACACACACGATGAAGCTCCGACCCAGGATGGACGTAGGCTAGAATCTCCCCGATAAGCGCACCTTGGGGTGCTACAAACCTGATTAGAAATGGGCCAAGCAGTGCTTAGAAGAATACAGTGTCCGTGTAATTATTTCGGGTAAAGCTAGCCGTGTGGGTGGCTGGGGTGTTGGGGACGCAGCCCCGCCGCCCCCATTTTCAACACCTTTAAAATCATTTTTCTCTGCTTCTTCTGGGTTAGGATGATTAAGTCTTCCTGTTCTATGACCACTGGGTTCAGGTGTTACCATGTTGCTTTTTAATTTGTTGAATGAATTCTTGCATCAGTGCCTACCTATCTCTTCCTCCATTTGGTGTTGACAGTGTCTTTGCCTTTTGTTCCAATCCTTGCAGAGGCTGTCTGTTTCTTTGGGAACTCTTCTCTGTCTGCTCTGTACTGTCATTGTCTGTGTCTCTGGGAGCCACAGAGGTCCCTTTTGGCCCACTCCTTTGGCCTGCTCTCTTTGTCTGCTTTCTGGGTTCACTCTGTGCAGTCACAGCTGGTGCTTCAGAGTTCATCTCTTGGTCCTCTCTGAGTAGTTGCATCTTGTGTTACAGAGTTCCTCTGAGGTTGTAATGAGGGAAGGGAGTAGGAAGGTTTGGGGACAGTGTTGTACTTATAGCTTGCTGGGTCTGATGGATAAAGTGAGGGTGTAGGAGCAGCCTCCCTGCAGGAAGCTCACTCACCTGCAGGCTGGCTAGAGAAGCTGATGTAGGTGGGGGAGAGGCCTGAGGTTTGCCCCAGTGTGGAGTGTCTTGAGAGTGCGGTGTCCCACTGGGTGGGTGGAGTTTCAGGGTGTGGAATCGGAGGGTTTGGGGGGGAGGGACTTGTAACTTAAATGGTCCAATGGATGGGGTGGGGGTGCTGGAGCAGCCTATCTGCAGGAAGTTTGCCTGCTGGCTGGCTAAAGAAATTGAGTGCTGAAATATTTTTAAAAGAAAAATGTTTGATAAAAGTAAAATATTCAGCTTCATCTGTTAATGGAAACTCTAGTTAAAATCATTAAGATTATTATTAGTATAAACTCACAATTCAGATGCATTTTGAAAGTCTTTGGATTCAAAATATTGATCAGGATGTGAACCTCAATAGGAATGTCAATACTTAACTGTGACTTTGCCTTGCTAATACAAGGCAAAAATACCATTTAACATTTTTTTTATGTATCCAGAGATCTAATGACATAGGAATAAAAACACGTGCACAGAAATATTCACAGTGGTATTTACATACTAGCAGAAAATAGATCCAATTACCCAAACCAAATGTCTAAATGGTGTCATATATCTAAGGTAGAAAGTCTATAAAATAGTGAAAATGAATAAACTGGTTTCACACACGGGCAATGAAAAGAAATGTTAGAAAATTATAGATGAATAGTATTTTAAATTTCAATAAATACCCAAACAATGCTAAACCAATAAAAATTCTCTAGCAAAACTTAAGCATATATAAAATAATAGGAAATAAATACAATTCAATGCGGTATTTACTTCTGGATGTAATGTAAGCTAACGACCGAGAAGTGTCTAGAGAATTTCAATATGTGGGTATTTGTAAATATTTTAAAGCTGAGAATCCAATACATATTCACTTCATTTTTGTGTTTTGATGAGAAAACAATACCTAATAAAGAAAAACATCCCAGAGAGATAAATGTAGTAAATCAGGAAATGAAGATAAAGGTGCTTCTGTTTCAAAGACAGTAAATAAGTGAAATAATTTAGAAAATGTGTCATGTAAAAAAGATACACCTTTAGTATTTATATCCATGAAAAAATAGGCCCCCAAAAACTGTAGAGGTGTCTGGAAGTTCTGGGTAGCTCTAGGGAAGAGAGTTGAAGGTCTTGTGAGGATAAAAATTCATAAAGCAATGGGGAAATATACATGGTTCATTTGTATCCCCATCAAAGACATAAATTTCCATATATATATATATATATATATATATATATATATATATATATATGCTCTGAAGGTATCTTTAGGTAGAGCTGCATATTTTAAAATTTTAGGAATTGTTATTAAAACTAGTTTCCTCAAGATCTGTTGTCTAGAGTTCACAGAATGATGTAAGTTTGCCATTTTTAGCCTGTGGGTAGTGTTTGTTTAGTTTATTGCTTTTTGCCGGCATCCTTGTTAGGAAAAAACAAATAATAAGCACTGGTTCTGGGAGAGAGAATCTTGTCCTGTTAATAAAACCTTTACACCCGGGAGAAGTAAAATACCCCAACTTTCCAAAACAGGAGATGTTATTTCCCCAAAGACATACAGCAAAGAAAGCCCTGCAGATGATTTCGGCCAGTCACAGAAAAATTAATTGACTGAAAGGTAACTGCAGACCTGAGCTGACTGGGTAAAATTTGGTAAACTTTTTATTGGATAGGTTGGCAATTTAAGGTGCTCAGAAAAAAAATGCAATTTTTCTATATTCTCTGCTCCCACCCACACTTAGCTCTTTTCCTTATTAACTCACTCTATCTAACCAGAGCTTAAAGAACAGTATCAAGTACCTTTACTTTGTTTCTTGAAGGAAACAGCAGTCTTTGATCATCTCATGTGTGAGATTTTCATAGATCCAATATACAACATTAAGTTTTCTTCCCATTTCTTATTTGGGTATCATTATAATATTTGTGTCTGGGTATTATAATAATTCCCATTATTTATAACGTGAGGGTATGGGGTTTCGCTAAAGGTGCTTTTTACCTCAACTGAGAGGACTGCATTAAAAAAAAAAATCCTTTTAACAATAATGCGAGCAATTTTCCTGCGTTGTCTAGCCCTTGAATTACCAAGAAGCCTTGCTGTGCTGAGTAACTATCTCATTCTTTCATTATGAGATGAGGTCTCACTGTGTAGCCTTGGCTGGCCTAGAATTTGCTGTTGAACCAGGATGGCCTTGAACTTACAAAGATACATTTGCCTCTGTTTCCCGAGTGCCAGGATTAAAGGTGTGCTGGGTACCTCATATTTATATGATACTGAGATTTCTGGTTAGTGTATTGGAAAAGGGAGTTTCAGCATTATTCATGGAAAATACTGGCCTTCAGTTACATTGTTTTCTGGTGATATCTCCATTTGACAACGATATTTGAGTAAAATTGGCTTCATAGAGTGGCTAAGAAGCATCCCCCTTCCAAGTTCTTTTTTTTTTTCAGGTGGAGGGGTTTTTATCAGGGGAATGGTAAAAAGAGGGAAGCGGAGGGGTGACATGCCTCTGGGGACAGGGGTGGCAAAAGAGAAGAGAGAGAGAAGGAGAGAGAGAGGGCAATGCGGAGATGGTAGAGGAGAGAGAGAGAGAGAGAGAGAGAGAGAGAGAGAGAGAGCGAGAGAGAGCTTTCATGTTTTTAAAGGAGTTTGAGAGGGATTGGGATTTCAAATCTTTGATACACTTCACCATAAATATCCTCAGCTCTCATTGTTACTTTGTGGGTAATGTTCAGGTTCTGAACTGTTCCTACCATATCATTTTATTGCAAACTTATTGGCTCAAAAAACCAAAGATAAATAAATAAATAATAACAGATAAATAAAGAATGGTTATTTTATAACATCATTGTCATAAGTACAAGACAAGCTCACACTGGGCGAAGATCAAGGACTTATCAGGGCTGTGTTCTGTTGTGGAATATTATTTTAATTAGGCCAGGATGGTTACATTTGTTTCTACATGAGAAATTTCATTTATGCTTTCTATAAAGTAGACTTGCTATCAACAATTTTTTGTTTCTTACATATATATATATATGTATATATATGTGTGTGTGTATGTATATATATGTATGTATGTATGCATGTATATATGTAAACACACAGTCTTAAATGATATTTTTTTCTGGGTGTAAAATTCTCAGTTAAACTGTTTTCTTTTTGCAGTTGGGATAGTTGCTCACTGCTTTCTAGCCATCGTAGTTTTTAATAAGAAATCTGCTCTGGAGGAGGTGGGGAATAAATGGGGAGAAAGTGTGTCCAGAGAGTATTTAGAAACAAGCACAATGACATGTAGCCTTAAAGATGCCAGGAGGAAGCCTATTACTTTGAAGCTAACTTAGAAAATTATTTAAGTTTTCAAGAAAATTCAAGCCTTTTCTCTGGAATTGAAAATTTAATGATTTTTTTCATCAAGAGAAAAAACTCTTAATTTTGCTTGAGTTCATGTATATGTATTGTTTATCCCTTCCTGTTCTCAAGTTTTCTAGGTTTGTCTTGGAACAGCTGAGCTGCCATGTTTCTCTATGACTCTCCTTGAATGCTGATTTCTTGGAATTCATGCAAGTTCTTGAATGTATGATGGTCTTCATCAAATTTTTAACGTTTTTCAACTTTTATCTCTTTGGCAATTTCTTAGTCTCTTAAAAAGTTTCATCTGCATACGTATTGGTGTTCTTTCTGCATCTCACATTTCTCTGAGATTGTTGTCAATTTTTTTGTCTATTCTTCAGATTCCATCATTGCTATGCCTCCCTCCTTCTTCTGGTCCTTTCCATTCATTTAAACCCACTGGTGAGTCCTTCTAGTGGCCTCTACTTCTCTGACTGCTTCAGCTTCTACTTTCCTTCTGCTTTTTAGCATCTCATCATTTAATTGCTATTCTCCATCTGGTAACTCTCATCAAAAATCCTTTATATGCATTTTCCTTGAGTTCTTATTTACCTAAGTGATTTAAAAGTCTTGCCTCCTAATCCACCTCGTGGGCCCCTCAAAGGCAGGTTCTGGCACGTAATCTTTGTTCCAAGAAGAGGGTCACATTATCCTGTTCTTTTGCTTACCTTCTGATATTTTGTCAATTCCCTGGCATCTTATACTGTATTCTATATAAACACTGGATACTGATTCTCCTGAGGAACCTGTTTGGGTGTTGGTTAATTCATTTGTTTAGTGATTTGGCTTAACAAACTCTGTAAAATTTTCTCCTAACATGGGACAGACAGTGGAGTTCATAATGAGGATTTTTGGTGTTGCTGTTGATTTGTTTTTATATTCCAAAGATAAGAGAAGCCTCTGGTTATAGTTATGTATTGATTAAAGTCCCCTTTAAGCTCTGGAATCACCTCAATTGTATTTTTTTTTCTTATAGGAAGCCTTGAAAGTTTTTGTCTTTATGACTCACCCTCAGGGTTCAATTAAAGACGCCATGTAGAGCTAAAGAGGGGCTAGAGATCTGAGGGTAAAGATTTGAGGGGTAAGAAACCTACTCACAACAGGAACAGATTTATCCTACTTCCTTCTCTTCTTTCTTATTTCTATCCATTCTCCCTTGCTTTCTCTTGTTCTTTCTTCTGTATCATTCTACACTGTCCCTCGTTCTACCCACTATAAACGTCCTGAGTGATATTTTCTCAAATCAGTAACCCCCCAGTCCTAGCACATTTCTTGTGCCCCATGGAAAATCAGAGTTTTCACACACACACACACACACACACACACACACACACACACACACACACACAGAGAGAGAGAGAGAGAGAGAGAGAGAGAGAGAGAGAGAGAGAGAGACTGAGATACATTGAGATACATGGGAGTGGTTAGTACATGAGCGGTGAAGTTCTCAGTGGAGAAAGTTAGTTAAGAAAGGAATTAAACCATCAGGGAATTTTAAAGGGGAAGGTTAGTGTGCTATACTATATTTTTAGGTGGTTAGTAAAAAGCTAAAGGGTTTATTTTCAATAATGTTATGAAGAAGGCATGGATTGTATTTTAAATTAACATGCCACTTTTTTACTCCCAGTATGCATAGTCAGGTAACCAAGCAACCTATGTAAGCAATCAGGGAGAAGCTGATGGCTCTTGATCAGATATCACAAATACCAGACACTGCAGTTTCTACAGGCCTAGGTCTGGAGTTAGATATACTGCTCTAAGCAAAGAAGAGACCCAGGCCTCTAATTGTCAGTCCTAGGCTATGCTGTCACCAGCCGTTCTGATTGTGGGTGTTGGGGTAAAACCAGAGCAGCAGCTTGGGCAGCTTGGAGATCTGTGAATATCTTAAATGAAATGCTCTTGCCTAAATACTGACCAAATGCCTGCTGATAAAGATAATTGCAGGAAGGCAGATCTCTGCACTTAGCTAGGAGAGAGTAACAAGGTCTGGCAGGGGGAAACTGTTCTCATTAAACAGTTCTGAACTGTGGGAATAAATCCCCAAATATGTAACAGGAAGGGAGTTAGCTATAGTGAAAAATCTACAGCAAAGGACAGCCACTTTATTCACAAAGCAATAATGCCAACAAGCCTTGCCTTTTTGTTTAGGCAGATACCTTGGTTCTGATAAGTGGCTCATGAGAGGACGGCTAAGCCATTACTGTGTAATGTTGTGGCTTGTAGCATTTACTGAGTAACTTGAGGGGAGTTTTTAAGGCATTCCTTCTTCAGCCTCAAGATAGTGGGCTGGATATTTCACCACTGACTTTTCCTAAGAGATACATCCTCTCAAGTCTTTAGGACAGCTACTTTATGTTTTGAATTTTAGATTATTATGTATTGTTTCTGAATGATATTAAAATATTTTCGTGCTTAATGTTCAGTTGGGTTTAAGTGCAGCAGCAACTACAACAAAAACTAGGAAGTAAACAGAAATACCCGATTTATACAAAAAGAGAGTTTTAGGCCTTACATTTAGATGCAGAGCTGTAGGCAATGAACAACTGCTGAGAGAGGATACATAGTCTTTTTCAGGCGAGGCCAGCCCTGGAAGCCGGTGGATGCAGACAACACTGTGTGGATTCAGCAATTTGTATATAGATTTATATTTCTTTCCACCTATATGTAATGATGGTTAAAGAAGAGGAGGCTGTGAATTTGGGAGGATGCAGGGGTGTGGATGGGGAAGGAGGCAACACAGAGGAGACAGGAAGGGTGGGAGGGAGAAAAAAATGATGTAATTATATTTTAATTCAATAAAGATGGAAAAAACTTGTAAAAAGGAAGAAGGGATTATTGTAATGGTTATAATGAACAGCCACAGTATGCATGTCTAGGACTATGTAGAAGGTGTTTCTCTTTTTACAGAGAATTCAGGCTAGAACTGAATGTGGAGAAGATGAAAGATGGAGAGATGAGATAGTCGCTCAGGGGATGACTATAATCTCTACTGATTATGAGGGATTGAATTGAGCAGTTATATCTTGGAGGTTTGCACATCTATGGGTTGGGGAGAATTACCCCATTTGCTTAACAAAAATGTTGTTTTTGTCAATTAGTCGAACTGTGATTTCAGTAAGTATTTTTTTTTTTAGGCAAATACTGTCTGTATCACGTCTTGTCATGGATAAATAGATGACCCTTCTATGAGGGTTGGCTAAGTCACATGGAAAATGGAGGTATGTTACATTAAGCCGTATCCAGAATGTGAAGGGGAGGCTTATCTTCCTCTCTTTCCTGCATTTATGGCTGATACTCAGGATCAGAAGCCATGACTAAAACCTTCAGGATGACTGGAAGTGACTCTGCTTACGGGAGGACTCTCATTGGAGGTTTCTTGTATCTACCCTATCAGACATTTGGAATATCTGTAATTTTGCTTGTGTCAGAGTTATCAACATTAATTTTGTAATTGCTCTGTAGAGAAGCACACACTGTTTTTCTTTTCAACATTCTTATGTAAAACATTTTCTATTGTTCAATCTCCAGATGTAAAACTGAGGAGAACCTCATCTTTAAAGCTCATCTTTCTTTTTGTGCAGAAACATTTTCACTGTGCCTGATGTGGGGTAGACACTCGGTGTTTCCTGAAATGACAGTTCTAGGCTCCTTAGTATAATCAGACATTTCTCTCCCACCTGCCAGTTTCCATATAACCAGCTTAGAGACTGAATATGAATTATAAATGCTGGACCAATACCTCAGGTTTGTTACTAGATAACTCTTACATTTTAAGTTAACCCATATTCATTATTCATATTTTGCTGCATGGATGTAATTTTATTAGCATGGCATGTTTATCTCTTGCTCCCTCAGTCTCTGCTACCGACTCTTCACTCTAGCCCTCTCCTTCCATCATCCTTAATTTAGTTTCTCTTCCTGCCTGGCTATTGGCCAAGCAGCATTTTATTAAACTGATTCAATTGACAAACAAATCTTTACTGTGTACAAGAGGATTATTCCACAATATTTTCCCATTTTCATCTAATTAAAAAGGAAGCTTTTTACTTTAACATAATAAGACTATATACAACAAAAACAATTATCAGGTAAGAATTACAGTTATAATATCCAGTTTCTTTGTATTTGGCAATGTTAGAGAAAGCACTCTATTGCCTATTTTTGTGAGTCCAAAGTTTTTATTTCTAATTTATCTTTTATCATAACTAAAGAAAACTATATAATTATCTAATCTTTATCTCCATGAAAGACCCCAGAAGGGTAAAATATTATCTAAGACAGGAGCCTCGAGTTGCCAGTTACCCAAAGTTCCTCTGAAATGTTGGGACATCCAACTCTGCTGTATAAGCCTAGCACATCTGACAGACTTTTCTGTGGATTAGGGAATTTTGAAGGACTGTTCTACCTTTTTTTGGCAAAGTTTGGCAGTTGTCTTTCTTGTGTCCTGCTGGTCCAACTTGGACGGTAACTGTTACCAATCAAGTCAAGGGCAGTTTCTTTTCCCACATGACTACCTTTGCCTTAAAGAAAACAGCTCCATATGGAGTTTCTTGGATGCCCATCATCTCTGCAGTAATAGGTGCTGCCAGAAGTAGACATGTCTCACTGTTGAGAAAAGTCTAAGTTCTTAAAACACTTCAAATGCCATATTCTGCAGGTCTTTGAAGTGTTTGAAGATTGCCTATCTATCTCAAATATATCTCAGTATGACCTTGACTAACATGACTCTAAGTTTGCTATTATAGATGATTTTAAATCTGTATTTCTTAATTATGTATAACGTTTTTAAATGTTCTGAACAAACATAATACCCTAAACAAGAGTATAAATGTACATACAGAATAGTAAAATTAACTTTAAATTTGTATCAATAAACCAAATCCATACTTATGCAAAATATATAAGATTAACAATTGTTTTTAGATAAAAGTAGATTCAGTAATCTTTCCTATTTTGAACTAAAGTAGATTCAATAATCTATCCTTTTGTCCTATCATTTCCATATTTCCATTTTTCTTTTTAGGATAAGATTCATGGATTTAATCTTTGTTTAGCTTATTTCCTGATTATTATCTATAGCAACTTGTAACTGAGCCCCCTAAATAATGACCAACACTCATAATTTTATTTTGTGAATGTGTACATAGTTCTCTGGACTACTCCCTGTTGATTGGGGATACTGGTAATCTTTGGGGTACCCTGAAAAAATTTAGGATTGTGATCCAGCCTTGACTGGAGTATTTTGTGAGCCTGAATTATCTTAGTCAGCAGTCTTGAGGCTGTTCTGGATGTATAACTCAGAGGAAGCTGCAGCAGAGGCACTCTGAGATATTGGATCACATGAGCTATCTGCTCCCATTGGAGATATTTCAGGGGATCTTCTTCTATCAAACCTGATTTTTCTTAACCTTGAATAAATCCAGAACCTTTCATTTCCTATGGAAATACAAGCAGAACCACTTTCCCGAAGTAACATATCTTTTAACTTAAATTTTGAAGTGAAGATATTTTCAAAATATATAAATTGGTTTAATCTAGCAACTTTTATAATCAAATGTTTCTTAGCAGTTATCATTTGTTCATTAGTAGTCAAAAAAATAGAAAGATAATACAATAGCATAAATTATCCAGACTGTGTATTTTCCATCTTTACATGACTTACTATATTTTTTTTGACTTACTATATTTTTTATTACTCAATTTCTTTTTTAAGGGCTTTTTAACCCTTTTTGTCTCTCCTATGCCTACATATATTTTTTAAAATACTGTAAATAATTTAGAGGTTTCTTTTTGTCTGACTCTGTCCTTACTATGTAGCTCTGTCTTTTGCTGACCATATAAGTCTTTAATTGCTAGGAGGCATGGCTACGATCAACACGACAGTTTTGGCAACTGACTCTACTATGCTTCTTGGTCTCTCAAGGCTAGATTTATTACCAAGGAGTTCTGGGAGCCATGTATACCATTCCAACTCTAGGAAGTTTCTGGGTTCATGCTGCCACTGAGTAGTATGTTACCAACTACCCAAAAACTCAGTTAAGTGTTTGGTAGTAAGACCTATCAAAAGAGCCACCTGTTTTTATCACTAATGCTGAGTCAGGAAGCTGTCTCTTAAAAGTACCATGCCTTTGTTCATCAACAACTAACAGCCCATCTGAAAAAATACATTACCAAGAAGCCGTGCTTGTCTTCATTTTAGTGTGTCTAGAATCCTGTTTTTAAGTTTTGCCAGGTTTTATGTGGAAATTTTGGCCACACACTGGAACACCATATGTAATCAGACATTTCTTTCCAGCCCACAAATTCCCAAATAACCAACTCGGTGACTGAACATGAATTATAAATGTTGGGCTGATAGCTCTGCCTTGTTACTAGCTAGTTTACATTGTAAGTTAACCCATATTCCTTATTTATGCTCTGCTACACGGATGTACTTTTATTTTCATGACATACTCATCTCTTAGTCCCTCTGCATTTGGCTGATGACCCCTCAATTTGACCCTCTCCCCATCATCCTTAATTTGGCCAGCTGGCCTATACTGGTCAATCAATATTTTATTAAACCAATTTGAGTGACAAATTTTATAGTGTACAAGAGGACTATCACATCAACTTAGTAGATAGCACTTGTGTGTGTTGGGTTGGGACCAGGCATCATTTATTTATCTTGGTTCATCTTTCTGATCATGGAATGTCTAGCCATATTGTGTGTTGGGAAGAGATGAAAGGTTTAGCTTTCCTTAACTCTTCCTGCTTGCCCAGAGATTGTGCACTATGAGTATAGGTATGAGAGGAAAAGGATTCAGGATTCCCTTGCTCATATCTGCCTGGAACATAGCTTGTGAGGAGGGCAATGTTGTATTGGCTGCCTTACTTTTATGAAGCCAATGATGCCCCGATGTCTTAGCTTCACTTTCTTTGGATGAAGCTTTTATAATGTAAAGCAATGAGAGCAAGGTGAACAAAAGAATGATCTTCGTCAACACTAAATCTTATTTTTAACATTTATGCAGATTTTCTTGAATGAATTTATGTCTTCTCCTCATGACAATTTCTAGACTTCAAATTAATATTTTCTATAATTTTAAATACAATTTGTATAATTACTAATTTGTAAACTTATAAATGCAATTAATATCTTATATGATTTTAAATAATGAATGATTTCAATTACTTTGTCTAATTACTTAAGTATATAATTATGTAATTGTCATCCATTCTATTTGGAAGAATTAATCCCAGAAGCCTTTTCTTATTCTGATTTTCTGTTTGGTTACTCTAGCTTCTGTATTTACATAAGGAAATTCTAGTTTATCTTTTCTTCAAATGCTTTTTAAAGTTTTTAGACATCTACAGCTGTCCTCAAGGTCAGAGTTTGGCTTGCTTGTAACTTATTTTATGACTTATTTCTTTAGAGATTTCAACAGCAGAATTCAAATATTCAGTGTTGCATGTGGAAATATCTCTAGTCCTAATCAGAAACACTGGACAATATAATCAATATTTTTTAAAATATTTAAATTACATTTATTTATTTAGTGCATGTATGGTGACTTGTGTGGGTTGGTCTGTGCCACAGAGTGAGTTTGACAGCCTGAGTACAACTTTCAGGAGTTGTTTCTCTCTACTACATATTTCCTGGGGCTTAAACTCGGGCCATCAGGCTCAGAAGCAAGTACTTTATACACCGAATCATCTTGCTGATGCAGATATGTGCATATTTCTATCTATAAATATATGTGTTCGTATTTAGATGCCTGCTGGATGTTGAGAGTATTCTAGTTAGAATGTAAGTTTCTAGGTTGCATAAAGAAGATACTATTTTCTTGGTGCAGTAGATTGCAGTATCATAAAATGAAACCAATGTTAAATGACAGATTTTGGCCACACTGCTTAAACTGTTATAGAATTAAGTAGCAAATATGTGTGTGTGTGTGTATGTATAGCCTTGCCATCCAAAATAGAGTAAGAGGGCTGGCAAAATGACTCAGTGGGGAAAATTGCTTAACCTCAAGCCTGATGATCTGAACTCGGTGCTTGCAGCCCACAGGGTAGATGAAGAAACTGATTTCTACAACTTGTCTTGTGGTACACATGCACCTACACAACCCACTAAACATAGAAACAAATGTAATAAAATGGAATTAGAGTTTATCATTGGTACTATTTATCCACTGTAGACATGCATCTTGCTGTGTCTACTTCCTCATATTACTGTTTTTTTTTTAATGAAGTAATGATTCAGGAGCATAGTTTTTAATGACTAAGTGTATAGGTATAAGGTTGTGCTACTCAATCATTTCCTATAATCTTAGTTGTTATGAGACCAAATGAAGTCAACATTTGCCTGCTGCCATCCAGTTGTACAATCTTTGTGCATAGCTTGAGGTCCCACAAAGTATGTCAGATGATTAGCAGAAACTACACACAAAGCAAAGGTGTGTTAGGGAACAGCCGTATTCTTATTGATCAAATACTGTTTCATTCATGGTAATGCTTTAGAAAGGAAACTGAACTGTCAGAAGAGTTCCAAGTTAGATATTATACACCATGTAGCCTCTGGTAAGTCATTTAAATCTCAGTCACATTATGCAGAAGTGTGATAGTACCTGTCTAGTCTAATTTATGGGATCAAATACAACTTATGTAAAAGATTAGAAAGTAAGGAAAACTCTTCAGCTATAATGTATCAGTTCCTTCCAGGACATTCATAGAGTCATAAAATTCTCAGAGAAAAGCTCTAAACAGAATATGATCTGTATAAAAGCCCAAGAAGTATTCTCTTGTTTTTAAGTATAAACTTTTGGCTTCAGGCTGATAATAAAAAGAAAAGTCAACATTCATTGGAGAACACTTCTAATAAACAATTGCAAGCAGGAAGAGATGAGCCAGAGGCAAAGCACTTAAGGCCAGAGGTGTCACTCAGCTGCTCTGGGGACCTTCTCTGCCTGCAATGGAGTGGAATTTTGGCAGAGGATAAGGAGGCAGCATTGCTTTGTATGTAGACTCAGCCGGAGATGTGACATTTCAGGTCATTACTCATCCACTTGATAGGTTTGATTACTACTGTGGTTTGAGAGTCTCCGAGGGAGGAAAGAAGAGGAAGAAAAGGCCCAAGACCTTTGATATACTAGAGTGCAATAAATAGTAGTGGAAAGCAAACCTCTGATAGATGTAGGAGAATATTGCTTAACACGTGCCTTGACAAGTTCTGCTGCTGGAGAATTTCACACAAGCATTTTCAGAGAGCTAGAGAGTTCCTGGTTTCCTGGAAAAGGGAGGCACTCTCACATCATTTTCACTAAAGAAAGCTCAGAAATAAAGAAGAAAAATCCAAGCTTATAATATGGTAGTGATTATGTGACAGTAGTTTAGAACTTTATGCATATTTTCATTTACTTGTCATAGTAGCTCACACAGTTATGTAGTATTTTACAGCTGAAATAATTTAAATGACCTAACTAGGGTCAAACAGTAAAGCTGCCTGGATTTTTATCCTAGATTCCATGTTCTTCTTCTTTTTTTTTTTTTTAAGATTTATTTATTTATTATGTATACAGTGTTCTGTCTGCATGTATGCCTGCAGGCCAGAAGGGGGCACCAGATCTCATTACAGATGGGTTGTGAGCCACCATGTGGTTACTGGGAATTGAACTTGGTTCCTCTGGAAGAACAGTCAGTGCTCTTAGCCTCTGAGCCCCCTCTCCAGCCCGAGATTTCATGTCTTTCCCCACACTACAAACTCTCAAATTCCAACCCCATGTTCTTTCACTGGTTTGCTCGTTTTTCTTCTAAGAAGATTTCATGATTAGCATTGGATAAGTATGATGCCAGAATAAAGACTTGTAATTTTCATATCTTTTCCACCCCATTATAATGTATATTTCTGAATCATGCATTTCATGTATCTTTAATACAAAGCTGCCTATATAAAAAGTGAATAAGCAAATGTTAAGTGCTGAGGATACTGCATTTTTTGAGAACTGTTACACAGATTCTGGAGCCATAGTTTGCATTTATTTTCAAACACTTAGTCATATATAACCTTATAAAAAAACTTAAACAATAAAAATATCAAATATATGTGCTCAGTGGCAGAATACTATCTTACACCCACAGGGTCTTTGGTGTGAGCCCTAGCACTACAATATCTTTGGGAAATGTAGCAAAAGCCTCATTTCAAAATTGTTGATCTTTAAAGCATTTTCATTTACCGCACAACACTTGCTAATTGTGTGAAGAAATACCTGCCCACTGCAAGCACATATCCTTTGAGGAGACCTGTCTTCTTTCCTTTGCCTCGGAGCACACCATGGCATTTCCCTGGGATGTTTCCATGAATTCTTCTTCTTTGTATGCTTTCACTGGGGCCCTCATCCAATTTAAGTATGAAAATATTGGAGTGGTTGCTTAGAAACGCAGAAGTTGAAAATGATGAGTTTTCAGAAAGCTGCATTGAAGTGTAGGGGAGCATATGGCACACTGACATGTTCTGTTCTCCAGCCAAGGAGAAGGGTAGTCTTCTGTGATCTCTCTAATTATTTCATGGTACTTTAAGATGCCAAACTGGTTTCAGAAAACTGCAAAACATCAGGGCTCAGGAAAAATATAATGTACTTTTTGTTTCTAGTATTTATGATCAATAAAAAGGATGTCTATTTTTTTATTAATTGGAATAATTTTGGAAATCTAAAGCAGAAGATAAGCTTTACCTAAAAGGTAGAAATCAAGGCTCATTTTTGGCTGGAATAGAAAGGAATAAAGAACACATTAATATAGAAAGCAAAAAAGCAGTAATGGAATGAAGATATACAAAGGATTTGTAGATATGAAAAAAATGAAAGTTTATTTAGTAACTATATTGGAAGAGAATTAATTTCTCAAAACTCAAGAGGATGGTGGAAATTAGCTGGTGGAATCAAATAAGGCAAATACAAGAAGAAATTGCTCAATGCTTCAATAACTGATTACTTGTAATATACAGCTCTTAATTAGTTCACATTATGACATCAACTCAGTATAAGCAGAAAAATCAGTGAATATTTAGATAAAAAGAATGAACTGTTTACTCATTTTTTTTTTAAATTTTAAAACTGTCAGTGAGATCTAGTTTAGAATATTAGAACTTGGGTATAAAATGAGTTCAGAGACATAAATTTTCCTGTAATAGGACCTTTAACTTGTGGTACACAAGTACAAATATCAGCTCAGTACGCAATATAGAAAATGTAGATTCAGACATTTGGGGATGTGTGAACACAGAAGGGAATCTATAATATTAGTAGACATGTGGGAGGCTATCAGGACTTGATAATTTGAATGTAATCCAGAGAACAACAGTTTAAGACAGTTCAGTATCTCCCTCATTCCTTTACTCTGCATGGCGGGGAAAGACATTTCTACTATGCTGTGGGACAGTGTTTTGTACCCTGTCAGTTGTATTTTAATAAAATACTGATTGGTCAGTAGCCAGGCTGGAAGTATTGGTGGGACAACCAGACAGGAAGTCGAGGCAAGGCAATGAGAACAGGAGAATTCTGGGCAGAAGGAAGTCCTAGTTTGCAGTCATGACCCAGCCACAGAAGAAGCAAGATGTGACTACTTCACCAAATAAGGTACTGAGCCACGTGGCTAACATAGACAAGAATAATGGGCTAATATAAGAGTTAATAAGAAACCCGAGCTAATGGTCCAATCAGTTTATAACTAAGGTAGACTTTTGTGCCTTTCTTTTGGGTTAAACAGCTGTGGGACCTGGTGGGACAGAACACCACAGACAATAGAATGGCATACTAACATGGGGCTGACCAAATCTACTTAAAAGCCGGAGAGAGCTTGGGAAGTTATTCTAGATAAAAAAGAATAGAGTTAAACATGGCTTCTTAATAGCAGCATTTTCTCGGTGGGCTCTGCTTGCTAGAGGCAAGTGCTCTCATTTAAGAGAGACTTCCTTACTCAACTTTAGCTGTAAAACCTTGAAGCTCTTTTAAGAGGCCCTGCCAAGAAACATTTAAATGGTGTTGATGAAAAGCTGACCACATACTTTTTGGTTTCCAGCTGTAGCAGGAAAAAAGCCACGCTGTTTTAAAAAGCCTGATTTCTGGGCTGTCCTGCCAGAGCAAACTCTGACTCTTTCAGGCAGGAGGTCCAGATACAGAGCATTTGAGTGGGGTTTGTGAGCAGACTGCTGCAGCTTGCTTGGTGACAGGAACCTTGAAATGCCATGGAGTTGTGGCAATAAACATGGCTACAGCTGGTACCTCCACCATGAGGCTAGAATCTCAGAAAGCTAAAGAATGTGCTGGATCCAGCCATCAAAGCCATGGCTTGAATCCTAGCCATATTGTCTAGCAAATTAAACACTTATGTGGTCAGAAAAAGAGAGATATACAGTAAAGAGAGATTCAAAGATGAAGAAAAACTCTAAATGGTTTACAGTGTGTTAAATATATATGCAGGTTTGGGAGAGAAAAGAAAAGGTTAAAGTCCTTAAAATAAAAAAGAAAGAAAGTGAGTTCAAGATGTGGTAGCACATATCTTTAATCCAAACTCTTGGGAGGCAGAGACAGGCAGATCTCTGTGAGTTCAAGAACAGCCTGATTTACAGAATAAGTCCCAGGACAGCCAAAAATACACAAAGAAAACCTGTCTCAAAAAACCAAATATTAAAAATAAAAATAAAAGAAATAGAGGTTAAAATAAAGTCCTGTAAAGATGGAAAACACACAAGAGAGTCCGGATACTGTATGTTATTATGTTGTCTTTGAATTGCTTGACAGGTGAGGAAGGAGCAACAGCTGCTCAAAGATATTTGTTTATTAATGATGCTGAATTAATCCAAGAAAGGTATTTTGAAAATATCTTGACTTTAAAATTGAAGTCAAAAGGTATATGTTACTTTGGAGAAGATGTTTTGCTTTTGTTTCCACATGAAATGAGAAGCTATGAATTCATTCTGAGTTATTAAAAATCAGCTTTGATCAAGGATGATCACCTGAGAAATCTCTGGTAGATGCAGATGGCCCAGATGTCTGAGTTCTACATCCAGAACTGGTTCAAGACTGCTGCCTGAGATGATCAAGCCTCACAGAATACTCCAGTCATGACTTGATGAAAATTCTAAATTTTCTTTAGGTCCCCATATATTATCAGTGCCCCCAACCAGAAGGAAGTAGCTTAGAAAACTATGCCCACATTCCAAAAAATGGACTATGAGTATTATCCATAGTTTATAATTTTGGTTACAAATTGTTATGGATAATGGTCAGGAGAGAAGCTAAACAAAGGATACTAGATTCAGAGTTCTTGATCCTTAAAAAAATGGGGGGAGGAAATGCTGTGGAACAATAGCTTGTACCCTGTCAATTGTATTTTAATAAAATGCTGATCGGCCAGTATCCAGGCAGGAAGTATAGGTGGGACAACCAGACAGGAAGTAGAGGCAGGTCAGTGAGAACAGGAGAATTCTGGGCAGAAGGAAGTCCTGGTCTGCAGTCATGACCCAGCCACAGAAGAAGCAAGATGTGACTTCCATGCCAAATATGGTATTGAGCCACATAGCTAACATAGGCAAGAATAATGGGCTAATATAAGTTAAAAGAGTTAATAAGAAGCCTGAGTTAATGGGTCTATCAGTTTATAACTAATGTAGATCTTTGTGCATTTCTTTTGGGTTAAACAGCTGTGGGACCTGGTAGGACAGAAAACTTCAGACAACACTACTACAGCGCTCTGGCATCTCCTAGAACCTGAGAGTCTAATGGTGGGCCATCTTGTACATTGTACATAAGACAGACAACTGGGACAAAAAGAGTATGTCTTTACTATGGGCCATGCCTGAAGTGAGATGTGATTTATTGACACTGACTTTACTACATGATGATATATAACTTCAAGGGCGTCAGCAAACTAGGAGAGAAGAAAAAGAATAGGAAAAAGACCCCACCAAGTTTGTTGAATGACTAGCTTGTAAAGCAGGTTATTGAAGAAGATATAATCTCAGTAGAATGGTAAAGATAAGTACTCTATCCAGGTGAAGCAGATTCAGGAAGGAAGGACAGCTTAGAAGACAAGACTATCAACAGAAAATACACACACAACAAAATGAAGCATGTTTGAGGCCAGTGTTGGCAAAGTGTAAATTGCACATGTAGAGTAATGAGAGTTAAGGCTTCCCTCTTGGTGAACATTTCTCATCCGTGCTTTCCACATCCACAGTGACCTTTGTCCTTTTATGAATTAAGGTCATGCAAATGTATTCATGCAAAGTGAATTCCAGGATCCTTTACTCTGTATCCTGGTTGTCTTCCTGGTCACTCTTTAAGCTGATTCCTACTTTGTCTTCTCACACACGCACATTAGAAACTATGCCTGACATTTTCCCTTCATAATTTCACAAATTCATGTTCTACAAAACCTACGTATGCTAATCCATTTTCCTTCACTATGTTCATTATTCCATTTCCATTATAGTACTCTATTCCAAATGAACAACATTTTATTGCCAGACTGAGCACAGCTGTGGCCCACTCATTTCATTTCTTGCCACTATTTAAGCTGCCTTTGGTCTCTTATGAACATTCATTCATTTCAAACCAGAGATTTATTACTATCAGATAATCTATATTTTAGAGTACCCAAAGACATACTATATACTATTTTATATATATATTAGATCAATTGATTCATTTAGCTCACATATAGCCCATTGAGATAGGGGCTTTATATTTTATCATAAAAATATAAATTTAAGCTAGGATTTCTTTTTGAGACAAGGTTTCATGTAGCCCAGAGAGACCTTTGAACTTGCTGAGTATCTAAGAATGCCCTTTGACTTCTACTCTTTCTGCCCCTACCTCTTGAGTGCTGGAGTTCCAGGCTTGTCTAACCATGCTCAATTAGTATCATGTATGCTAGAAAATCGCACTACTCATTAAACTGCATCTCCCTTGTCCAGAACTGGCAAGTTTAAGTGACTTACCCAAGGTCACATGGGTATTAGAAACCATGTGGTGAAGAAAAATGTATAGAAATATGTTTAGAAGCAATAACACAATCCAAGTGGAAAATCTTAAAGATGTACTCATTATATGCATGGATGAAGAAATGAAGGGGGGAAAGTTCTGAGGTGGGCAAAAATTCCACCAGAGCACAAAATAACTAGAAAGGAAAAGAGGACAAGGAGGAGGAGGGAAGAACAGGTAGAGAGAGGGAGAAGAGGGAGAAGAAGAGGAAAGGAGGAGGGAGGAGAAAAGAGGAAAGATACATTTTATCAGATAAGGCAATGAAGGTGGGAAAGGAACAAACCTAAGGTAGATAAGATACACGAGGGAGGATAGTAGGGAAGGAGTGGGTGAGCATAATGACAAATGTGTGAAAATGACACAGCAAACTGTTTTGCCTACAGAAAGGGAAATATTTTCACCAACTGCACATCAGATAAAGGACTATCTAAAATATATAAAGAACTCAAAAAAACTGGATATCAAGAAAACAAATAATCCAATTAAAATGTGGTGCAGATTTAAACAGAGAATTCTCAATAAAGAAAACACAAATTACTGAGAAACTTAGTCAGCATGGAAATGCAAACCAAAACTACTTTACTATTCCATCTTTCACCTTTCAGAATGGCTAAGATCAGTCAGTAACACAAGTAACAACTCATTTAGACAAAGATATAGCACAAGGGAACACTACTCCATTGCTGGAGGGAGCCTCTAAACATGTACAGCCACAAAGGAAACCAATATGGCAGATCCTTAGAAAACTAGGAATTGACCTACCTCAAGATGCAGGTATACCACTCTTACACATATACACAAAGGACACAATGTCTTACCACAAAGACAAGTACTTGCTTAGCTATGTTCATATTGACTTCATTCATCACAGCCAGAAACTGAAAACAATTTAGATGTCCCTGAGGCAAACAATGGATAAAGAAGACGTGGTACACTTATCTACTGAAATACTACTCAGCTGTTAAGAAAATGACATCATAAAATTTTCAGGCAAATGGATAGAACTAGGAAAAAAAATCACCTTGCATCAGGAAACCCAGATACAAAAAGACAAAATAATGCTACAAGACTGAGAAACAATACCAGAGATAAAGCAAAAGTTTAAATACATATCTAGATGCTAATGTTTTTCTTGTGTGCACGAGAAGTGATCATGCATAAACTTATGAATTTTTTAGGATTTTCTAAAATAAATATTGTTTGTTTTTCCTCCAGGTCTGGGATAGTGCACTGTTTAGTTTCTATTAACTTGACAAGGTAAATTCATCTGGGAAGAAGAAGGTTCATTTGAAAAATTATCATCAGATTGGCTAATAAGCATGCCTGTAGAAGCATCTTGTTGATGTTTGGTATCGGAGGGCTCAGACTACTGGGGAAATGCACTTCTGGGCAAATGGTCTTGGGCTGTATAAGACAACAAGATGAGCAAGCCATGGAGAACAAACCTGTGAGCACTTACTCCATGGTCACTGCTTCAGTTCCTGCCTCCATGCTCCCGCAACTTGGCTTCCTTTGATGATGGACTATAACTCAATTAAACCCTTTTGGTCATTGTTTTATCATAGCAGCATAGAAGCAACTGATAAAGATAATGCTTGAAAATGATAAATAAGTGGGTGAATGAACAGTAAACTGCATTTCCACAGTAGTTATTCTGGTGATGATGATGATGACCATGGTCACTGTATTAACTTCTCATCATCACAGTAAAATTCTCAGTGAACTGCTCGAGGAACGGAGAACTGAGCTGGCTCACTGCCTCAGAACTTTTAGTTCTTGTTTAGCTAGCTCTAGTGATTTTAGACCTGTGGTAAGGCAAAATTATCCTATTATCCTTGCAGAAACACATGGCAAAAGAAAGTTGTACTAGTTATGCCAGGCAGGCAGGAGAGAGACAGAGACAGAGAAACAGAGACAGAAATACAGAGAGACAGAGACAGAGAGACAGAGAAAGCGCAAGTAACCAGGGGAAGGAACACCTCTAGAATACAGACCAATGTACCTGCATCCTTCAAGCCAGCCTTGCCTCTTAATTGACACCATCTTAAAATAAAGCCATCAAATTATAAAACCAGCAGTGCTCATGCAAACTTATGAAACAATATTCTCAATTTCTTGTTACCACTCCATACCACTGCCAGCTGTCCATTGAGAGTTTTGGGAGCCACTCAGAGTCAAATCCCAACAGTGACATTGACAATGACAGTATCATTGTCCTCATGTTTAAGTTGGTCTTAGTTTAAAAATCTATCCAGTAAAATGAAGGCAAACCTTGACATTTATTGACATTGGTGTACCCGGGAAAGAAAATAACATTATTTTCACAAAACCTAATGGCTTTGAATCATGTTTTATTCAGCACACATATGGTGAATGTCATAATGTACAGGCAGAGTCCCTGGTCTAAGGTCTGGAACTATACAACCATAAATGTTTACAATGTTCTAACTGTAGAAATATTGTGATATGCCTAGAGGCAAGAGGAGTAGTTATGTTTTGTGCTGAGGGAACAGGCAGGCAAATTTGAGAAGAATCAATTCATGGCAAAATCAATATTCTTAACTCAAACATTCACTTTATTTTCATAACTTCTTTAGTCAAAAACACATTATTTTACATTTCTGTGGCATTTTCTACCTAAATAGTTGTAACAAATATTTCTGCATAAGTACTGTAATCATTTGTAGAGTAAAATAAATTTAATTTAGTAAAAGTATGTTACTCTATTATATTTCAATCTTATCTAGTTTATAATTTTTATAAAAATACTACTCTATTTTCAAAATCCTGAAACATATGGTATGGCTTTAAATTTATGTGCAATGTAAGCTTGAAGCCTGTGCATTCTGGGGATACATGACACATGACTCATGACATTATTAATAATTAAGTTTTATTTTGGGTTCTGGGCATTAAGCAACCCAGGATCTTGTGCATATTAGCAGTACTCTACTAGTGAATTAAATCCTTCACTTCTCAATAATGGAATATTGTAGCATTAATAACTTATTTAAATGCAGCAGATTTTATTATGAATAATTAAGCAATAATCTATTTTCTCTCCTTCATTTCTCATAAGGCCAAATGCAGTATAATTAGGTAGACAAGAAAATTATCAGTTAGACCAGAAAGTTCTATGCTCCTTTTCAAATTTTTGCAGCAAAATTATCTGAGATTTAGTTTAATTTATGACATGACATATATGGAGTGCTAGAGAGAGGAAAATATTTATGTCTGACCTTTTAAAGTCCCAACATAACAATTAAAGCAACTTCCGAGGAATGTGATTTTTTTTTTTTTGTTTAGTTATTTGTTCCCATTCCTCCTGTTCATACAAACATTTTAAGTAGGCCACTAGGATTTGTGTTCAGTATGGTGGCATTGCAATTTATTTTTTTAGGTTTTAATTGTAAACCCAAAAGTCATATAATGAAAATATTCTTATATTTTATTAATTTTCAAATCACTTATATTATGATTCTGATTAGGATATTATGAACCTTGTTGGCATGTCTGTTTCTAGATCAGCTTTTATCTTTTTGTATACAATTGTGATGGTAGGGCTTTGTCACTGGAGGCAGATATTTAATTTTAAAATTTAGATAGAGGTCATGATGACCTTTTGATATGTGACAAATCAAATATTTTCTGTGCTGGTGATTTGTAAAAAGCTATTTTATATCACCTATAAAATACTCATTGCCTCTGTCAAAGTATTCCTAAGTTTGTCTTTTATCCATTATGAGCTGACAAAAATAATTTAATAGAAAGAGTGTAGACCAATGACACTGAGAAGCTACAAATTATGAAATTCTAAGAATGAAGACATGACCATAAAATAGATATTAATTTATAGGTACCAACACTAAACCTAGAGGTGAGTTTTTGAAGGAAAACAAGGAACCCTTGCCCTTGTAGAGATGAGAACACACAGTAGGAAAATAGGACTCAAAGTGAGAAGTCACAGGAGTTAGATGGCAGTCAACTGGAAGCCACACCCCGTCTCTTAAAGTATACAACACGCCCTTTGGCTTCATGCATATGCAGAAGCTCATTGCCCCTACCCTTCCTGAATGCTGAATTTTGTTTTGCTTTGTTTTTAATTACCTTTTATTCCTGTCTTCAGTTGAGGAGGCTTTTTTTTTTTCTTTTCTAAACTGTCTTTCTTCCCTAGAAAAGGTTGAAAATCCCTCATGCTTCTGGGAAACAAGAATACTGGGGAAAAGGGCAACTACTGAAAATGGATTTGGCACACTAAAAAGTTGTTTCCTTGCTTGCATATACTTGACAGTGTGAGCCAGTGATGAGTGCTGGTCTAAACTTTCATAAAGACTGGCTATACTGAGGCGTAAAACTGAATTTAAATAATGCTTTCTATTTGATGATCCTACAAAATGTAGAAAGAAAATAGTAAAATATCAATATGGATAAATGTGGTTGGGCTAATTTATACTAATATCTACCCATATTACCACTCCAGGAAAATGCTTTTATATTTAATTTTATTTCATTCCCTTATTCAGAAATTATTTGTTAAAATCTATCTAAAAGTATGAAAAAGTGAAGTTGATGAAAACTTAAATACTACCAACCAAATTAATAGTATTTCTTTTCATAATAAAATTATTATTTGGTAACAAAAATAAGATACTTTTCTGTCTAACTTTTTGACAGGTATTTTTCTGTTTAACATGGAGGCAGTAATGAATTAAAGCTGTTGAGATGACAGGTTGAACGTGCAGCATAAATTAATGCTGAAGAGATAATGATTAGTGCTATTAGAAAATCGTTGAAAAGTTATTGTTTTGATAAAAAGCATTCTCAGATGTCTCCTTTTAAAATCATACATCTTGAATTGGATGACATCTTTTCATGGGTTTAATCTTAATTATGCCTGGTTCATAAACCTTAACTCACACTGTACCTTATGTGCAAAACCAAGTGTCATGTATTTACTTTCTGCTTAAAGTAACTTAGACTAAATGATGAGAGAAAATAAAACTTAGAACCTCAAGTAGCTGAGCATTTCACAGACAATAATATCATCAGTCTCTCTCTCTCTCTTCCTCAGCTTGTTAGTTAGCATGGAATCGCAGGAGCCAATAGGGTGCTTTATATAATTTGTGACTCCAGAGAGAGCTGTCAATCCTGGGTTCTATGGTGTTCTTTGATGCAGTCTTTTTCTTATCTAGTTGGTGGCTAGTGACCTTTTGGAACCAAATCATGAAGAACGAGAATTAGAAATCCATAGACCTCACCTCTTTCTTTCATTGTTTCCAATCTGCCTGTTTTCAGACTAGAGAATTCCAAGTCTAAAAATTAAATAAAGACTGATAATAGAGAATGGATTCGGAAACATTATCAAAAGAACCAAACCATTAATGTAACATCCTTGCCTGCCAGAAACAATCAGATTTAAAGCTATATGAGAGTGAGACAGTATTAAAATTTAGGAATTTTTAATAAGTTCATAGAAAATTTCTGAAGGCTTTGGTAAAATGTTCATTAGAGATAGATAAACCAAGGGGAAATTCACTTGAAAAAGCTGTCAAACTTAGATGCCCTTCGAGTGTGGAGATGTAGCTCAGCGGGCAGGGTGCTTGCCTAGTTGCATGAGGCCCTGAAAACCCAGTCTCAGGAACTGACAACAATATTGCGCTTTAACCATGAATATTCTCTCCTCTTTCACTTATATGCTAAACCACCCTTTCGCCTCAGCAGTGCTCTGGGGTACTCTCTTGTTCTTGAGAGCATTTCTCACTTGCATTTCCTAACTTGAAAGGAAGCTGAGCTAACAACTGCAAAACATTCTAGGCTTAGCTCCCCCATACTCTATTTCTGTTTCTTATTCTGATGCAGAGGCACAGATCCATTTGTTAAAAAGATTTCAAGAGGCTAAGTCCTTCCTTGGAGAATTATAAACACATTTTTTTTCTTGTGTATTTATAAGTTCATGGGTAGGTTTATCTGTGCAAATGTGAACCTCCAGGTATGTGCATATGGAGGCCAGAGGGATAACCCCAACTTTCGTTCCTCAAAATTATTAATTTGAAATTCTTTATTTTCTGTTTTGTCTTGAGACAGGGTCTCATTGTGTAGCTCTGAATATCTTAGAACTCACTTTGTTGTTCTGATTGGCCTTGAACACACAGTTATCCACCTGCCGCTGTCTCCCAAGTGCTGGGATTAAAGGCCTGCACCACTATACAGAGCTGAAATTCTATTATTAAAATTTCACACATGAGTCCATTGTATTTACACAATTTCTATGCTTTCCTCTACCACCTTCAATTCCTCCCACTGCAACCTCCCTTTGGGTGTTATGACTTTGTTCTTCTTTTGCTATGTATATATTGCATATATATATATATATATATTTGCTATATATATATATTATATATATATAATCTCCAATTTTATGTATCTTTATATAATGTTCATATATAACATATTATTCCCTTCCCTGATTTATAGCACCATTGTCATACTTTCTCCCACTCTGGGATCTTCCTTCTCTCTGATCTCATTGTCTCTTTCTACCTTCCTGTTTTTGTGACTACTCCAAATTATGTACTCAAATCAAAGTTTTCAAATAATTCAGATCTCAGATCCACAAGTAGGAGAGACCATATGGCATTTCTCTTTTTAGATCTGAGTTACTGCACAGGTACATGTTCATTCTCCATTCATCAGCTGATTGGCATCCAGGCTGCTGAGTCAGATTTTCTATAGTAGAATACTACTGCTTTGTGCTTATGTGAAGGGATGGTATAGCTGGGTTATATGACACATCTAATTTTATAATTTTGAAAATCCTCCATACTGATTTCCTGCATAAATTCTTCACCAATTTGTAATCCCATTAACAGTGAATGAAAGTTTTCTTTTCCTAACATCCTCTGCAGCATTAGGTTTAAGTTGATTTCTTGATATTAGCCATTTTGACTGAGGTGAGATGAAATCTCAAAGTAGTTTTAATTTGTATTACCCTTCTGGTTAAGGATATGGAGCTCTTTTTTGAGACATTTTCTAACCTACTTTCACTTCTTTTGAGAATGCTCTGTTCAAATCCATTGCCCATTTTTTTAATTGCTTCATTTGTTTTCTTTAGCTTTTTGTGTATTTTAGTTATTAGTCTTCAATTAGATATGTAGCCAGTAAAGATTCTCTCTAATTGTTTGTTTGCTTTGATTTCTTTCTTTTTTCTTTTCTTTCTTTCTTTCTTTCTTTCTTTCTTTCTTTCTTTCTTTCTTTCTTTCTTTTTCTTTCTGTCTTCCTTCCTTCCTTCCTTCCTTCCTTCCTTCCTTCCTTCCTTCCTTCCTTCCTTCCTTCCTTTCTTTCTTTCTTTTTTCTTGCTGCATAAGTATTTAGCTTTATGAGACGTCATTTGTCAACTGTTGGACTTAATTCCTGAGCTTCCAATTCAGAATGCCCTTTCCCACACTCAGTGAGCAAGCACAAAGGTTGGCATCTTGGACAGCATGGCTGTGAGGATGGACAAAGATCTAGGGCAACTCGCGAGAGCTTGTATGCAGACATGGCCTGAAGTCTGGGTGTGTTAGGGGTAGTGTAAGCTGGGGTCTGGGACATTCACTGGACTGGGCTGGTTACAAGCTTTGTGATGTGAGCAGGGACATACTTATGCCTTTGATTCCTTTGTGCAGTTCCCCTTCCTCCATGAAACATCTGTTTGTGTATTCTAGGTTCTAGGTGGAAGAGTTGGCAGTCCTTTTGTTCTTTACTTAATTTTTAAAATTGATTTTATTGAGCTATACATTTTTTTTGCTCCCCTCTGTGCCTCTCCCCTCCCCTTTAAACCTCTCCCAAGGTCCCCATGCTCCCAATTTACTCAGGAGATCTTGTCTTTTTCTACTTCCCATGTAGAGTATATCTATGTATGTCTCCCTTAGGGTCCTCATTGTAGTCTAGGTTCTCTAGGATTATGATTTGTAGGCTGGTTTTCTTTGCTTTATGTTTAAAAACCACCTATGAGTGAGTACATGTGATAATTTTGTTTCTGGGTCTGGGTTACCTCACTCAATATGATGTTTTCTACCTTCATCCATTTGCCTGTAAATTTCAAGATGTCATTATTTTTTTTCTGCTTCGTGGTACTCCATTGTGTAAATGTCCCACCATTCTGGTGGGAGTGCAAGCTGGTACAGCCCCTTTGGATGTCAGTGTGGCAATTTCTCAGAAAATTAGGAAACAACCTTCCTCAAGACCCAGCAATACCACTTTTGGGTATATACCCAAAGAATGCTCAATTAAAATGACATGTGCTCAACTATGTTCATAGCACAATTGTTTGTGATAGCCAGAACCTGGAAACAACCTAAAAGCCCTTTAACCAAAGAATGGACAAGTCAGTTCTTTTATGAATAGATCTAAACCACAGCTTGACATTTCAGCCCTGCACATTCATGTGCTGAACTAGACGAGTAGCCACAGGATAATAAGTAAGGGAGGGAGACTGATCTCCAGGACTCAAAATCTTGCCAAGAAATTCAGTCCTATAGAGATAAAATATGAGTACATTCTTATTCCTTGCATTTCTCCTGTGAGAATTGCTGTCCTTATATGTAGAAGGTGCCTAAGGATGACCAAGAGAATATCAAGTTCACAGAATAGGAAAAGAGAAGGTACATGGATTTTTTTTTTCGTTCAAATTAATGGTCGATGTCTCTCAGCACTTTGTGTATTCCCCTTGCTTTCATTTGGGTTTCAATGTACATCTTCTATAAAATAATACCATAATACCAACTAGATATTTGTTTAATATCATAAACATGGAAACATTCATTTCTGTCTACAACCTTTGTCTCTAAAAGTCATAGTCTTTAGTAGAACTCATATTTGTTGTCAATCTTTTTACAAACTTTTCTGATAACTTTGATCCTTTGTTTAAAAGTTTCAAATAGGATTCATTCTTCCTCCCATTCATTCTAGCCATCATTAGCCATTAAGTTCATTAAGTACCCAAATGATATTAGCTTTTCTTCTACTGGACCCCTTCTTTGCTCTAAACAGTCTCTTGTTAATTTGATGGATTGAGCATCTATTAGCATATATTTCTTACAATGTCCTTTGTGAACCACAGTCTGGTTTAGGATTTTGTTTTTTGGCATTTTTTTATGGTTCTGCCTAATTTAGCTTATTGAATCTTGGTACATAGTTAAACTATGTCCACTTCTATCTCACCTTGTCCAAGAATTATTCAATAATTAACATTAGCCCATTCAATTCAAATAAAGCTACAAAGTCTTTTATTTTCCTTCCTTCTTCCTTCCTTCATTACTCCCTCTTCCTCCTTCCCCCTCTCAGTCCCCCTTGTTCTCTCCCTCCTTTCCCTGTCACCCATTACTCCTCTTCCTTCTTCTGTGCTGGGTTTTCAGCCCTGAGTGTCTGAAATGCTAGAAATGAACTTTGAATACGTTGAGTCATTATTCTCAGCCACAGATGAAATAAATTTACTTAGTAATATTGGGATCTATTTCTACAGAATAGAAAGTTATTTTTATTCAATGTATCTTGCTAGAAACCTGGTTTTGCAGTTAACTTGACCAACTTCTATTTCCTGCATTCTTGGCCCAGCATCTTTCCTTCCATTTCATTTGTTTCCCACAATTCTACTTAAACATGTTCTTCATTTTCTAGTAGAATAAATTATGACAAAATATGTAAATGTTTTCCCATTCAATCTTTTATAATTATAATTGGCAATATTGATGTTGCTCTTTTATGATCTCAGTTCATTTAGCATCTACTTTTTCTCTTCAGATTTCAATCATTTGGTATCTAAGTCATCTCTTTCTTATAAATTTTATTCACATTCTTATCGTTCACTTAGTATATTTCTTGCACCCAAATTATCTGTTCTATCTCTACCTTTATTATAGTTCAATTGTATTTGAAATTAAAGATGATGATTTTTTATTTAAATTTATTTACTTTTAAAAAGCAATCTTTTCTCATTTTACATACTAAACCCAGTTCCCACTCTCTCTTCTTCTGCTCTCCCACCTGTGCCTCATCTCACACCCCATCCACTCTTCAAAGAGGGTAATCTTCCTATGGAGAGTCAACAAAGTCTAACAAACCTGTTTGAGGCAGGACCAAGGGCCTCCCCAATATATCTAGGCTGAGCAAGATATCCCTCCAAAGAGAATGGACTCCCAAAAGACAGTTTAAACACCAGGGATAAATCCTGCTCACACTGTCAATGGCCCCACAGATTGCCCCAGCCATACAACTGTCATCCACATTCAGAGTGCCTAGTTTGGTCCCTTGCTGGCTCCCCTGTCAGTCCAGAGTCACTGAGCTCCCATTAGTACAGGTAAGCTGTTTCAGAGGATATCCCCATCATAGTCTTGACCCCCTTCAGTGACTATATGAAGGTTCTATGATAACAATTAAGGTAGTCATCAGTCTGATTACATGGTAAAGTCAGTTCAGGTACCCTCTCCACTATTGCTTGGGGATTTAGCTGGATGGAGTCATCCTTGTGGATTCCTGGAAATTTCCCTGCTTCTGGGTTTCTCACTATCCCTATAATGGGTCCCTCAATCAAGACATCTCTTTCCTTGCTCTCCCACTCTGTCCTTCTTCCATCTCAACCATCCCATTACCTTATGATATCCTCCATTCCTTTCTTCCCTTCTGTCCTCCCTTTTCCCACCCACATCCCAGGAGAGCTTGTCCATTTTCCTTTACCCAGGAGATCCACATATGTCTCTCTTAGGATTCTTCTTGTTACCTAGCTTCTCTAGGGTATGGACTATAGGCTGGTTGTACTTTGTTTTACATCTAATAGCCAGTTATGAGTGAGTACATACCACCAGTAGCACAGACACTGAGAATAACAATAAATAAACGAAACCTTCTGAAACTGAGAAGCTTTTGTAAGGCAAAGGACACAGTCAATAAGACACAATGGGAGCTTACTGAATGGGAAAAGATCTTCACCAACACCACATCAGACAGAGGGATTATCTCCAAAACATATGAAGAACTCAAGAAACTGAACATCATAATTTCAAATAATCAAATTTAAAAAATGGATAACTGAACTAAACAGAATTCTCAACAGAAGAATCTCAAATGGACAAAAGACACTCAAGGAAATGTTCAACATCCTTAGCCAATAGGGAGGAGCAAATCAAAACGACTCTGAGATACCATTTTATACTAGTCAGAATGGCTTAGTTCAAAAACATAGATGATAGCTTATGTTGAAGAGGAGGTGGAGTAAAAGGAACACTCCTCCATGGCGGAGTGTAAACTTGTATAGTCACTCTGGAAATTGGTATGGTGGGATCTCAAAAAATTGGGAATCAACCT
This sequence comes from Microtus obscurus, assembly GCA_963919715.1. Classification (NCBI taxonomy): domain Eukaryota; kingdom Metazoa; phylum Chordata; class Mammalia; order Rodentia; family Cricetidae; genus Microtus; species Microtus obscurus. The sequence continues at coordinate 1,316,739 of CAWTZC010000892.1, read as the reverse complement.
ACCTCAGGACCCAGCAATAACACTCCTCAGCATATACCCAAAGGATGCACACTCATACCACAAGGACATTTGTTTAGCTGTGTTTATAGCAGCATTATTTGCAATAACCAGAACCTGGAAACAACATAGATGACCCTCAGCCAAAAAGTGGAAAAAGAAAATTTGGTACATTTACACTGGAGTACTACTCAGTGCTAAAAAACGATGACATCTTGAAATTTGCATGCAAATGGATGGCACTAGATAAAAACATCCTGAATGAGGTAACCCAGACCCAGAAAAACAAAAATTGTGATTTATAATTTTTATTTATTCATAGATGTGATAAGTACTCTCTTTAATCAGGAGAATTTTTCATGATATGAAAATCACCTATTTGTTGCACATATTTTTATAGAATTTCTTAACTCCTTTCTGTTATGATCTGCTTGCCTCGCTTGTCACCAGGGTACCCTGTTTCTTTAAGAGACAAGTCCTGCCCTCTCCCAATCCCCCCTTCTGCTGAGGGAAGCAGATATCCTGCCTCCTCCAACCTGGACTCTCTCTCTCTTATCTTCTCTTTCCTGAAGAGGTAATTTCTGTTCTCTCTCTCTCTCTCTCTCTCTCTCTCTCTCTCTCTCTCTCTCTCTCCCTTCTTTCCCCTTCTCTCCTTTCTGTTTCTTTTCCCTCCATACCCCACTAAATAAACTCTATATTCAAACTCTCTCTGCTTGCTGTATCTGTCTGTCTCTCACCTGCAGCAGTCTTCCACCCACCAAGGTGACTAGCAAAAGTCTCAGGGTACTCACTTAGGCCTGGGGAACCCCGAGGCTCAGGTCACCCACTGTTACCCCTCGTGGGACTGGCTGCCTCTCATGGAACTACTGTCCCTCATGCAACCAGCCTTCCCTCCCCACTTATATCTTTAAAGAAAAGAATGACACTTTTTACAGTGCCTAGGTACATTTATTTCTGCCAGCAAAGAAGACATTCCAGAGAATTTGAAATATCACTTATAAAAAAGCAAAAGGCATTCTAGATTTATGCTGGCATAATGATTTATTCAGTATTTCTTGGATATGAACACTTTTAGAATATTTCTCCAGTGATGATTCAATAGATAACATTATGTACCCAGGATTATGTTCACTTTCATGGCAGTAAGTAATGAAAACCCAGAAAATGCTGAGATCACTGGGTATTTTGTCTCCTCAAACATATAGTAAACGTCTTTCATAGAGTGTTATAATGAATATATTTTGCCCTTGTGTGCACACACACACACATGTATATATATGTATATATGCTTAAAAACATAAGATTGTTTATATGGAAGTGAACAGTTGTTTATAGTGAGCACTGTCTTTTGGTTGACCATGCCTTTGCTTGACAGTAACATAAGTAAGCCATTTTGTTTTGTTATTTAAGACATTACTTGACCACTTTGGAATACTTGAAAAAGTCTAGAATTTTTTTCGCATTTTAATATAAAATAATCTATAAATATACAAAATGAAATTTTTATTTTAACTTTACAATGGGACTCATGACAGCCATATGATAAGAGTTTAGACATATATTAGCCATAATTCTATGGTTCTCATTGTAAGATTTTTTTCTTTTTAGAAAAGGAAAACATGGTAGCACTGATAATATGTCAGTTTGAATATAGAGGACTCTCTGTTTATTCTGTGCTGCTATAACAGAATGCCCCAATCTTAGTAATTCCTAAAGATCAGAGATCTATTTATTTCACCCAGTTCTCCAGGGTGGGAATTCCAAAAACAAAGTCCCCAAGATGCTAGTTCTGATGAAACTTTCTGGCTGTGTTTTCATGTTGTCAGGATGGAATGAAAGCAGTCTGAACACAGTGTGAAACCTCTTTGATATGTTCATTAATCCCATTAGCAAAGGAGTCCTCATGGCCTAGTGTCCTTTGAGAGGCTCTGTGTTTATGTGCTGTCACTGTAGTGAGGCTTGAACTGTGGCAGAAACCTTTAAGAGAAGAGATTTTCATTGTCCACATCATGGCAAACCATATTAAGGAAAACCTTAGTGTAGAACAGAGCTGCAAAAAGCTTGTTCAATTGATCTGTGCATGAGCCAAAAAAGGAACATATGCAATAAACTCATGGTTGGGCTGAATAAGGATCAAAAAGAAAGCAACCTGAAGAAAACATAAACTGATGTTGAGACCTTTGGTCATGACCAGACTGTTATTGCAAGATTGGAAAGAAAGAGAAAGAAGGTTCCTGATTCAGGGCCAGTTTAATTTCCTTAATAAAGCCATAATTCTCAACTTCAAAACTTAAAATAGAATTGTGTATTGTCCTTTGAAAAAGATACAGCTTCAAAGATTGACTGATTCTGCTATAAAGACAGATTTTTCCCCCTGTCATTTTGGCTGTTTTCAAACTCAGCTATTTTTAAAGCAGAATGGAACTGGTAACTGCAGAAACATTTTAATCAATGTGTGTTTGGGTGCATTCAGCAGTAAGAGAAGGGCACGATAATTATTTTCTACAATAAAAGCAAGATCTTTCAACAAGAACTCTGTATAGAGTAATAAATTAATAATGGGAGACAAGGTGGCAGAAAATGGAGGGATGGCAGAGTTGGAGAGAAGCTGAGATTAGGTGGGTGGGTCTTCAGCCCAATGATGGTCCTGATTCTTCCATGAGATGCTAGGGTATTTCTGGAATGTAAGACCTCTTTGGTTCTCTTTTATATAATAGGCTTATTTAATTGTGTGATACTTCTATTACTAAGATGTCACAGAAACTATTTGGCATTATGAAAAGAAGTAGTGTCCCTAGAAAAGCATTAAAGAAGTAGAGGGATACAAGACCCACTGTAGAACCTTGTATAAATTTGAGAAAAAGACACAGGTTTCTACAAGTTCTAGAATTTTAGGGTTTGGAAGGGCTAAAACAAGAGGTCAAGAATGTTCAACACAATAAAGTTTACGTTTACAACATTTCATTTGGAGAAAGGGTTAATGTTTAATTTACAAACAATTCTTGTAGTGGATAGTTGATGATGGAAATCACAAAATAATCCCACATCAGTTCAGAATTATGAATAATAAGAAGGTTATTTATTTAGGGGGAAAACTTACAGATCACTGTTTTAGATAATAGTCTTCTGCAAGAACAGGAACAGAGTCTAGCAGCTGGAAGCAGAGACAGAAGCAAGAGAGCAGGCATACACTTTACAGGTGCTTTTACAGTATAAGCGACCACACCCAAGTGTGCTGGTATCGTAAAGGCTATTGGCTGAAGGAGAGTAATGTGCTCCTACAGCAGATAATTATCATATATTTCAATTCTTTCTGGTTTGAGAACACATATGGTTACATTTTATCCTAAATCTTGTGAGGAATTTGAATGATCTTGAATCTGCTTCAAGGAAAACAAAATCTGCTATGCCTCTTCGAATAGGACTCCAATCCTCCCTACGTAGGAGACTGAGAATATTCTGTAAAGCAAAGGACACTGTTGCTAAGACAGAAAGGCAACCCACTGACTGGGAGAAGATCTTCACCAATCCTGCAACTGACAAAGGTCAGATTTCCAAAATTTATAAAGAACTCAAGAAACTAGACCGTAAAAGGCTAATCAACCCAATTATAAAATGGGGCACTGAGCTGAACAGAGATCTCTCAACAGAAGAAGTTCAAATGGCCTAAAAACATCTAAGGTCATGCTCAACTTCCTTAGCGATCAGGGAAATGCAAATGAAAACAACGTTGAGATACCATCCTACACCTGTCAGAATGGCTAAAATAAAAAACACCAATGATAGCCTTTGCTGGAGAGGTTGTGGAGAAAGGGGTACACTCATCCATTGCTGGTGGGAATGCAAACTTGTGCAACCACTTTGGAAAGCAGTGTGGAGGTTTCTCAGGAAATTCAGGATCAACCTACCCCTGGACCCAGCAATACCACTCTTGGGAATATACCCAAGAGAGGCCTTATCATACAACAAAAGTATATGATCTACTATGTTCATAGCAGCATTGTTTGTAATAAGCCAGAACCTGGAAACAACCTAGATGCCCTTCAATGGAAGAATGGATGAAGAAAGTATGGAATATATACATATTAGAGTACTACTCAGCAGTAAAAAACAAGGACTTCTTGAAGTTTGCAGGCAAGTGGATGGAAATAGAAAACACTATCCTGAGTGAGGTAAGCCAGAGCCAAAAAGAGGAACATGGGATGTACTCACTCATATTTGGTTTCTAGCCATAAATAAAGGGCTTTGAGCCTATAATTCGTGATCTTAGAGAAGCTAAATAAGAAGGAGAACACAAAGAAAAACATAGGCATCCTCCGGAATATTAACCTTCATCAGGCGATAAAAGGAGACAGAGACAGAGACCCACATTGGAGCGTTGGACAGAAATCTCAAGGTCCAAATCAGGAGCAGAAGGAGAGAGAGCACGAGCAAGGAACTCAGGACCGCGAGGGGTGCACCCACACACTGAGACAATGGGGATGTTCTATCAGGCACTCACCAAGGCCAGCTGTCCTGGGTCTGAAAAAAGCCCGGGATAAAACCGGACTCGCTGAACATAGCGACAATGAGGACTACTGAGAACTCAAGAACAATGGCAATGGGTTTTTGATGCTACTGCACCTATTGGCTTTCTGGGAGCCTAGGCAGTGTGGATGCTCACCTTACTAGACCTGGATGGAGGTGGGTGGTCCTTGGACTACCCACAGGGCAGGAAACCCTGATTGCTCTTTGGGCTGATGAGGGAGGGGGACTTGATTGGGGGAGAGGGAGGGAAATGGGAGGCAGCGGTGGGGAAGAGACAGAAATCTTTAATAAAAAATAAATTAATATATATATAATCTTGACTGTAATCCAGAGTGAGACCTCATTTCAAAATCCAATGTTAAAAGTGCTGGGGATATATAACTCAGTGCTAAAGAACTTGCCTAGACTGCTTGGAGACTCAGGGTCAAAGCCTAATACCCACAAAGAAAAAGACTAGTTTTTACTTAGCCTTCCAAAGCTGAAATGGAGCCAGTGTACATACTGACAGAGTGGAGAGGTCACTAGAACTTCTTTGGTTTCAAACAAGTCACTAACTGAGGTCAAGATGTTTCCTTAGTAAGAAAGCCTTGCCTCCTTCCAATTTCAAGAAAATATTTCTGTCTTTACAAAAAAATATTGTTATAAAAGAACAAGTGTATGTGAAAATCAAATAGCAACCATATTATATTAGTGAGAAGGTAACAGAACTATTCAACACTACTATTGCGGTTGTAGAATTTTTAATTTACTGGCCTGAGATGTAGGCAACCTTCTGTGTTGGTGCTTAAACTTAAAATGAATATATATATTCAGAGAGAGAGACATAAAAAGGCAGAGAATGAGAGTCTGACCAACCTAGGTTAAAGAAGGATGATGATAACATTTTCTATTTTTGCTCAATATATTCATCTTTACATTTTTACACCTTTTTTTCTAGATATTTCCATATTATAGAGAAGTGGTTATTTTAACAAAACTATGTGAAATAGCTACTTTGTTACAACCTCTTTCAGGCAATAGAAATGAAAACAAATAAACTTTGAGGGTCCACACAAGAGAAAGAAGAGAAAGGAAGACCATGGCTTGTTCAGAGAATACTATGAGGACGCCATTGTCTGTATATTTTACTCTATATTATTTTCTGTTGCTACTGACAGAAGTCCCTAGGCCTTACAATCAGGTAACTATGGACAGACACTTGTCTGTGAAGTCCTTCACTTAACTCTCCACCAGTGACTTACACAATATGCTAATGGTCTAGTTGACTAATATAGGGAAGCGCGGGGGCCAAATTGGCAAGCAAATCAATAATTTCAGGATGAGGAATGGGGAAGACTTTGTGTCATATAAAATTATTTGGCTGCAAGAATTAGACAGTTCAGAGAAGATTTCTTAGATCACGTTCATGGTCATACTCTTGCAAATGTGAGGCTACTTAGAGAAACGATTTCATGACAAAGTTAATAGAAATTGTGAAACACACAGATGTAATACAAAACTTACCATATGTGACATTTTAAAACTTTGTGTCTTTGTCTACTGACTCTTCTGGGCTTATACATAGAGGCCAATGAGGTGTGGATTCTGAGGAACCCAGAATAAACAGACACACTTTCTCAGGTAGGGTCCTTAGCTCCTGTGTGCTATTTGGGTGTAAGATGACCTATGGATGATGTTTCTACTGCTGATTCTGTTTTTAGTGGACATTTTACTTCTCTCTGTCCGATTCCTGTGGGACAAACAGTTACTGTGACTGCTGGAGCTGATTATGGCTAAAACTCTACAGGCATTTCTTCTTACCTTCTCAACCTTGGTCTTTGCAGAACAGACATAATTTTTACAAAAAATTCTTCAATAAAAGGTTCACATGTATGCTGGATAGTTTTTTGAACTAGGAGTCACCTTGGAAGTAGAGAGTTTATCATGATGAAGTAAAAAACTAAAGTGATTTTCATTTAACTCCACCCCCACCCCAGTCCTGTGTCCTGCTATATGTTCCAGGTGGCAGTGTGTTGACAATGCTCTCTAAAGCTGGAAAAGTTCTGCTGTGAGTTCCCCAGAAACAATTCTGTTTTGTTTCTCACATGCTTTGTACTAATAGTAACTTCTAATGAGCAGGCAGTAGATGGTATGAGCAATTTATCTATCAAATCAGTCATGTAAGGGAAGCAAGAAAGAGGTGGGTGACTGCTGACAACTAAAGATAATATTTTTATGTTTTGGTCTAAGACTAGTACTTATGGATTTTGACAAAGGCTGTATTTTGTTTAAATTCTTTTTTTCTTATTTTATTTTTTTTTAAAAAGAAAACAAATGATCAGTTTTCATTTTAGATACCAATTACAGTTCCCACTCTCTCCTTTCCTCCCATTCACTCCACTTTCCCCTCCTCACCTCACCTCCATGCACTCCTCACAGAGGGTTGGGCACATTGCTTTGGGGAAAGGTCTAAGGCCCTCCCTACTATATCTAGGCTGAACAAGGTATCCATTCAAAGAGAATGGGTTCCTGAAAAGTCAGTACAAGTAGTAGAATAAATCAAGGTGACACTGCCAATGGCTCCACAGCTGTCAACTGTCACCCACATTCAGATGGTCCATCTTGGTCCTATGCTATTGGCCCTATTCCTTCCCTGTTTGGCTGGAGTTGGTGGGCTCCAATTAGATCAGGTAAACTGTTTCAGTGTGTGTCACCACCATGGTCTTGTCCTCTCTGCTCATATTCCGCTCTTCCCACTCTTCAAATGGATTTGGGGAGCTCAGTTCAGTGCTTCATTGTGGGCCTCTGCCTGTGTCTGTCAGTTGCTGGATAAAGGTGCTGTGGTGACATTTAAGATATTCATCAATCTGACTAATCTGACTAAATGACAAGGCCAGTTTGGGCACCCTCTCTTCTATTGCTTAGGGTCTTAGCTGGTGCCATCATTGTGATTTCTGGGAATTTCTTTAGAACCAGCTTTCTTCCTAGCCCCATAATGGGCCCCATATCTCTTTCCTTGCTCTTCATCTCTGTCCTTCCTCCATTTTGACTATCCCATTCTCTCAAGATCTTCTACCTCCTCCTCTTCCCCCCTTTCCCTCCCTTCTCCCATCCTTCTGCTCCCAATTTTGTGAGGCGAGCTTGTCTATTTCCCCTTTTGAGGTGAATATATATGCTTTTCTTCACATTCACCTTGTTGCCTAGCTTCTCCAGGGTCGTGGACTATAGGCTTGTTATCCTTTGCTTTACAGCTAGTATCCACTTATATGTGAGTAAAGACCATGTTCATCCTTCTGGGTCTGGGTTACTTCACTCAGGATGTTTTTATCTAATGCCGTCTATTTGCATGCATTTTTTTTCAAGATGTCTTTTTTTTTTTTTTTTTTTTTTTTTTTTTTACCACTAAGTAGTTTTCCAGTGTATAAATGTACCACATTTTTGTTTTTTGGTTGAAAGGCATCTAGGTTGTTTCCAAGTTCTGGCTATTAGAAATAATGCTACTATGAACATAGTTGAACAAATGTCCTAGTAGTATGATTGAGCATCTTTTGGGTATATTTCCAGGAGTTGCATTGCTGGGTCCTGAGTTAGGTGGATTTTCAGTTTTCCAAGATACTACCATAGCAATTTCCAGAGTGGTTGTACAAGTTTGCATTCCCACCAGCAATGGAGGAGTGTTCCTCTTACTCTGCATCCTCTCCAGCATAAGCTATCATTGGTGTTTTGATCTTAGTCATTCTAACTGGTGTAAGATGTTACCCCAGAGTCGTTTTGATTTCCATTTCCTTGATGGCTAAGGATGTTGACACTTCCTTAAGTGTCTTTTGGCCATTTGAACTTCTTCTGTCGAGAATTCTATGTTTAGTTCTGTACCCTATTTTTTAATTCAATTATTTGGAATTTTGATGTCTTGAGTTCTTTATATATTCTGGAGATCAGTCTTCTGTCTGATGTGGGGATGGTGAAGATCTTTTCTCATTCAGTGGGCTGCCTTTTTGTCTTATTCACTGTTTCTTGTGCTTTACAGAAGCTTCTCAGTTTCAGGAGGTACTATTTATTTCTGTTGTTTTCAGTATCTGTGCTATTGGTGTTATGTTTAGGGAGTGCTCTCCTGTGCCTATGCATTGAAGACTACTTCTCACTTTCTTTTCTATCAGGTTCAGTGTGATAAGATTTATATTGAGATCTTTAATCTATTTGGATTTGAGTTTTGTGCATGAGAATAGATATTGATCTATTTGCATTAAAGATGCTTTCTTTTTTCCATTGTATAATTTCCATTTTTGTCAAAAATCAGGTATTCATAAGTGAATGGATTACTATCTGTGTCTTCAATTTGATTCCATTGGTCAGTCAGATGAAGATACAAATATCCACTTCTACCTAAATCCACAAATATTTTAGCAACAGTTGCTCATTTTTTATTATGATAATTACAAAATGCAAAATTTTTATTTTGGTTGTCAACCTTTGTCAACTGATATTTCAAGCAGATAAGTTTCTCCATTTCTTCATTGTTACTATTATTAAATAATAACACGGACTTTAGTTTTTGTATTAATATATTCTTATTTGCCTTTTCCTCATTTGGTCAGCAAAGGGGGCTCAAGCTTACTCCTTAATGCTTGTGACAAGTTGGCTAGCATTTTTGGAATGAAATCTCATCATTACATTATTTAATAAGGTATCTTTTAAGTTAACTTTCTGTTTTAATTGGCTTAGACAATGATTAGCGTTTCTACATCAAATGATTGGACAGGAATCCTGAGTCCATTTTTATATTGTCATATGCTCCCTGTTTCTAGTTTATTTCATTATTGCATTTATCTATTTTTCATAATTAAGGATCTATATCCATAATATATCAGGCATATATGTGTATGGAAAAATATATATATGTATATGTATGATTATGTTAACCTTTTAAAAAGGCGTTTTATATACTGTATTGAATTTACCTTTCATTTCCATATAATAGCATATCCTGGAAATCAGCCAATATATGTTCATATATATTTTCTTCATAATTTTGTTTAAAGCTACACAGTACCCTATATTTGAGGAATAGAAATTTGTTCTTTTTCTGGTATAAGGATTTTAAAAATTCTCTTTTTAAGTGGTTGTGAAAACTTAAATATGAGTTGGTCAGGGTAAAGTATAAACACATATGCAATTTTGTTAGGTATTGCCAACTTCTTTCCACAGGACTAGGTCAATTTTTCTTTCATGACAGTAATTCAGGAGAGAGCTTATTTCCCACGATCTTCAACAGAATGTTTTTAAACTTTCAGATTGTTCCAATTTAGTCACTGACACATGGATTCTCAGTGCAGATGAGATTTGCTTTGTAAAAAAGTGAGTAAAGTTATACATCATCTTATGTTTAGCTTGTCTGTCTTTGAAGTCTATGTAAATTTTGTGCTCATATTTATTTGACTTTGATACTCCCCCTCAAAAGTGTTTGAAGTATTAGCAATAACAGCATTTTAGCTGTATAATTTTGTGTTTTTACTTCTATTCCATCTGTTTTATTTTACTGGTGAAGAGTAGTTTTCAAAATTCTGTTTAATTACATCTGGCTTTTGATTTATAGCTTCTCCATGTAGATTGTAAAGAAATAAAACTGCATTTTCTCTAGTTGTTTGTATGGAATTGCTTTTTATTTTTATATCACTGTTCCACTTTTAATACACACACATATACACACTATTTGCCCTGCCCAATTCATAGTCCTGTGATAGTTTTCACTGTAAATTTATAGGCCAAACTTTCAACATTAAATAGTAGAGAAGATGATAAATTGGCTGCTGTTGTTTCTGAATTTACTTGATTTCACTTTAAATGTCTGACTTAGGACTTTTATGTAGTTATTAGTTATGTAGTTATTTGTGTATATTTATGTATAATATTTAGTTATGTAGTATTTTATGTATGTATTTATGTATATGCTTTATTATTAAATATATTTTAATTAAAGTTAGTACTAGATTTTACTACAGGCTTTTTTTTTCTTTTAATTGCCTATGAAGATTACCATGCAATTTATATCAATCACTGTAATTAATTTTACAGATGGCTTTTCATCTTTGTGTTTATTGGAAATGTTTCAAATAGTTATTGTGTTCAATAGATATTTTTCTTATTGTTTGACAAGAGGGACTTCATAAATCTGAAAACCTGTGTTTCACTAATTAAATAATTAAATAAGTGAATAAGACACCCACAGGGTGAGAGACGATCTTTACATTTTCCAGTGTATTAAATCCAGAATATATAAAGAAATCAAAACAACAAGTTTCAAGAATACAAATAATCCAGTCAAAAATGGACTGTGAATCTGAACAGGGTGTTCAAAATGAAGAAATAAAGATGACTAAGAAATATCTTGAGAAGTATTTCTCTTCTGTAGTAGTGAGGGAAATACAATTTAAAAATAACTTTGAAATGTCGTCTTATTGCAGTCAGAATGGTGAAAATCAACAAAACAACTGTTAGCAAATGCTGGTGAGGATTTGGAGGACAAGGAACCTATATTCATTGTTTGTGGGATTGTAAATCTTGTGCAACCACTCTGTAAAGTAGTATAAACAGTCCTCAGAAAGCTAAAAATAACTCTACCATCTGACACAGCTATGTCACCCTTTAGCATATGTCCTGAAGATGACTAGACATGCTACTCCATTGTTAATTGCTTAGCAATGTTCATTCACTCTCTATGCACAATATCTAGGAGGTGGAAACAACCTCATTGTCCTTTGAAAGATGATGAACTGATAATGAAAATACAGCATGTATACACAATTGAACAATATTCATATTTAGAGAAAAATGAAATTATAAATTTTGCAGGTAAATAAATGTACCTGAAAGGATCATATTATATGAGATAACTTGTAGTTGGAGGTTGCTCATTTGTTTCCTGACTTGAAATAATTGCACAGAAACCATATTATTTGCAATACTGCTTGGCCTATTAGCTTATATTTTATAGACATATAGAGATATATTTTGGTTAGATAGGTAATCTTGAAACCTTTCAAAGACCTATGGAATATGGCATTTAAAATGTTTTAAATTTAGACTTTTTATGATAATGAGACACATCTGCTCCTGGCACCACCAATAACTTATTAAAGGATGATGGGCACTGAAGATGCTCCTTATGGAGTTAGTTAGCCATTTGGGCAAGAAACTGCTCTTGCCTGGACTGCTTGATGTTATGCTGTATGAACTGGACTTGCAGGACCCACAGAAAAATGAATGCTGAATTTGTCTAAAGGTGAGATGGTCCTTTGGGGTTCCTACTTCATGAAAGAATCTGTCAGACATTTGGCAGAACACAGAAGAAAGTGACTAACAAACTGCCAATATAGGTATAACTGTCTTTGAAATTTCCTGCTTCATCAAAAAGTCTGCCAGATATGGGCCTTTAGGCTGAATATAGGTACCTGCAACATTAGAGAAGAATTTTGGGTGACTGTCCAGGTAGTGAGATGTCTCTGTCAATTCTAGAGTTTTGGAAGTTGCTTACAATGTACTTCCTGTTTACTTAGGTAATATTATATCCTTCTGGAGTCTTATAGGAAGTTGAAGAATAGATAGTTATATTTATAGTTTTCCTTAGTCAGGATAAAAGATAAAGTAGATATAAATATTGTAACTATAATTCTTGCTTGATACCTGTTTTGTTATATATAATTTTACTATGTTAAAGTTAAAACCTTCTTTTTCATTTAGACAGAAAAGGAGATGTGATGTGGGATTCCCCTCTGTATGCTGTGAGTGTGTTTTATTTCCATTAGTAAATATAGAAACTGTTTTCAACCAATGGCTTAACAGAATAGAACTAGGAAGGAAAACTAATCTTAATGCTGGGAGAAAGTAGGTGGAATCAGGGAGACATCATGTAACCACTAGAGGGGAAAGGTTCAAGCTGCCAGCTGAAATGTTGCTGGTAGGCCATGAGCCTCATGGTAAGGTATAAAATAATAGAAATGAGTTAATTGAAGACATAAAAGGAATAGGTATAAGCTAATAGGCTAAACAGTGTTGCAATAAATATAATTTCCATGTGATTATTTCAGATTTTGGTAGCTGCAAAAGAGCAAGTAGCCTCCTTGAATAAGCAGCACCAATGTGAACAACTACATTTACATATAACCCAAGAGAGCTTGAGAAGTAATTCTAGACACAGAAGAACAGAGTTAAGCATGGCTTCTTGGTAGCAGCATTTTCTTGGGTGGGCTCTGTTTGGCAGAGGCAAGTGCATCTCATTTAAGATAGGCTGACTGACTCAGCTTTAGATACAAAAACCTTACAGATCTTTTAAGAGGCCCTACCACCAAGCACTTAAATGGTGTTCATGAATAGCTGACAACATCCTTCTTGGTGGTGGCAGGGACCTTGAAACTCTATAGAATTGTGGCAATAAATAAGGTTCCCACTAGTACCTATGCCATGAAGCTAGACTCTCATAAAGATAAGGAATGGGCTGGATCCAGCCATCAAAGCCATAGCTTTAATCTTAGCCGTATCACTTAGCAAATTAAAGACTCATATGATTAGACAAAGAGAGATATACAGTAAAAATAGATCCAGATGAAAAAACCTCTAAACTGTTTACAGTGTGTTTAAAAATATATGTAGGCTTGAGAGAGAAAAGAAAAAGGACAAAATCCTTTAAAAAAAAAGAAAGAGTATTTGGGTATGGTGGCACACACCTTTAATCCCAGCACTTGGGAGGCAGAGGCAGGTGGATCTCTGGTGTGGAACAATTCTGTATCTGTCATTTATGTTTTGAATAAATGCTGATTGGCCAGTAGCCAGGTAGGAAGTATAAGCAGGACAACCAGACAGAAAGTAGAGGTGGGGCAAGGAAAACAGGAGAATTCTGGGAAGGAGGAGCCTATTCCTCTGCAGTCCTGCTGACACCAAAGAAGCAGGATGTGACCTACCCTGTTGAAAAAGGTAGTGAGCCATGTGGCTAATATAAATGAGAATAATGGGTTAATATAAGTTATAAGAGTTAATACAAAGCCTGAGCTAATGGGCCAATCAGCTTATAATTTATGGAGACCTCTGTGTGATTTTCTTTGGGACTGTGGGAATTGGGCAGGACAGAAAACTCAACAACCAGGCCCTCATGCTATGGAAAGTTCAAAGACAGAGTAGTCTACAGAATGAGTTCCAGGATAGCCAAAGATACACAGAGAAACCCAATCTCAAAAACCAAAAATTAAAAATAAAAATAAAAGAAATAGAGTTTTAAATAAAGCCTAAAAATATGAAAAATAAGCAGAGACTCTGGATACTGTATGTTACTTTGTTGTCTGAATTCTTTGAATACTGAGGAAGGAACAACAGCTGCTAAAAGATATTTGATTATAAATGCTGCTGGACTAATCCAACATAATATTTTGAAAATGCCCCGACTTCAAAATTTAAGTCAAAAGATATGTTACTTTGGAGAAAAGGTTTTGCTTTGTTTCCATAGAAATGAGAGGCTGTGGATTCACTCTGGGTTAAAAAAATCAAGTTTAACCAAGACAGATCCCATGAAATATCTCTGATAGGAGCAGATGTCCCAGAAGATCCAGCATTTCTTAGGATCTCTGTTTTTTTTTTTTTTTCTGAGTTCTATATCCAGAACAGCATCAAGACTGTTCGGTGAGATTATCAAGCCTCACAGAAATCCTATTTTTTTAGGTCCCCGTAAGATTATCAGCTCCCCCAATTAGCAGGAAGTAGGCTAGAAAACTACACCCACAGTCTCAAAAATGGATTATGGATATTTGTCTTTGTTTAAAATGTTGGTTACAAATTACTATGGATAATGACAGAAAAAAAGCTAAATAAAGGAGATTTGATTTAGAGTTCTTGTTTTGAAAAGAAAGAGGAGGTCTTGTACCCTGTAAAGGTTTGTCAGTTGTACTGGTTTAATAAAATGCTGATTGGCCAATAGCCAGTCAGGAAGTATAGGTGGGATGACTGGAACAGGAAAATTATGGGAAGAGGAAATGCTCAGTCTGCAATTGTCACCCAGACCAAGAGGAAGCAAGATGAGAACACCTCACTGATAAAAGTTACCAATTTACGCGGCTAACACAGACAAGAATAATGGGTTAATGTATGATGATAAGAGTCATTTAATAAGAAAGCCTGAGCTAATAGGCCAACCAGTTTATAGTTAATGTAACCCTCTGTGTTTCTTTGGGACTAAATGACTGTGGGACTGGGCAGGACAGAAAACTCTGCCAACAATATCCCCGAACAAGTAAGACAAACACTTCATATTCTTCCTCTTCTGCAGTTTATAGCTCTGAATCTTCAGATGTGGATATTAAACATGCATTAACCACAGATACCAGGAAAATGAAAGAGATTATGGGGAGGAGAAGGACAGAAGTATTCCATTTATATTAAGAGAGGAATAGAAAAATATGGAAGGGTCAGGGAGGTGATTACAGAAGAAGAGGGAGGGACAAATAATACTAAGGATTTTGAAAAAGCTTTAAGGCAACATATTATTTTATATTTACCTAAATTACATATGTGCACATATATGAATGAATATACATGCATGTATATAGTTTAAATGAAGCTATTCTATCTGGACTGAGAATGCTCCCCACAAGAGTCATGGGCTATCTACCAAAAATCCTAATACCAGACACGAGAAAACTTGTTTTGAGTTGGTGTCAGAGTCATTTAAGAGACTCTCAAAACAAAATAAACTCTTTCCCTTTTATTTTCTCTTTTTGTGCATCCCTGAAGTTGAAGGTAAATCTCTACTGCTGAATGCACCATATGCTTCAGATATAGGACTCACAATACTTTATCTAAATGTCTCCTTGCAGTATAGTTCTCATAGTAACAGAATATTCAATGCAAGTTGTGAAAAGAGGAGTAATCAATATTCCTACCCAGCTGTGATGCCTATGAACTACATCATGAACAGCAAGGCAAAATAACCCCAAATAAAATGATGGCACAAATAGCTTGCCAGTAACCAACAGCTCCTATTGGACTTAATGCATACTAAATAAGAGGAAAATCATGTCCTATACTAGAACACTAGCTAATTATGTAGAAATAGTGAAGTTGTGGATCTTAGAGGAGAACCAGTTTAGCAGACAAGCATAATTCCTAACTACATTTGAAAAGGCATTCTTATCAACACCATTAAGTGTTTTTCTTACCTCTCTTCAAAAAATCTTCCCTTTGCAGCAGATATAAAAAAAGAATTGGTTAACATGTTTAGATTAATAATATTGAGATGTACTGAGCTAATGTATACATCTATAATGCAACACCTATACCTGAGGCTCAGGGAATACTGTAGAAGATGGGACAGAAAAATTTTAAGAGCCAACAGATGAAGTCTGCTGTGAGGTTGTTTCTTCTAGAGTGATAGGGAAGCTTCATCCATGATAGCTCAACAATATGGTTGCCTAAATAAGATCTGAATGATAATGATATCAATATGCTAATTAGGAAGAGGAAATTCTTAAAAATTGCCAACCTGAGACAAAGAATTCTAGGCAACTTATAGTTGCTGAGAGGGATCCCACAGTTATCTAATATCAACTCCTCAGTCCTGAAAGTCCTGAGTCCACAAAGAACATTAAATGGACTCAGCAGGCTATATTTATATGTTCATGCTTATATCTGTAAGAGGACAACAATTTGAGGAGGAGTGATTGGGGTACACAGGATGGATCAGAAAGGGGACATGAAGCAATTGGAAAGAGGAAAAAGAAGGGGTAATGTGATGCAGTTATATCTTAATTAAAATAAAAATTTCCTCCTAACTTTTGAATTTGGGATTTAAGACCTGGAAGCACCCACTGACCATCACCTATTTGTGTCGATTTTTCTCTTTCTACAAAATTACAAAGTAAGAACTAGATTCTCTTGAAGCAAACAAGAATGTGTGTGTGCATATAGAGATTTTGAGCATTCTATGTGAACAGATGCCCAGAGTCCAAATGAGGGTGTTAAATTATCAACTTTTAAAGTATCAATGAAATTTTAATTTTGTTAATTTCTCGGAGATTTAAATTAAAATATATAAGAAATGCCAACAGGTTGTAATTTCACACAATGGGCCAAGATGCTAGTGATCGGCCAGCCAGCTGGGCACCCTACTTTTTAGGTCCTCCCTACCAGGGTAATATTCTGGGACCCTCCCCCACCTGCCTCAGCTTCACTTGCCAGCCAGGTAGCAAGGTTCCTGCAGGTGGGCCGCTCCATCATCCTCCCCATCAATTGGACCCTGTAAGCTACAAGGCCCACTCTGCCCCAAACCCACTCATCCCCTGTGACCTCAGAGGAACTCTGAAGCACTGGCTGCAACTGCCCAGAGAAAACCAAGAGAGCGGTATAAGAGAGATCTCAGTGGCTCTCTGAGACAAAGAGAGCTACTGCAAGGATTGAACCAAGAGGCAAACACACTGCTGGCATCAGTTGAAGGAAAAGATAGATAGGTGCCATGCAAAAATTCATTCAACAACCTAAAATGCAACACAGCAACACCAGAACCCAGTGGTCATACAACAGGAAGACCTGATAATCTTAACCCAGAAGAAGCAGAAGAAATATATAGCATTATGATGATAATAGAAATCCTTAAAGAGGAGATGAAAAATTCCATTAAAGAAATGGAGGAAAAGGAAAAAATGGAAGAAATCAATAAATCTCTTAACAAATTCAAGAAAATAAAAAAAGGCAGTCAAACAGGTGAAATAATCAATACAAGTCTTGAAAACTGAAATACAGGATAAAGAAAAGACAAACCAATGGAATTCTGGAAATGAAAAATCTAGTAAACAAGCAGGAATTGCCAATGCAAGCATAACCAACAGAATACAAGAGATGGAAGAGAGAGTTTCAAATGTTGAAGATACTATAGAAAAAATAGATTAATTGGTCAAAGAAATTGATAAATCCAACAAATTCTTAACACATAACTTCCAGGAAATCTGGAACACCATGAAAAAATTAAATCTAAGAATAATAGGGATAGAAGAAGGAGAACTCCAACTCAAAGACACAGAAAATATATTCAACAAAATCACATTAGAAAAATTTACTAACCTAAAGAAGGATATGCCTATGAAGGTACAAGAAACTTATCGAACACCAAATAGATTGGACCAAAGATAAAAGTTCTCTCACTATGTAATAATCAAAACATAAAGCATATAGAATAAAGAAACAATTGTAAGAGCTGCAAGGAAAAATACAAAGCAACATATAAAAGCATACTTATCAGGATTATACCCAACTTCTCAATGGAAACCATGAAAGTGAGAAGGTCCTGGACAGATTCTACAGACAGTAAGAGACCACAGATGCAAGCCCAGACTACCATACCCAACAAAGCTTTCAATCAGCACCGTTGGAGAAAACAATATATTCCTTGATAAAAACCAAATTTAGTCAATACCTATTCACAAATCCAGCTTTACAGAAAGTACTAAAAGGAAAAGTTAATTGCACCCACAAAAACCACACATCAACAATCTGCAAAGAAGGGAAACACAAAACACTATCACCAAAATAACAAAATTAAAAATCACTGTTCATTAATATCTCTTAATATTAATGGAATCAATTCACATATAAAAAGACAAAGGCTAAGAGAATGGATATAAAAGCAAGATTCATCCTTCTGCATTATACAAGAAACACAATTCAACTTCAAAGACAGAGATTACCTCAGAGTAAAGGGTTGGGAAAGGATTTTCCAATCAAATGAACCCAAGAAACAAGCAAATGTAATTATCCTATTATATAATAAAAGAGACTTCAAACTAAAATCAATCAAAAAAGATGGAGAAGGACACTTCATATTCATTACAGGAGAAATCCATCAAGATAAAGTCTCAATCTTGAACATTTATGCTCCAAATACAAGTGCACCCACATATGTAACAGAAACATTAATAAAGCTTAAATTGCACATCAAATCCCACACACTAATAGTGGGAGACTTCAACACCACATTCTCCCCAATGGACAGATCAAACAGGCAGAAACATAACAGAGAAATGAGAACTAATAGATATCATGAATCTAATAAGCTTGAGACATCTATAGAATGTTTCACCCAAACATAAAGAATATGTCTTCTCAGCACCTCATGGAACCTTCTCTAAAATTGACCAAATTCTCAGTAATAAAGCAAAACCTCACAAATACAAAAAAATGGAATAGCCTCTTGTATCTTATCATATCACCATGGTTTAAAATTAGAATTCAATAACACTAATTGCAGAAAGCCTACAAACCCATAAAAATTGAACAGTGCTCAATTAAATCACCACTGAGTCAAGAAGAAATACAGAAAGAAATCAAAGACTTTCTAGAATTCAACAAAAATGAAGGCACAACATATTCAAACCTATGGGACACTATGAAAGCAGTGCTAAGAGGAAAATTTATAACACTAAGTGCCCACATAAAGAAAGTGGAGAATCTCAGAGGAATTACTTAATGGCACACCTGAAAGCTCTAGAATAAAAAGAAACAGACTCATCATGGAGGAGTAGATGAAAAATTGTAAATAATAAAATTGAAGGCTGAAATCAAAATAGAAACAAAAAAATACAAAGAATCAATGAAACAAATAGTTGGCTCTTTGAAAAAAATCAACAAGATAGACAAACTCTTATCTAAACTAACCAAAAGGCAGAAAGAGAACATCCAAATTAACAAAATCAGAAATGAAAAAAGGGGACATAACAAGAGACACTGAGGAAATCTAGAGTACCATTAGGTCATGCTACAAAAACCTGTATTCCACAGAATTAGAAAATATAAAATAAATGCACAATTTTCTGGATAGATACCATATATCAAAATTAAATCAAGACTAGCTGAACAATTTAAATAGACCATTAGGCTACAAAGAAACAGAAGCTGTTATCAAAAGTCTCTCAACCAAAAGCAAAATAAAAGAAAACAAAAAAAGCCCCCCCAAAAAACAAAAAAAGGCAACGCCCCCCACAGGGTCCAATGGTTTTCTCACAGAATTATACCAGAACTTCAAAGAAGAACTAATACCTATACTCATCAAATTCTTCTGCATAATAGAAACATAACATTTCCAAACTCTTCTTTGAGGTTACTGTTACTCTGTAGCCTCATACCACAAAATGACTTAAACAAGAGAAATACAAAACAATCTCCCTCATGAACATCATGCAAAAATACTCAATAAAATACTGACAAACCAAATCCAAGAACACATAAAAAATCATCTACTATGATTAAGTTGGTTTCATCATACAAAAATTAAACATACAAAAATCTACCAATGTAATCCACTATATATAAAAGAAAATATATATTAGAAAATACATAAGAAAATCCATATGATCATCTCATTATGTGCGGAAAAAGCATTTGACGAATATCAACACATACTCATGATAAAGGTCTTGGATATCAGAGTTATAAGGACTATATCTAAACATAATAAAACTAATATACAGAAGCCAACAGCCAATATCAAACTAAATGGAAAGAAACTTACAGTGATCCCACTAAAATCAGGAACAACACAAGGCTATCTACTGTCTTCATATCTATTCAAAATAGTTCTTGAAGTTCTGGTTAGAGCAAAATGACACCAAAAGGAGATCAAGGGGATACATTGGAAAGGAAAAAGTCAAACTTTCACTATTCAAAGATGATATGACAGTATACATAACTGACCCAAAAAAACTCTACCAGTAAACTCCTAAAGCAGATAAACACCTTCAGTAATGTGGCAGGATACAAGATCAACTAAAAAATATCAGTATCCCTCCTATATACAAATGGTAAAGAAGCTGAGAAAGGAGTCAGAAAAACATAACCATTCACAATAGCCACAAATAACATAAAATATCTTGGAGTAACACTAACCAAAATGCCAAAGTTCTATTTGACAAGAACTTTAAAGCTTTTGAAGAAAGCAAATAGAGAAAATGTCAAAAAATGAAAAGATTTCCCATGCTCTTGGATAAATAGGATCAACATAATAAAAATGGCAATCCTATCAAAAGCAATTTACAGATTCAATGCAATTTCCATCAAAATCGTAATACAATTCTTCACAAACCTTGAAATAAACAATACTCAACTTCATATGGAAAAACAAAAAACCCAGGATAGCCAAAACAATCATGTATAATAAAGGAAATTTTGGAGGCATCACTATTCCTGACATCAAGCTCTATGATCAAGCTAGAAAAAAAGAAAACAGCTCGGTATTGGCAAAAACAGACAGATTCACCAATATAATCTAATCAAAAACTGGGTATTAATTCACACCTATGAACACCTAATTTTTGACAAAAGCTAAAATTATACAATAAAAAAGAAAGCATCTTCAACAAATGTTGCTTGCTTAACTGGATGTCAGCATGTAGCACAATGAAAATAGATACATACATATATATCCCCATGCACAAAACTCAAGTTCACAAGCATTAAATACCTCAGTGTAAATCTGACCACACTAAATCTGATAGAAGATAAAGTGGGAAGTAGTCTCCAATGCATAGGCACAGGAGACCACTTCCTAAATATAACACCAGTAGCCCAAACACTGAGAGCAAAAATAAAAATGGAACCTACTGAAACTAGAAAGCAAAGGACACAATGAATAAGACAACAAGGAAGCCTACTGAATGGGAAAAAAATCTTCACTAACCCCACATCAGACAGAAGATTAATCTCCAAAATATATAAAAAAAATCTCAAGAAATTAGACATCAAAATATTAAAGAATCCAATTTAAAATGGGGTATAGATCTAAGTAGAGAATTTTCAACAGAAGAATTTTAAATGGCCAAAAGACATTTAGGAAATGTTCAACAGCCTTAGCCATCAGGGAAATACAAACTTAAGTAACTCTGAGATGCCTTCTTACACCAGTCAGAATGGCTAAGGTCAGAAACATTAATAATAGCTTATGTTGGAGAAGATGTGGAGTAAGGGGAACACTCCTCCATTGCTAGTGGGAATGTAAACTTGTAGAATCACTCTGGAAATCAGTAGGGCTGTTTCTTAGAAAATTGGGACTCAACCTACACAGGAACCAGCAATACCTCTTTTGAGCATATACCCAAAGGATGCACAACCACACTACAAGGACATTCATTCAACTATGTTCATAGCAGCATTATTTGTAAGAAACACAACCCTGAAAGAACTTAGATGCCCCTCAGCGAAGAATGGATAACAAAAATGTGGTACATTTACATAGTGGAGTACTACTCAGTAAAAAACAATGCCATTTTGAAATTTGCATGTTAATTCATAGAACTAGGGAAAAAAAAAAAACATCCTGAGTGAGGTAGCCCAGACCCAGAAAGATGAGCATGAAATGATCCCACTCATAGGTGAATACTAGCTGTAAATCAAATGATACAGAGCCTATAGTCCATGACCCAGAGAAACTAAGTAACAAGGAGAACCCTAAGAGAAAGATAATAGATCCCCCTGGCAAGGGAAAATTGACAAGACCGCCTCACAAAATTGGGAGCAAGGCAGAAGGAGAAGGAAGAGCATGAGAAGAGGAAGGAAGAAGTGGGGGGGGGGGAGAATGAAATGGTTGAGATGGGGGAAGGAAAGAGACGCAGAACAAGGAAAGAGTTATCTTGACTAAAAGAGTCATTATGGGGCAAGCAAGAAACTAGCGCTAGAGAAACTTCCAGGAATCCACAAGGATGATTCCAACTAAGACACTAAGCAATAGAGGTGTTGTTGCCTAATTGGCCTTGTCCTGTAGTTAGACTGATGACTATCTTAAATATTATGATAGAACCAATGCACAGCAGCTGATGGAAGGAAATGTAGAGAACCACAGCAGAGCATTGGGCTGAGCTCCCATGGTCCACTTAATGAGAGGGAGGAGTGAAACTATGAGCAAAGAAGTCAAGACCATAGTGGGGATACCCACTGAAACAGCCTGCCTGAGCTAATGGAAGTTTTTGAACTCTGGCCTGACAGCCAAGGGACCAGCATAGTACCAAACTAGGCACTCTGAATGTGGGTGACAGTTATATGGCTAGGGCAGACTGTGGGGCCACTTGCTGTGTGTCCAGGATTTATCCCTACAGATTGTTCTGGCTTTTGGTACCCATTCTCTCTGGATGGATACCTTACTCAGCCTAGATATTGTGGGAAGGACCTTGGTCCTGCCTGAAGGCAGTGTGCTAGACTTTGTTGGCTCTACATGGGAAGCCTTACCCTCTCTGAGGAGTGGATGGGGGTGGGATGGAGGGTGGGGTGGGGAATAGCTTAAAAGAATATATCCAGGCTGGAAAAGATATATAGAGAGAGCAAGCAGAGTCAGGGAGAAGCCATGTAGGCATCACAGGAGGCAGGTGCTCTGCTGGAGCCTGCTAGAACTTAGCCTGTAGGCCACAACCTTGTGCTGATGCACAGATTAATGGAGATGGGTTAGTTCAGCTCTTATACAGAGTTAGCTAGAAATACACTTAAGCTATTGGTCAAACAGAATTGCAAATAATATAGTTTCTGTGTGATTATTTCGGGTCTGAGCAGCTGGGAATGAACAAACAGCCTCCGCCAAGAGGAACAGAAGATTGTTTGTGTACAATCTCAGTTTTATACACAAATCAAAACAAACAAAAATTATACTAACAATGTGGAGATCTACAACACAGAATATATACAATTCTTTCTTTCAATAATAAAAGCTAAAGTAGATTGTCTAGTCAATTTTTCTTATTTAGTAAAATATGTGTTTGATAGACTGTAAAAGTAATGAAGTTTGATTCAGATGTAGTAAGCATATGCTTATAGCCATGACTTTTGGGATACCGAGTCAAGAGAATACTGTATTTTATGCAAACCTAGTTTATATAGCTAGACATTTTCATAGAAAATATTAGTCATTTGATTATTTTCTCTTGTTTTTCATGTTTTGCTTACTATCCACTTTAATTTTTGTTTTGTTTTATGTATATTTGTATCTCCTGCATTTATAAATGTGAACTATGGGCACACATTGTATGAACATAGTGGCCAGAGAAGAAGGCATAGGATTCCCAGCCACCTGGAGTTGCAGGTGATTGTGATCCACCTGATGTGGGTGCTATGAATTCAACCTGGGTCCCATGGAAAAGAAGTCAAACCTTATAACCAGTGAGCAATATCTCCAGTCCCTATTGATTTTGATTATGATCTAATTTGAAATGATTTCATACTTAGAGTTACAATGATAGCATAACATAATCTTCTGTGCCACAGTTCTACATACCAGACATTATCCAATACATGTAATAAAAAAACAAGCAACATCATTACTACAAAACTATTTTTAATTCACTGAGCTTAGGCTCAGTTTCTTCTACTGTCCCAGTCATGCTTTTTCTACTTTTCTTCAGTCCAGAGAAACCCTAACTCACATCTATGTTCACTCACCATCGTTCTCTGATGATATCTAAGAGATAGAATTATCTCTTAGACTTTCTTTGTACTCAGTCTGAGCTATAGGAACTGATGAATTCCTTCAGATTCTTTGACAGTCTTATATTTAACTATATTGCAATATACTCTGGGGAGCTGAGTCATTTTTTTGTGAAGAACTAAGAAGTTTAAGCTCCATCATTTATTAAAGTTAGTTGCTACACAGGAATAGCCCACAGGCTACCGAGTAAGACTGATTTAGATTTGCATTTTACCTTTTCTAATAATTAGTTCAACTTCTCTCTGAACTTAAGATTCAAAATCTGTAAAATAGGAAAAAATTCACTGATTCTTAAGGGACTGTTGGAGGATTGAAATAATGTACACCAATCATCTAGGGAGAAACCTGGTTTAGTCACAAGGTTTCACAAAAGGTGGGGTGTAAAATGAATGCTAACACAAAAACTCAACAATCTTCTTTAGTACATTAGTAAGTGATAGTGCCAGTATCAAGAAAAAGAAAAAAATGAGCAGAATTGTCCCTTTCGTTTAGAAGTCTATGACCTACAAATCTAGCAAGTTTTAAATGCCATGTCATTTAATAACTCATTTCTTCAATGCAGAGGTTTTTATATTTCATTTTCAAAGCAAACTTCTTAAAAATAGACCTACATGTTGTCCATGTATTTCCTTTGGATATAAAAGAATTCATTACCATAGTGTAGAATTTGAAACTGGAGTAGAATTGTAATTTGCTCATTCAAGACTGATCGCATATTTTGATATACAGCCATGACTGGATTTGATAATCTTTCATGAATTCTTTTTGTCATCTATTCCTCTGTCTAGTGATCCTCCATTTCAGTGGTCATAAGTGTATAACATGGAAGATTTTTGTGAAAGCTTCCTCTTCCTTGAAATTTTCACAAATAATTCTCCTTTTCTCTTGTGTGAAGAGCCTAGGACCTAGGTAGTTGGAGGGTTTATTTCTTCATTAGTATAGTTTTTCAATCCCAAGTATCTTGATAGGTTAGAATTCCTTGAAAGTTTCCACAGGGTTCTAACTTTACCAAGAAATTTATGGGCAAAATAAGTGTATAAGATGTCATTTACCCTATTGTGTGTGTGTGAGAGAGAGAGAGAGAGACAGTTTCAGGGAAGACTGATAAAACTTGAGTTCCTATTGTTTCTGAACTGATAAGACTGTTGATTGAGGTTTCCTGTCCTGCCTGGTTCCCACAATCATTAAGTCCCAAAGAAATCACACAGAGGTCTACATTAACTATAAACTGATTGGCTCATTATCTCAGGCTTCTTATTAAAGATTGTAACTTATATTAGCCTATTATTCTTGTCTATGCTAGCCACATTGTTGTGGGAGCTCCTTCCGCTCCTTCAGCCAATAGCAGCTGAGATACCAGCCCATTGGGGTGTGGTATCTCTCCCTTTAAAAAAGCGGCCACTTCCATCTGCTCTCTCTCTGGTTCCAGCTCCACTTCCAGCCACTAGGCTTCTTTCCTGATTGTGCAGAGGGCTGTTGTCTTGGATGGTGATCTGTACGTTTTTCCCTTTAAATAAATAACCATTCTATTAATCATAATTCCAAACTGGTGTGGGATTGTTTGTGACTTATGCCTTCATTTGGCACCCAAATGTGTACAACATTCTGGCCAGACCTTCACAAAATACTCAGAGATTATTTGCAATTTTAAAAGACATTGATCTTGAAATTTAACCATCATTTTACTTTCATAGAATCCCCCAGAAAGAACGTCGCCCCCATGACAGCTGGAAGTAATTCTAGAGGATGACGTCCCCTCTCCCAGTAAAGTTTGCCCTTGGGTTTAGGAACATAATTATGTGTTGATTATAATTTGTATACGCTCAGGGTTCATTTGAAAAAAAAGAGGGATAATTGGATGATGGGATAATAGATTGGTACTTGTTGGTACTTGTGAGTTATTGTTTTGAGACAAATATGTTGATATCAATTCTTATATATTGATACAAACTTAAATTATATTGACTATTGTATGCATGCATGCTTCTACCTCTGTTTAAAACATTTTTTATGTATTGACATATATTGTATTGATATATATATTGTATATATTTACCATATTGTAGTGTACATTTCTACATCTGATTAAGATACTTATATATTGTTTGTGTATTGATATATATTTACCATACTGCAATGTATAATTGTACATTGTTTATATTTGGAGGTCATTGTCCTCATTTGTTTCACAGTTGTTTATTGTCTTAGTCTTTAAGTTAGATAGGTATTGAGAATTATATAGATCAATAGTATTCTGAGTTTGTCATTTATAATTAGACTAATCAGGTTCTTTAGATACACAGAGATTATATTCAGTATAGATAGAAAATCTTCAACCTCTTCAAAGAGCTGTAGAAAATGGCCTTTAATCTAACTCAGAGCTTTGTGGTAGTGAGACACAATTGCTCCTGGCCACACCGCTCTATTCCTGAGAGAATGTTGAGCACCAAAGACACTCCACCTGGAGCCTTTCTTTTTGGCAGAACTGGCCTTTGGGCAAAGAAATGCCCATATCTCAACCACTGACAGAGATACAGAGCATGCATCAATGGATAAAACAGGACTGTCATATCCTGCCAAGACAGGGTAAGATAGTTTTGAAAAATTACTTGCCTTTGAAAATGGTATGTCAGTTATGTTAGGCCTTAGCCAAAGTTGGTTGCTTCAACGCTGCAAAAGTGACTTTGGGTGATTGTCCAGATAGCTAGTTGTCTCTGTGATTTGTTGCATGTTTTGGAAGTTGTTTGATTGTACTTCCTAATTGCTCAGGTAACATTATTTCCCTTCTCAGATCTTCGATGGGGTTGAAGACTATATAAATGTAGTTACTTCCTACTCATGACTTGGCCAAGCTATTCATTATATTCAAATATATATTCTGACTTAAGCTAGTCAGAGTAGGATATTTGTACTTATTGTATATAATTTCATCCTGTTCTCATTGACCTACCTCTACTTTCTCTCTGGTTGTCCTGCCTATACTTCCTGCCTGGTTACTGGCCAATCAGAGTTTATTTAAAATATAATTGACAGAATACAGACCACTATCCTCCACAACTTCCCCTCTTTTTTTAAAAAAAAAAAGATGAAAATATCCATAGTCAAAAAGCATGTGATCAGCTTTTCATCAACACCATTTAAATGTTTTGTGGCAGGGCCTCTTAAAAGAGCTGCTAGGTTTTACAGCTAATGCTGAGCCAGGAATCCTCTCTTAAATGAGAGTGCTTGCCTCTCCAAGCAGAGCCCACCTGAGAAAATGCTGCTATCAATAAGCTATTCTTAACTCTATTATTTTAAGTCTAGAATTGCTTCCCAAGCTTTCCCAAGCTTTCTCAAGAGTCCACATGGGTGCCATTTGTTGTCCGCAGT
Organism: Microtus obscurus; assembly: GCA_963919715.1. NCBI lineage: Eukaryota > Metazoa > Chordata > Mammalia > Rodentia > Cricetidae > Microtus > Microtus obscurus. The sequence continues at coordinate 1,289,378 of CAWTZC010000892.1, read as the reverse complement.
CCTACCCTCAGAATAAGCATGCAGCACATAAACCCTTTTTATCTGAGTTCCAGCCAAATCTGCAAATGTGCAGAGCACTTCACAGCCTGGAAACATCTCTGTGTATGGCAGGAGAAATCTGCCATGCTCTCCTGCTTGTGCATGGCTAGTAGACCTGATCCCACTGCCTGCCCAGGCAGGGAGCACCAAGTCACAGGCATGGTCTCAGCCATTTTCCTCCCAACCCTAGTAGCACAGAAACTCCCGGGCTCACAAATGCCATTGAAATGCTTCATAGCCAGAGTTTGCACTGGCGGCACATCCCAGGAAGCTGCCTTTTAAAACCAAAGGAGCTGTGGCAGGCCGCAAGCAAACAGTAAGAAACTGTTTTAAACTCTCTATTTTTTTTTTGTCTAAAATTCCTTTTTAAGCCCTATTAGGTTGTATGCGAAGTTAGTTGACAGTGTTGGAGTGCCACCTATTATAATGAGAGGGACCCCTTGCTTGTCTGTCTGTCCAGCTAGCTTGCACCCAAAATAACCACACAGAAACTGTATTAATTAAAACAATGCTTGGCCATTAGCTCTAGCTTCTTATTGGATAACTTTACATATTAGTTTAACCAATCTCCATTAATCTGTGTATTGACACATGGCAATGGCTTACCAGATATTCTAACCAGTGTCCATCTGTGGCGGAGGATCCATGGCTTCCCTCTCTGTGCCTTTCTTCCAGGCATTCAGTACTGTTTTCTCTGCCTATCTAACTCGGCCCTATCAACTAGGCCAAGGCAGTTTCTTTATTCATTAACCAATGAAAGCAACATGCAAATAGAAGGAACTCCTAATAAGACTCTTCATATCTTTTTTATTTTCTCTGGTTTGGAGAAAACACTTATGATTGACATATGTATGCACAGGGCTCATGAAAAATCCTGGAAAAGGAAGAATAGAAGCCCAAATAACCTCCTTTCAGGATAGAATATCTTCCCACAAGTGCAAGATTGGGAATGGGAGTTTTAGGAAGGCAACTATATCTAACACTGTGTCACTAGTTCAGAATGTACCAGAGGCATTAGGTAATTGCCACAAAATTGAATTTCCATTCTGAGTAAAAATGGAGTTAGTGCAGGGAGTCTTGAATTAAATATATTCAAGTTTGTCATTGACCTATATCCATGAATAAGATAAAAAGCAAGAAATCAAAAGGAAAGCTCATCTCAAGCATAGATTTGCAGTGAGATTTCCATGTTTTGTTTGTAAAGTTCTAACAATTTAATTTTTCCCTTAATTTACATTTTTGTTTTCTCTGTGTGATGTTATTAATCTCTCATGTTAATTTGGAATAGATATATGGCCACTTTTTAGAGCTGATTGCAGTATTTAAATGGTTTAGTTTTTTAGAGCATTTCCTTGTAAAACTCAGAACTATTTTTTAATAGGATTCTATTTCTCTAGTAACACTATAAACTATTTTTTTGATACAGAAAGTGAATTTTCTTTGAAATTGGGATTTGACATTTGGATAGGTTAATGGTCACGTGGCAGAGACTTTGGAAAGGAGGTGGTCACACCCACAGAAATGGGCTGTTACTGGGGAGCCACGTGTTCATCTAATGCATGAAACATGGAATTTCTATTCAAATAATTCCCCACATAATAATTCCTTAAAAAGCTGTAATTGCTTTAAGTTTTGCTACTGATTGTAGTCATTTCTGTGATTGTATCTATGATTGATGCATCTTAATGTTGCAATCGTCTGGCAATTTTCTATGATTATATTTGTGACTGGTATTCTTTATGGTGCGCTTGGGTGGCAATAGTTTGATTATATAGTTATTAAATTTTCCCTAACTTTCTCTCAATGCATCTGAAGAATAGAGCCTTTATTTACCAGATGATAAGCTTTTGTGCAAAGGATAGCCTTTCTGGCTTTGTCAAATGTCTTTTGATTGAGTCAGCAGATTGAATGTCTTAGCAGAAGAAAACTACAGGTTCCACTATTAATATTATAATGCTAGGAAAATACATTTTTCAAATATATGTTACTAAATTCTTTAACTTTTTAACCTGCAATCATAGAACAAAGTCTATGAACAGAGAATGAAGGAAATGACAGAATATTCAAGAGTATTCTGGTAATGTCAAAGTAAGGACAGGGTGACTCAGATCATGAACAGAAGTCAAGTAGCATAGTTACAGCCGGTCTTCCTAATGACTCCACCAAGCTCGTATCAAAATGATTTTAGAAAACTTTTGTGTTGAACATGTATAGAGTTGGTTTTTCATTGTTCTCTGAACAATGGCTTCACAATTATTTGTATTGTGTTGATACTGTGTTTATTAGGTATTGAAAGTAATCCATAGGCGATTTAAGTATACATGCAAATATGTATAAGTTACATACTAATATGATGCCATTCTATATAAGAGCCATATTGCTATATACAGAAATGGCCTTTAATCAAATCCACTACCTTCATAATAAAAGTACTACAGAAATTAGAGATAAAAGGAACATAATGAAACAAAATAAAGGCAATTTGCAACTAATTCAAAACCAATATCAACTTAAAGTGAGGAAAACTCAAATCAGTTCCACTAAAATCAGGATAAGGACAAGTTGTTCGCATTCTCCAAAGCTGTTCAATACAGTCCGGTGCTCCAATGTGGGTCTCTGTCTCCTTTCATCACCAAGGCCAGCTGGCCTGGGTCTGAAAAAGCATGGGATAAAACCGGACTTGATGAACATAGTGGACAATGAGGACTACTGAGAACTCAGGAACAATGGCAATGGGTTTTTGATCCTACTGCACGTACTGGCTTTGGGGGAGCCTAGGCAGTTTGGATGCTCACCTTACTAGACCTGGATGGAGGTGGGTGGTCCTTGGACTTCCCACAGGTCAGGGAACCCTGATTGCTCTTCGGGCTGATGAGGGAGGGGGACTTAATAGGGGGAGGTGGAGGGAAATGGGAGGCGGTGGAGGGGAGGAGGCAGAAATCTTTAATAAATAAATAAAAAAAAAGAAAAAAAGAAGAGTTACTGTGGTCATGGTGTCTCTTCATAGCAACAGAAACCCTAACTAAGACACCATTTTGTTATTTGGCAAAATAGGCTTCAAACCAAAACTAATCTGAAGAAATTGGCAAGGACACTATATACACATCAAAAGAAAATTCACCAAAAGTCCATTGCAATTCTTAACATCCAAACACAATGGCACCCAAGTTCATAAGAGAATTACTGCTACAGTTTAAATTACACATTTGTCCTCAGACATGACAGTTCAGTACTCCACTCTCACCAATAGACAGGTCGTCCAGACAAAAACTAACAGAGAAATGCTGGAGTTAACTAACATTATTGACCAAATGGACCTAACAGATATTTATAGAGACTTTACACAAATGCAAAAGGTTATATGTTCAATTCACTTCACAAAATTTTATCCAAAATTGAACACATAAGAACATACTCAGATATAAAGCAAGATAATTTAAATCACATTCTGTATCCCATCTGACTTCCGTAGATTAAGGCTAGATATCAACAACAGCCAAAGAAACAAACAAACAAACAAACAAATAAACCCAGAAGACATAAGAGCTGATTGAACCACAACTCACTACTGAATGAAAATGGGCCAGTAAAGAAATTAAAGACTTTCTAAAACTGAATAAAAATTAATACAGTACATAACCAAACATATGGGACACATTCAAGGTGGGTCTAAGAGGCATGATCATAGTATTAAGTGCCTACATTAAAAAATTGGAAAGATATGATATTAAAAACTTACAGCATCTGAAATCTCCAGAAAAAAAGAAATCACACTCAAAGGAGTAAAAGGCAGGAAAGAATCATGCCCAGGATGAATACCAATAAACTGAAACCAAGAGAGCAATGTAAAGAGTCAATGAATCAAGTTGTTTTTTTGTTTGTCTTTTTAAGAAAACCAGTAAGACTGACAAAACTTAATCCAAATTAAGTAAAAGGTGGAGGGAAGGGAGAGACTATGTCCAAATTAACAAAATTAAAAATGCAAAGGGGGACACAGCAATAGACTCTGGGGAAATCAAGAGGACACACTTTAACAACCTGTGCTCCAATGAATTGGAAAATCAAAAGAAAAGTATGATTTTTTTTGATGCACACACTAACCAAAGTTAAGCCAAGATAAGCACTTTAAACAAAGCTATCATCCCTAGTGAAACAGAAACAATCATTAACATCTTTCAACCAAAAATAACAATACTCAGGGCCAGACAGTTTTCTGCATAGAATTCTGTCAGCCTTTCAAAGAAGAGTTAATGCCAGAACTACTCAAATTAGTCCACAATATACAAAAAAGGAGCATGTGCAGTTAGTTTTAAGAGACCACATTGATCCAGATACCTAAATGAAATAAATATCAAAAAAATATGAGAATTATTGACCAATTACCCATAATTATGAACTTAGAGGCAAAGATTCTCAATAAAATATTTGGAAACAGAATCTAAGAACATATCAAAGATCATGCATCATATTAAAGTAGGCTTCATCCAAAAGAAAAATGAATGGCTCAATACATACATGTAAACCTTTAAACATAATCCGTCATATAAACAAACTGAAAGGCAAAAACCACATGATCATATCACTAGATACAGAAATGGCCTTTAATCAAATCCACTACCTTCATAATAAAAGTACTACAGAAATTAGAGATGAAAGGAACAAAATGAAACAAAATAAAGGCAATTTGCAACTAATTCAAAACCAATATCAACTTAAAGTGAGGAAAACTCAAATCAGTTCCACTAAAATCAGGATAAGGACAAGTTGTTCGCATTCTCCAAAGCTGTTCAATACAGTACTTGAAGTAGTAGTTAGAGCAATAAGACAACTGAAGGAGACAAGTGGGGTATAACTAAAAAGGAAAAAGTACAAATGACCTTATTTGAAGATGATATAATAAGTGACCCTAACATTTCTACTGGGCACACCTACAGTAGGTAATCACTTTCTGTGATGTAGCTGGATATAAAATTAACTCACAAATGTCAGTACCCTTCCTACATAGAAATGACAAATGGACTGAGAAAGAAAACAGGAAAATAAAATTTTTGACCATAGCCTCAAACAATATAAAATATCCTGGAGTAATTATAACTAAGTAAGTGAAAATCTTGTATGATTAAAAGAAGACTTTGAAGAAAAATTGAAATAGTTGTCAAAAGAGTAAAAAAAAAAGAGGAAAAAAATTTTCCATGCCCATGAATTAGTAGGATTAATATATAAAAATGGCCATCCTACAAAAAAACAATCTTCAGATTCAATTCAATCCTTATTAAAATTGTAATCCAATTCTTCAGAAACATTGAAAGGACTATCTTCACCTCAATATGAAAACATAAAATGCCAGGATAGCTAAACAATATTGAGTAGCAGGAGAACTTCTCAAGGTAGTAGCATCTCAAATGTCCTATAGCACTATAGTAATAAAAGCAGCATGGGACTGACACAAAAACAGACCCATCAATCAATGGATTACAATTGAAGAACTGATCATAAGTCCACAGACCTTTGCATACCAGTCTTTTTTTTTTAAAAACAAGAAACCAGAAATATAAACTGAACAAAAGACAGAATCTTCAATAAATATTAGAGGTAAAACTTGATAACTGTATGTAGAAGAATTCAAATATACTCAATTTATCACCATGCCTAAAATTCAACTTCAAGTAGATCAAAGACCTTACCATAAACCAGAGACACTGAATCTTTCAGAGGAGAAAATTGGGGGTAGCCTTGAACTCATTGGCACAGGAAAAAACTTTCCTAACAGAAGACCATTAGCATAAGCACTATAATCAACAATTGATAAATAGGACCTCATGAAACTGAAAAGTTTCTGCCTAGCCAAGAACACTGTCATTTGCACAAAGTGGCAGCATACAGAATGGGAATTTTCTTTTTAACTACACAGCAGATATAGTGCTAATATCCAAAACATTTAAATAACAAAAAAAAAACATTTGCTGTCAAGAAAACAAACAATTTGATTTAAAATGTTACATTGATACACAGATATTTCTCAAAAGAGGAAAGTCAAATTGCTGAGAAACACTTAAAGAAATGTTCAGCATCCTTAGCCGTTAGAGAAGTGCAAACCAGAGCTACTTCAGGCTGTCCTCTTACACCTTTGCTCTACAATGGTACTTTGCCTAATGATATGCTATTGCAAGAAGAGATGGAACCCATACCTGACACTCCATGAGTGTCACACTGAAAATCTGACCCTAAAAGCCCCAGGGATCTCATGTAAAAACAAACACTACTGTTCTACTAAATGAAAGCAACAATAAAATGACACATAATGATGTCCGGTAGTGCCAGAGAAGCTTCCTTCCGAAGAAAATAGGAATAAATACAGAGGTCTACAGCCAGACGACATGTAGAGAGCGAGAGACTTTAGAACACTTAGTTTTTAAGGGGATGTCTTCATCAAATCCCTCCCCTCCCCACAATCTCAGGCAAGAGATTGATAACATGTAAAGGACAGAAACAATTGCACCAGGAAACTCCTACAGCTGATAAACATCTTTAGGGAAGTGGGTAAGTACAAAATAAACTTAAAAAAAAATCAGTAGCCCTCCTGTATACAAATGAAAAGTGGGCTGAGATAGAAATTAGGAAAACTAAACTCTTTACAATAGACACAAACAACATAAAATATCTTGGTGTAGCTCTAACCAATCAAATGAAAGACCTGTGTAACAAAACTTTGAGTCTTTGAAGAAATAAATAGAAGATAATCAGAAGATGGAAAGCATCGCCCATGCTCATGAGTTGGTAGGATTAACATAGTAAAAATGGCAATCTTATCAAAAGTAATTTACAGATTCCATGCAATTCCTCTCAAACTTCTCACATAATTTTTTTGTAGGCCTCGAAAGTATAATACTCAACTTCACATGGAGAAACAAAGAACCTGGCATGGCTAAAACAATGCTGTACAATAAAAGAACTCCTAGAAGTATCACCATCATTGATTTCAAGCTGTACTACAGAGCTGTAGCAATAAAAACCATATGGTATTCGTATAAAAACAGATAGGTTGAACAACGGAACCAAATTGAAGACACAGACATAACTCCTCATACATATGCACACCTGACTTTTGATAAAGAAGCCAGAAATATACAATGCACAAAAGAAAGAATCTTCAACAAATAGTGCCGGTCTAATTGGATGTCAACTTGTAGAAGAGTCCAAATAGATTCCTATCTATCATACTGCACAAAATTCAAGTCCATATGGATCTAAAACTTCAACATAAAACAAGATACGCTTAACTGGATAGATGAGAAAGTGGGAAACAGCCTTGAATGCATTTGTACAGGAGTCAGCTTCCTGAATAGAATACCAATTTTTCAGGCACTGAAATTAACAATAAATGGGCTTCATAAAATTGAAAAGCATCTGTAAGGCAAAGGGTTCCATCAATAGGACAAAATGGCAGCCTACAGAATGGGAAAAGATTATTACCAACTCCACATCAGATAGAGGGTTAATATCCAAAATATAGAAAGAACTAAAAAATTAGATATTAATTAAACAAATAATGGAATTGAAATTGTTTCTGAGGTTCCTCTGAAGCCTAGATTCAGGTCCTGACACAGGGAAGGGGCATCGACATAAAGAATTTTGTCTGACCACAAGATGTGTTTCACAGAAAGACAAACATGATATGTATCCTATGTGGATATTAGGAAAGAAAGTATGTAGTTTTAGTGCAACTTGATATTTCTTGGCCAAATGAAATATAAGGGAAGCCTGCCCTTTTCTGAAGAGAAGGGCAGAGTGGAAGGAGTGGGGTCAAAGGTAGAAGTGGGTGTTGGGAGGAGGAGCTTTGAGGAGTGGAGGGAGGGAGGAAGGGAGGCAAAACTGATCTAACTGGAAAAATAATTTAATTAATCTAATAAAATATAAATATATTCATTTCTTAAAATTTTATTTTATCTTTAATATTTTATTATATAATATTTTAACATTAAAATACTACACAATATATAATATGCAATGTATTTAATATAATATATAATATATTGTATATATCAACATACATCACATACCAACATTATATATGTATATGTACCTTACAGATCCTTTGGATATATATTATGGCTCCAATTTAGTGTCTTTATGAGATTCTTCAGTATGTAAATTAGTAGGTTTTTCTAGCAATGTCTGTTTCTTGTGCCTTTTCTTGGGCTCATTCCCTTCTGTATTTTTGTTTTTTCCTATTATGATTGTTAGTTTTTGTTTCTCCTTATTATATCTCATTTTATATTTTTATTATCATTAGAAATAAGGTTTCTCTGTGTAACAGCTCTGGCCATCTTGTAACTCAATTGGTAGAACAGGCTGGCTTTGAACTCACAGGAATCTGCCTGCCTCTGCTTCCCAAGTGCTGGGATTAAAAGCTTGTGTCACCACCACTTGGCTATTTTACTTTGTCATTGTCCCTTTGAAGTTTGTTCATTTTCTGATAAGAGACAGAAAGGGGGTTGAATCAGAACAGGATGAGAAATAAGGAGGAACTGGGAGGAGTAGAGGAAAGGGAAATTGCAATTAGGATATATTTTAGGAAGAAAAAACTTTATTTTCAGTAAAAAATTAATAAAAATATGATAACAAATTAAACCATATAAAAGATAATATACTGAGAAACATCTTGGAGAACGAAAACAGAAAATACAAAACTCAACCTCTGACTTTCACGTGCCACCCCTCACATGCACACACACGCTCACAGCTATTTACACACACACACACACACAGACACACTTAAAAACAGAATTCTATGCATTTTTTTGCATAGAAAAACATTTAAAAACTTTAAATGTTATTTTTCCCTGCCTTATTATGCTGTGGCCAGAGAACTCCTGAGTGAGTTAATGTATAAGGAAGGAGCATAGCAGCTTTCAGAATGACCTCAAGTGAGGGCCCAAAGTCATCTGGAAAGGTTTGCAGGAGCTGGGATGTAGCTTCCCATCTATGTCTCACCCCATGCCAAGCAGAGCATCTGGGAAATAAACAATTATCTCACTGTCATCAAGCTCTGATCAGGAGCTCCTAGCAGTAAGCAGGAGATAAGAGATTTGGAGACAGAGACACACGTGAAACAGATATGAATTGCTATGACACAAGGCTTCCTGGGGCTGTCGCAGCCCCTGAAACCTATAACTGAAGTTGAAGTATTAGTTGCCTTTAACATGTAAATATAACTACCAGCTACTACCGATATCAAAGAAAGTATATGGAAGAAAACAAACCTGAAAATAAGAATAATTAAGTAACAATAGATGACTATCAGTGGATAAGTCATCCTCTTCCCTCTTGTTTCAGTTTGTGCTGTTTTCATCGATTACTAAGTTATTCTCCTTCCTTGAACAGAATGAAGGATTTAAGGAAACAGTCACCTCACCACAGACATTTGAAGTAGGAATCTGAAGTTGTCTGCTGGGCTGGAGAGATGGCTGAGCAGACATGAACACTTATTGCTCTTCCAGAAGACACAGGCTCAGTTTCCAGCATTCACAGGACACAGGACAGCTCCCGTTCCAGAGGATCTGATACCTTCTTTGGACTCTCTGGCACCACAACTTGTGGTACACAGATAGTCATGTAGGCAAAACACCTACACATATTAAATAAAAATGATATTTTTTAAATTTAATTCTTTAAAAAATAAAACAAACTATCTTTTTTAAATTTTACATATGAATCCCAGTTCCCACTCCCTCCCCTCCAACCACCCCACTCCCCAAACCAAAAAAAATGTTTTCAAAATTTCTTGTATGCTACAAACTTAAGACATGTTTTGATCCTTTGACAATAAAATGTGAAGGGAAGATATTAAAAAAAAAACCACATTTCAAGGAAGTTCTTATCTTATTTTTACTGATATAATTACAAATCTCCCATTGCTGAAAATTGTTTGCTATTAAAAATCCCCCCAAAGCAACAATGAGAGAGAATAAAAACAAACTACGACAAATCCAATTAACAGCAGCAACAAAAGACTGTCTGCTTCAACATTCTGCCGTTCACTCTCCCTGTCAGCCTTAAGCTTCGTGGTCAAATGTTGGTTCTTAGGCAAATGACATGGTTGAAATGGGAAGAGAGAAGCCAGAGGTAGTGAAGTCAGCGGGCATCTCAATTCCTTTCTTTAGTCAATGAGACAGCAATTAAGAGCTGGATTTGTGTGAGTTAGAGTTGGTAAGATCCAAGACAGAATAGTGGAGAGAGAAGGAAGGGGAACCCAACCCTACACAGCTTGTTCCTTAGAAATTTTTTTTTTTTAACTCTAAACTTAAGACAGTGGTCAAGTTCCTCACAACTCCTTTCTTTCTTTCAAAGCAGCAAGATGGATCTGAGGAGCTTCTGATACACAAGACCATATTTTCGTCACTCATCACATGATAGCACCATCACCGAAACATGTACTGGAAGCATGCAGGGAACCTGCCCTGGGCTTAGCAGTACAGAACACAGTGCAATGCTTGTCATTTACCTGATGAGGGCAAGGGTGTGGCTGTATATCTAATGTTTCCAGAGAGGATAGCTGTTGTCATTAGTCCAGGAAGAGGTAACATATTAAAGTTACAAATTCAGATTTTAGAGAAAAAGCATCAATTTTGCATCATAATATAAAATAAATATTAAGTTGAGCTATCATAAATAAAAGAACAGCTGTATTGACATTGGTCATTTTCTTTGCACTGTGTGATAAATGCTCATCTATAACAAACCTGGGTCATTTTAATCTTTCCTTGCAAGGACTTACCCTACATTGTAGATTTTTCTCAATTTCAAGATAAGAGTTTGAAGCTGGATGCTAAAAAGTAGTCGCACAGTAGCTCAGAATTGAGTATAATAAAAGGTTATTTACTTAGGAGTAGATTCTCATCTCCCAGTCCTCTGCACAGATGGGGAACAGGAACCGAACCCAGCAGCAGGGAGAGAGAGCATGCGAGAGGCCATACCCAAGTGGGCTGGTATCTTTTTTATGATTTTTTAAATTGATTTTTATTAATTTAAACATTTTTCTCTGCTTCTCTCCTAGCCTCTCTCCTCCTTTTCAACCCTCTCTCATAGTCCCCATGCTCCCAATTTATCAGGAGATCTTGTCTTTTTCTACTTCACATGTACGTTAGATCCATGTATGTCTTGCTTAGGGTCTTCTTTGTTGTCTAGGTTCTCTGGGATTGTGAATTGTAGGCTGGTTTTCTTTGTATTATCTCTAAAAGCCACTTAAGAGTGAGTACATATGATGTTTGTTTTTCTGGGTCTGGGATACCTCACTCAATATGATGTTTTCTAAATCCATCCATTTGCCTGCAAATTTCAGGTTGTTATTGTTTTTTTCTGCTGTGTTGTAGTGCATTCTGTAAATATACCACATTTTCTTTATCCATTCTTTGGTCGAGGGGCATTTAGGTTGTTTCTAGGTTCTGGCTATGACAAACAATGCTGCTATAAACATAGTTGAGCACATGTACTTGTGGTACAATTGAGCATCCGTTCTTTGGGTATATACCCAAAATTGGTATTGCTGTGTCTTGAGGAAGATTGTTTCCTAATTTTCTGGGAAATTACCATACTGATATCCAAAGCAGCTGTACCATTTTGCACTTCTACCAGCAATGGAGGAGTGTTCCTTTTACCCTACATTCTCTCCAGCAGAAATTGTCATCAGTGTTTTGATCTTGGCTATTTTTACAGGTGTAAGATGCAATATCAAAATTGTTTTGATTTGCATTTCATTGATGGCTAAGGTTGTTAAATATTTCCTTAAGTTTCTTTCAGCAATTTTAGATTCCTCCGTTGAGAGTCCTCTGTTTAGTTCTGTACTCCATTTTTTCTATTAGATTATTTGTCCTTTTGATGACCAATTTCTTGAGTTCTTTGTATATTTTGGTATTTCTGAAGGAGTTTGCACAGTAAGAGCTGTTTATTCATTTTTGCCATTTTTATAAGGAAGCTGTCTGACAGCTCAGAGTAGAATTAATGTTTTTCCTTAAAAGATTTTATAACTCAAACTAAATTCTTGAAAGATAGTTGATTATGTTTGAAAAGCTTTTGTGTCTTCATCAGATTATCTTATTTAGAAATTAACATAATCTTGGCTAATTTATGGTTATTAAATTTGAGCTCCAAACTTAAAATGATTTATAAATCAACACATGTATAGAAAAATGAATTCAGATTAATTTAAGCATCAAGGGCAGCTTATTAATGAAGATCAGCCAATGTTGTGAATAGAGGCATTTCAAAAAAAAGTTATAGGAAAATGACAGGCAACATTTGAAGCTTTCACAGCTGAAAGAAGCACAAATCAGCAGAGCAAATGCAAATTTTATTTTAGACCTTCAAAGGATTTTGTAAAAGTCTTCTGGATTTGCTGTAGAATTTGTTCTTGTAGTATTTTAAGTCAAATTTTTTATTAATTGTTCAGTGATTTAACTTACTGTGTGTTTTAATATCAACGCATACACAGCTATTTTCATATAAATATAACTATAAATACAAAAGTCTAATAGTTAACATGGTGACCTGTTTTTTTGCGACACTTTTGCAACATCTGATACAAGGTATGCACAGCTCGGGAGCAATGAGTGTGAAGGGTGGCACCAAGGCTTAGACCCAGGCAGATATAAACTTTAGGTTTGTCGTCATTGTCCCAGCAGTGAAGGGGTCTGTAGATGTGAGGGAGCACAAGAGACCACAGTCAACTGCGAACTGTTCTTTCTAGGAAGACGCCCTCCAGAGTTCTTCTGTTCTACTGCCTCATTTGTTCCTAAACTTCTTTGTGTAATGAAAATGAAAGACAGAAACAAAACAAAAAAAAAGAGATTCACAGAAATCCCAGAGACAAGCTATACCAAACGCATTAGAACAATGTGTTGAACTTACAGTATAACCTACAAATAACGTGTGATTCTATATGTATCTGTTTATTTTATCTAATCTGAAATGTGAAAATGTTTGGGTTCAGTAGCAACTCAATTGTTATTCGTATCGGGTAAGTTCTGTAGCTCATAAACATGAGCACAGAATCTATTAATTCAGAAAATAGACTATGTGACTTGGTAGGAATTAAGAACAATAATGACAAATTTTAATGGAGAAATACAATCTAATATGACTGGTTTTAATTTATTGTGCAGTGAGTAATATCTCAGAAAGAACACATATATTTGCAAAAGAGATATCGTTCAAAGAATTGAATAAAATGGTAATTGTCCAAAATATTCTGAAGTTCAGTGAGAACTTAGTGAAAACTGAAATTTACTGCTCTGATGTTGCTTTTGCCAAGAGAACGAAGTCTAATTTTGGTCTTCTTGCTTTATTCAAAGAAGTACAAGGTGACAAAGAATGCTTAAATTAACAGCTCTCTACTGTGAGATATTAACAATAAAAGGAGTATTTAAAAGTGTAACTATTCTTGGAGTTTAGTATTCAGAAAAATAGTAGCAGCAGAGCACTGGATGCCTCATTACACTTTTCCAGCATGTTTATGTCCCTGTTCTCATTGTCTTACTTTGGAAAACAATTCTGGGCACAAAATATTAAAGTATTCAATTGTTAGGCAAGCATTGCATAAACATCCAATATAACAAGAAAATAATTGTGTTAACATCTGCTTCTGTTTGAATGAAACCCCAAGTTAAGTTTCTGAAATCCTCTGTGAAATATCAGTGGATACAGATTTTGAATTTCTATGTCAAAATTACTCTTTAAAAAAAATGTACATTATGACACCAAGAAAATAAATATGCTTTGCTTTTTGTAATTTTACTTATAAAAAGTTATTTCAGTTTCTATCTTCTTCAAGTGTCCTCCAGTTTTTCTATCCTGTGTTTTCATATTCTTCCTTCTGAATCACTCTGGCCAAAATATACTCAACAGAAACAACAAGGGAGGCAAGAATTGTTTGACTTCTGGCTTCAGAGGGATTTGTATGGTAGGGCATGCAGGGTAGTGGGAACTTGAGGGGATCACTTGTTCATGTGGCTGCTAACCAGGAAGTATAGATATTAGGTGGGAAGCAGGGTGGGCTAAGCATCAAAGGCCTGTTCCTAGTAACCGCTTCATCCATCCAGGCTCTGTATCCCCCAATTTAATGCCACAAATTATGGACATATGGGGGCCATTTCAGCTTTCCAAATGAACACTTACATTTCTCTTTTCTGTCTTTGAATCTCTACTTTATGTTTTTCTCACCTCACTTATACAGTGTTACTTAGTTGCTTTGCTTAAGTGATTAAGGAACTATACTTTAAGGACCAGAATCTTATTGTTCTTTATCCTTTCTACATACTATCGGAAAGAGTATTCCAAACATCTTGTTGGATGACTCTAAATGGGACCAGTAACAAGAATCTCACAATGCCAAAGCTGTTGTTATCTTGTCATGAGAATTTCAGCCAAGAGATCATCTGTGACAGAGAGTGGTGGATTAGATTCCTACAGCTCGGCCAAACCTGTCTGGGAAGCATACAGAAAATGATTGGGGAAATGAAAGTCAAAGGCCTCTGCAGTGGCTGGTCCTTGTGTCCTCACTTATTTATCAGAGTCACGTAAGCACCTTAGGAAGACTCATTCATTACTAGTCCTTGGCGTGGGTCTATTGTCAGGTCTCTCCCTAAGATCTTTAACGAGGTTACTTTCAGGCTGAGAAGCAGTTTTAGCCAACAATAATTATAACAATCAAAAAATGGCAGTGCCTTTCAGAGAAAAAATGTAGGAAAACAGATAACCCACCTTCTTTTTTAGACTGTCAATAAAGGGAACTGAAAGGACTCTCTAGATTTAGCAATATGTTAGAATCTATAAATTAACAATGTTCTGTGCTCAGCTCACTGCCCTTCTCAGCTTTCACTGCCTTTTAAAGCTCTTCAAAGAACCTGTCTAGAAACAGCTTGTTTACCTAAGTGTTTTTTGTTCACACTGATGGGTTTAATTTTATAAATGCACCACTGATATGTTTATCATGTATACAGATAGCAAGGCAGTATTTGTGTCTAAATTACTCAAAAATCTCCTCTGTGGTGGCCACCACGGTCCTTTAGAACGAGCTGCACATACACGTTAGTGATTCCATCTGAGTGTAAAGTTCCTTCATTCCAGGAATGCTGGCTTTGCTTTTATTCAGGATCGTCTTCTCCAGCACATCAGCAAGTGGAGAGCCTTTCCTTTACACCTTGACAAGCAGTACTTTCAACTTGCCCATTTCTTATTTGTAAAATCTTGAAAACAATCCATGAACTTTCACCACTTCTCTGATAGAAAAAAACATGGTTCTTGAAGCTTACAGATAACCTATTGGCACAAGGAATGTTTTGGAACTCTTTAGAGTCTGAACTTATAAAGCAATCATACGATTTAATTTAAATGAAATTCTACCTCGAGGTGAGCTCCTTCATTCTGTGCAAACATGTATGAACTTCGGTTTCCATGGTTACTTGTTACTACATCCTGTGCTCTCTGTGGCTCTGTTTTGAATTGGACTAGATATAAACAAGACTAGTCATCTTAATGAGGCAGAAATCAAATAATGATGTATTTGATGGCAGTGGAGCACTGTAGAATACAGACAATTTCCTGCTAAAATCACAAATTAAAATAACAACACATTTCCCCTAGAGGACCAAATGTTCTTTTACTATTGGCATAAGAACAAAAGTAAGAATAATAGGTTATATACATAAATCTATCTATCTAGTCAACCATTTCTTTGTACAACAGAAAGATAAGCTTATTAATATTGGATTTTCCCCTGAAATTTGTGGATTAGTTTAAGTATATCATCATTATTTATATTTTTTACAGAGTAAAAGTGTTACTTTGTTAGTGTTTTGTATATATTTTGAACTAAGATGAGATAAAAGAAAAATATTGCTTTTAAGAGCAAAGATGTTCCCAGAACTTTGTATTCAAGGACAAGTCTGATCTATTCTGGCCATGTTGATTATTTACTACTTCATGGGAAGCAAAAGTAGAATACAAATTTGGAATAGAGATGTACTCCAGCAGATGGCCCCATGCCAGTGCTCATAGGAAAAACAATGATAGACAGCTAGTTATTTAAAGGAGAGAAGAGGAGCTGGAGAGGCAGGGCAGTGATGGCTCAGTACTGAAGAACATATACTCCCTCTACTGAAAACCTAGTACTCTGTACTCAGCATTCAAAGTGGTGTCTCAAACTCCCTGTAACTCTAGGTCCAGGCAGCCCAAGACCTTTATTCTGGACTCTGCAGATGCTGTTGTTACATGGTAAACCAGACACATTGGCAGACACATATACATTTAGTTAAAAATAAAAAGTTTGGATTTGGAGACATGGCTCAGAGATTAAGAGTTCTTGATGCTCTTGCATAAGACCTGGGTTCAGCTCCCAGCACTCACACAGCAGCTCATACCATCCATAACTCCAGTTCCAGGAGATCTTCTGCCCTCTTCTGGCTTTTACTGCTAGCAAGCATGTGGTAAACATACATTCAGGAAGGCAAGACATTCACACATAACACAAAACAGATAAATCTAAATATTTAAAAAATGATAAAGGCTAAAAAAGGGAATATGTTGAAGAAATTATATAAAAGTTGGAGGATGGTATATATTATTGTATTTAATTGTATACATTTATGAAATTCTCAAAGAATAAACTAAATATGAGAACCCATAGATGTACTTCAGAAATGATACTTTAATTGCCCACATAATGTCTATTCAAACTTTAAGACTCTGATATGACTTAGTAAGACGTCTACACAGTAGGTGTTATGGGGCTGTTTCTGCATCACCTTGAAAAATGTCAACCTCATTGCACAGGATAGAATAAGAATCAGGAGAGCTGATGCAGGGATTTATTGAGATAAGTCTTTGATAGATGAAGTAAATATGACATATTTCAGGTGAGCCACCTCAGTTCCCTTCATACGTGATGGGCAATGGGAATACATTCTGTTTTCTCATTGTTTCTTTCTCACTGTCCTTGAAGATCCAGAATCTGTACCAGGCAGCAACTGAGAGACTACCTGCATGCTTCAGGGAAGAATGTTGGCTTTTAAAGGACAACTGATGACAGTGCTCTCCCTTTGAAACTATGTGGCACTCCATGTTCCAAAAACAGTGGATAAAAGTTGGTTGATATTAAGTAAGAGTAAAAACAGAGATGCCATAAACCTGTACCTGTCTCAAACTTACTTATTGATATAATTCATGATACTCGAGTCCTAATCCATGATGTTTTCTTAAATCAATCCATTTCTTTTGATCTATGTGCTACCCTGAGGCTTATTTACCTCATCTATGTACTGTACTCCCTGCTTTTCTCCTTCCTCCATAATGGGCTGGCTGGCCCCCCTTTCTTTCTGCCCACACACAGCCCTGCCTGTTCCTCCTCTATGTAGCTATTGGCCACCTCCCCCCCCTCTTTTTTATACCAATCAGGTTCCTAAGGCAGGCAAGGTAACACATCATTACATAGTTAAAAAATGCAGCATAAATAAAAGCAACACATCTTTATACAGTTAAACAAATATTCCGCAGCATAAACAAATGTAGCATATCTTTACACAGGTAAACAAATTTTGTGTTCTGCAACATTTACCCCTTTTGTCTAAATAAAATGGAAAAGTTTTTCCTTAATTTAGTGAAATTATGTACAACATGAGCAATTACCATGTAAGAATTACATTTACAATATCCAGTTCATTTGTATTTGGTAAATTCAGAAATATTACTTCATTTTTCATCTTATCTTGGTGAGTCCAAAGTTTTGTATCTAATTTACCTTCTATCATAACTAAGGAAAACTATAACTACCTACTCTTCAATTTCATCAATGACCCCAGGAGGTTATAATATTACTTGAGTAAACAGAAAGTACAGTGCAAGCTACTTCCAAAACTATATAAATTAAAGAGACATGTGGCTGCCTGGACAAATCACCCAAGGTTCCTCTAAAATGTTGGGATGTCTATCTTCGGTCTACAGGCTTAGAATATCAGGCCTAGAATTTCTGGCAGATTTTTATTCAGTAGTGATTTTTAAGTAATGTTACACCTTGTGTTGGCAAAATTTGGCTGTCTTTATCCTTTGTGTCCTGCTTGTACGCTTTCTACAGTATACTATCAGCCATTGAGGTAAGAACAGTTTTCTTTACCAAATGGCTAACTTTGCCAGAATGAAAGGAAACTCCATATGGAGGCTTTTTGATGCCCATCATCTTTTTATGAAGTAGATTGGTTCTGCTGAGAGCAGATATGTCTCACTGTTATGAAAATCTTTAGGTTATGAAATATCTTAAATGCCATGTGTTGTAGGTCTCTGAAGAATTTGAAGATCACCTATTTATCAAAAATATATCTGATTAAACTTGAAAATATGCCTACAAGTTTGATTATTACCAATGACTTAATTATACATTATAGATTTTCTTAATTATACATTATATATTTTCTTAATTATATATTAATATATAATTAATTATACATTATATATTTTTAATTATACATTGTATATATTTTCTTAATTATACATTATATAAGCACAGTGACCCCAAACAAGAATAGAAAGATACATACAGTACAAGAAAAGTAACTTTAAATTTGTATCAATATAAAACATCGATTCCAAGGTAAAATATTTGAGGTTAATAGTTGTCTTTTTTATCATATATCTCTATATTACTATTAAATGATGACAAATATCTATAACTCATGGAATGACCAAAAACCACCCACCCTATCTCTTGGAAATGTTAGCTTTGTGTTCTCTAGACTGCTTCCTGTTGCCTGGAGCAATAACATCCCCAGGGTACCCTGAGAAAAATTAGAAAATGGTCAAGTCCTAAAAAAACTAGCTATAACAATTGTTGTCCAGTCTCTGAGGGGACAGTATATACATCATCTGTCTTTTAGTTTTTCTTGGTTTATTTCTTTGCATTTGTAATCAAGATTTTCAAAGGGTCTTCCCCAGTCAAACCTTACTTTTATTAACCTTGAAGGATTTCACAGACTTTCATTTCCTATGGGGGGAAAAAGCATAATGTCTCCCCCAGTACAATACATTTTGTAAATTTCGTTTTAAAGTTAAGACATCCCCAAAGTATCTAGTTTGGTTTAATTCAGCAGTCCCATTTACAATCCAGTGTCTCTCAGGAACTGTCATTCAATAACTAGCATTCAGAGAATTCAAAGTCAACAAAACACCATACAGGATCCAGAATTCCTGAGCATTTTCCATCTCTACATGGCTTTTTTTATTTATGTCATTTTACTCTGTCTTTAAAGACTGTTATTTTTTAACTTTTTATTTTTCCTAAGATTGTCATACACATTTTCGTTCTTAAATGCTTATGTACATTTTTTAACACACTCTCACGGATTTAAAGTTTTTTTTATTTTTTGTCTGGACCTGTTTTACTGTGTACCTGTAGAGTGTAGAGTTCTTTGACTTCATCAGCTAAACCTTAAACTAGCTGTGCAGCTTTGGGCTGGTGACTGTTTCCACCCCACTATAGTCTGAAAGAGCCAAGCTTTATGCCCTACTGGCCTGGCTGAGAGCTGAGTTTAACTGGGAGCTGCACCTAACTGCCCCAGCTCTAGGAAGTTTGTGTTTGCTCTATGGCAGACATTTTCTTTTTATTTTCTTTTATTTTTTTTTATTGAAAAAAATTTTTGCCTCCTCCCCGCCTCCTATTTCCCTCCCCCTCCTCCCCCCTCCCCCCACTCCTCCCCCTCCCTCTCCAGCATGAAGAGCAGTCAGGGTTCCCTGCCTTGTGGAAAGTCCAAAGTCCTCCCCCCTCAATCCTGGTCTAGGGAGGTGAACATCCAAACTGGCTAGGCTCCCACAAAGCCAGAACATGAAGTAGGATCAAAACCCAGTGCCATTGTCCTTGGCTTCTCAGCAGCCCTCATTGTCAGCCATATTCAGAGAGTCCGGTTTTATCCCATGCTTTTTCTCATCTGGCCTTGGTGATCTCCCAATGGATCAGCCCCACTGTCTCCGTGGGTGGGTGCACCCCTTGTGGTCCTGACTTCTTTGCTCATGTTCTCCCTCCTTCTGCTCCTCATTGGGACTTTGGGAGCTCAGTCCAGTGCTCCAGTGTGGGTCTCTGTCTCTATCTCCATCCATCGCCAGATGAAGTTTCTATGGTGATATGCAAGATATTCATCAGTATGGCTATAGGGTCATTTCAGGTTCCCCTATCCACAGCTGCCCCAGGAACTAACTGGGGACATCGCCCCTGGGCACCTGGGAGCCCCTCTAGATCCAAGTCTCTTGCCAACCCTAAGATGGCTCCCTTAATTAAGATATGTGCTTCTCTGCTCCCGTAACCAACCTTCCTTTATCCCAATCATCCCGTTTCCCCAAGTTCTCCCCAACCTCCCCTTCTCACTTTTCTCTCCCCATCTCCCCTTACCCCCCTCCCACCACACCCCCTAGATCCCAATTTTTTCCCGGCAATCTTGTCTACTTCCCATAACCAGGAGGATAGCTATATGTTTTTCTTTGGGTTCACCTTCTTATTTAGCTTCTTTAGGATATCAAATTATAGACTCACTGACCTTTATTTATCTCTAGAAACCAATTATGAGTGAGTACATCCCATGTTCATCCTTTTGGGTCTGGGTTACCTCACTCAGGATAGTGTTTTCTATTTCCATCAATTTGCATGCAAAATTCGAGAAGTCATTGTTTTTTACCGCTGAGTAGTATTCTAATGTGAATATATTCCACACTTTCTTCATCCATTCTTCCATTGAAGGGAATCTAGGTTGTTTCCAGGTTCTGGCTATTACAAATAATGCTGCTAAGAACATAGTTGAACAAATATGACAAGGACATTTGTTCAACTATGGCAGACATTTTCACTTAACTTGTTGCTTCTACTTAATGTGCTTTGCTTTTTCAGGCTGTATGTAGAAATATGTGCCCCATGTATAGTGACTAATGTAGTTAGCATTTCTCTTGTTCCTAATTAAAGACAAAGAGACTTATTATGAATTATGAATGCTCTTCCTTAGTTTAGGCTTGTTTCCTTTGGCTTTTTTTTAAATTTAAATTAACCCAATTAAACTAATCTACATGCTGCCCTGAGTCTCATTTACCTCATTTCCGTACGGATCATGCTTACCTGTGTTCTCTGTATCTGTCTGTGCCCCCAGTTGGCTGGGCTATGGCTGGATGTCTCCCCTTTTCTTTCTGTCCACCATCCCTGTCTATCCCTCCACTGCCTAGCTACTGGCCATTCAGCTTTTTATTAGACCAATTAGCTACCTTAGGCAGACAAGGCTAAACAGCAACACATCTTTACATAGTTACACAAATGCAGCATAAACAAATGCAACACACCTTTACATAGTTAAACAAACATTCTACAACACAGACAAATATAATTCACCATTAGATAACTAAATAAATATTCTCTTCAGCAACAAAAAATGATTTCAGTACATTAGTGATTCTTGGAAAAGCAGAAGCAAATAGAAGGAACTATTAAAATAATTGCAAATAATTTATTATAAATTTGAAGTAGTAAATAGTAAATGTTGCTTTGCCAAAAGTTTGCAAAAATGTTCAAAATTATTTCAAGAATATTCTAGAAATACAGAAAGACAAGTTATAATTCTAGACAATTTTTTCAATGGATTGCTACATAGTTGAAAATTTCTATAAGCATTTTAACCTCATCAATAACCATAGTGTCATTCCATAACTATTACTTTATTAAGTACAAAAGAAATAAAATTTTAAAGGTATTTTTATTAAAATAGAAATTATAAACATTATAAATTAAATCATTGAAATCAACTTTTCATTCCATAAAAATAAGAATAAAAGTAAATTAATCATTATACAGAAAAATGGAAAGGAAATCACACAAAATTAAAAGGAGAAAAACATAAATATATAATAAATATAATCATGATGATCATATAATAAGTGAAAATTTTATTTTTGTAAATTTTTAGTATTATCATACAGTAACTAAGCATTTATCATTAATCATGTAGTTTTTTTCACAGTTGCGCCTGCAGTTCACTTATTACTGTATCAGAGCAGTGAGAAATCAAAATGACAGTTAACAAACACCCCTTTGTAGAGTCCACACTCTATGCACGTGTGCCTAAAGCTATGACTACGTGGTTTTAGAAGGGAAGTTGTAACTTGGTCGTTATTCTCTGAGTTCAAAGTTCTTTCCTCACTCTACAAACTTAGTCCAGTAACAAAGCTTGCTGTGTGTTTGTTTGAAAGTTAGAAATGCTAGATGGTTTGGAAAGTTAAACAAGGCATTGGGATGGCAATTGATTTTCAGAGTTCTTGGGGACTGAGGATAATGCCTTAGTCTTTGGCTCTGGCTCCTGTCACATTCCTTGGCTCTCTACCTCCTTTGTTTTTGAAAGCAGGCAATGGCCAGCCCAGCACATCTCGCCCAGCCTTGTTTCTACCATGCTTGGCTTCCCTGACCTTTATACAAGCATCTCCGAGTGTACTATGCTTGTCTATAGCTCAGTATGACTTCTCTCATTAAGGCTAATTAAGAAACGAACTAATCCTTCCTGTAACTTTCATTTTTTAATGTATTCTACCGTATATTCACAGGTTCTAGAGAATAGGATATGAATACCTGTGATATGTCTACCATGACAGTAATCCATATGACTCTTTTACATCTTGCCTCTTTGCAAATGAAATATGTACTTTACTATGATTTGAAAAACAATAGAGAAATGAAAATATAAAAAGAAGTGAGAAAGTACTGTGGGGGTATATTCTTCATTTGCATATAGTAAACGATGCTTGAGCTTGTTCACCTTCAGTATTTTTTGTAGTGACATATTTTTGCTGACAAAATCACTGGTGGTGTATAGTCATACAATCAAACACACAACTATGTCAAGGAGTGTTTCATCTCAGTGATGCAGGATCTAAATGAGGCTACAGCTGGCCTCAGACCTTTCTCTGCTACCTCTCTTCAGTCTGCTTTGACTTGCTCTGTATGTGTGTTGTCATGATTCTGCATGCTATTCAGGCTCTGCCTTGTAAGCATTGACTATTGTAGCTGAAGTCTTATATCCAGATCTAGAATAGTGATACAGATACAAAAAATATGGTGATTGATTTTGTTTGTTGCATTTTCACAGACTGAGAAAGTATTGTGCATGAGAAAGATGTAGAAAATATTTTGGGCAGTCACAATATATAAACTACATAAAAGCAAGCATATATAAAATATAAAAATAAATATATTTCATAAAATATATTAATTTAATAATTTTTTAAATTAATGAGTCACCATGAAGTTATCACAATAGCATTGTTATTATAAGAGCTTTTGGAAGCCAGATCCTTATTCCTTACAACTGAAAAGAACAAAATTAGTTATTTTGTAAACTAATTTTAAAAATCTTTAAAAAGTAGTTATCAGGGTATTAAATTTTTTTTTTAGCAAAGAAAGAAGAAAGGCTTATAAAAATCTAACAGAGAAGACTAAAAGCAAATTTATCAAAGTTATGAACACAGATAAAATACTAATTATCATTAAATCACATCCAGAAGAATTGAAAAGACTTAATTTATCACAGCCACTGGGGCTCATTCATAAATGCAAGAATAGATCAATACTAAGGGATCTATTAATCACGACTTATTCACAGACCTAAATGAAATAGACTAACTACTCTATGTAAAATTTGACCAAATCGAATGATCATTGCCTTCATACAATGTATGTGACACACACTTCAGCCTTATACTCTGTCTTTAGATAACCAACACACTTAGGATAATTGATAATTACAATGATTTTCAAATGAAGACTGCTTTCTGTTTTTCTTTAAAATTTTTTTTCAATAGAATCATCAGAAAAATCATCCAGCGATGGATGGAGATAGAGACAGAGACCCACACTGGAGCACTGGACTGAGCTCCCAATGTACAGATGAAGAGCAGAAGGTAGGAGAATATGAGCAAGGAAGTTAGGACCATGAGGGGTGTGTCCACCCACTGAGACGGTGGAACTGATCTAATGGGAGCTCACCAAGGCCAGTTGGACTGGGACTGAACGAGCATGTGATCAAACCGGACTCTGAATGTAGAAAAACTTACATACATGAGGCATACACAACAATAAAGATGGCTTTAGAATCTTATATACAGCTAGACCTTTAGTTGCCTTTGGTAATTGTTTAATTTTTTTAACAGAAGGGCAACTTTAGTAAGTTCCCTTTGGATTGATTGAAATGGGGTGGTATTAATGCCAAACTTTTATTTGGGAATATTACATATTTTAGATATGATGAATGCAAGTCAACCATTACAGTTATTTAGACTTTCTTATTTTTCATATATTTTGCATAACACTGAAGTATAAATTATATAAAAATAGTAGATATATACTAGTACTACATGTTCTGAAATTTAAAAAAATATTCAGCTTCTTTTTAAAAGACATAAACATTATCTTTTATGTCACAAAATAGTGTGTGACATCTTATATAAAGAGAACAAATTAAAAGAAGTAATATCATCAGTACAAAAATATGCCATATTGATTCAATTATTGTTGATTCACAGATTGCCTGAAAAAATTCTACCTCAAACAAGGATTATTTGATGGAGATGTTGGTCACATATTTTCACCTGATGAATCTGTGTTAGTATAGTACCTGTCCTAGACATTTGTTATGTGAATGAACAACTGACGAGGTAAAGGGATTGGAGGTCCCTTTTTCCACACCGTGATTATTGAAGTAGGCAGAATAAAATCACATGTTGCTCCTGTCTTGAACTTAGATGGTTTTAGTGACCCAGTTAACAATTCATATCATCCTTTTCTATAATTTCTTTCACAATAACCTTTAAATTCTCTATCCATTATGATAAAGAGAATATTCACTTTGATAAGATTTGTTGAGCAGTTTACGATGATGTTAGAGCTTCTTAGCTGTTGTGAGAACTTGGAAAAGAACCCAAGAACAGTGCAGAAGATAGAAGCCTGGCTTGTGGAGTTTGGGAAGGAAGTCGAGTGTCCCTTAATGACTCTATCAGAGATGTCCAATATTTGAACCAAAAAAAAAAAATCTGTGTTTCTAGCCAACTGGAGCTGAAGAACTGATTGTAATTAATAATAGATCAGAACTAATAAAATAAACTTTTTCTTTGTGGGACAATCAGTACTGATCAGATAGAGCTGAAGAATCAAGGAGACCGGCATCTTTGGAGTGAAATCTTCTGGGAAGTATTTCTCAGGGTCATCACAGAGAATCTGTACTACTTCTTTCTGTTTAAAAAAGGAAGTAAATAAATTTATTTATTTTTCAGGAACCCACAGTTAAGTGACTTTGGGATTTTACAGATTTGGGTATTTTAGAGACTTTCAGTATTTTAGTCAGAATTCAGATGTTTTAGGTAAACTGAATTTAGAAAAATACTTTGGATGGTTAAAGAAATTGAACTTTTAATGTGTTTAAATTTTTAAATACTGATGCCCGTGTCTAGGGTAGAATGTGGCATTTCTAGAAGTCTAACAAGCTCCAGGTGAGATATAGCTTCTTGCCTTTCAGGGTATAAATAGAAAAAAAATCTCTAGAACTATATTTTTAGGGAGAAAAAAGATGGAAGAGATGGTTTTATAATTTAAAATTTCTCCAAAGAACGTTTTTAGCAATCTGTAGAAAACAGATAGCTGGGGGACAGTTTGCATTGGGTGATTGAACTGTTTTCATAGCTAGTTGAATTTGATTCTAGTTTTGAGCATTGGCCACCCTCCTGGAAATGACTGACCACACTGTGGAATAGGAAGCCACAGTCTTTTTCAATCTTGGTTACCTGAAAATTGAATCTTGAATTGTGACGAATTCTTAATCTTGCTTCCGCACAGGCTGGCCTCAGGTGCCAGGGACATCCCTGGAAGCAGTTGCTCCACTTTTAATGTCGCTGTGAGTTCTCAGCAGCCTTTTCCTTTCTTCTCTCTTGGCTTTGAAGTTTCTTTGATCTCTCAGCTCACTGAAGCAAGTGGACAAGTCTATCATGAAAATATCACCTTCCTCCTCTCACTGTAAATAAAAACAAACAAACAAAAAAACCCACTAAATTAAGAGCACTTTTTTTTTTCCAGTTTTTCTGACTTTCTTTGCTGAATATTTGATTACAAACTTGTGGAGTAGCTAAAGTTTAACTATAATATATCCTCACTTTTATGTGTCTTTAGACATTTATAAGAGTATATTTTCCTGTACTTATTAAAACCATTTGGTTTGTTTATATTTACATGAATATTAGCAATTTAAGTAATGCTTCTCCTGGGAAGAATTTGCAGCAGATTAGGCTGCTTCTACTAGTGGATGTTAAGGAACCTGTAATCTTAATATACAGAGACACTGCCTATAGTAAGTGGAAAATATGTCACAACAACAAAGTTCATAAGATTTAGTCATGTATTCAATTTTTCCATAGATTTCATAATCTGATACTTAATATATTTGATAAAACTTCTGATAATTTGTTTGGGCAAATTTTTAAATCATTTGTTTTGTGATTACTGCAGATGTGCATCTGTGTCCTTCCTCAGAGAAGGTCTTCCATGAGTAAATATGGGGTTCTACGTCTTTCCTCAGGGAAGGACTTCCATGAGTGCATACGGGGTTGCATTAAACAGCAATGTTTGATCTTATAAGAGTTTCAGAATACTATCATAAGAGACAATGTAGGAATCAGTAGAATTTAATCCAAAGGAGATACATTTTTTTTTCTTGCACATTTCCCTATGAATTTCCTGGATAATGTGTGTTTTAATCATGGCCGTTTTCTATAAATGCAAAATTTTAAAGCTATAAAGATGATGATGTCTAAACCCACAAACTTAGTGGAGGGGATAGTACTCAAATCACACAGGAAAACAGAACAGATAAGAATTCATAGTTATCATAAGAATAAGTTATCATAAAAATATCTTAGTTATCAAGCAAATGAGGGGTTCCCCCTTTTTCATCATTCTCAAATGAGGGGTTCCCCCCTTTTCATCATTCTCATGTTATGAATTGACCCAATGGTCTTAGGCATGCTGGGTGAGCTCAACAACACTGGTCTAAATGCCCAGGTTTGCTTTTTGGTTATATCAAAGACAATATAAACATTTAACAGCCAACTATGAAGTGGCGATATATACTTCCTTGAGATGAATGCATGCCAAACATCTTGACTCATTAGTTTAAATATCTTCTTGTTATATTTAACGTTTTTCTATTAAAATGTCTCAATGTCTCAGTTCATGTTTCAGTACAATATTTGTTTCTGTATCTTTTAAGAAACAGTATAAGTATCATTTTAAATTTTTTATTTCTTCTTTAAATTTTAACCTTTTTATATATTTTGCAAACTTTGAGCTGCCAGTTTTTGTATGGCTTGGCACCTTGACCTTACTGGGTCAGTGAGGGAATGAAGGAAAGTAACAACAGCAGCAGCAGCAGCAACAACAACGTAGGGACAGACAGAAAATTTGGGATTGAGTAGACTAGACTCTCTGATGGAGAAGTTGCAGAATCTTGGAAGCTCAGTGTAGATTTTATATACTGTTAAGTAGGAAGGCAGGGATATTACATACAGTTGATCAGGGAGCCATGTTTAGTTACTCTCAGTAGCGTCATTTTCTATGGGGAGCAGTCTTCAGGCCGTAAACATCCAGTGGGAACAGATAAAGTGGCATTTCTACATATACTATCAATATCCACACACAGACCAAGGGAAGGCTGCCATTT
Source organism: Microtus obscurus (assembly GCA_963919715.1). Classification (NCBI taxonomy): domain Eukaryota; kingdom Metazoa; phylum Chordata; class Mammalia; order Rodentia; family Cricetidae; genus Microtus; species Microtus obscurus. Next base: position 1,261,575 of record CAWTZC010000892.1, on the reverse strand, counting down.
CTCTGCGCCTAGCCCAGGGGTCTGCAATTTCCCATGGGAGTGAGACATTCAGATCCTTAATTTACTGTGCCCATATCAAAAACATACATTCATGTAGATATCACGTGCTCTGTATGACTTTTTATTCTTTAGAACTTAATAAAAGAAAGTACCTATAAGTGCATGAAAGCAAAGAGAAAAGCTTGACTAAACTTTTGACATTTTAGTGGAAAATGACAAGAATATTTCTCAGTCTGTATTTTCTGAGATTACTGAGATTTACTCTCATGTTTTTTTTCTTCTGAAGAGTGTGTTTGGAGTCTCTGGCAAGGCACAGTGCATAGTGATACTATGATTAATGATAGAAAATTCATTAAATTGTCCAGGAAGTCATTTTTCAAATTTTAAACATTTCTCATTAATCTATTTTTATGTCAGTTTTAAAATTTTACAAATGAGCAATTTAGGGTATATAGTGGCATAGAAGCACATAAACACACTTTATGTTAAAAGAAATCAGTTATATTATCTACATATCTTCTTATTTGCAGGATTCATTTAAACTATAGTATCTTTCATGTTGTTCAGTTCTTAGAAAGCTGCCCTTTCTCAAGTGTTTCTCTGTTCAAATGATAGAGGAAATAACATACACATACAGACACTCACTCACACACACACACACTCCATACATGTCATGATATATCACAGATTTCTTAGATTTCAAAAAGTTTAATTTTAAGTGACACAAACTGAAAGATCTAATAGAGTTTTGAGACCAAAAAATATCACTTTCAGTAAGTGATTTGTTTAAGTTTCTGGGACGAGGAAGTAAGTAGAAGTTCACTGGAGGGACAGTGTAGAGGAACTGTTATTTTTTGGAGGGGGGAGGAAAAAACATGTAAATAATCTTGAGGCCGATGTTCTTGGTTAGTTTAATATGTCCCAAACAGTCAGTGTTTTTAGACTGAAGTAGTAGAAGATCACAGATTAAATATTGCAATAGCAGATATCAGAAGCTATGACAAAGACCTTTATTTATTCATTTATTTATTTTGCTTAGACTCTAAAAAGAAGTACTGGGTGGTTGAATAGGATTTTGAAAATGAGGAAGAAGTTGGAATGGGACAACTAAAGCCTTATTTGGGAGGCAAAGTTACGAGGGCATTGTGATGAACTAATAACAAAGGGAAGGGAAATTAACACTAAAAACTTAGAATCCAGTTTGGATCTTCTTAATAAGAAAAACTAAGTAATGGACAGATAATCGGATAAGAACAGACTATTGACAGTTTTCATTATTAACTGTAACTTACCTTGCGTGATTATATAGTGTCAAATGAAGACATAGGGAATTCGGTGTTGACATAGAAAACATAACGCTGCATTTAGAGATTGGCAGTCCTTGGTATAAAAATGATATTTACTATTTTATGGACCAACTAGATAAATCACCACTTGAGAGAAGATGTAGATAGACATGCCATAATTCAGTCCAGACTCTCAGGCAGAGAAGTTAAATATATGGAAATCAGAAATATATTGAATGATCACTTGAGGTGACAGTGAAATGGTATCCAAAAATTGTTAGAAACTCAAAAGTTGTAATAATATAGAAACCAGGAAAAATGTAAATTCCTTTGAATGTGTTTGAATGGTCTAATACAAGGAAGTTGGTGAGCCATAAGGCACAACCTTGCATCTCCAGAAAATCTGATACCTTCAGCCGAGTTTATTGCATTGGAAGATGTAGTGAGCCTTATATGTGCCAGCATGGATGAGTAAATGCTGAGGAAACAAGCTTGGTAGACTGTAGGTGCTACTGGCAATTACAGATGTGATTGGTGGGAAGTTGAGAAGTATTCACTCTGAAGGGTCAGTAGAATATGAGCTGCAAGGAAGCCCCCTAGAAGCAGATATGAAAAAGATTTAAAAATCAGTGTGCACCATAGGTTCTGTATGAGGTAATTTGCCTTATGTTTAGATGAACTAATGAGTTACAGAAACAGAAATATCCTGTTTTTTAAAAAATTAAATTTGTTGAAAATATCAATCATCATCCAATAAAAGATTAAAAGCTAGATTTTAAGGCATTGAAAAGTAATATGTATCACTTTCATATCTATATTATCTATTATCTATCTATCATCTATCTATCATCTATCTATCTATCTATCTATCTATCTATCTATCTATCTATCATCTATCTATCTATCATCTATCTATCTATCTATCTATCTATCTATCTATCTATCTATCTGTTATCTATCTATCTATCATCTATCTATCTATCATCTATCTATCTATCTATCTATCTATCTATCTATCTATCTATCATCTATCTATCTATCTATCATCTATCTATCATCTGTTATCTATCTATCTATCTATCTATCATCTATCTATCTATCTATCTATCTATCTATCTATCTATCATCTATCTATCTATCTATCTATCTATCTATCATCTATCTATCTATCTATCATCTATCTATCATCTGTTATCTATCTATCTATCTATCTATCATCTATCTATCTATCTATCTATCTATCATCTATCTATCATCTGTTATCCATCTATCTACTATCTATCATCTATCTATCTATCTATCTATCTATCTATCTATCTATCTATCTATCTATCTATCTATCTATCTATCATCTATCTATCTATCTATCTATCTATCATCTATCTATCTATCATCTATCTATCTATCTATCTATCTATCTATCTATCTATCTATCTATCATCTATCTATCTATCATCTATCTATCTATCTATCTATCTATCTATCATCTATCTATCTATCATCTATCTATCTATCTATCTATCTATCTATCTATCTATCTATCTATCATCTATCTATCTATCTATCTATCAATCTATCTATCAATCTATCTATCTATCTATCTATCATCTATCTATCTATCTATCTATCTATCTATCTATCTATCTATCATCTATCTATCATCTGTCATCTATCTATCTATCTATCTATCTATCTATCTATCTATCTATCTATCTATCTATCTATCTATCTTGTATCTATGATTTTTTTGAGACAAGGTTTCTCTGTGTCACAGTCCTAGCTGTCCTGGAACTAGCTCTTGTGATCAGACTGGCCTCAAACTCACAGAGATCCACCAGCTATGCTGAGAATACAGCATAATATAATACAGTAAGACCAAGCACAACTCCTCACTTTAGTCTGACAAGGCAACCCAACAGGAGGAAAAGAGTCCCCAAAGCTGGCTAAAGAGTTCCTTTTTTTCTAAGCAGCTTTCTCTCCTGTCTGAGTCCCAAGGGTAAGAGAGAGTCTGCCTTCCTGATCTCACCACAGTCTTCTGTCAACCCACCCTTGACTTCACTGTTCTAGCTGATGTTTAAAAATTTTGAACTTTTAGTTTGGCTTTTTAAAAATATGAGCCAAATATACTTTCTATTCTTTCCAGGAATAGTACAATCAAATTATAAAATATTTGATATATGAAATATAAAATAAAACAACCCAGTTAGGTACAGGGATACAATGTGTAACTATAGCACTCTAGAGGTTGAGGTTGCAGGAACATGAGTTTGAGACCAGCCTGGGCTCTAGAAGTAGACCCTGTCTCAAAAAATTATATCAGTAACAACAGAGATTATGACTAAATATGACATTTTCATCATGGATATATATGTGTATTAAAAAGGGAAAATTATTAGCTTGTTACTTAACTACTTTTCTCTTCATGTGTTTGATTGTGTTGTTTCTATAATGTAAGTATGTGTACATTTTACACACTAGCAAGATACATTTCTCTGTATATAGATATGCATGTGACTATTACACATGAAAATTTTCATAGATACTGTATGAATGATACATGTCATATGCATCTTAGAATCTTCATAATGCTTAAATCCTAAGGCTACTTTTCAAAAGAGCAATTTTATCATAAAAATATAAAGATAAATAATAGATTGTCTTATACTGTGTGAACATTCTGATTAGGAGTATATTATTTAAAAATATTAATTATATTCAAATAATTAACTAAATACTTAGAAAAAACAGATTTTTAGCTTTATAATTTTGATGTTTATTGCTTTTTCCAAATGAAATCTGCAAAATATTATGAGTGATTATATGTTGGAAATTGAAGGTTATCTTTTGGGACATATTGAGGGAATAAAAATGCCACTTCATTAGAAGAAGCAAATTCCCAGTAATTCCAATTTAGTAGTTAGTTCCTGTGTTCTTTGTTTTTTTTTTGTGTGTGTGTTCTATTTTAGCATTTCTCTAATGACACAGTTCACAACAAAGACCTCAAATTTGTGATATATTTTAATTATGCCGTGTGTTTTGGTATGAGAGGAGCTATTGTGGATATCATAAATCTCTAACTTTTATCACAATTGTTCCAATTGGAAGAGGTTACATGACAAGAAGAATGCAGGAAAATATAGACAGTGGTAGTATAATTTTACCCATGAAATCATTGTTGCATTGAAGCATAATTCTAGCTGGCTTAGAAATTGGATGTCTGCCATTTTTCCTGGGATAACATGAAGCAAAATTATTCTTTAAATTATTAATAAGGTTAAAAATATCCACCACAAATCTATCAAATTTAAAATTATCCGTTCAGTCAATCAACAAACTACCCTGTCATAAGTTCTTGTCGAAAATCTTAATATATGCTAATCAGCACAAAATTAATTTTGGTGCCTTTTCCTTCAAATAGACATCCATAAAAATTAATTCTTACATATTTTATTGGCCCTATTTCATTAAAAGTATCATGCCTTAGCAGTTATTCAACTTTAGATTTTCTCCAACTTAACTATTTATGATAATGAACTAGCAACATACTGCTGAGTTATATATTACGCACTACCCCTTCAGAAGACAGACGGTGACACACATAAGCAACTTGTTGTTTCGATAAGCACCTTCCCTTTCGATAGTCTCAATATTATTCATTATTTTCTTTTTCTTATCTCAGTTTATTCTTTTTAAAATTATCTCTGGTTTACCAATAATTTCACATGGCTATGGAACATGGCACCCAGTTTTATAAAGATTAAATACTATAAATATGTTCATCATCGCTTTGGAGAGCTACACATTCATTTCAGTCGCATTTAAAATAAGATCATAGTTTATTTTGGGTGTGTGAAAATTGAAACTTACTTTTTAATTTTACTTGGACTACAAATTCTTAGAATAAGTAAAAGCAAGAGCTTTTTGACAAGAATACAATACAAAAATACACTAGAAAGCTATGATGGCAAAGACATCATTGTAGTCTCAGTTATGACTCATATATATACATATATACGCATACATCTTATATATATAATATCAAATTGGCTGAAGTATTGGTATTCATGGTCATGATTGCAACTCATTATTCTTATTAGTTACTGCAATACAATACCACTAACATAATTTTGAACAAAATGTGACAAAAGACAAATATATCTGTGTAAAGTCTATGGATGAAATTAACCTGATGTTCTCTAAATCAGAGGATTCATAAATAAGGGATAATTCTTAGAGGTTGAAAGGTGATAGAATTTTGGATTTCTAATAGTAGTCTATTTCTAAATGCAATTTTTAAATTTAGAATGTTTATACATTTAAAATTAGAAGTAACAAGTATCAATAATAATGAAAAAAGAAAGGAAAAGAAACAGAAGTTGCTCTTGCCAACCCTAAAATGGCTCCCTTAATGTAGATACCTTCTTCCCTGCTCCTATATCCACCCTTCCTCCATCTCCACCCTCCCACTCCCCAAGCTCTCGCCAGTCTTTCCCTTCTCCCTTCCCACTCCCCTTCTCCCCTTCCCTCAACCTAGCCCCCCCTCCCATGCTCCCAACTTTTACCCAACAATCTTGTTTGTTTCCAGTTTCCAAGGAGGATCTATATATGTTTTTCTTTGGGTTAACCTTGTTATTTGGCTTCTCTAGGCTTGTGAACTATAGGCTTAATGTCCTTGGTTTATGGCTAGAATCCACTAATGAGTGAGTACATACCATATTCATCTTTTTGGGTCTGGGTTATTTCACTCAGGATAGTGTTTTCTATTTCTATTCATTTGCATGCAAAATTCAAGATGTCATTTTTTTTTATACCACTGAGTAGTACTCTAATGTGTATGTATTCCATACTTTCTTCCATTCTTTTCATTGGGGGACATCTAAGTTGTTTCCAGGTTCTGGCTATTGCAAATAATGCTGCTATGAGCATAGTTGAACAAATGCTTTTGTAGTATGATAGGGCATCTCTTGGGTTTATTCCTAAGACTGGTATTGCTGGATCCTGAGGTAGGTTGATTCCCAATTTCTTGAGAAACTGCCACACTGATTTCCAAAGTGGTTGCCCAAGTTTGCATTCCCACCAGCAATACGGGGATGTCCCCAGCAAGGTTCTTGGGCAGCAGAGGAGAGGGTGCCTGAACTCTCCTTGCCCCACTATCACAATGATGATTATCTCAAATATCACCATAGAATCTTCTGGCAACAGATGGAGATAGAGACAGAGACCCTCATCAGGGCAACGGACTGAGCTTCCAAGGTCCAACTGAAGGACAGAAGGAGGGAGAACACAAGCAAGGAAGTCAGGACCATGAGGGGTTGGTCCACCCACTGAGGCACCAAGCCTGTTCTAATGGGAGCTCACCAAATCCAGCTGGACCGGGTCTGAACGAGCATGTGATCAAACTGGACTCTGATTGTGGCTGACAATGGGGGCTGACTGAGAAGCCATTGATAAAAACACTGGGACTTGTTTTTACAGCATGTTTTGACTTTTTGGGTCCCTAGTCTATATGGATGCACAGCTTCCTAGGCCTGGATGTAGGGGGGAGGCCTTGAACTTCCCACAGGGTAGGGTTCCCGGCCCTATTGCACACACGCAGGGAGGGGGAGGGAGAAGGGTGAGTGGAGGAGCAGGAGGTAATTGGGAGGAGGGGAAGACGTGTAAATTTTTGAATGGAAAAAAATAAAAAAGAAACAGAAGTTGCTTAGAGTTTTAATGTCTAATTTCTTGATTTCTTTTATATATTTTGGAGATCAGTCCTTTGTCTGATTTGGGGTTGGTGAAGATATTTTCCCATTCAGTAGGCTGCCTTGTTGTCTTATTGACTCTGTCCTTTGCTTTACAGAAGCCTCTCAGTTTAAGGAGGTACCATTTATTTATTGTTGCTTTTATTGTCTGTGCTACTGGGATGACATTTAGGAAGTGGTCTCCTGTGCCCATGCATTGAAGGCTACATCCCACTTTCTCTTATATCAGGTTCATTGGGGTCAAATTTATATTGAGGTCTTTAATCCATTTTGACTTGAGTTTTGTGCATGGCAATAGATGCTTTCTTTTTTCCATTGTATATTTTAAGCTTCTTTGTCAAAAATCAGGTCTTCATAGGTGTGTGGATTAATATCCGGGTCTTCAATTAGATTCCATTGGTCAATGTCTGTTTTTATGCAAATATCATGCTTTTTTGATTACTGTAGCTCTGTATAGAGCTTAATATTAGGGATGGTAATGCCTCTGGAAGTTCCTTTATTGTATAAGATTGTTTTAGCTAACCTGGATTTTTTGTTTTTCCATATGAAGCTGATTATTGTTCTTTCAAGGCTGTGAAGAATTTTGTTGAGATTTTGATGGGGATTGCATTGAATCTATAGATTGCTTTTGGTAGGATTGCCAATTTTACTACATTGATCCTTCCTATCCAAGAGCATGGGAGATCTTTCCATTTTCTGGTGTCTTCAATTTCTTTCTTCAAAGTCTTAAAGTTCTTGTCAAATAGGACTTTTACTTCCTTGGTTAGAGTTACCCCAAGATACTTTATGCTATTTGTGGATATTTTGAAAGATGATGTTTCTCTGATTTCCTTCTCATTCTTCTTTATCTTTTGTGTAGAGGAGGGCTACTGATTTTTCTCCCAAGGTCCAGTTGAAGAGTGGAAGGAGTGAAAATATGAGCAAGGAGGACAAGACCATGAGGGGTTCACCCACTGAGACAGTTTGCTGAAGCTAATGGGAGCTCACCAACTCCAACCGGGAGTGAAAAAGCATGGGATCAAACTAGTACTTCTAAATGTGGTTGACAGTTGGGCCAGACTGAGGGGTGACTGACAGTGGCACTGGGTTTGTCTCTACTGCATGTACTGGCTTTTTGGGGATCCATTCTCTTTGGATGCATACTTTGTTCAACCTAGATGTACTAGGGAGGGCCTTGGATTTGCCACAGGGGAGGGTGCCTTGTCCTTTTTTAGGATTGGGGGACGGTGTGTGGAGGGAGTGGGAATTTGGATTGATATTTTTTAAAAGTGATAAAATAATAAGAAAAAATAAAATAAAAAGAAATAGAAGTTGCATTATGCATTTCAAATAGTTATTATTTTCACTATTGATGGATCAATGTATGAGAAATATATAAATTACATCCTTATTAATTCAAACATTTGTTGATGTCATGTTTATGAGACTAAATGGAATAACATAAAAGTAATAGTTTAAATAAATCCTGATGGATACCAAGAAGGCATCTAGGGATACCAAAGTGTCAAGAATCATGGAGTAGGTGTCAATTGGCTCTGATTTTGTAGAATTGGTCAGCCACTAAAATGAGGGTATCAGTGGAGTTTTTCCTATTGAAGTAGGAAAAGTAGGTTAAGAAGGAGAGTTAAACTATCAGAGAATTCTGAACTTTAATTCATTAGAAAGAAATAGTTAGAGGAAACAGGAAAAGTCATCTTGCTTAGAAAATATTGAATTTAATTCTAAGTGAAATCTAATGAAATCCCAAACTGTCAATATCAAATTTCTGTGAAAATATTTGTGTGAAAAATTAACATTTGTTTTAATTTTGAATATTTAATTGAAGGAAATATAAACAAACAATGGAAGAAATTTTGCTGGATGTTGAAAGCAATGAGTCTCTTATTCACTTAATATATGATATCAAGGCCCATTTTGGGCAATAGCATATTAAGTTATACAATAGAGGTTTCTGGGTTTTTAAAGCAAGAATCTTCGCTCTACTACTTGTGTCAATAACAGTGAAATGACAGGAAGCAAGGAATGGGGCTATGAATAACTTCATATTCTAGAGGGACTTTGAAAAATGCAACTGACAGAATTTTGTAACTAACTAAATTGTTGGACACAATAGAGGATACTTTGGGATTCTAGCTTGAATGACAGGAAAAAGAGAAAGTTCTTAACTATCCCAGATGATGAGCAGGTTTGTAAGAGCAAGGATGATATTTAATTTATATCTGAACACAAATCACCAGTGTTCATGAGGAGCAGCAATCCATTGAGACGTTTTGTTCTACGTTCCTTTCTTACAGTTGCAATGATATGTCAGAGTGATGACAGGGTTGGAGATTTTAGAGGTTACTTTAACCAAATGTTGATAATTAAATGATTTGGGCAATCAGATATTTCATTTTTACTCAGTTATTCTATTATATCAAGACATCGAGAACTTTTTATTGTACACAGTGATAGTGTTTGTTGTTTTGTAATGTCACTGCCCACAGCTGCATAGAGGAGCACAGTGGCTAGTGTTAGAGAACTTACTACAGTGTGTTTTCTGGAGTACAATGTAAACCTACTGCATGAACCATGAGGCACAGAGCTGTGTTGATCCAGATCAATGAACTTTAGGATTTAATCCTATTCTCAGAGGGTTTGCTAAATCTGGACGTATAGGGTCATGGCATGTTTGGTAATATATATATATATATATATATATGTGTGTGTGTGTGTGTGTGTGTGTGTGTGTGTGCATATATATGATGTATATGTGCATATGTATATATGTATCCTGTGTATGTGCTTTTCATATTAATATACAATTCACCTGAATTTTTATGTGATGGTGAAAATCTTAGCAAATTTAATTAATTCTAAATCATAGTTGAGAAATTTTACTTTCTAATCTTTCCTCGACTAATCCAGTCTGTGTAATTAGTATTTTATTTTTATAGAATCTTATCAACATAGAAAGTATCTTAGCTTTGTCTAATAGAGAATTTAAAAGTAACACAGTGTCTCCATGATGACTCTGGTTCATTTCCAGAGCATATAGTCTGCTGATCAGACATCTCCTGCTGATGCCTCAGACTTCTAAAATAATGAGTTAGGTTATCAATGCAGACACCTAAGTATGAATCAGGGAATCACACCATCCCCCAAATACTGGCCATAGTTCAGACTCTTTATGGACAGGGCTAGTTAACGTTTTCCATAGAAGCTTTTGACATAATAATGTGAAGAACACAGACAGAGTCCAGGGGATGAAAGACAGACTATATGAAACATTAGTACAACTGATACTACAGCTCTCAAAAGTTGGTCACAAAGAAATACAGTGTAGAAGTACCTGGGGGCTTAGTGAACAGGATGAGAAGGAGGTGTATAGAGAGGAGGAATTTAGAGAAGAAAATAGTTCTAATAGTATAGTATAGAAAAGGTCAACTGTAGTCTTCAGCTAGAAGAGTTTATATTCAGACCCTGCTAAAGACAAATAAAAAGCAACATTAAAAATATAGAAGATGAAATAGTATTGATGTTGTCATAATATATCATACATAAGAAATTAAATTATAGCACATATAGCATCTATACTGATATATGCAAATGAAGCATAACATTTTAAAATATTAAAATAAAACATTTAGTAGAAAATACCTTTAATCCAATATGAACTGAAGAATAATTTCTTATATACTATATTATGAATATGGTTTTCCCTTCCTCAACTCTTCCCTGATCTCCCTGACTCCCCACCCACACAAATCCACACCCTTTATTTTTCTCTGTTATTAGAACACAAGTAGGCATCTAAAAATAATAATAACATAGTATAAGATAAAATAAAAATGAAACAGGATAGGATAAAGCAAACTAACTGCCAGGAGAGAAAAAAAAAAAAAAACAAAGAAAAAATACAATAAACATATAAACACAGAAATACACACATTTCCACACACAGAAATCCCACAAAAACATAACACTGGAACTCATAACAAAAGCCTGAAAAGGGAAACATGAAAAAAAAAAGAGAGAGAGAAGATAAAAGTAAAAATAACGTGAGCATCCAAACTGCCTAGAATCCAAACAAAGCCAATACGTGCAGTAGGATCAAAAACCCATTGCCATTGTTCTTGAGATCTCAGTAGTCCTCCTTGTCTGCTATGTTCAGCGAGTCCGGTTTTATCCCAGGCTTTTTTCAGACCCAGGCCAGCTGGCCTTGGTGAGTTCCTGATAGAACATCCCCATTGTCTCAGTGTATGGGTGCACCCCTCGCGGTCCTGAGTTCCTTGCTCTTGTTCTCTCTCCTTCTGCTGATTTCACTTTACTAGACCTGGAGGGAGGTGGGTGGTCCTTGGACTTCCCACAGGGCAGGGAACCCTGATTGCTCTTTGGGCTGAAGAGGGAGAAGGACTTGATTGGGGGAGGGGGAGGGAAATGGGAGGCGGTGGCAGGGAAGAGACAGAAATCTTTAATAAATAAATAAATAAATAAAGTAAAAATAATTCTGAGATAAGTAACCTCCAAAAATCCATTTAGTTCATCTTGTGTTAGTCATATGTTGCTGGGCATGGGGACTGTCCTGAATGGTGGTTTGTTTACCCAGTGAGGCTTTGCTGGAGAAAATTGATTTTTCCTTTGTGCTAAGAATAGTGTTTTATTCCTATTGTTCTAAAGAGAAAAGCAGCAATTTACCTAGACTGGAACATTTTTTACAATGTTTTGTAAAACTTTAAAAGTTCAAAGAACAATATGGATATTCAAAGTAAAAAATTAATACCTAACTTTGATGAACCCAAAGAGATCATATTCTTGAAGAGTATATCCTATGTATTGCAATGTGCCACACAGAATGGTCTAAGTGTCCTGCAGTTAGCAAGACCAACGGCTCTTGTGACATTGGTAAGTGTAAAGATGTGAAAGAAAAGCATTAGGAAACAATTTAACAGAATTTATAACTTATTCTAAAAAATATATAGTGAACTTAGCAGTAAATATATAAAATCACATTATGCACAGAGATGGTTTACCAAGCGTATGACTTATTAAAGAGTAACCTTACCTAACTGTATGCCTGTCCCCCCCCCCCCCCAGCCATAGCTCGGCTCAGAAATTAAAGAATTGTTAAGGAAAGCAAGGAGAGTGCTCCTACCATACACTCAGATAACATCTGATGGACCATGTCAGGTTTGAGTCTGTTTGAGGCAAGATTTGGTATCACAGCTGGCTGTCAACTTCTTTGTCTTTGCCTTGTTTCAACAGATAATTGTTTCAAGAATTGACACCTGAGTCATTCACTTATTACACATGAATGCCTGCCTGAGAGTCTGCACCTGGGACGTTCGACTAACTATGAAATAGTATCAACATAATGAGGACAAATCCGCACACTAAACATGTGAAAAGCAATTAGCAATTATTTAAGATATGCCTTTAAGAAAAGGAAAAAAGTTGAAAAGTATATCCACAATGAAATAAAGTATGTAGTAAATTAAGAATCACATCCCAGATAATCTCCAAACCACTGTGACTAATAAGAAGCAGAAGCAAGTCTTCTTAAACACAAAGGCAACACGTGAAGGTCAAAACATTGAGTTACAGCATTAAAATTAGCAAATAGACTTTTAAAAACCCTAATAACCCCATTCTGAGTACTCAGTGCTTGCCTAGTACTCATAGTCATTTATCTACTACACCCAAGCAAGGTATGAATAAATACCTAGGTATAATATTATAAAACACACCAACAGGAATCTGGAAAGCTGAAGATTCTGTAAAAGTGTTTAAAGATATAAAGTGAAACTGAGAGATTACTTCAGAGATGACAAGATCCAAGGTTAAGTTAAATCAAGAAATTAAGACAATTTTAACTTATCTTAAATAGAGACACATTTAAATGCACATGTAAAACAATTGCTACTGAGTTTTGTTAGAGTGAGCATAAATAAAAATACATCAAACAACAAAATACCATGTGACTGTATAGACCTCTTGTTCTTTGTCAATATGGTTTAGACATCAGAGACAGGACACCCAAAAGACTTGGTTACATATAACTTCATAGAAAAATAATTTTAGATTTTATGTACTTTCAGTGAGTTTCTGAGTGCTTTAAAAAGACTAAAAAGTGCAAATATTTAGGCAAATAATAAAATAGAGCTTTTATATCTAGTGATTGACAGGGTAATCTCAAGAAAACAAAAAGAGAAAGCCATAGAGGAATCCACTGATGGGTTAACTACATTAAAATTTAAACTTCCACAAATCTAAAGATATATGAGTTGACTTTTATTATTTAAGTATGATTTTATACTTTAAATGGACTTATGGATTTATACATTACATGATTAAAAAATTTTAAATATGACATACATAGTATTTAGTATTTTATAAGCTTAAAATTACTTTCATAGTTTATTATGATAAATATAGTGTTAGTTCATGTAGTAGTAATTTTTATAACATGATTTTGCAAGGGTAAACCATATACATGAATTTTCATGCTGACAGCAACAAAAGACATGCCTAATCATTTCTTCTTATGAAAGACATCACTGTTTACATGGTCGCAAAATTGTATTGACAAGACTTCTTTAAAGAATAAGCAGTCAGAAAAGTAACAGGGATGTAGAGAAATAGGGCCAGAAATGCACATAGAATTTTATATAGGACATTAATAATGATGGGATGGAGAAAGAAAACGTGAAGCAAATGTGGTATGAAATTAATGTTGTCAACAGTAGTGTGGACGGCAAATGCAACGGTCATGCTGCTGCTATGTGCTGAACCGCCCTTGAAGCACCCACTGATAGGGTTGCTTTCTTAATGTGTTCTCACTGGAGCTCATCCTTATGTGTTTATTCATATCGTGGGCGGGCACTGTCTCATTTTCTTCTAGAGAATGAATGCATAATTGATTATTTGTAGGATGCAGTCTCTAAGTACAATATAATGTATTTTATTTCTCTGTCTTATCTGAGATTACTTTTTCCTCTTTCAGGATAGAGTCAGGCTAGATCCCTTAGTACTTTTTCAACTATTTACTGAGTTATGTTTGTTACCATTTAACTTACTAAGCTTAAATCATTAATTTGAAATATACAATGTATATTTCACATATATTCACAATTTTAGATCATCTTAATGTGCTTTTGAGCTATTTTGCCCTCCTATAGGAAACTCTAAACTATTTTCCATTTCTATCTACATTTCCTTCATTCTGAGTCAACAAGCCAATGCGTCCTTTTAGGTTTGTCTTTTCTAGATACTTCACATAGGCTTCATATAATATATTTTGTGTCTTGTTTCTTTTGCTCAGCATATTTTCACAGTTACCCACCTTGTAGCATGTTAATACATCATCTTCTATTGTTTCCAAATAATATTTCAATGTATGACCCTATTGTGTCAAATTCACTCACTTATTAAATTGATAGATATTAGTTTCCTTTGCATTTGCTATTTGAATAAAGCTACTATGACCATCTCTGCATAATTTCTTATATCCTTAAAATTATTTTTTGCTGAATTAATAGGAATCAATTTCTGGGCTATTATGCAAACATTTTATTATGCATGCACTTTAAGGAACCCCCCAAATGCTTAGCAAGGCTCTCATACCGTTTTATAATCCCATAAGCAATGTGTAGGTGTTTCTGACTCTCTATATCATTGCCAGCACTTATAAATGAGTTAATTAAGTGATAGTGTAGTGTTATAAAATACAATTTTGAATTTTACTTCTCTGCAGGCAAAGGATATTGAGCCTCTTTCATGTGATAGGCTACTGTATATGTTTATAAATACAAGTTTATTCTGATAATATTTAATTGAACTATTAAGTTGTAATATTTACTAATGTATTTTGGCTGCAACTCCTTTAGTAGATACTCATTTGTGAATATTTCATTTCAATCTAAGTTTTCATTTAATTTTCTTGTGATTTTTTGCGAAGCACATTTCAAAATGAAGTTAAATATATTTGTGCTCTGTGCTTACGGTGTGTGTTTAAACGTTTTGACTAATTCATGTTATAAGGATGTGTTCCTGCATTATTTCTGTGCTCATGTTGCAATTATGTCAGTAATCCAATTAAACAAATTTTTGTATATGGGAGTAAGAGTCCAAATTCATCCTTGGACATTTGAATATCCAGGTGTGTGCGTGTCGTTTACTCTTGTGTTTCACCATCCTGTTAAAAGTCACTTTAATTGTCTCAGTGTGTGGGTGCACTGCTCGCGGTCCTGAGTTCCTTGCTCATGCCTTCTCTCCTTCTGCTCCTGATTTGGACCTTGAGATTTCTGTCCGGTGCTCCAATGTGGGTCTCTGTCTCTGTCTCCTTTCATCGCCTGATGAAGGTTAATATTCAGGAGGATGCCTATATGTTTTTCTTTGGGCTCTCCTTATTTAGCTTCTCTAGGATGTTCTATCGGGAACTCACCAAGGCCAGCTGGCCTGGATCTGAAAAAGCCCGGGATAAAACCCGGGACTCGCTGAACATAGTGGACAATGAGGACTACTGAGAACTCAAGAACAATGGCAATGGGTTTTTTATCCTACTGCACGTATTGGCTTTGTGGGAGCCCAGGCAGTTTGGATGCTCACCTTACTAGACCTGGATGGAGGTGGGTGGTCCTTGGACTTCCCACAGGGCTGGGAAACCTGATTGCTCTTTGGGCTAACAAAGGAGGGGGAGTTGAATGGGGCAGGGGGAGGGAAATGGGAGGCGGTGGCGGGGAAGAGACAGAAATCTTTAATAAATAAAAATAAATAAATAAATAAATAAAAGTCACTTTAATTAAGTGGATGACTTTATTTCTTGAATCTTGTTGCTAGTCCTCTGATCTAACTATCTACTCCTGGACCAACCTCAATGTTACTATAGCTTTGTATAAGCTTTGATACCAGAAGGTGTGAGGTTCAAATTTTCCCATTTAAAATATATATATTATATGCTTTAACCCATAATAATAAGCCATACTAAGCATTAAAGAATTACATACTACATTTTAGGTTATATATTATTAATGAAATTTTAAATATTAAATGTTCATATCTAAGATCTAAATATTACACAGTGCATGTTTACAGTTTTTATGTTTTATATACTTATATACACATATGTTATATACCTATATATTCATACATACACTTTCTTTCTTCCATCCTTCCTTCTTTTATTTATTCTTTTACCACCAGAAATAGTTCTACAATTAATTTTATGTTTCTCTTCAAATTAAAAAACAACATGCTTTAATATTTGCAGATTTCCTGTTTATTTAGCTTTCTGTGAAATATATACTGATTGCCTATAATTCACTGGATAAATACTAAGTATATTGCAGTAAAAATGTAGGAAAAATTCATTGGGAGTAAATACTAAGCATATTCCATTTAAAACTTATTAGGGCTTCCATTTTTCTAGGAGGATGGGTAACATCATGCCAAACATAATAAATATTATAAAAAAAAACAATTTTGAGATAAATGGTGATGAGATGTGTTTTTGGATTTGTGAGGGTCACTCAGTGAAGATATAAGGATTCATTTGAGCAGATACTAAAATAACACAAATATGCAAAACAATCAAGAAAAATTATAGAAGAATATCTCATGCAGAGCTTTCTCTTGTCTCCGTAGGACTGACACCAGCATGTTGGGTTATTGATCTTTGCTAATTCACTTCTGCTGTGCCAGCTTCAGTCAGGAAAGATGACTGTTGCTTCTCTCCATTTCACTACGCGACTTCTTGCTACTCTGTTGATCGATGGGCAAGTCACAGAAAATGAAAAGGACGAAGGACTGAGCTTTATCATTTTTTTTTGCTCCATTTTCACTATGAACTAATTAAAAATCTTTGATTTTGTTACTGGCCTGTAAGTGGCATTTTCCACCACTGTTAGCAAAAAATAAATTTTTAAGGACTGTGTAAATTATGTTCAATCTTTGTTAATAAGAATTGTGGATTCTATCACCATGCACAAAACTCAAGTCCAAATGGATCAAAGACCTCAATATCAATCTGAACACACTGAACCTGATAGAAGAGAAAATGGGAAGTACCCTACAACAGATGGGCACAGGCGATCGCTTCCTATGTATAACCCCAGCAGAACAGATATTAAGGGTAACATTGAATAAATGGGACCTACTGAAACTGAGAAGCTTCTGCAAAGCAAAGGACACTGTCACTAAGACAAAAAGGCAACCCACTGACTGGGAGAAGATCTTCACCAACCCCGCAACAGACAAAGGTCTGATCTCCAAAATATATAAAGAACTCAAGAAACTAGACTTTAAAATGCTAATTAACCCAATTAAAAAATGGGGCACTGATCTGAACAGAGAATTCTCAACAGAAGTTCAAATGGCCAAAAGACACTTAAGGTCAAGCTCAACCTTCTTAGCGATCAGGGAAATGCAAATCAAAACAACTTTGAGACATCATCTTACACCTGTCAGAATGGCTAAAATAAAAAACACCAATGATAGCCTTTGCTGGAGAGGTTGTGGAGGAAGGGGTACCCTCATCCATTGCTGGTGGGAATGCAAACTTGTGCAACCACTTTGGAAAGCAGTGTGGCGGTTTCTCAGGAAATTCGGGATCAACCTACCCCTGGACCCAGCAATGCCACTCTTGGGAATATACCCAAGAGATGCCCGATCATATGACAAGGGCATTTGTTCAACTATGTTCATAGCAGCATTATTTGTAATAGCCAGAACCTGGAAACAATCTAGATGTCCTTCAATGGAAGAATGGATGAAGAAAGTGTGGAATATATACACATTAGAATACTACTCAGCGGTAAAAAACAATGACTTCTCGAATTTTGCATGCAAATAGATGGAAATAGAAAACACTATCCTGAGTGAGGTAACCCAGACCCAAAAAGATGAACATGGGATGTACTCACTCATAATTGGTTTTTAGAGATAAATAAAGGTCAGTGAATCTATAATTTGATATCTTAAAGAAGCTAAATAAGAAGGTGAACCCAAAGAAAAACATATAGCTATCCTCATGGTTATGGGAAGTAGACAAGATTGCCGGGAAAAAATTGGGATGGGGGGGGTGGGGTGGGAGGGGGATAAGGGGAGATGGGGAGAGAAATGTGAGAAGGGGAGGGTGGGGGGAACTTGGGGAAACCGGATGATTGGGATAAAGGAAGGTTGGATAGGGGAGCAAGAAAGCACATATCTTAATTAAGGGATCCATCTTATGATTGGCAAGAGACTTGGACCTAGAGGGGCTCCCAGGTGCCCAGGGCGATGTCCCCAGTTAGTTCCTGGGGCAGCTGAGGATAGGGAACCTGAAATGACCCTATCCTATAGCCAGACTGATGAATATCTTACATATCACCATAGAACCTTCATCTGGCGATGGATGGAGATAGAGACAGAGACCCACACTGGAGCACCAGACTGAGCTCCTAATGTCCCAATGAGGAGCAGAAGGAGGGAGAATATGAGCAAAGAAGTCAGGAACACAAGGGGTGCACCCACCCACGGAGACAGTGGGGCTGATCTATTGGGAACTCACCAAGGCCAGCTGGACTGTGACTGAAAAAGCAGGAGATAAAACCGGACTCTCTGAATATGGCTGACAATGAGGGCTGCTGAGAAGCCAAGGACAAAGGCACCGGGTTTTGTTCCTACTACATGTTCTGGCTTTGTGGGAGCCTGGCCAGTTTGGATGTTCACCTTCCTGGACCGGGATGGAGGGGGGAGGATTTGGACTTTCCACAGGGCAGGGAACCCTGACTGTTCTTCAGACTGGAGAGGGACGGGAGAGGAGTGGGAGGAGGGGGAGGGAAAAGGGAGGTGGGGAGGGAAATGGGAGGCGGGGAGGAGGCAGAAATTTTTTTTTCAATAAAAAAATGATTAAAAAAAAAGAATTGTGCATCTTGGCACAATCCTTAGCTGGTTTATGTGGCCAACATTTTTTGCCTGCTTTTTGCTATGCTCTATTCCATTGGGTAAGTGTCAAACATTTATTTACAAGTATTACAATTGTATTAAAGGTTAAATTAATTCTTTTATATTTTTTATTAATTTTTAATGAGCTCCACATTTTTCTCTGCTCTCCTCTCTACATCGTTCCTCCTCTTAAACCTCTCCAAAAGTCCCCATGCTCCCAATTTACTCAGGGGATCTTGTCTTTTTCTACTTCCCATGGATATTAGGTCTGTGTAAGTCTCTCTTAGTGACCTCATTGTTGTGTAAGCTCTCTGGGATTGTGATTTGTGGACTGGTTATCTTTGCTTTATGTTTAAAAACCACTTATGAGTGAGTACATGTGATAATTGTCTTTCTTTGTCTAAGTTACCACACTCAAAATAATGTTTTCTAGCTCCATCCATTTGCCTGCAAAATTCAAGATGTCATTTTTTTCTTCTGTGTGTTACTCCATTGTGTAAATTTACCACATTTTTCTTATCCATTCTTTAGTTGAGGGGCATTTATGTTGTTTTCAGGTTCTTGCTATGACAAACAAGGCTACTATGAACATATTTGAGGACATGTCCTTGTGGCACGATTGAGAACCCCTTGAATATATACAGAAAAGAGGTATTACTGGGTCTTGAGGAAGGTTGTTTCCTAATTTTCTGAGAACTCGCCACACTGAAATCCAAAGTTGTTGTACCAGCTTATATTCCCACCAACAATGCAGAAGTGTTCCCTTTACCCCACAACCTCTCCAGCATAAGTTGTGATTGGTGTTTTTTATCTTTGCCATTCTTATAGGTGTAAGATGGAATCTCAGAGTTGTTTTGATTTGCATTTCTCTGATGAGTAAGGATGTTGAACATTTCCTTAAGTGTCTTTCAGCCATTTTAGATTCCTCTGTTGAAAGTTCTCTGTTTAGGTATGTACTCCATTTGTATTTGATTATTTGTTCTGTTGACAACCAATTTCTTAAGTTCTTTGTAAATTTTGGAGATCAGACCTCTGTCTGATGTAAAATTAGTGAATATCTTTTTCCCATTCTGTCATTTTTGACAAATTAGGCTGTCATTTTTTTTTGTTGAGTGTGTCCTTTGCTTTATAGAAGTTTTTCAGATTCTGGAGGTACCATTTATTAATTGTTTCTTTCAGTGTCTGTGCTGCTGGGGTTATATTTGAAAAGTGGTCTCCTGTGCCAATGTGTTCAAAGTGTACTTTCCACTTTCTCTTCTATAAGGTTCAGTGTGGCTGGCTTATGTTGAGGTCTTTGATCTATTTGGACTTGAGTTTTGTGCATGGTGATAGATATGTATCTATTTTCATTCTTCTACATGTTGATATCCAGTTATGCCAGCACCATTTGTTAAATGTGCTTTCTTTGGTCAAAAATCAAGTGACTGAAGGTGTGTGGGTTAATATCTAGGTCTTTTATTCAGTTCCGGTCCTCCTGTTTGTTTTTATGTCAATACCAGGCCATTTTAAGCACTGTAGCTCTGCAGTAGAGTTTTAAGTCAGGTATTGTAGTGTCTCCAGAAATTTTTTTATTGTACAGGACTGTTTTGGATATCCTGATATAGATGCTGAAAAAACTTTTGACAAAATACAACATCCCTTCACGATAAAGATCTTCGAGAAAGCAGGGATACAAGGAACATACCTAAACATAATAAAGGCCATATATATCAAGTCAACATCCAACATCAAGCTAAATGGAGACAAACTCCCAGAGATCCCACTGAAATCAGGAACAAGACAAGCTTGTCCACTCTCTCCATATCTATTCAATATAGTTCTTGAGGTCATAGCTAGAGCAATAAGACACCAAAAGGAGATCAAGGGGATACAAATCGAAAAGAAGTCAAACTCTCACTGTTTGCTGATGATATGATAGTTTTCATAGCAACCCCAAAATTCTACCAAGGAACTTCTACAACTCAAACACTTTCAGTAATGTAGCAGGATATAAGATTAACTCAAAAATAATCAGTAGCCCTCCTGTGCACAGATGATCAAAGGGTTGAGAGAGAAATCAGAGAAACATCGACCTTCAAAATAGCCACAAGTAGCATAAAATATCTTGAAGTAACTCTAACAGAACAAGTAGAAGACTTGTATGACAAGAACTTTATATCTTTGAAGAAAGAAGTTGAAGAAGACACCAGAAAGTGGAAAGATCTCCCATGCTCTTGGGTAGGAAGAATTAGCATAGTAAATATGGCAATCTTATGAAAAACAATCTACAGATTCAATGCAATAACCATCAAAATCTCCGCAAAATTCTTCACAGACCTTGAAAGAATGCTACTCAATTTCATATTGAAGAGCAAAAAATTCAGGTAATATTAATTTTTATTAACCATTATAGTTACTGGGATTTCTTTTACTGAATGTCAAAACATTCTACTTACCTGATTTTTGATAATTATCTCTTAGATACAATTTGTTTTAATGATTACTATTAAACATAATAGATACTGTCAAAGAGTTAAAATTTTATGGGTGATGTCATTTTTACTTTTCGATTTGAATTCACACTGTTTTCCCCATATGCTGTCAATTAAAAGTGACATCATTGATTTGGTTTACTAATTATCTGGAGGAATCATTCAACTACTTGCAGTACAAGCCATTGTCAATTGTAATGTCATATGCTATAGTTTGCATCTGAAATCTTTCTCCAAATGCCGTGTGCCTGTCGTATGTGTTTTCCACCTTGTAGTCTTTTGAGAAGTAATGGTGGCTTTGAACTTATAAATGATCTAATTCATTGTTGGCTTCATGATGGCTTATTTAATGGTCTATTGAAGGTGATAGAAATTTAAGAAGTGGAACTTGGTTAAGGCTTGGTTAAATGAGCAGTTCCCTGGGGGCATCCTTTGAGTTCACACCCTGTCATGAGCTCCCATCTCATCAATCCTCCTAACTGACCGCCATGAACTAAGCAGATCCATCCACCACAAGCCCCTACAACCATAAGTATTTTTGTCCTTTCTTTTTACCCTCAAAACAGTAGAATTAGTCCTCTATAAACTGATGCCTTTGAGATCATAAATGAAAAACAAATCATTTTTTCCTTTAACATGTTTTTCTCAGACATTTTATAACAATATCAATATTGATTAAAATATCACATGGAGGTGGTATCAAGACATTTTGCAAATGATACATATTTACATTTTACTTCATTTGGGTTTTAGTTTTAAACAAAATCTAGTATTATTGAAAACCATCATAAGAGAACTTTTACCACCTTTTGAACTACTGAAATTTTAGTATAATATTTGAAGCATACACATTTTTAAATTTTTTTGAAGCACACATTTTAAGATGATCCCAGTGGTATCTATGGCAAAAATTATATACTGTTAAGTAGAACCGAATTATTTGTGAACTAAAAACAAGATAATTTTCCTCCTGAAAAGAAGAATCCAATCAGGAACAGGAATTCTTGGTTCATTCTTGGACCTTCAGATGGATGGAACAGGCTAAGGGTCCATAAGCATCTTCTAGATGTGAGGAATAGTTAATTTCCACATCAAAACCAGGACCTGAGGTAGACAAAAGCCTGAGACTGGATTGTGCAGGTTTCTGGGCCAAACCCAGAAGTAGGTTTTCCTCCAGAGAATTCAGGTAAGTGTTGAGGAGTGTCAACTTTCATTTTAGTCTGTGGGTATTAGGCAGAGAAACCACACAAACATCTCACACACCCAATAGTGTAACAATAGGTTTTTAGGGCCTGTTTATAGCAATGTGTTATTCAGATAGTTGTACTGTCATTGAATACTAAATCTAGGGAAACCATAAAACTTTTTAAAATCATAAACAAATTTGAAAATATTTAGTATATGCTTAAAATATACCTTAGCTTTATATAAGAGCTTGTTCAAAGAGTGCCTAGGAATGCAAGTCAGCATGTGATATAGCTTTTTAAACTTAATATTCTTCAAAGTATACATGCAGGCTCAGTTTCTGCTCAAGGGTGTTTGATAATGCAGAGTCATGACAAGCAAGTTACTTCTTGCAGGGAATAAATTTTTCCCAGTGCAAAAAATTAAACTTTGTAGAGGCTGCATGAACCATTTAGAAAGCTTCCCGCTCCTTTAATACACTTTCAGTATTTTGAAAGAATTTGATCCATTTTACATGTGGGATCAGCATACTGCTAGCTTCCTATAAATCAGTTGAGTAACATATACAGTTGCACATTAAGGTTTATGATATTCTTTATATTTCCTAGCTTTAATATTTTAGAAAGAAGCATCTGAGAAATGTTATTCCAATTATTCATTTAAAGTATATAAATGAAAATGTATTTCTTCATAGTGATTAAACATTTATATACATGTTATAAACACATCATACTCTATTGACTTTGGAGAAGTTGGCACCATTTTAGCATCTTTGGTCTTGGCTAACACCTTTGATTTATTGCCAGGTTATATTGTTCAGAAATTTATTCATTGACTGTCTTTTAAGTATCTTGTCTTGTGCTGAGATTGCACATACATACCGGATAACGTATTATCTCTGTTCTTCAGGAATTGCATATGAACAGGTGAGAAACATAAAATGTGATATACCTTATAAATATTGTACCAAAAATAGCCAAATTTTATTTGCCATGCAGAGGATTTTTACATATTAAGAAAATTACAGTTAAAATTATTATTAACTGAATTTTATTTTTACTCTATTTGTTTAAATGGTCACAGGTGATAATTTCCTAACTTCCCTTTTTACTACAAACCTCAAAATAATGTGTAATTTAACTCCTAATAACTTACACTAAAAACAGAAAACCAGTATGTTTTTTTTTTTTGTGATTTCAAGTCATTTACAAGGCTTCATTGTAACATATCACCTGTGGAAATATGACGGATGATTGAACCACAGAAATAAGTAAACTGGATTACTTGTTTTCAACTGGAGAAAGCAGTACTTCCACCTTGGCACTGTTTTACCTTGTTGCTTTCCTGGTAAGACATTTTTTTTATTGATTTTATTGAGCTATACATTTTTCTCTGCTCCCCCACCTTTCTCTCTCCTCCCCTTCAACTCTCTCCAATGGTTCCCATGCTCCCAATTTACTCAAGAGATCTTGTCCTTTTCTACTTTCCATGTACATTAGATACATCTGTGTCTCTCTTAGGGTCCTCATTGTTGTCTAGGTTCTCTGGGATTGTGAATTGTGGGCTGGTTTTCTTTGCTTTATGTCTAAAAGACACTTATGAGCGAGTACATATGATATTTGTCTTTCTGGGTCTGGGCTACCTCACTCCATATGATGTTTTCTAGGTCCATCCATTTGCCTGAAAAATTCAAGGTGTTGTTATTTTTTCTGCTGTGTAGTACTCCACTGTATAAATTTACCACATTTTCCTTATCCATTCTTCGGTTGAGGGGCATTTAGGTTGTTTTCAAGTTCTGACTAGACAAATAATGAACATAGTTGAACACGTCCTTATGGTAAGATTGAGCATCCTTTGGGTATATGCCCAAAAGTGGTATTACTGGGTCTTGAGGAAGGCTGTTTTCTAATTTTCTGAGAAATGGCCATACTGATAACCAAAGGAGCTGGACCAGTTTGCATTCTTATCAGCAGTGTAGAAGTGTCCCCTTTCCCCTACATCATCTCCAGCATAAGTTGTCAGTATTTTTGACCTTGGCCATTCTTACAGGTGTGAAACGGAATCTCAAATATGGAGAGATGGCTCAGCTATTAAAGGATAGGCTCACAACCAAAAATAACACTATATTGTTCTTAATTTATCTTCTGGCTTTCAATGCTTGAAACTGTGAAAACAAAAGGCCCAATTTATGGTATTGTAGAAACACAAAGAATTAATCTTTCCAGTATGTTGACTAAATAACCATTACCATGGACAGAATGCACAAAGGATTATGTTTTATATCAGTACATTTGTGACAATAGATAGAAGGAGTTCTTGGCTCTAAGTTGGTACAATGTGTTTTGAAAAAAAGAGCACATGAGAGTTTAACGGAAAAATTGGTGTGGGCAGGTAGGGCAGAAATTGGAGGGGAGTGAATAGTAGATGGAGTTAGTCAAAACACATTACATGAATGTTTATAATTCTCAAATAATTAAATAATTTTACACACAAAAGTTTTACAAGTTGCTGAGGACCCAGTCTTAAACTTGCTCCCCTTCAAGAATCATGGAGAATTATTGCAAGTTACCGAGTCTCAGAAATTCTTTTACAACTGCACAAAATGAATAAGGCTATCAATATAATAAAAGACAAAATGAAATTTATAATTTGTACTTCTGAGGATTCACAGCGCAATAAGGTTGGTGGTAAAATAAGTGAGAACAATGTGGACATATGGCCCAGAAGCCACAGCCTTATCAACACAGAACTTTTTATTTTACCCAATAAAAGAAGATTTCAATATAGAAAACGATTTTGTTCATTTTTGTGTTAAACGTGCTTTAAGCATTTATGTACACTAATATAGGGTGAACCTATCATATGCTATTATAGATATATTTGATTAGTTGGTTGGCTCTTAGAATGATAGTGTGCTCTTAGACAAAGAAATCAAATCACATTGTTAGCTGTTTTCAAGGGAGAGAGGCAGGGTTAAAATCGCAAGGGCTAGTTCTGTGCAAATGGTCAACCTGTTTCCATGGTAACTGGCTGGCTGAGTAAACTATAAATTTATAGGTGTTGGTTTGTGACCTCTTATCTTAAAGAATCTGTAAGAGATTGTTTCTATAAATATAGTTTCCATCTCTAGGCTAAGTGCAATTCTGAAGATAACATTTAGGATAGAGAGCTTTTGAATTATATAGGTAACAGTTCAAACTGACACCTTTCTTTTTTTGTGTCTGCGGTTTTCTGTATTAAACATGGTTTTGTTGTGGTTCCGAGTCTTTTAATTGTAAGGAGGTAGACCTCATCACATGTGTTCTCGAGGCGTCGCCTTTTACGATTTCCAAGCCACAGGTGCTGATGCAGTTCTCAGTAATGCAGAAAGCTGCTGTTGTGAATACAATCCCCTGCTTCCTTTCGGCACTGCCTGTTCTGCCTGTTTTAGCAGACACAGAGACGGTTTCAAGTATGATGCGGAGGAGATATTTTCAGATCCCAACTCAGGTTGAGAAACTTCTTGGAATTTTAGATGAACATGTTTGTATCTTTTTCTTTAAAAGGTGAAGAGTTTTTATTTCTTTCTTACAAAATAAGGTACATGGTTATTTTATTTATAAATCATAGTTTATTATCCGATCTATTTTCCCAAAAAATCTAATGTCAATAATTTAACTTATTTAAAATAATGTTAGAGGTTTTGTTCTTTTCTTTTCACTTCATAGCATTTTACAGAGTGTTTTTTTTTTCTTTCTGTGAATTGATTCTGCTCGTTGCATGTTGCATCTTCCTCTTCTTCCTGACCAGGATCCTGATGAGCCGAAACGACCAACCATTCCATCAATATGAAGGGGTATTCCATAACCCCGACACTTTCCTGGCTGTGCACGTGTGTGCACATAGCCAAATGATAAAGTGCTTGAGAATTACTTCTGCTGTGTGCAGTGTTGAGATTAGAATAATAAGTTCATCATTATCATTATTATTGCTATTAATATTTATATAACGCTTTACTCTGAAAAGCTCAAGAAAAAATTTAAGTCCATTGGATGATTTAAAATTCATAAACTGCACCCCTATGTGTTGGGTAAGTCACAAAATTAATTATGGATCTGAGTGATGTATATTGCTAGAGAAATCATATTCCATTACTTTTTAACTATAGTCTATTATTAGAAAATGGGACTATATATATTTTCCTGGGAACTGAGATAATTGTTAGTATTTCAATACTGAGGTCCATTTGCTATTTATTTAAGATTAACTTCAGGTGACAGGTTATTCAAAAGTAAAGAAGAAATAAACTGAATTGTAAATACAAAGACAAATTTATTCTTTGCATTAACATTCTAAACTAAACTTTGCAAAAGAGTATTTGACTACTATCTTTCACTAAAACTCTTAAATTCTGCCCTTCCTTTATTCTCAGTACTTAAGTGAAGATACATCAGACTGATTTTTTACGGTACTTTAGGGTGAATAAAACCGGCTCAACAGAATATAGCAGTAACAGATCTTTGAACCTAATGGAGCTATTCAAATACTAAATCTCTCAGGAATAGTTCATTATCAATATACTTCTATAATTTAAAAAAAGAATATTAATTCGATTAGTTTTCAATATTGGTTTAGATTTTTTAAGCTAAATAAAAACACGTTTTCTAAGACTGATATTTCTGTTATTCTCCTTTTCAAGAAGTGGTAATTTCATAGTTTGAAAGCTTATTCCTGCTTAGATTGTTTATATATGTGAAGATATTTGAAATGATATAAAAATGCTGCTATGTAACTCTGGGCTTGTTTTAAAGTTACATTAGAAGAATACAATTCTACTTGCAGTATAGGCTCCTAAATGAAGTGATTTTTGAAAGAAACCAGAGGAAAAGAGAGAATAGCATGGATGGCACAGTAGAATAAATATCACCATAAACTGTGGTTTCCCTCAAATACAAAATAATAAATTAGTTCTAAAAATATTCTACTTACCTATTTCTAATTAAAAAGAAGGTGAAATTGGAGAAATATAAATAATCTCACCAAGACCATAATGTTAGTATTTAGTAAAATAACATCTAGCTACATAAATGAATAATTTTAAGCTCAAACCCTCTGGCTTTTCTTGTCAAGCAGATATGTAGTGAGATAGATTTTGATATAAGTGAATGTATTTTGGGTTCTCAAAAGCCCAAATGCAAAAACACCAATATAGCATGTGATCTGCCCACAATACTACTATTTCTTGGTGTGAAGTTATTATTGTCTTTCTCCTTTTCAAATGTTTTACCTGTTATACATCACCCTCACAGTGGGATTTGTTGCTCAATCATTTTGCATTTATATAAACAGATGTGCTTTGGAGGAGTTTTCTTTAGTAACAGACCCAATTTCAAACACCATGAGAGTCTCTGCAACTCACTGAATACTGGGGACTGGGACAGGGGCTCCCTTTACTTGCCTGCTGTATGTGTTTTTCTAATCATAATCATGGCAGGCCACAACTCCTTCCTTATTTGTCATAGATATCGACAGTCCCTTGGGTAGGTTATAAGCATTAAAACTACAACTATATTTAGTTTTTTATATCAGATTTTAATTCTTGTTGTTAAACATTTTAACTAATGAGGAATCATTCTAATCAATAAGATAAGCCCTTGAATTTGTGGTCAAGCACAAGTTAGATAGTAATGGGGGAGGAGGGAATCTGGCCTCTA
Source organism: Microtus obscurus (assembly GCA_963919715.1). Lineage (NCBI taxonomy): Eukaryota > Metazoa > Chordata > Mammalia > Rodentia > Cricetidae > Microtus > Microtus obscurus. The sequence continues at coordinate 1,233,295 of CAWTZC010000892.1, read as the reverse complement.
AGGACATGCAGAACTTGAAATTGACATAAGCATGTCTACATTTGCATAATATACAATAGTTTATTTTTCCTCCTTTTAGTTTCTTAGTGCATTTATTATTTTTATTCAGAAAATAAAATGGTTTCATTAAAACTGGTTTTTGTTTTGTTTTGTTTTTGGATTTTCGGGACAGGGTTTCTCCATAGCTTTTTGGTTCCTGGAACTAGCTCTTGTAGACCAGGCTGGCCTTGAACTCACAGAGATCCACCTGCCTCTGCCTACCAAGTGCTGGGATTAAAGGCGTGTGCCACCACCACCTGGCTCATTAAAACTTTTTAAACATAAATATAAATTCACTTTGCTCAACTATTCCACTTTCTTCTTTTTATTGAAGCCCTTTCTTCCCACAAAAACCCTTATACTTTCATGTATATGTGAAATGTAATATTCATTTAAATATACATATGCTGTTTATGTGAGACAAGGTATACTTTGTATTTTCCCTCATGACTCTTGTCTCCTCCTTTTCCTTCTCTTCAGAGTCCTATGCTCTTCACATTGCCCCATTTGGTTTCTTACCACAAGCAAGTATTCAAATGTAGATTTTACACTGAATGTTAAATGGGATACATTTGTCTTTTTGAGCCTATTCACAGTGGTCTCTATAGTTCCATTCATTTCCCTGCAAAAGACATAGTTTCATTCAAATAACGCTCTAGCGTGTGTGTGTGTATGTGTGTGTATTCTTGTTTATCTATTCATGTGCTGATGATACTTATGGTGACCCCTGTTTTGATTATTGTGACCCTTGCTCCAATGAACAGGAATGTCAGGTAGAATAGGGTAACAGAATAGGATTTCTGAAGTCTTACTAATTAGCATATATAAAAAATGGGCAAAGAGTACTATTAAGCACCCCATCACACCTGCACAAAGTTATCTAGAATCAACCACTTGTACAGGAGCAGAAGAAGCAGAGGTACTCAACAGTGTGCAAAGCTAACCTATTTTAATTAATAACTCTTAAAATGTATATGCATGTTTAAAAATGATTATGAATGACATGCGAGGATTTATAAGTGCTTAGAACATTTAGAATCACTAAACTTTATATTAAGCATTTTAGAATACCATCTTAAAACAAAGGCAAAATTCCATCTTTTGTGAGGAAAATAACTTGGATGTTGTTAAATGATGACTGGTTAAGGTATTGCTAGAATTACACATACCTTAAATGTGAAAACTGATGGTGGCTTGGAAAAAACATAACAGTAGTACTGGTGAGAAATAGATGGATTTTGGATTTATTTGCAATGGTTACAACAAAATTTAATGAATTCATCTCTGATGGCTGGTGAGATTTGATAGCACATTAGAAATTCCAGGCAATGATCTGGAATCCCTTGAGCTGCAAGGTAAATCATGTTACTGGAGTAAAACAGTTATTTGGAGCCGAAGAAATAGCTGAGAGGTCATCTGTGGTCAGGAAGCATATCAAGCAGGCAAGAGTTGACACTGTCCGGATAGTGCACAGCCTATCCTTCAATGAGGAGGAGGGAGACAGCATGTAAACATACAAACAGCTCCTAGAGAAGTGAATACCGATGGCTGAAAGCCAGAGACTGGTGGAACAGCCAAATACAGACAGGTTGAGAGGAGACTCAGGGCTAGTGAGTAGGTGTGAGGAGAACTAAGGCCTGACCTGACACTGTGATGAGTGGCGGTTTTTATTTCAGTACAAGGGACTGAATGCTAGAAATTTGAATATGCTCTGCAAGCACACTACCATGGAGCTATAGTCCAAGTCTTCCTTGCAAATTTTATTATTTTGAGATAGGATCTCTAAGTAGTTCAGGGTGGCTTAAACTTGAAATATTTCTGCTTCAGCCTCTTAAGTAGCTGTATCAGAGGCCTGAACTACCAGGACTAGTTCGTGAAATTATCAATGACAAAATTAAGAAACCGTTTCAAGAAGTAGAAATTGGGTGAAGAAATTTGAACATTGTCAATGGGTTTTGGCAACATTGTCAAGAGAGTCTTGTCACTTGATTGATGACCACTTGTTCATAGCATAATATCTTATGGCATAAATCAGAGTAAATGAAGAGTAAGAGGCAAATAAAAAATCTTCACAAATAATGACAATTTTCTATGCATATTTTCTGCTTGCTAGTGGGTCTATGTGTAGGTATGTTTATGACTACATTTGTCAACTGGCCACTGCACTGGTGTAATAGTCACATGATGTACCCATAGACTCTGCTTTGTGAAAGGAGTTGCAGTTTAGCGCAGAGAGCCCTTGGGTCTGTCTCCCACTGCTCCTTCTGACTCAGCAAGGTAATGCTAACTTCAGGGAAGTTTAGATTAGGTGGCTGATTCAGGTGGGAGATGAAGTACCTGGTCATTTTGACTAGATTCAGAAGCACTGTGTCAGGAATAACCACTCAAAAGCTCCCACTTGGGTTGGAGGAATGGCTCAGCATATAAATGTTCTTTTTGCTCTTGAAAAGGATCCAAGTTCAGATTACAGAATTCACATCTAGCTCTGTAATTCCAGCTTTAAGGGATCTGATCCCCTTTTCTGGTCTCTGCAGGCACCCCCTCTAAAATGCACACATTTACACATAAGTGAAAATAATAAAAATGAAAACTAAAATATACCCCTTTACTGATAATGTCAGTAAATTTCAGTAGCCTAACAATATAGTTTGCATATTTTTGAAAATATTTCAAAATTTATTTTAGAATTTTATATATGTCTATAAAATATGCTAATATCCTTTTCCTAATTCACCTCTCCAACTTTGCCTTGAAATTTTCTATCCTCTTCATTTTTTAATCCACTTAGCATTATTAGTGCTGTCCATATATGCATAGGTGTGGAGCTATCCACAGGTGCTAGCACAACCTACCAGTGATCATACCTTCAGTAAAGAATGTTTCTCCCATCCTTGCCAGCAACTATCAACTTACAATAGCATTTCATTTAAGGTTGACACATCTGTAAGTATGCTAGAAAAATTCTATGCTTGATGTTTTGTGGCTTGTCATGTGAAAGTCTTGTATATATAACCACAGATACTGTGGTTTTTATGAGTGTAAGTTTTCTATTTTTTTCCAGAATAGCATTTCACAGTTCTACTCCTCATGCACTGGCACTTATATTCTTCCTTTCCCCTTCACAATGATGATCCCTAAGATTTGGAGGGTGGGCAGGGTCATACAGTTGCTCACTTAGGACTGCACCTTCATAGTCATCTATTATCAGCTCTTTGGCCATTTATGAGTCTCTGCAGTAGCTGCTGCCCACCTGCACCAGTTCCATTCCATGTCATCTTGAAGTGATGTCATCTCATCTTAGAGGAGTTGGTCTGGATTAAGCATCCTGTAACCCCAGCACCTGCTGCATCAGAAGAACTCAACCTGAGACAGTCACCATAATACTGTGTTGCACCTGCTGGCCTCTGCCTCATGAGTGTGTACACAGTAGATCAGAAGTCTCGTGCAATGTGGAAATGCGAAGAGCACAATTAGGAGCACCCCTTTAGCCTTTCCTTCTCTTCAATAAGCAGATATAACAATAACATTCTCAAAATTTGCCCATTAGCGTCTCATATTAAAATATTCTTTAGCTGATTCTTTCACTTCTCTAGTATTTCATTTAGGAAAGAGTCAGGGTCTTTATTAGTTTCCCTGTTCCTGTGGAACCATTAGTAGGATATGAAAATTGTTAAAGGCCTGCATGCCTTTGGATAGTCTTGAGAAAGCAGTATGGTTGCATGCAGACGTCAGACCTCCATCACGAATACACAAAGAAGTCTTCAGGTTAAGGTACCGAAAGAGAAATATTCTGTTTCAATTTTAGCTTGTACAACATGAGCTGAAATTCTACACTATTTATTCCCACCAGGACAGTAGCCTTAATGGTTATTTGCCTAAAGAAGCAGGTTAAGGGCGAATCTGCTCGATAGCAGTGAAAACGTAATTGGATAATTTGAACTAAACTCATTTGAATTGACATTTGTGCTTTGTTGTCATTCTTATCAACTGAATTTTGCCATAAAAGCTGAATGTGACATCTAAGGTATAATTGTAAGGCTACAAAATAGGTATTTCGTGAAATTGAAGGTACTCTCTTTAAGAAAACACTCTTTAGCAAGGCTCTAAGTGTCATTAACCTCAGCCTACTATTTTGGATTCTTAGTGTCAAATATGCAATTACTTGATAAAGGTGTGAGGAAGGAATAAAAAAAATAAAAAACATTGATAAAATTTCTTGCTTGTTTTTGTAAATATGAGGGATATGAGTGAGGAGCCAATAAACTCCCTGCCTTATTTACATTCACAGGAGTGAATAACAAGAAGCCAATTCCGGAAACAAGAATGAGAGTTAACACCAGGTGTTTCCTTTAAATGAGATGGGCATGCCAGTTAAGTGTTGTTAGGAGTCTGGCAAATGCTCTGAACTAGGAGTGTGCCTTGCTGATTATTCGAGTTAAGCAGGCCCGCTATGTAAAGGGGTAACAAAGAAGGGGAACTCTTTTAATTGGGACACTCAATTAATTTCTTAGTTCATTCCACTCAGCAAATTGTAGCATAAAAGTTTATTTATTTTTTCCTATGCTATTACATTTTTTCCAGTATGGGTTCTTGGACCTTGATAATTCTCTATTTGCCATGAGGCTGCCAAGGTCACTATCAGCAGGCAGACTATGTGGTCAAGAGTTCTGAGCAGAGCTTCACTCTCAGGGCTGTCTCCTACCACCCAATAAACTGGTTTTGGTTCTGGAAGCCTATTTTAACTTTCACGCGTTGCTCCTGTGAGAAAATGTTAATTATGCTTAGGTTGGGGGTCAGGATAAAAGATGATTTCCGTTTTCTTCCTATGAATCTTTGTATTTAAAACAGTGAGCATACAGCATTTTCTAGTAAGTGGAAACACAAATACAATTTGAAAATTCATCTTCTATAATTGGCATATTTAATGACGGCAATGAAAGGGGGTTTAATGATCAGGAACTGAGGGAATAGCTACTTCAAAAGTAGGTTCATGGGATGAGCAGCAGAGTAACTGCATTTCCTTTTTCTAGACAAATTGCTTTGATACGGTTAGTACCGGCATTTTGTTGTCTTTCACTTTTCCACCGGCAAACATGCCTGTTACCCATCTGCTTCCCTTACAATAAGCACAGACAATGAACACAGGCACTCTTACAGTTAAAAGGGATCCCAGCTCCCAGCTTTTAAAGACAATGCTAGAAGGAACTCTGTATGCTGGTGGTGAAGTACCTTCTTGGTTTTCAGGCTTCGCTGCTTAGCCATGTGGGAAGTCAGAAACTCCAGACTCAGCTGTGTTACTTTTGCTATATGACATCATTCCCCTAACAGCATCCGCGGCACGCGACAATTCACATCTTGGTTATAAAATCTGGGACTCGCTATTAACTCTCAAGAGATCACATGCCGACCCTGGTAAAATAGTGCAAAACACTTTTTAATCGTGGCTCAGCCTCTGATGACTTTCCCCTTTCATTTGGAAGTATGAAAAATAGTTTACTTTTTATCACCGTTAGTAAAAGCATTTTTTACCTTTCTGGCATCTCTGTAAGAAAAAACTATGACATTGAAGCATAAAATATGAGTCAGAAGATGGAGAAGTAATAGCAGAGTGAGTGAGAGGAATTGCTTGTCATTCTTCGTGGTTTCTGTGCAGCTGCAGACACTGGTGCCAACAGAGGCAGCTGTAGAGGCAGTGTCTTCTCGTCGTCATTTTTTTCCAGCAGCATTTCCCTTAAAAAGTGTCATTGACTGGTATGAACATCTGTCTTATGTTAAAACAGAGTGCTATTTATTTTGAAATAACTGTCTTCTCACAATAGAAAAATAAAGCACCCCTGGGGTCCTGGCAGCCACAGTCTTAGTAGGAACATAGATGGGCTGTTCCTCAAATCTCACTGTCTGGTCTTTGTCCTCCTTGACTATTAACTGGACAATCCGTGACCTTTTGTTGAGTGAGTCTATCAGAATTGACCTGGGTTACAGACAAGAAAGTTCTATGGTTCATTGATGTGGGAGTGTCCTATATCAATCTGTTGATTTCATTGGTTAAAATAAAGAAACTGCCTGAGCCCATTGATAGGCCAACCCTTAGGTGGGTGGAGTAGACAGAAAAGAATTCTGGGAAAGAGAAGCTGAGTCAGGGAGTCGCCATGATGTTTCCACTCCAGAGAGAAGCAGGCTAGAATCTCCCCGGTAAGCACACCTTGGGGTGCTACACAGATGATCAGAAATGGGCTAGTCCAGGTGCAAGAGCTAGCCAATAAGAGGCTGGAACTAATGGGCCAGGCAGTGTTTAAAAGAGTACAGTTTCCGTGTAATTATTTCGGGGCATAAGCTGAGCCATGCGGGCGGCCGGGTGCGGGGGAACACAGCCGGCCGCTCCTCATTCAACAGTTCATGTTTATTCATTTGTATATTTGGTCTCAAATGATGGAAGGTTCATTAAAGCCTAAGTCCTGGAGAAACAAACCCTTCCAGAATGTGTGAAGGAAGGCCTGCTCCAGCTTCCCTGCCGGCCTCTGAGGCAGCCAGCCTTTGGATTTGGTGGGCCCTCACTGTGGACTGACTTCCTTAGCAAGTCTGTATGGGATCTCCAGACTGAATTTGGTGAGTGGACTCTCTGTGAGGTAAATGGATCTTCCTTCATGCCTTCTTACACTGAACTTCTTGTGTGACTATGTGTGAGTAGTGAAGGAAGGGATGCACTAGAAAGGGTAGTGAGAGTCTCAGAACTTCTTCCTGAGGGAAGGCATTAGAAATGGTGAAGTCTTCAAATCACCACATTTTTTAAATTATCTAAAACTAAGACAGGCTATATTTAAAGGTGACACTTCCTATTTTATCTGATAATACTGATAAGTACGTGAATCTCTCCTTGTATTTCTTGTATGCATGCATGGAACATGGTAATATCATTTAAGGTGAAAATCACAACAATGAGAATTGTTTTTTTTTTCCCTTTACTGACTGCCAAGTACAACAGTTGGTGCCAGTTGGCAACAATGCCTTACATAGATCTCATGCATGATATAAAGAGCAGGGTGCATTCTGATCACACACAGAGCTACTGCATAAGTCAGCAGTTGATTTATTTACCTTCTTGGGAGTTGCAGGTGGTCAGGTTTCCCTTTCTTTGCTTTTGGGATCAATTCATTTCTAAGCTGATGGAACTAACTAGCTTCATGTTTCAGGTACACCTGTCCCTATTGTCTGAGAAGGCTACTGATTTACCATCAACATTTCAATTTAAGATCTTGTGGCAGATGGCTGCTTGTATTACCTGTCCAAGGTTAAAGTTCTGGGAAAAAAAGATAAGAATACTTCTTTTCATTAAAGGTAACATTTGTATAAGAAAATAGTACTTCTCATTAATGTCAGTTTAGGTCATAGATTTTATTTTATTATTAAATCAAATTTTTCATGATTTGGGGGTGCCAAAAGACAACAACATTCTACAATTTTACACTATTTAATCTTCTGTTAGTTCCTTTAAAATTTATATTGTGCTATCTACATTCTCTACAGAAATGTGAAGTTTGTAACTATAAAAATGCCTATACATACTTATATACATAGCAGTAATATTTAGTTAAGGCATGTATATATATATATGTAATATGTAATATTTAAATGTCAAATGTGTACATATATGTATTTGCATTTACATTAATTATTTAAGGTATGTTTATGACACATTATCAATACGCAAATTTTGTAATTTTTCATTGTAAAACAGTTTATAACTCTAAGGTTAGCTGTAATATTGAATATGAAAACTTATTGGTGAGCATTTAAACTTTGCATGGTTATGAGACAATGAGAATTTAAAAGGCAAATAACATTTTAGTATTACTTCCACATACTTTGGAATTACAGTTATGTTAAAATTTACAGTTTCCTTGAAGTTTTTGACTCATATTTTGAGAATCATCACTTGATTTGATATACTAATATTTTTGCTGTGGGACAACAGTCTTGTACTTTGTAAAGATTTGTCACTTGTATTTTAATAAAATGCTGATTGGCCAGTAGCCTGGCAGGTAGTAGATGTGGGGTGACCAGGCAGAAAATAGAGGTGGGGCAACAAGATATGGAAAATTCTGGGAAGAGGAAAGCAAATTCTGCAGCTGTCACCCAGATGCAGAGGAAGCAAGATGAGAATGCCTTGCTAATAAAGGTACCAAACAACGTGGCTAACACAGACAAGAATTATGGGTTAAGATGTAAGATATAATAGTTAATAAGAAGTCTGAGCTAATAGGCCAATCAGTTTATAATTAATGTAGATCTCTGTGTATTTCTTTGGGACTTAATGGCTGTGGAACTGGGGGGGACAGAAACCTCTGTCAACATATTCTGGATTTAAATTGGTTTTGCATGCACATATGTACAGGTGTGCATACATGAGATTTTGTTAGTTGCAGGATCCTCCTCAGAGTGATCAGTGAGGCTTCTCTGAGGAAGTAAATTTTGAACTAAAGGCTAATGATGAAGAGCAGTCCACCATGTGGCAGACAGCACCAACTGATGCAGGTGGCAAAGGAGTTGGCTTTAAGTGGTAGCTCAGGTCATCAGGTAAACTCTTTGGTAAAATATATGGGTAGATTTCCATTGTTGTTGGATTAATGCCAGTTTTGATGTAGGAGGGTGCTACAGAGCAGGAGCTGACTTTTCTTTACAGACAGATGGTTTGTTTCTGCAGAAGGTGGTTAGAGCATGCTTCATTCACACCTCTTTTACTAACAACGGGGAGTTTATTCAGCCCAGTTGAATACAGCACTTAATAAAGATACCAGTGGTTAAACAACTAACACTTTCTACTTTTTATTTAAGTGCTGGAAATTTAGGAAAGGCATTATTTTCTAGAATTAACTATATGTGAAATATGTAAATTTATTTAAAATATATCTCGTTTTAAAAATTATTTCTTTTATTTTCTGAGATTATAATTACATTTATCCCTTCCTTCCTTCTCCCTAAATTTTCCCATACACCCTGCTTCCTTTAAAATTCATGCCCCTTTTTGTTCATTGCTGCATACATACATATGTACATATACCTGAATATATAAATACAACTTGCTCAATTTGTAAAATGCCATTCAAACATGTTTCAAGAACAGACCTTCGGTCTTTGATAAATATTTGGTGTGCTTTTTTCTGGGGAGGACTATTTCTCCTCTTCTCAGCATTCCTTAATTCTCTTCTAGGCATAGGGTTGAACTATCATGGGTTCTCCCCTGTCAACTTTAGAATGTTTACTGTTGGCACTGTTCAGGTCATGTTTAGGTAGTCATGTTATGACTTTATAGATGCAACTTCTGTTATTACTAAGAGATGCAACTCACATTGAACTCCCTGATCCTATGATTTCCACAATATTCCCTGAACCTTAGATTCTGGAGTTATTCTGAAGATGTATCATTTGGGATTAGGATACATAGCTTTGTATTTTGATTGCTTATAGTTTTCTGTAATGGTCTCTATCATTTCACAGAGAAGTTTTGTTGATGAGGAGTAAAAACTGCATTTGTCTATGGGTATAATGACATGTTTAGAATGTGGTTGGAAATTGTGCTGGTTTAGTAAAATAGATTCTTGTAGGTTCTCCTTCAAAGATCCAAAATTTCACTAGCTCTAGGTAGTTAATTATATTTTTGTACAGGGCATGACTTCCCTCTTCTTGATAAGGTCTTAAGTACAACTAGTGAACTGTTGGTTACTACCAAGTTCCATGTGTATTCTTTGATTATCATGATTGTGTAGTTCATAGGTATTTTTGCTGGGTAGGACTATTGGTTGCTTCCTTCTATTGGAAACTTTCACTCTGCCTTCTGGTACCATAAAACTAGTCCTTAGGGAGAAAACATTCAAGTCAGGTACAGCCCAAAAGGCCTTTGAGTCCTGGGTCTGAAGTAAATGGTATTTTCAGCAATAGGACTTACATTTTACTTTTGGGGAGCAACTAGGAACACTACTAATAGCCTGCTATATTTGGATAACCTTTACCAACAGCTCAAGAGGGTTTCTGACTGCTGATATTAGAGTTTTTGTTAGATATTCTTTCACTCTTAGAAGGAACATTGTCAGCCTAGATGAGAAATTTTCATTTACATTATATATGCAGATTTATAAACCGAGATATGTATAATTTAATTTTAGTAGATAGTTAATAGTATGATTCCTTATAAATTTTCCAGACATCCTTATTATTGCTTTACCATTCTCTCTCCTTCTTCTCTAATTAAAATCTCTTGGTTTCTGTAGTAATACAAAGCTGTGTGGCTGTGTCCCCGGCACGCGGCCGCCCACATTGCTAGTTTATACCCGAAATAACAACACACAAACTGTATTCATTTAAACACTGCTTGGCCCATTTCTATCTAGCCTCTTCTAGGCTAATTCTCACATATTAATTTAGCCCATTTCTAACCATCTATGTAGCCCACCAGCTGGCTTACCAGGAATGATCTTAGTCTGCATCTGCCTGACGTGGGAGCATCATGGCGACTCTCTGATTCAGCTTCTTTCTCCCAGAATTCTGTTCTGTTTACTCCACCCACCTAAGGGTGGGCCTATCGAATGGCCTAGGCAGTTTCTTTATTAATAAGAAACCACTCCCACATCAGATGTCCCCATCACTATGGTCACATGACTTATGCTATGCTATTCCTTTTTTTTTTTTTTTTTTTTTTGTCAAAGCCTCCGTTTATTAGGGACAGGGTAACAACTTATATACCCCCTGAATGAGGGCTTGGGGAGCAGGGCACAGGAGCATGGAATCTGGCCGCGTGGTCCCAGTCACGTAACCTACATCCAGTCAGGTAGGCCAAGAAGTCAGGAGTTGCCACACCTAGTTCCCTGGATAGGTGGAATTTAAGGCAGTTCCGCTATCAGATTAGGTTCGTTAGCAATTAGCGAATAGCTAATTGGGTGTGGGGCAGGTTTTGCCAATAGGACTATTCTTAACATAATTATGGGTTTGGGGTTCCCTGCAGGCTCCCCAAGGTGATGGTTTCTGTAACAATCTTTAGGGGGGGAAACGGCTCCCAACATATTCCTCCTTTCTTATATAAAGGCAAGTAGTTATAGGTGGAGGGCACCAAGACAGAGTCAACCATGCTGTCAGATCTAAAGGAGAAGGGACTGGGACAAGGAGAGACCCTCCTCTCGACTGGTGAAGCAATTTACCTCTCCTGGGAACAGAGGGGTGCCTTATGAGTAGCATTAGTTTCTTGGAGCTTCTCAAATAAAAGGTATCTAGTAGGATTAAAGTAAGCAGATCACAGGGCACCCTGTCTTAGGCTATGTGGAGAGCGCCCTCGTACCTAAAAACCATGCCATGTTGAGCCAGCCTGTACGGCCTCTGTATGGTTTGAAATTTAGGTGAGGATCCACACTAACTCCCGTCATTGGGCCCCTGTATCTATCATTAATGAAAAATCTGTGAGGTGCTCCTTAAACAAAAGATATGATATAATTTTGGCACCAATAACTCCATCTCCAGACAAGAAGAAAGGGGCACCTTCCAAACCCAGTATTCACCTTTTAGTCTGGCCCATGGTATGTCCTCCTTCCTAAATGCCTACTCCACAAAAAGTTACGTGTGCTTGCCTGCCATCAATTAGGGAGGTGAAAAAGGGATCAAAATCTAAAATTCTTAACATATGCATTAAACCCAAACACTTTACAGCATGTGTCAAACCTTTCCCAACATCTATAAGCAGTTACAAATATCATTAGATCAATTTCAGTAAGAGTACAATGACATACATTGTTGTCAAATACCACCATTTCCAGACTCTGAGCAACAGTCACAGGAACCCCAATCTTTCCCCTTCTTAAGTGAAGAGGTTAGTATTTTAATTAAAATGAGTTCTGTGTCCCAAAGATTAAAACAGTCTGATGTCCAGTCTGCATCTCAGCTCCAAAGCAGACCAGAGTTCAAGCTGCAGAAGCAGTTTAGCACTTGTGCTTCAGGGCCGGTGGGATTCCTGGGTGAGGTGAGCTGGATTCAGCTATCTGAAGCACATCCTGGCATTATCTCAGCCGGGTCTCCCTGGACTCAGGAGGCAGAATTGACACCCTGTAGAGTGGAGCAGCAGGTTCTGTTATCAGGGACTCCTCTCCTTGGGGGCAGGAAAAGCCAGACTAAGGACCTCTCTGCAATCGCCTCAGGAACTCCTCTGTGTCCGCAGCGCAGCCTCGACATCAGGCCCAGCTTTTATTTTCTTTCTGTGAAAAAAGCATAAACATATCCTTGACCCCAAATATATATAGGTCGGGTTTTTTCATAATGCATTGCAAGGGCTTTTCCACCTTGCCCTAGCAAAGGTCAGCTTGGTGTTATCATGTCAGATCCGTTTGCATCTGGATCTACTTGCAAGTTTCATAAGCTGCTTACAAGGAGCCTTATTATGCTCCATAATATTTTTTTTATTATTATTAGCCATATATGCAGTTCCTCCATTGGAAGAGCCATTTGTAAAATTTAGCATAAAATCCTTTAAGGGATTTTTTTTGCTATAACATTAGCAAAATACAGTTGTGTGAATTGTAGCAATAATCATCTGGGGATCAAGCCATTTTTTAGCTTTTATCCTGCCCTTTTGTACCAGACAGGCTACTGGTTTAAATTAAGAGTTTAATATCTTAATTGGAAAAACTTGAGAAGATTTTGCCATAAACAGCATTTTTTTATAAAAATGTTGTAGAATAAGTTTTATATTTAATATGCACACTTGCCATAGCTGCATTATAATTAATATACTGTATTTGTTGATTATTGTATACTTTACCTGTTGATTTATATTTTACCTGTTTGAGTACCTGTTAGGCAGCTTTAAGCTCTCTCTATTGGAAACTGTTTTTTTTTTATTTTATTTTTTTTTCTATTCTAAGATGGCTCCCTTAATTAAGATGTGTGCTTCTCTGCTCCCCTAACCAACCTTCCTTTATCCCAAACATCCCGTTTCCCCAGGTTCCCCCCATCCTCCCCTTCTCACATTTCTCTCCCCTTCTCCCCCTCACCCCCCCTCCCACCACACCCCCAAGATCCCAAATTTTTGCCCGGCAATCTGGTCTACTTCCCATAACCAGGAGGATAGCTATATGTTTTTCTTTCGGTTCACCTTCTTATTTAGTTTCTTTAGGATATCAAATTATAGACTCACTGACCTTTATTTATCTCTAGAAACCAATTATGAGTGAGTACATCCCATGTTCATCCTTTTGGGTCTGGGTTACCTCACTCAGGATAGTGTTTTCTATTTCCATCCATTTGCATGCAAAATTCGCGAAGTCATTATTTTTTACCGCTGAGTAGTATTCTAATGTATATATATTCCATACTTTCTTCATCCATTCTTCCATTGAAGGGCATCTAGGTTGTTTCCAGGTTCCGGCTATTACAAATAATGCTGCTATGAACATAGTTGAACAAATGTCCTTGTCATATGATCGGGCATCTCGTGGGTATATTCCCAAGGGTGGCATTGCTGGGTCCATGGGTAGGTTGATCCCAAATTTCCTGAGAAACCGCCACACTGCTTTCCAAAGTGGTTGCACAAGTTTGCATTCCCACCAGCAATGGATGAGGGTACCCCTTTCTCCACAGCCTCTCCAGCAAAGGCTATCATTAGTGTTTTTGATTTTAGCCATTCTGACAGGTGTAAGGTGATATCTCAATGTTGTTTTGATTTGCATTTCCCTGATCGCTAAGGAGGCTGAGCATGACCTTAAGTGCCTTTTGGCCATTTGAACTTCTTCTGTTGAGAATTCTCTCTTCAGATCAGTGCCCCATTTTTTAATTGGGTTAATTAGCATTTTAAAGTCTAGTTTCTTGAGTTCTTTATATATTTTGGAGATCAGACCTTTGTCTGTTGCGGGGTTGGTGAAGATCCTATCCCAGTCAGTGGGTTCCCTTTTTGTCTTAGTGACAGTGTCTTTTGCTTTACAGAAGCTTCTCAGTTTCAGTAGGTCCCATTTATTCAATGTTGCCCTTAATGACTGTGCTGCTGGGGTTATACCTAGGAAGCGATCGCCTGTGCCCATCTGTTGTAGGGTACTTCCCACTTTCTCTTCTATCAGGTTCAGTGTGTTCAGATTGATATTGAGGTCTTTGATCCATTTGGACTTGAGTTTTGTGCATGGTGATAGATATGGGTCAATTTTCTTTCTTCTACAGGTTGACATCTAGTTGTGCCAGCACCATTTGTTGAAGATGCTTTCTTTCTTCCATTGTATACTTTTAGCACCTTTATCGAAAATGAGGTGTTCATAGGTTTGTGGGTTAAGATCCGGGTCTTCTACACGATTCCATTGGTCGACTTCTCTATTTTTATGCCAATACCACACTGTTTTCATTACTGTAGCTCTATAGTAGAGTTTAAAGTCAGGGATGGTAATGCCTCCAGAAGTACCTTTATTGTACAAGATTGTTTTGGCTATCCTGGGTTTTTTGTTATTCCATATAAAGTTGATTATTGTCCTTTCAAGATCAGTGAAGAATTTTAATGGGATCTTGATGGGGATTGCATTGAATCTATAAATTGCCTTTGGTAGGATTGCCATTTTTACTATGTTGATCCTCCCAATCCAAGAGCAAGGGAGATCCTTCCATTTTCTGGTATCCTCTTCAATTTCTTTCTTCAATGCCTTAAAGTTCTTGTCAAATAGATCCTTCACTTCTTTGGTTAGAGTTACCCTGAGATATTTTATGCTGTTTGTGGCTATCGTGAAAGGTGATGCTTCTCTGATTTCCCTCTCTGCTTCCATCACCTTTGTGTATAGGAGGGCGACTGATTTTTTGGAGTTGATCTTGTATCCGGCCACATTACTAAAGGTGTTTATCAGCTGTAGGAGTTCTTTGGTGGAGTTTTTGGGGTCGCTTATGTAGACTATCATATCATCTGCAAATAACGAAAGTTTAACTTCTTCCTTTCCAATTCGAATCCCCTTGATCCCCTTATGTTGTCTTATTGCTATTGCTAAAACTTCAAGCACTATATTGAAGAGGTATGGAGAGAGTGGACAGCCTTGTCGTGTTCCTGATTTAAGTGGGATGGCTTTGAGTTTCTCTCTGTTTAATTTGATGTTAGCTGTCGGTTTGCTGTAAATAGCTTTTATTATATTTAAGTATGACCCTTGTATCCCTAATCTCTCCAAGACTTTTATCATAAAGGGATGTTGAATTTTGTCAAAAGCTTTTTCAGCATCTAATGAAATGATCATATGGTTTTTTTCTTTCAGTTTATTTATATGATGGATTACATTGATAGATTTTCGTATGTTGAACCAGCCTTGCATCTCTGGTATGAAGCCTACTTGATCATAATGGATAATGTTTCTAATGTATTCTTGGATACGGTTCGCCAGTATTTTGTTGAGGATTTTTGCGTCGATGTTCATGAGTGAGATTGGCCTGTAATTCTCTTTCTTGGTTGAGTCTTGTGTGGTTTTGGTATCAGAGTGATGGTAGCTTCATAAAAGGAATTTGGCAATGACTCTTCTGTTTCTATATTGTGAAATACCTTAAGGCGTATAGGTATTAGGTCTTCTTGGAAATTCTGGTAGAATTCCGCATTGAAACCGTCTGGTCCTGGGCTTTTTTTGGTAGGGAGGTTTTTGATAACAGCTTCTAATTCTTCGCGACTGACAGGTCTATTTAGATTGCTCACCTGGTCCTGATTTAACTTTGGTATATGGTATTTATCTAAAAAAGTGTCCATTTCTTTTACATTTTCCAGTTTTGTGGCATACAGGCTTTTGTAGTAAGATCTAATGATTCTCTGAATTTCCTCTATGTCTGTGGTTATGTCCCCCTTTTCATTTCTGATCTTATTAATTTGCAGATTCTCTCTCTCCCGTTTGATTAGTTTGGATAGGGGTTTATCAATTTTGTTGATTTTCTCCAGGAACCAGCTTTTTGTTTCATTGATTCTTTGGATTGTTTTCTGTGTTTCTATTTTGTTGATTTCAGCCCTCAGTTTGACTATTTCCAGTCTTCTACTCCTCCTAGGTGAGTCTGCTTCTTTTTTTTCTAGAGCTTTCAGGTGGGCTGTTAAGTCTCCAATGTATGCTTTCTCTGTTTTCTTTAAGTGGGCACTAAGGGCTATGAACTTTCCCCTTAGGACTGCTTTCAAAGTGTCCCATAAGTTTGAGTATGTTGATTCTTTATTTTCATTGAATTCAAGGAAGACTTTAATTTCTTTCTTTATTTCTTCTTTAATCCAGGTGTGGGTCAATAGTTGACTATTCAGTTTCCATGAGTTTGCAGGCTTTCTGGGGGTAGCATTGTTGTTGAATTCTAACTTTAGTCCGTGGTGATCTGATAAGACACAGGTGGTTATGGATATTTTTTTGTAACTGTGGAAGTTTGCTTTGTTACCGAGGATGTGGTCAATTTTCGAGAAGGTTCCATGAGCTGCAGAGAAGAAGGTATATTCTTTCCTATTTGGGTGGAATGTTGTATAGATGTCTGTTAAGTCCATTTGATTCAATACCTCCATTAATTCTCTTATTTCTCTGTTAGGTTTCTGTCTGATTGACCTGTCCATTGGTGAAAGAGGCGTGTTGAGATCTCCCACTATTAGTGTGTGCGGTTTGATGGCGTCTTTGAGTTTTAGTAATGTTTCTTTTACATATGTGGGTGCTTTTATATTAGGGGCATAGATATTCAGGATTGAGACCTCATCCTGATCAATTGTTCCTGTTATGAGTATAAAATATCCCTCTCCATCTCTTCTGATTGTTTTAAGTTTGAAGTCAACTTTGTTAGAAATTAGTATGGCCACACCTGCTTGTTTCTTAGGTCCATTTGCTTGATAAACCTTTTCCCATCCCTTTACTCTAAGTAGGTGCCTATCTTTGTGGTTGAGGTGTGTTTCTTGTAAACAGCAGAATGTTGGATCCTGTTTGCGTATCCAATCTCTTAGCCTGTGTCTTTTTATAGGTGAGTTGAGTCCATTGACATTAAGGGATATTAATGACCAGTGGTTGCTAACTCTGGTCACTTTTTTAGTCATAGGGTTTGTGTGTTTGCTTTCTTTTAGTTGCGCTGGTAAAGGGTGTCTAGAAGTTTGAGTTATTGTGGTCATTGTTGGTCTCCTTGGTTTGTGATTTTCCTTCTATTACTTTCTGTAAGGCTGGATTTGTGGCTACGTATTGTTTAAATTTGTTTTTATCCTGGAAAATTTTGTTTTCTCCATTTATAGTGAACGAAAGCTTGGCTGGGTATAGTAGTCTGGGCTTGCATCCATGTTCTCTTAGCTTCTGCAGTACATCTATCCAGGACCTTCTGGCTTTCATGGTTTCCATAGAGTAGTCAGGAGTAAGTCTGATAGGTTTACCTTTATACGTAACTTGACCTTTTTCCTTTGCAGCTCTTAATATTCTTTCTTTATTCTGGATGTTTTGTGTTCTGATTATTATGTGGCGAGGAGATGTTTTTTTCTGGTCCAGTCTATTTGGTGTTCTGTATGCTTCTTGAACCTTCAAAGGAATATCTTTCTTTAGGCTGGGAAAGTTTTCTTCTATAATTTTATTAAATATATTTTCTGAACCATTGAGCTGTACTTCTTCTCCTTCTTGTATCCCAATTATTCTTAGGTTTGGTCTTTTTATTGTGTCCCATATTTCCTGAATGTTTTGTGATGAGAATTTGTTGGTTTTGCTGTTTTCTTTGATCAGTGTGTTAATTTTCTCTATGGTATCTTCAGTGTCTGACATTCTTTCTTCTAACTCTTGTAATCTGTTGGTAGTACTTGTCTCTGTAGTTCCTGTTCGTTTACCCAGATTTTCCATCTCCAACCTTCCCTCGGTTTGTGTTTTCTTCATTACTTCCATTTCATTCTTCAGGTCTTGAACCATTTCCCTTACCTGTTTGATTGCATTTTCTTGTTTCTCTTGGTTTTCTTGGGTATCTTTGAGAGATTTATTCATTTCTTCTACCTTTTTGTTTGTAATCTCTAATTGTTTATGGCAGTTTTTCACCTCCTGTTTAAGGTCTTCTATTATTTTCAAAAAATTCACTTTTGGGTCGATTTCTTCTACTTCTTCTGGAGTAGGGTGTACAATTCTTCTTATTTCGGGATCCCTGGGTTCTGGTGATGTCATGTTGCCTTTCAGGTTGTTGGAGGAATTCTTGCATTGGCGCCTTCCCATCTCCTCTTTCAAATGAAGCCAAGAGAGGCCTGGTGTCTTGGTCCAGTTTTTGCTGTGACTGAGCCTCTGGGTGTATCTCTTCAGTGTGGAAGCAAGGTCCATCCTGCTGAGCTTGAACTGCCCAGTGATGTCTCTCCTGGCACCCGGATCTGATCTCCCTGCTGCTTGGGTGTCTCGCGAACAAAGGGCCGACCTCGCTGCCGCAGGGCAGGCAGGCCACCTAGACAAAGGAGCTACTACCCTCCTGGCTGCCCACCCAATTCGGACCCTGTCCCAGCGCCCAAACAGGCTGAGCTGGGAGCTGTTGTGTGGTTCAAGGAGGGGCGGGGGGTCAGAGGAGGTGGGGGAGGGTCGTGGATGCAAGCTGGGTGGGATATGAATAGAGAGGAAGTATCGGGCAGTATAGCCCCTGCAGACTGACCAAGGAGTGCAGGAGGATTGAGGAACGTCTGAGTTCCCTGTCCCGGGCTGCTGCCACAGTCAGAAACTCACCCACCCTGGTGATGTCTCTCCTGGTACCGGGATCTGGTCTCCGTGCTGCTTGGGTGTCTCGCGAACAAAGGGCCGACCACGCTATTCCTTTTTTATTATGGTTACATCTCACCCTGACAATGGTTCCATTTTACTTTCTTAGTTTCTAAAATTACTCCAGGATATGTACTCACAAATGAAGATTTGGAGGCAGGACTGTCATAGGAAAAAGAACATGGGGTATTTGTCTTCCTGGGTTTGGGTTACCTTACCCAATATATATTTTTTTCTAATTTTATTCACTTACCTCAAAATTCATTGTTTATTTTTTCTTTGCAACTTAATAATAGAGAATGTATACCATATTTTATTATCATTTAGATTATGTCTCTTTAAATTTATACTAACCTATTTTTAAGATCTCTTTTCCGTCAATTTCCCACATCCATTTATTTTTCATCCTTCTTTACAGTGGTTAATATGTCAATTCAAATAAGTACCCAATAAGGACTTTATTCTGTCCCAATGCTCCACCCTCAAGGTGCCAAAATGTGACATTGTATATAATTCTTTAAATTAGAATCCACAATTCTCTTTTTATCTTCAGGTACCTAAAGACTATAATTTGGATATAATATAGTCTATTTTCATGAGCTACTTGAATATGTTTCTTATTCCACAAGTTTACTTTAAAATAATGCAAAAGGTTGCTTATTTATGGTTCATATACAAGTCTATAAATAACATGTATATATGAATAAAGAATATACATTTGGTATACTCCCGGTGCTAGAAATGGTGAAATTTTAATTCAATGCTACAAATAGATACATTCCTTGTTTTGGCAGTCTACCTAAAAATATGACAATTTATTCTACGATGGAATATTTTAAACTCTCACACCCCTAAACATTGTCTTTTGTCAATTTCACTTCATTTTATAAGATTTTCTTGTCTCAATAGAGATATTTGGACTATACACAGTACCTCTGCCTTAATACCCTTTATAGATTCCTGCAGACCCTGAACTCATGAGCAATCCTACACCACAGACATGAGAGGATTTGTCTTCCTGAAGAGTCGTAGCAGTGTCAGCTATGTCACGGCATCAGTGAAAACTGGGGATACCATACAGCAGACAAGGGAGGAATGTGAACCCTGTTGGAGTGTGACAGGAGCAGCATTTTGGATTTTATTTATGCTTTTGCCTCTGATAATTCATTTTATAAGTTCTTTCAGATTCTCTTGAAGATCCCACACTGACTGAAATACCAGTTCCCCTTGGAAATCTTTCTGAATCCTCTTTCATGATTTACTGCTACTATTTTAATAGTAGATAGACGTCTACCTATAAATGCTGCTTTCCAAGGTTCCTCACTGCATTGCGTGCTGGTCTGTGTATCCATGCCAATCACACTCCCCTCTGTTTTATTGGTATGAGCTGTTCTATGTGAGTGAGCTCTGGACTGGAATCCAGCTTCATTTTTACCAATCTTTCTATTCCTCTGTCTCAATTTTCTTGTTTACAAAATAAGGTAAATATATGTTTTTAGCTAAGACACACACATTCATTTTATTTGGTAGATCTATTAGTTTGTTCTCTGTAAAACATGCAGAACATATTGAGAACTCTATAGAATTTTGCTAAATATATCTTTTATTCCTCATCTGGGGTTTAATGCTAAATCTTTTTTTTATCAAATGTTCTTGTAAGCATATCCTATTATTTTTGCTTTTATAGGGAATATAACTTCACTTAGATTCTGCTTGTTTTTCCTACTTGTTGAATTTCCATTTTGATCAACTTCTTATCTCAAAACATCAGCATGTCTACTGGATAATCACCATGGATGAGGAAGAGGGGGAACTGGGAATTTCCTGGAAAATATTTCTGTAGTCTAGAGGAACTGTGGTCATAGTCAGTCTGTCTAGACCAGTCATAGAGACAACCTTTTCAGAATTTTAGGATTTCTCTCTTGTGAAGAAAAAAAATAGTGTTCTCTCACTGCATATATATATATATATATATATATATATATATATATATATATATATGTATGTATGTATGTATGTATTTACCACATTCAGGCCTGCCCCTGAATAGGTAGATGGTCAACGCTAAACAAACTGAATGGTATTCCTGTAGAGTTTTTGTATCATATTGCTTTCTTGGACATTTTATTCTTTTGTGTCTTTTTGATCTATTGCTTATATATTTTTGTTTCTGATGGTCTCTCTCTCCCCTCTCTATGTGTGCATGTGTTTGTTGAATTTCTTGTATTTTTTGTTTGTGTTTTAATGAGAGGGACAGAAAGAAAGGGCATGGTGTTGGGTGATGAAGGAGGTTGGAAAATGTAACATGAGTTGGGGGGAGGAAAACTCATTATCAGAATATATTGTATGGAAAACATTTCTTTTTTATCTTAAAAATGTATAGGCTTTGTGACTTCCAAAAGATAGATGACTTCATCTGTGTTATGATATGTGGACAAGAGAACATAACCAGTATTTGTGTCTTCAATAACCTTAAAAGTTAAAAAGTGGAAAGGATATAGATGGTAAGAGGAGCAACTACTGATAGATCAGTACAGGACATATTGTAAGTATATGCATGTAAACATATGTGTATACTACTGACACACCAGTACAGAACATTATATAAGAGTATGTATGTTTGTATGCATATTCATACACATATATACATATATATGTTGGCACATATGTGCACATATAACCATAATGGCTTTTCTCTGAGTTTTGTTATGTTTATAATTATTTCCTTTGTTTAACTGTATGCTTTCCCCCATCATAATTATTTATATACACAATAATAAATTTTATAAAATTTTACAAGCTAACCTACAATTTTATTTTGGTGGTGAATAGGCTGAGCTAATAGAATCTTGACAATCACATGGAACTCTTTTATGTAGATTATGATATCTGTTTTTTATTGTACAGTTTTCCTTATTTTCAGATGTTTGTTCTTCTCTTTCAATTAGATTACATTTGTTTTGCTTTTCTTTGTCCACTTCTCTCCTAAAACTACACTGTTTCCTGGGCTCCTAGGATATATTTTATTTTGATTACATTTCTTGTTCTCAGTAAAAATTCTACTCTCCGATCAAGATGATAGAGTCTTAGAGATAAACAAACTTCTCTATCTAAACTCAATTTATATACTATACCTTAAATATATACTCAGTTTGTATATATGTGTGTTTTATTGTTTTAATGTGCTAATGATTGAGCCCTGGGCCCCATGAATGATAAGCAAGCACTCTTCTGCTGGGGCATGTTCAAGCTCAACTGTGATTTCCTATCTGCTTTCTGTATAACCTTAAGTAGTAAGTGCAAATTTGTAATTATAGCATATACACCCACAATTATGTGTGATAAAAACATGTTAAGCAGGGTTTTAGGAGTATATACTTTACAGCTTATTAGATATTGAGAGGAACTTTGTAGGAAACAGACTGGGGACTATATAGTGAGCAACAGGAAATCATGCCAGAAACATTTAGGATGTTGGGTAAAATCAGAACCCTTTCATATGGAGAAGGAACAGGCAGTTTCCAATGAGGACTAGTTATCATCATACTTGTTTTATTAACACATATTTCTAGACCTTACTCTTATGTTTCTTATATAGTAAAGTTGGATAGTACATAGGCATAGCTAATTTAACTATCCTCGTAAATGATTTTCAAGCTTCTCCACTTATATGAACAGTAGATTTATTTGTCATATATCAAACACTGACCTAAGCACTATAGCACTATAAGTAATGGAGCTAGGCTTCACAACCAGGCAGGTTCATTTACTGCTAAAGATGTTTAATTGCTGTTAGATCTGAGTCCTAGAAAGTTCCTCCTTTATCCATTGATCTATTGAGTTTTTTCTTCTCACACCTTAGCAGATATGGTCTGAGGATTATGAATTCACTTAAGAAAGACTGCTAGTGAAAATTATTGGGGGGAAGTGGATGAAAGATAGATTTGGCAGAATTAAGATAGAGAAATACTTTTCCATTCTGATCCTAGTACCTTTCATGGATTTAGAGAGTGAGAAGCTGTTTTCTTATATAGATGTGCTAAAACTGGGGACTATATCAAGATAAACAAAAAACATTTGAAGTAAACATTTCTCAAGTGTCTTTTTGTTGGAACTATCAGTAACATTTGGGATGCTGGGCAAAATATTTTTTGATTATTTGTCTTCAAGAACTCTTGCTTTCCTTCTATTGTTGTGGCTTCTCTTGCATGCCCATACTTCTTTCTTATTTCGTGTTTATCATGGCTTGGAACTCAGTCCTCCTCACACCCACGCACAGTCTTTCCCTTCCTCTCATCTCCCATGCCATGGCTCTCAGGACACCCACTCACAGCTGCTTTGCACTTGTCTAATCCTTCACTGCTTTGCTGAGCTTGGGAGGTGAACAAGCTACCGATAGATGCCTTTGCATATCGTCCTAACAGCCCTTTCCTCCCTCACTTACCGAGCTCCATTTATAACTACACTATCTTCCCATTTGCAGTCCAGAAATATTTGCCTTGATCCCAACCAATTATCATGAAATCCTGTCAGATACCATAAAAATGTTTCCAGAGTAAAAGCACCTCTCAGCATGTCTGTCACTACCATTTGGGTCTAGGCAGGGATGCTGGGGGTGGAGAAACTCTCTTATATGTCAAGAGCTGGGCTGATGTCAAAGGAAATTAAAGTGACCCAAAATTACTTTTGTAATTTTGTAAAATTACTAGCTATGGTGTACAGGTAAACATTTCCACAGATGAATTAAATTTATTTAAAATATTAGCGTGAGTGCTGTGAAGTTATCACCGTTATCTTGTTTTCCAGCTGTAGATAATAGGCAAAACACCAGTGATTTTTTTTTTCCTGAATAGTTTTCGTTGGGCATCTTATTTGACTGAGAAACAATGCAATCAGGTGAAGCAATATATGTCCTTGACTTCAAATATGTTTCTGATATTCAGTTCTTATATTTTCATTCATAAAGTTAAGAAAAGATGGCCATATGACATTTCTTTTCTAATGTAACAACCTACATAAACAATGACCTCATAGTCTGCCCTTGGAGATAAGATACAAAGGGGTGTTTTAAAGAACTGCTGGTTCCTAGAAAAGATTTTCAGTCCATAGCATACTATGTTTATTATTATGCATTTTCTTGAAATACTGGGCATTGATAGTTTGATTATGAATGTATATCACAGAGGCTATTGATAAGCTTCTTATTTTTAAATATTATTCATAGTTGCATTTACTTATTGACTCATTTATCTATTATTTGAGAAAAGTTCTCACTTTTTAGTTCAGACTGCCTTGGCAATGTACACTAAATTGTACAGTGTGAATTTATGATAGTCTTCCTAGTACAGTTTCCCAGTTTTTAGGATTGTAGGTAATTTACTTTAATATTTTCCAGGGCATATAAACAATTTTTTTAAAAAATAAATAGTCATAAATTCTATGAATTCTATATTTTGTATAATTAATCAATTTCATTTTTTTCTTTTGAAATCCAGAGACATTTTTGGAAATTTTTATGATTCTGAGTAAATTCAAGGGATTTCTTGTTTCTTACATTGCTTTTGGTGAGTATTATTCATTCGTGCATTTCTCTACAGTTGGGAATGTGCTTCTATTACTGTGCTTATACTCAGAAGTTATTCCATCTCTGTCAGTTAGTCTTTGTTTATCCGATTGAACTGTGATTCTCCTATCTTAATAAAGATGTTTTCGGCTTTAGTAAAATGGATGTCTCTCATCAATTCGTTCTTCAGCTGAGCAATGCTTTCTGTGACTATGTAAGGTCTGTGCTTACACACATTACTAACATAACTGGCTGTGGGGATATTGATGACCAGATGTTCCAGCCGCATTTGTCGGAATGACTATTTTTCTAAGCTGCATTTTCTTTGATCCTTTGCCAAAGACTTAAATGGCTTTATATATGAATAATACTACTATGTGTTGTACTATTAAATTCTGGAAAAATTAAGACAAGGGAGCATGTTAATGGGCCATAATTTGCAGAGATAAATATTTAGGTAAGATTTACTAATTCATATAGCTGTGGTTACTTAAAATCCTAATCTAGAAGGGCCGTGAGAAATGCGGAATATCAGGTACAATGTTCAAGTGACTTCCATCCAATTGACAGAGTGAGCCCAGAGAGTGGATTTACCAGGGAGGTCAGCCATCTTTTTGTGTTTATAGTCAATAATCATATTTATATTCCCTTCCTTTTTCTTTGAAATTTCATTTTTCTTGAATAGACTTTTAAATGACCCTAAGTGTTGAATTAAGGAAACTAGCGATAGGTGAAAACAGTAGTATTTGTTTATGTTTTTATATATTTGGGGTAATTTAATAAAAACGAGTTTGTAACCTCAGTACTTCTAATGGAGAACAAGTTGTCCTGATTTCTATGACACACTCTACAAAGCCTTTTTTATTTTCATGGCTTTGACTTTTATCAAGTGATTTTCATAAGGGATAACTAACTGGGTGCTCAAAATTGCCACATGCTTTCCTTATACATCAAATGGAAAACCTCCTGGCATCCAGAGCTGGGATATGAAAGTGCTAAGCATTAAATAAAATGGATTAGCCTTTAGAAGTGAAGCTTCTGACTGCCAGTGCCAGAGGGGTTAATGGAAAACAGTGTGTCATGTTTGCCATTTCCCCTATATTATCTCGCCCAGAACACCTGCTTAATGAACTAGACATAAATTATCACACTATAAGCACATTCTTTAATAACAAAAGCCTGTAGAGCATTTCTTCTTGTTGAAATAATAAGCTCAGAAAAAAATGATTTTGAGGAAGTTTCCTTAAATTCTACAAGCAAAAAGAAATATTTAAAATGTATATTTCACCATCATTTTTTTCTCCCTAGGGTTGCTAAAAGGTATGCTGCATTTCACTTGAATCTGAGAACTCTTTGTCAAAGGCATAGGTGTGCATTGACTTGATATGCTCGAGCCTTTACCTGACCCTGTGGAGGTTTGCTTTTCTTTATATGCTTTTCTAAGCAATGACATGAATGCCTTGTCCTCTTATCTATGCAGACTGCATATACATGGATGTAGAGATCACAGATGTACATATATAATTCTTGAAATTAATGTAATGATGTTCAGAGACCACCACCAATTTTAAAATTATAAATATGCTGATAATAAATGTTTTCTTGATTTTCAATATAATGACTTAGATATTGCTGCTGGGTAGGAGTGTTTAATTGCTTCCTTCTTTGGGCAACTTGCACAGTATTTTATGGAACCCTGAAACTACAGGAATTAGGTTTTTGATTCAGTCTAGATTGAATTATCAGTCTTGTCTGAAGCAATAGGGATCCAACCTCAATCCCTGAGAGAGGCAACCAAGGGCTGTATTGTTTTGGGACTCACATAGACTACTGTAACTAACAATTGGAAATTAGGTTTCTTGTGCTAGTATTAGGTTTTTTGTTAGTCTATGGTTCTTGTTGGAGTAGTTTCAAATCCAAGTGTCTTAACTTCATTTAAGATATAATTCTCTCATAACATATCTATATCTATACACAAATGTATATCTATATGTATTATGTATAATTTTAGATGAATATAAAATATGCTTCCCCATTTTCAAAATATGTAAATGGACATATTTTGTCCATTGAGTAGAAGTAAATAGAGTTACTTCTTTTCATTAACTCTGCTAGTTAATTTTTTGCATATCTAATTCTTATGCTTCAAATTTGCCTTCACATATTAGTTAATGTGTCTGTATCAATAATTTACTTGTTCATTTTGGATTGTTAAAAAGTAGTTGCAAATGATCTAAAAATCCTTCTTCAGCATGCCCTATCTTAACATTCAGGATAATTGTGGGAAAAAAATCATTAAAGTCAAATAATCTCCTTGTATATTAGAGCAAATATTGTCTTTACTAAAATATAAAACTGAGCAAAGTTATGCTAAATTAAATTTTTATATTATTTAGAAAAAGAATTAGAACAACAATTGTGTGGCCTTTCTTCAAGAACAATGTGAGTTGGTCTTTGTATCATCATTAACACAGCACACTACTGTAGCAGGCTGAACTACTTCATTGTATAATTCAGCAATTTGGGAGATCTAAGCAAAATGTGCCATACATGTGATTGATTAATCTTTTTATTCTAAACCATATATTTTAACAAATAATGTAGTATGAGGATGGTGTGTAGAGAGAACTCCTAGTTAGGGAACTTGGTCAGATGGAGTCTGTCATACATTAAGTAATACTGACATGATGACAAGAGAAAAGGTTTATAAAAAGACAATGAAATGTTTTCTCTAAAGTGCTGAAGGAAAAGAGATTATTTCTTTTAGTCCCTTTAGCATACAGAAGCAGAGCAGTGATTGGTATTTGCTAATGTGATCCAATAATGTTTGAGCAGGGTTTGGATTATTAACATTCTTGGGCTGAGTTCTCAGTGAATACCTCACCATGTAAGAAATGTCACCACATCACCGTGTTGTGCTTGGTAAGAGTTATAACTTGTCATCCGCATGATGAGAGGCGTGAACTTGTCATGGATTTTGACAGTTTAAAAGGCTTGCCTCTATTCTCAGCTTGATCTGTCCACGTATATCCGGGCCACCTGTGGCAATGACCAGAAATTTCCACAAGGTACTTAACATCTTTCTATCCTCTCAGCAGAGATGTATGGAGATCTCCAAGCCGTGGAGATCCTTGCAGGATGTAATTAGAAGTTTCATATTACAGATTTACAATGGTTTTACATGAATCATGCATTCCATGGGAACTAGTCTATATATTAAGAAATGCATCCCACAGTGAGAATTATGATTTATTAATTAACACTTGGAGATTATGCTAGAACTCGTCAATATCCCACAGTAAGTGAGAATAAATATAGCAAACACAATTTCAGTTCAAACCCTGTCACTTTTTCTTGGCTTACATCCTGCTGGTTTTTTGTGCAATCTAATTAAAAAAAAACAAGGTTGGTCTTTGTTGCTATTGTTCTTTCTTCCTTAGTGTGTTTCTTTCTAGTTTCTTATTTTAATTTTATACTTTCAATATTAATGTGCCAGTGTATTAGAATATATGTTTTAAGTGATTAATTTATTTTTCCTGGTGTGGTTACATCAAGGGCTACAGAGACAAAGCACTCAATAAAGGTTTTGCCTTGCATGTACAGACTCTGAGTTCAATACCCAGAACCTGTATAAAACAGCTAAACACGGTGGCCAGCAGGTACAGTTCCAGAGCCAGGAAAGTGAAGACATGCAGATTCTCAGGGCTTACTGGTTAGTCAACCTATCAGCTTGAGAATTCCAGGCCAGAGAGATGATCATGTAATACTTTTCAAAGTGTCATGCTCTATTATTTATAGATTGTTGTTTTGTCTACCTATATAACCTTTGAAAACTAGAACATTCTAAAGATAAACATCTCAGGAAACTAAAAGTAAAATATGACATGTTAAAAAATGTATTAGACCAGATCTCCTTGATTGCATTGTTTTTAGAGGTCAAAGGGGGATAAAGTAAGACAAGAATCAACTGTTGTTACCATTTATTTCACAACACAATTCATGGATTGTTTTCATTCAGTTTAGAATATGTTTGAAAGTTTTATAATCAGAACATATAGAGGTAATTTTTTTTTTATAATTTGCTCAATATATGAACAGACTCAGAAACAATCAGAAGTCCAAGGGAACCAACCCCAGGCTCTATACCCAATAGGACAGAACCAGTGCTGGCTCTGGATCCCTGTGTTATAACAGGCATAACAGGCAACCCAGGAGTAAAGCTGAAGGAAGCTGCACATTAATGGGATGTTTCAAAAACAAAACAGAAGTAAAAACAACAAATGACTCAGATAGTACAGAAAGGAAAGGAAATCAGGTGAGCTCTCAAAACCTTAGGTTTGACTGTGAAGTGACCAGAAAAATCAGAGCATTCTCAGGGTTATTTCCCAGTGTCTCCACCAAAGGGGCATAAAGAAGTTATGGAACGGATGTTTCTACAAGCTGACAAGCTTACAAGATTTGTGCTGGGCTTCATGTAAGGCTTAATGTTGTTCTTATTGAGAGGCCCAACAGAGGACTCTGGCTATGGACTGGAGGGCAAGGAGTTCTCAGAATCTTTCTGTCATGGTGATACCTACTTTCCTCCTCTGATGTATCTCCTTCCTCTTGTGTACTTGTCTCATCCCATGTTCCAGGTCCAGCGCTGCAGCATTTCTGTTCCCTTTGAGCTGTTGTACCTTTGAATATGTCAAAGGATCCTCTAGCACCTGGGTGAGCTCAGGCACGTGAGCCATCAAAGGGAAGTTCCTTTCCTGCTTTCTGCCATTGCCCAAGGGGAACCCACTCATCAACAGCTGTGGTAAATCTCTCATGACCACCCAAACCCTCAGTAATACTAACTAGCATCTTTGCTTTCCAACTGAGAACCAAGGAGTAATACAATTTTATAACTGATGGCTCCTTTCTCTATTTAATATGAGAGTAAAATGTCAGTTTGAAAAGTAAAACAATTCATTTTAATTACATTATTCAATATCTCCTTATCCATGAACATCTCAATGTAGATTGTTTTACATATTCAAGTATCACTACTAAGTCTGAGCTCTAGAAGTGAAGGGTATTTCTTGCTCTTTGGTTTTGAGTTTGACTACAATGGGTTGCCATGGCAAACATGCCCCTATCAGCTGCAAGCATTTCCACTGCTCTAAGGCATCTTTACTGCAACTCATCCTTTCTCCCAGCCTAACTAAGCTTTTAGTTATTTTTTTTTATTATGGTTCCAAGGAGTGTGTTACTCTCCTTTGTTTTTATTAAATGTGGGTTTGGCTACTTATCTTTTCCTTTCTTTTTTAATTTTTTTTAAAAGAAAACAAACTATCTTTTTTTCATTATACATGCCAATCCAAGTTTCCAGTCCCTCACTTCCTCTCATTCTGTCCACATATCCTCCCACCCCACCCCAAACTATTACCCAGAGAGGGTAAGGCACATTGCTTTTGGGAAGGTCCAAGGCCCTCCCTACTATATCTAGACTTAACAAGATAGCATCCAAAGAGACTAGGTTCCCAAAAAGCCAGTATATGCTGTAGAGATAAATCCTGGTGTCACTGCCAATGGCCCCTCAGTCTGCCCCAGCCATGCAACTGTCCATCAAATTCAGAAGGACTAGTTTGGTCCCATTATCGTTCCTTCCCAGTCCAACTAGAGTTGATAAGCTCCCATTAGCTCATGTAGACTGTTTGAGTGGGTAAACTCATCACGGTCTTGACCTCTTTGCTCATATTCTCTCTCTTCCCACCCTTCAACTGAACTTTGGGAGCTCAGTCCAGTGCTCTGATGCATATCTCTGCCTCTGTTTCCATCAGTTGTTGGATGAAGGTTCTATGGTGATATTTAATATATTCATTAGTTTGAATACAGGGCAAGTCAAGATCGGACCCCTCTCCTTTATTGCTTAGGGTCTTAGCTGGGGTTATCCTTGTGGATTACTGAGAATTTCTCTAGATCCAGGTTTCTTGCTAATCCTATAATGGCTCTCTCAATCAAGATATCTCTTTCCTTGCTGATGTAGGTGGGTCTTCTCTCTATGTGTTACTTTCATTGGTCAAATAAAGAGACTGCCTTGGCCTTTGATAGGTCAGAAGCTTAGACAGATGGAGAAGACAGAACAGAATTCTGGGAGAAAAAAAGAAAAGTCAGGCAACTGCCATGAAGCTCCAGCCCGAGATGGATGTGGGTTAGAATCTTCCCGGTAAGCCACAACCCTGTGGTGATACACAGATTACTAGATATGGGTTAAAGCAAGATATGAGAGTTAGCCATGAAGAGGATAAATATAATGGGCCAGGCAGTGTTTAAATGAATACAGTTTGTGTGTCGTTATTTCGGGTGTAAAGCTAGTCATGTGGGAGCCGGGCGGGACAAAAAGCAGGCCTGCCTACAGCTCCTTCTATACCTTGCTCTCATCTCTGTCCTTCCTCCATCTTGACTATTGACTATCCCATTCCTTCACGTTCTCCTCACCCCTCCCTTTCCCTTCTCTTACCTTCCCCCATACTCCCAATTTTGTCAGGTGATCTTTTCTGTTTCTACTTTCCAGGTGGATCTATATATGTTTTTCTTAGGGTTCACCTTATTACTTAACATCTCTAGGATCATGAAATATAGGCTCAATATCCTTTGTTTATAGCTAGTATCCACTTTTGAGTGAGTACATACCATATTTATTTTTTGGGGTCTGGGTTCCCTCACTCAGGATAGTGTTTTCTAATTTCATTCATTTGCAAACAAAATTCAAGATGTCATTGTATTTTAGTGCTAAACAGTACTCCAATGTGTAAATGTGCCACATTTTCTTTATCCACTCTTCAGTTGAGGGACATTAGGTTGTTTCTAGGTTCTGACTATTACAAATAATCCTGTTATGAACATAGTTAAAAAAAATGCCTTTGTAGCATGATTGAGCATTATACTACATTTGCATTTCCCTGCTGGCTAAAGATGTTGAACATTTCCTTAAGTATCTTTTTACTATTTAAGATTCTTCTGTTGAGAATTCTCTGTTTAGTTCCTTACCCCATTTTTAAATTCAATTATTTGGAATTTTCACATCTAATTTCTTGAGTTCTTTATATATTTTGGAGATCTGTTCTTTATCTAATGTGGGGTTGGTGAAGATCTTTTCCCATTCAGTAGGCTGCCTTTTTGCCTTATTGACTGTGTCCTTTGCTTTACAGAAGCTTCTCAGTTTCAGGCGGTCCCATTTATTTATTGTTGCTCCCAGTGTCTGTGCCACTGATGTTATATTTAGGAAGTGGTTTCCTGTGCCCATGCATTGAAGACTATTACGCACTTTCTCTTGTCAGGTTCAGTGTGATCAGATTTATATTGAGATCCTTAATACATTTTGACTTGAGTTTTGTGCATGGGGATAGATGCAGATCCTTTTTCATTCTTCTACATGCTGACATCCAGTTACATCAGCACCATTTGTTGAAGATATTTTCTTTCTTCCATTGTATAATTTCAGCCTCTTTGTCAAAAATTAGGTGTTCATAGATGTGTAGATTAATATCCGGGTATTTGATTTAACTACATTGGTCAACCTCTTTGTCTTTATGCCAGTACCAAGCTGTTTTCATTACTGTACCTCTGTAGCAGAGCTTGATGTCAGGAATGGTGACACCTCCAGTAGTTGTTTTATTTTATAGGATTAAGAAAATGGAGAAAGCTCACACTAGTGACTTAACAACACACCTGAAAACTCTAGAACAAAGAAAAAGCAGACTCATCCAGGAGGAGTAGAAGACAGGAAATAATCAAATTGAGGGATAAAATCAACAAAATAGAAACAAAAAAAAAAACAATACAAAGAATCAATGAAACAAGGAGCTGGTTCTTTGAGAAAATCAACAAGATAGACAAACCTTATCCAGCCTAATCAAAAGGCAGAGAGAGAAATCTGAATTAACAAAATCAGAAATAAAAATGGGGACATAACAACAGACACTGAGGAAATTCAGACAATCATTAGATCATACTACAAAAAGCTGTACTCCACAAAATTGGAAAATGTAAAAGAAATGGACAATTTTCTAGAAAGATACCACATACCAAAATTAAATCAAGACTAGGTGAGCAATTTAAATAGAACTATAAACTGCAAGGAAATGGAAGCTGTCATCAAAAATCTTTCAACCAAAAAAGCCCAGAGCCAGATGGTTTTAGTGAAGAATTCTACCAGAATTTTCAAGAAGAGCTAATACCAGTACTCTTCGAAGTATTCCGCATAACAAAAACGTAAGGAACATTGACGGACTCTTTATATGAGGCTACAGTTACCCTGATACCAAGACTACACGAAGGTTCAACCAAGAAAGAGAATTACAAATCAAGCTCAATCATGAACATGGATTCAAAAATGCTCAACAAAATACTGTCAAACCAATTCCCATGTAATCCCCATTAAAATTCCAACACAATTCTTCACAGACCAAGAAAGAACAATAATAAACTTCATATGAAAAAACAAAAAACCCAGGACAGTCAAAACAATCCTGTATCTTTTCATTTTAAACGCTGTTTCTTTGAATTGTGCAAACGTCTGTAGTAAAAAAAAAATAGTGTAACTTACACTCTCATATGACAGGATGTAGAAATTCTTTGTACTTCATCTATAAACTGATAAGATCAGGAAAACAGCCAGGCTCAGGTTCCACTGAGCAGAGCAAATCTCACAGTACATCATGATCATGAGTATTTATGATATGTAGGGCACATCATATCACTTGGCTTGTTCAAAATATCTTGTGATGTGTTTTTCCCTGAAAGAGGTCTTGTCTCATAGTGCCTTTCAGAAAATTAAGACTGCTGTGTGGAGGAAGCCATAACAATGTGACCTCAAGGGATCCACACAGACATGTGAAGTCAAAGTGCAGCTGGCCAGGAGTAGAGTTAAAACAAAAATTAAATGACACAAATAAACACAGAAACAAACATAAGCAGTAGCAAAAGAAAACTCCCCACAGAGTTAAGAGCTCTTAAGGCTGAGCTTCAAATCCTGCAGCTT